>NC_051167.1:213154281-213754281 GCF_013339725.1 Rhipicephalus microplus | reverse complement strand
ACCACCGCCACTGCTGCAGCTGCTGGGATGCCCCCTGTCGGCGTCGTCCGTTCTTTGGCATCTCAGGCGAGCAGATCACGCGGGAAAGAATAGAGCATCCTATTGTTTTAGTGAAGAATTAGCCTCTTTAGGTTTTTGCTTATCGCGACACAATGACATTCTCGCGTCTAGAATGCATAGGTGTTTGTATTGCATATACACGGTTCCTCTCCGCCAAGTCTCGGAATTGTCCTGCCCGAGTCCACTTCATCGGTTTTGTTTCAGCCACCAACAACTGACTCGCTTTTTAAAATCAAATCCAATCACACACTTGGGCCACTTTCCCGACTTCTATGATTACTGTGCTACGGCCACTGCTAACATATGATTCATGGCAAGACGTAATAGCAACGCCAGAAGTCTCAGTAATTATACTAGTATTAAAGGGCAATTATAGAGACTTCAAGTACGAATGAAGCTGTCTGAGTAGTTTTGGTGAATGTGAGTCTGATGGCCGCCTGGTCGGTCCATTCTCGGTCGACCCAAGACTGGAAGTATAAGTATAATTCGAGGATGAAGTGATTTCATTAGATTTCCCCGTATTTAGTGGAAGTGGTGGTTTGCTGAGTGCGCTCGTCGCTTCTTCATCGAGAGAGAATGCGAAAATGCTCAAATGTGTGGCAGTGCCTGGCTGCAAGTAAAAACAAACAATCAGGTTCCTGGCCAAAAATATTTCTCCAAAATCCCCGTATTTACTGGCTTTCAGTGTTCATCAACACATCTCCAGTCACTGTGCGAAGTCAAGTGCTACTTGCACACTATATTGGCCGTGTGAGTGCAGGACGTAACAACACGAGGTGAGGCTTGTTGGTATTAAGTATGATAGGACATAGTTACTAGGTGAATTGGGGGCGGGAACGAGCAGAAGGAACACATAACACAAGACCACGCATAGCAGTGAGTCGCTGGTTCCAAAGAAAACAAGTAAAAAAAGCAAAACTTTTCAATCTTCCGATATCAGTAGCAAGCACCTTCCCTAATTTCACTTCATGGGCAAAAAAATTTTCAAAAGAAAGGAATTTTTACTATAGTGTCATGCGCAGCTCGTGGTACAGTACACTTGTGATGCTGAACGGCACAATTTGATGAATTTTCTTCCACAGGCATTCTGGTGGTTCCTGCAACTTGGTTGAACTTTATTACCCGTTTCACGCTAAGGCTACGGGGGCACCGCTACTAAAATTTTCTGAGAAACAACAACAACAACAACAACAACAACAACAACAACAACAACAACAACAATGTCCAATAAATGAGATTTCATCGTGTATTGCTGGACAATGCACAATACACAAATTACCGTTAATGACGGTGCTAGTTGCGGTTACCGCAAATTGTAAGGACAATGACAACACGCCCAAGTTCTGCCTATTGTGCACGCGCTTTTTCACGAGTCGATTCTGCTCCTTAGTGCTTAATTTTCATTCGGCCTCCTTGATTCCCCGTGAATGAATGAAAGCAAGAGAAAACGATTGTCCATTTCACGAAGTTAAAATATTTGTGTGGTCCACTGTCGCAACTCCTAAAGCAGAAGAAATGCTAAGAGCAGACGGGGAGGGCGGAGGTAGTGATTCTTAAGTACGAAAAACTAAAAGTGAGCCCCGCCAACTGTCTACGTCAGAGTGCGACCCCTCAGCAGCAGCTCACAAGAAAATTGATAAGGAGGGATCAAAAGGGAGAGAAGTAAAATTTGAGAGAGCCTATAGCCCTGTGCTGTTGCTTCTGAAGTTCTTGATAAAAATGACTCAAAAGCCTTGAAAATGATGCGAAAGCAGGCCACTTCAGTGAAAGTTTTTTTTCTCCGCTTCCTCTTTTTACATAAGGATACGTGCTCAGGTCCTCTAACCTCTTTTTCAGTGCAGGGCTGTCAGGAGTAAGTGTGTGTCCAATTCTGCTGTATGTTTGATATTTAGTTCTTCATTATTTTTTTTGTTATCTCAAGCAAACGCGGTTTTTACGAGAAATTTACGTTACCTATATTTGTGTTCCTAAGAAATAGTACAGCCACTACACTGCCATCGTTTTCATTGCGTATTTTCTAACTAATCCACCCTGATTGTTCTACGTACATTTGTTTTATAAGCCCCGCCGCGGTGGTCTAGTGGCCTAAGGTACTCGGCTGCTGACCCACAGGTCGCGGGATCGAATCCTGGTTCAGCGGCTGCATATGCGATAAAGGCGAAAATGCTGTAAGGCCGATGTGCTAAGATTTGGGTGCACGTTAAAGAACCCAGGTGGTCGAAATTTCTGGAGCCCTCCACTACGGCGTATCTCATAATCATATGGTGCTTTTGGGACGTTAAACTCCACCTATCAATTAATTCGTTTTAAAACAGAAAAGTTATATCCTCCCAGTTAATGAGTACGTTAGTGGAAAGCGAAAGCTTCTGTTGCAGCCTTGAACATCGCTTGTAGACGAAGGCTGTAGGGGAACTACATACATTTACAAGAATAGCAAGATAATCAAACTTCGCGTTGTACAATGGTGCGATTTACTCGGACATGTGCTGGGGTAAGTATCACTGTTCAGTGTTGCTCAGCACACCTTTCACTTCGGAGTTTCTAACTGGGACACCATTTTTAGAAATAAATGCTTACTTAGAAAACTCCCGACACGCTATTCAGGGCTACAGTCCTGTCTGGTCTACTACTGTGCTCTGGGAAATCGAGAACGAGAATCACATAAATAATAAATGACAATGACAAGATAAACGTGCTTGCACGTACTATAGGGAGCAATATGAAATTCAACACCAAATTCATGTTCATTCAATGATTACTTGTAATGTACTGATATGAATATAAAATATTAAACGGCCACTAAATCCCTTTCCGCTTGATCATTCAGTCTCATAAGGCTTTCGCAATCCCAGCCGTACTTAGCCGCTATGACCTTGTATGGGCATAGGCTAGTCTAGTGTTCCGTCTCCTATTCCTCACGACTGAACAAATCCATCACGTTGTGGAATGTCTAAAGCAGTGGTCCGAGAACACGGGCTTGAAGGAAGCTATAGCCGCCACTCTAATCACGGCAATGTGTTGGCATCAAACTAGGAATATAAGATGAACTCGGCCGACCATTAACGGCCCTTTATCAGCATGTGTGATGGAACAAGTAGGCTACTATAGCGTTGTTCTGCGTAGCGAGGTGCGTGCAATGAGTGAGTGAGTGAGTGAGTGAGGATGAGAGTTAGTGAGTTAGTGAGGAGTGAGTAAGTGGGTGAGGGTGAGTGAGTGAGGATGAAAGTGAGTTAGTGAGGAGTTAGTAAGTGGGTGAGGGTGAGTGAGTGTTTCAGGTGTTTCTGGAAATTGACAGCGACAAGTTATATTCTGAGTTATATAATTAGTTATATATTATATAATTATATAATTATATAATATTATATAATATATATAATTATATAATATAAGTTAAGTTAATTTCTGAGTTATATAATTCTCGATCATTGTCCGGTGATTGTTTCTCGTTGTTTTCTTTTCACGTTATGCTCTACCTAGACGTCGTTGTGTAGAAGCCAAGCTTGGAGATTAATGGAATGCGAATATATCTCATTGTTACCATTCATTGATTCCACTACTTAGGCATATAGCAGCGTTGTAAAAGAAACTACTAGCTTCACCCTATTCCACTTGCTGCGCAGTCACGAAGCTGCAACGCAAAACTATGAAGTTTTTATAAGTACAGTTGTTTCAAGCCCCTTCAAGGAGCCATGTTTATGGTGGGTTTCGATATCTCGTCAACGAGCAAAGG
Source organism: Rhipicephalus microplus (assembly GCF_013339725.1). Lineage (NCBI taxonomy): Eukaryota > Metazoa > Arthropoda > Arachnida > Ixodida > Ixodidae > Rhipicephalus > Rhipicephalus microplus. Next base: position 213,750,491 of record NC_051167.1, on the reverse strand, counting down.
AGAATGCATAAAACTTGCATTGGAATCTTTACCCATTTCGAACTGTCACACATTTGGGCCTTTGTGATCCACTCTACTCGATTTAATGTGACGTGTACACTTGTTTGCCAGAACTACGCGACATGAACCACCATTTGGCCGACGCTGGCACAGTGACCAATGTTGGTGGTATGTGGCTAAGTACGGTGTAATACCATAGAATAAAGAACCAATGGGAACACTGCTACTATGCGCGAGAATATACGGTCGGCTTGAACACCACTGTTTATCACTCACCGAACACCAACAAAAATAATGGTGGTGATTAGCGAATAAGAGTATTGGTGAAGGCCACTTGGTATACGTGATTAGCAAAGGCAACCACGAAACCACACATGACACAGAAAGGATCATCCAAAAGTAGGGCAACAAGGAGAAGACGCGAGCATGTAACGACAAATTTAAAAACAGGGGCTGGGCGGTGGAGTCGACGTTGTGACGAGTGTCTTTTTCAAGGCTGCCACAGCTTTGAGAAAGACAGTAGCGGCCTTGAGAAAGGCAGTGGAAGCGTCGAAAAAGACAGTTACAACCTTAAAAAAGACAGCTACAGCCTCTCAAAAAGACAGTTACAGACAGTTACAGCCTTCCAAACGAAAAGTCCACTTGTCGAAATATCGGCTTCACCACCAACTCCCGCTTTCGAATTTCTCACAGAAGGAAGTAGCGACTCTATAGATACACAGAGTAGATTGGAGGCCAGTTATTGTAATTCTTAGCCAGAAATTTTGTACTTGGTAGAAAGGGAGAGTGATCTGATCGTAAACGCGTTGGATTCCCGCCACAGTAAGTATATGAAGCCATTTAATTTGATTGATTGATATGTGGGGTTTAACGTCCCAAAACCACCATATGATTATGAGAGACGCCGTAGTGGAGGGCTCCGGAAATTTCGACACCTGGGGTTCTTTAACGTGCACCCAAATCTGAGCACACGGGCCTACAACCTTCCGCCTCCATCGGAAATGCAGCCGCCGCAGCCGGGATTCGATCCCGCGACCTGCGGGTCAGCAGCCGAGTACCTTAGCCACTAGACCACTGCGGCGGGGCGGCCGTTTAATTTCTAGAGACTAATGAGTTGGGCTGTGTACTAAGAGCAAACATTTGTGTCGCATTGTTCGCAGACTTCAGAGGCGCAACTTCCAAACGCCGCACCATGGCATCAGCCTTGATGTGCATTGCAACTTTGGCGCTCCTACTGCTCCTGACTGTCCAAGCGTCCGCCGCAAAGCGGGAGGTCCAAGTGCAGAAAGCTGAAGAGCATGACCGACGTCGACTTGAAGTGGGTAATAAGGGGTACTGAACTTGAAAAGCGAACGAACGCATCAAGTACACACCCGCAGGTTACCTGAAATTAGGGGGTTGCTAGAAGACAAACACAACGTTTGAAGCCATACATAGCACACACTACCACACTACTATAGACACACACACACACACACACACACACACACACACACAAACACATATAAATATATAATAAATTATATATATATGATATATTATATATATATATATATATATATATATATTATATATATATATATATATATATTATATATATATAAGGTTTATATGCAGAAGAATAACTTCGGTTGCCGCAAGGTTATAAATATGAAAGTAGATGCGCTTTCACATAACAACTGTTTAGTGAGGAGTGAGTAAGTGGGTGAGGGTGAGTGAGTGAGGATGAAAGGGAGTGAATTAGTGAGGAGTGAGTAAGTGGGTGAGGGTGAGTGAGTGAGGATGAAAGGGAGTGAATTAGTGAGGAGTGAGTAAGTGGGTGAGGGTGAGTGAGTGAGGATGAAAGGGAGTGAGTTAGTGAGGAGTTAGTAAGTGGGTGAGGGTGAGTGAGTGAGGATGAAAGGGAGTGAGTTAGTGAGGAGTGAGTAAGTGGGTGAGGGTGAGTGAGTGAGGATGAAAGTGAGTGAGTTAGTGAGGAGTTAGTAAGTGGGTGAGGGTGAGTGAGTGAGGATGAAAGTGAGTGAGTTAGTGAGGGGTTAGTAAGTGGGTGAGGGTGAGTGAGTGTTTCAGGTGTTTCTGGAAATCGACAGCAACAAGTTTTAATTTCTGAGTTATATAATTCTCGATCATTGTCCGGTGATTGTTTCTCGTTGTTTTCTTTTCACGTTATGCTCTACCTAGACGTCGTTGTGTAGAAGCCAAGCTCGGAGATTATTGGAATGCGAAAGTATCTCATTGTTACCGTTCATTGATTCCACTACTTAGGCATATAGCAGCGTTGTAAAAGAAACTACTAGCTTCACCCTATTCCACTTGCTGCGCAGTCACGAAGCTGCAACGCAAAACTATGAAGTTTTTATAAGTACAGTTGTTTCAAGCCCCTTCAAGGAGCCATGTTTATGGTGGGTTTCGATATCTCGTCAATGAGCAACAGCCCAGATTAGCGAGCAAAGGAGAATGCATAAAACTTGCATTGGAATCTTTACCCATTTCGAACTGTCACACATTTGGGCATTTGTGATCCACTCTACTCGATTTCATGAAACGTGTGCAGTTGTTTGCCCGAACTACACGACATAAACCACCAATTGGCCGATGTTGGCGTACTCGCCGATGTTGGTGGTATGTGGCTAAGTACAGTGGAATACTATAAAATGAAGAACCAATGGGAATACTGCTACTATGCGCGAGAAAATACGGTCGGCTTGAACACCACTGTTTATCACTCGCCGAACACCAACCAAATAATGGTGGTGATTAGCTCATAAGAGTATGGGCGTAGGCCACTTGGTGTACATGATTAGCAAAGGCAACCACGAAACCACACGACACAGAAATGATCATCCAAAAGAAAGGCAACAAGGAGAAGACGCGAGCTTGTAACGAGACATGTAAAAACAGTAGAGTCGACGTTGTGACAAGTATATTTTTCAAGGCTGCCACAGCTTTGATAAAGACCATGATGGCCTTGAGAAAGGCTGTGGCAGCGTCGAAAAAGACAGTTACAGCCTTAAAAAAGACAGCTACAGCCTCTCTAGAAGACCGTTACAGACAGTTACAGCCTTCCGAAAGAAAAGTGCACTTGTCGAAACATCGGCTTCACCACCAACTCCTGCTTTCTAATTTCTCACGGAAGGAAGTTGCGACTCTATAGATACGCAGAGTAGATTGGAGGCCATTTATTGTAATTCTTAGCAAGACATTTGGTACTTGGTAGAAAGGGAGAGTGATCTGATCGTAAACGCGTTGGATTCCCGTCACAGTAAGTATACGAAGCCGTTTAATTTGATTGATTGATATGTGGGGTTTAACGTCCCAAAACCACCATATGATTATGAGAGACGCCGTAGTGGAGGGCTCCGGAAATTTCGACCACCTGGGGTTCTTTAACGTGCACCCAAATCTGAGCACACGGGCCTACAACCTTTCCGCCTCCATCGGAAATGCAGCCGCCGCAGCCGGGATTCGATCCCGCGACCTGCGGGTCAGCAGCCGAGTACCTTAGCCACTAGACCACTGCGGCGGGGCGGCCGTTTAATTTCTAGAGACTAATGAGTTGGGCTGTGTACTAAGAGCAAACATTTGTGTCGCATTGTTCGCAGACTTCCAGAGGCGCAACTTCCAAACGCCGCACCATGGCATCAGCCTTGATTGTCCAAGCGTCCGCCGCAAAGCGGAGGTCCAAGTGCAGAAAGCTGAAGAGCATGACCGACGTCGACTTGAAGTGGGTAATAAGGGGTACTGAACTTGAAAAGCGAACGAACGCATCAAGTACACACCCGCAGGTTACCTGAAATTAGGGGTTTGCTAGAAGACAACTACACAACGTTTGAAGCCATACATAGCACACACTACCACACTACTATAGACACACACACACACACACACACACACACACACACACACACACACATATATATATATATATACATATATATATATATATATATATATATATATATATATATATATATATATATATATATATATATATATATATATATATATATATATATATATAAGGTTTATATGCAGAAGAATAACTTCGGTTGCCGCAAGGTTATAAATATGAAAGTAGATGCGCTTTCACATAACAACTGTTTATGTGCCGACGTTTCGACGGGGTTCCCGTCGAAACGTCGGCACAATAAACAGTTGTTATGTGAAAGCGCATCTACTTTCATATATATATATATATATATATATATATATATATATATATATATATATATATATATATATATATATATATATATATATATATATATATATATATATGTGTGTGTGTGTGTGTGTGTGTGTGTGTGTGTGTGTGTGTGTGTATAGTGGGAGTAATAATTCAATGGGCCAGTTAGTCTTTGTGAAGGTATGGGATATGGCACAACGGGAGCGTTGTCAACAAGGATAAATATATTTATTTCCCAACAGTTTCGGGAGGGGTCCTCCCTTCATCAGGGGATGAGTTATACTGACATGAATTTCCAAACTTCGTTGCTGCCGCGTCCCTCTCGCCTTGAAACATGTTTGCGAGAGTTAGAGAAAACTAGAAAAAAAAAGGGGGGGGGAGAAAAAAGAAAAGAAAGAAAGTAAAAAAGAGGAAGAACCACTGTCAACACTGAGAACGAAACCAACTGTCCGTGTGCGTCCACATACGTTTCTTATCACGTGCTGTTCAGTTCTCGACGTGTGTCGGGCCACCCAAGATTGTCGCCGCGGTGCCGGGAGGGTCCGTGACGGCGTGCGTAAAGAAAGGGTTTCCCCGTAATTGGTCGGTCGGCATGCGTAAAGGAAGGGTCTCCCGTTAATGTGTCGGTCGGCTCTTTTTACCTTTAATCTTCGTCCGTTTCCCTTCAATGGTCATCAAGTGGTAGGCGAACGAAAACACTTTGTATGTGCATGTGGAAAAAGGAAGAAAAGAAAAAATGAATGAAGAAAAAACGAAAACAAGAAGGGACGTCCGATAGTATCCAGTAACAGCACATCAACAGAAAATATATCAGAATTCATCAATTCCTTAATAAAAAACATCCCCCCAAATTTTCCCTATTACCTAAAGGACACAAACCACTTCATCTGCGAAACTTCAAGTCTCGACATCCCAGGCGGCAGTTTTCTGGTGACCATGGACGTCTGCTCACTGTACACCAACATACCCCACCATGACGGAATAGCGGCTATGGTTTCTGAATATGTAAAATCTGACTCATCAACTAGTGTAAGTGGCGAGGTACTGTTTACACTTCTTGAACTTGTACTAAATTATAACAATTTTGAGTTTAATGGCAAGCATTTCCTTCAGGTCAGTGGCACTGCAATGGGCACGAAAATGGCCCCAAGCTTCGCGAGCACCTTTATGGCTTCACTTGAAATCCCATTTATTGAGGGACGCACCTTGAAACCTTTCTACTACAGAAGATACTTAGACGATATTTTTATGATATGGAACCATGATGAGGGAAGTCTGTTCCGCTTCATGGAGGATTTTAACAAGTGCCACCCGTCATTAAAATTCACGCACAAAATTTCCAAAACTAGCATTAACTTTTTGGACGTCACTGTCACGGTCTAAAATGACCGCTTGTCAACAAACCTTTACAAAAAGCCTACAGACCGTCAAATGTACCTACATTTCAACAGCAGCCACCCAAAGCATTGCAAAACGGGTATTCCATATTCTCAGGCCTACCGGTACCGAAGAATATGCACCGATATGCGGGAATTTGACAGACACGCGGAACACCTAAAGCATTCTTTATTGAAACAAAATTATCCGGAAGACATTATTGACGATGCCATACTACGTGCTCGCAACGTGAACAGGAATGATATTATTAAGGGACCAAACAGAGTATCTAAAACGATTTCCCAAACGAACCTTGTACTAATTTACTCCTCATCAGCGCCACGAATCAACAACATACTGTCCCGCCATTTCAACATAATCAGGCAAAGCAAACTACTAACTTCTATCTTCGCGAAGCCACCTCACGTGGTGTACCGCCGGGATAAAAATCTGAAGGACATTCTTGTCAGAGCAAAAACAACCACCCCCAAATTTCAATCAGGGTGCCATCCCTGCGGAAAAGCTCGATGCAAGGTATGCCCACAGATGGTCACAACACGTGAATCCAAAGAGAACTTCTCGGATTTCAAAGTCTGCATAACTGAAACCCTAATTGTGACTCCAGTAACGTAATATACATGCTGCATTGCAACATCTGCGGACAAGAATATATCGGCCAAACAGACACGCCATTTCGGCTGCGGTTCAATAATCACCGGTACCACGCCACTTCACTGCCGAAGCTACCTTTATCTAGACATCTGCGCCTGCCAAACCACAGTTTTGAAAATATCAGTGTAACTCTTTTGCTGTCCGGTTTCTCAAACAGATGCGAGTGTGAACAGCGTGAGGCATATTTTATTTTCAAATTTCGAACATTAGTAGCCGGCATCGACGAGGACCCCGGAAAACTCTCCTGCCTCCGAGAAGTAAGCCAGGAGGAAATTGGTGACAAAGATTGATAGCTGGAGACCATGCTTTTTTCTGACTGACTCGTACGTGTACACTGTCCCTTCTTGTTTTCGTTTTTTCTTCATTCATTTTTTCTTTTCTTCCTTTTTCCACATGCACATACAAAGTGTTTTCGTTCGCCTACCACTTGATGACCATTGAAGGGAAACGGACGAAGATTAAAGGTAAAAAGAGCCGACCGACACATTAACGGGAGACCCTTCCTTTACGCACGCCGCACGCCGACCGACCCATTACGGGGAAACCCTTTCTTTACGCACGCCGTCACGGACCCTCCCGGCACCGCGGCGACAATCTTGGGTGGCCCGACACACGTTCAGCAACTGAACAGCACGTGATAAGAACCGTATGTGGACGTACACGGACAGTTGGTTTCGTTCTCAGTGTTGACAGTGGTTCTTCCTCTTTTTTACTTTTTTTCTTTTCTTTTTTTTTCTTTCTTTTTTTCTCCCCCCTCTTTTTTTAGTTTCCTCTCACTCTCACAAACATGTTTCAAGGCGAGAGGGACGCGGCAGCAACGAAGTTTGGAAATTCATATATTTATCCTTGTTGACAACGCTCCCGTTGTGCCATATCCCATACCTATATATATATATATATATATATATATATATATATATATATATATATATATATATATATATATATATATATATATATATATATATATATATATATATATATATATATATATATATTATGACGACTCGGTTGTAGCGAGGTTTATTGGCCGTGAACTCGGGAACGAACAAGCGCAACGGACCCGACAAAGAAGCGCTCGTGCCAAGCAGATGATGATTGTCAGCCAGAACATATGATGATGATTGACTACTGTTCAGATGAGGATGAAGCGCATAATAAATGCCTACACTGATTCCCCCCCCCCCCCCCCGTGGAAGCGGCCAGCCTGGCCGCTGCGGGCGGGTAGTCAAGGTGACGAGGAACGTCGTGTGAAAAGCTTCATGCGGGAAACGTGTACAATTTCGGTGCTGCGGTAACGACGGTCAGTTGGCACGACAATAGGCGTCACACGATAGTTGACAGGTGAAGTCTGCTCTAAAACAACATATGGGCCGATGAATCGAGGCTGGAACTTGTCGCAGAGACCAGGTGTGCGAATTGGTGTCAATAGCAGCACCTCGTCACCCGGTCGGAATGATACCACACGATGAGAGGTGTCGTAGACGGCCTTCCTTGCTTGTTGCGTAGTTTCCGTGTTCATACGAGCGCGCTGGCGGCACTCGGCAAGGCGAGAAATATATTCTTCGCAAGAAGATGGTGATGTAGGGCCATTGCTGGTGAAAAAGGAAACATCGATAAAGAAAGTAGGTGAACGTCCGTAAACGAGATAAAACGGTGAGTAGCCTGTTGTGCGCTGAACAGCGGTGTTGTAGGCGAAAGTGAGGAACGGTAGAAGTTTATCCCAGTTTCTGTGATCCGGTTGAATGTATACGGCTATCATGTCGGCAAGGGTTCGATGAAATCTCTCGGTCAGACCATTTGTTTGAGGATGGTAGCTAGACGCCATCTTGTGTGTGGTACCAGAAACGCGAAGAACTTCACCTAAAAGCTGTGATAAGAACACCTTTCCACGGTCACTCAGAAGTACACGAGGTGCACCATGACGTAGTATTATGGCCTGAAGGACGAAGTCAGCAACTTCCGATGCTGAACCAGTAGCTACTGAAGTTGTCTCGGCGTAGCGTGTCATATGGTCTACGGCGGTGACTATCCATCTATTTCCAGCACCAGTAACAGGAAGGGGTCCATAAAGATCGACACCGACGACCTCGAAAGGTGTTGTAGGGCACGTCATTGGCTGTAACTGACCAGCTGGGGGAGATGTCGGAAGTTTGCGAAGTTGGCATGGAGAGCAGGAACCCACGTACTTTGCTACGCTGGTAGAAATCCCAGGCCAATAAAAGCGGCTTCGAATGCGGTCGTAGGTTTTGTGAAAGCCTAGGTGGCCAGCAGTCAAATCGTCATGAAAGGCGTTAAGTACATGATGTCGAAGAGCGCGTGGCAGAACAGGTACCCAGCGTGTGCCGTCAGGATGATATATGTGACGATACAGCACACCGTCCTGAAACTTGAAGTGCTCGAGTTGTCGACGAAGGCGTGCATTGGGTGGACGCGTAGCTCCTGAAAGGTGGTCTATAATGCGCCGACAATACGGGTCAGCCTGCTGGTGAGAACTGAAGGGTTGTTCATCGTCGATTGGCGGTTGGTACAGCGAGGCGAGCAAGGCAACAGAAGTGGGAGTCACGTCCGCACTGGTGTCGTTGGAGGTGGCAGCTGGAGTGTCGAACGACGCTGTAGGTAGTGGGCAACGAGAAAGAGCGTCGGCGTCTTGATGTTTTTTGCCCGATTTATAAATAATCTCAAACTGATACTCCTGTAGGCGTAAAATCCAACGACCCAAGCGTCCGGACAAGTTCTTCATTGTCGAAAGCCAGCATAAGGCGTGGTGGTCCGTTACGATGGTGAATTGACGGCCGTACAGATAAGGACGGAACTTTTGTATGGACCAAACCACAGCGAGGCACTCCTGCTCAGTGATGGTATAGTTTTTTTCGGTAGAAGTTAGCACTCGGCTAGCATATGCGATGACCCTTTCCCGTCCAGAGTTATCGCGTTGGAGGAGAACAGCACCTATACCGCAGCCGCTGGCGTCGGTATGCAGGAGTGTTGGGGCGGTGTCATCAAAATGGCAGAGTACAGGTTCTGACGTCAAAGCTTTCTTCAATAGGTGAAACGCCGACTGGCATTCCTCGGACCACACAAAGGGTGCATTAGATGCAAGTAGTTTGTGAAGTGGCGCAGCTATTGAAGCGAAATTTTGTATGAAGCGACGAAAATATGATGCGAGGCCAAGAAAACTTCGCAAATCCTTAAGTCTTGTGGGGCATGGAAATCGAAGGACGGCAGCGATCTTTTCGGGGTCAGGGCGAATACCGTCCTTGCTGACGACATGACCGAGAACCTTGATGGATTTGGTGGCGAAACGGCACTTCTTAGTGTTGAGCTGCAGACCCGCACCGGCGAGGCATGTTAGGACGTCATCCAAGCGGCTCAGGTGCTGAGAAAACGTTGATGAAAAGATGATAATGTCATCAAGGTAGCAGAGACACGTCTTCCATTTCAGACCACGCAGGACGGTGTCGATCATGCGTTCAAACGTCGCGGGCGCATTGCAGAGCCCGAAAGGCATCACGTTAAATTCGTATAGGCCATCGGGGGTTGCAAATGCCGTTTTTTTCTTTGTCGTCATCGTGCATGGGAATTTGCCAATATCCCGAACGCAAATCAAGGCTTGAAAAGTATTCGGCGCCTTGCAGTGAATCAAGGGCGTCGTCGATGCGTGGCATGGGGTATACGTCCTTGCGTGTGATGTTGTTAAGTGCCCGGTAATCAACGCAAAAGCGCACGGAGCCATCTTTTTTCCGTACCAAAACAACAGGGTATGACCAAGGGCTAGTTGATGGACGATTTATTTTTCGTTGGAGCATGTCAGCGACGTTTTCCTCGATGATTTTTCGCTCAGCGAGAGACACGCGGTACGGGCGGCGATGTACAATAGATGTTCCCTCCGTCCGAATGCGATGCGCTGCAGTGGTAGTTCGGCCCAACGTTGAAGAGCAGGTGTCGAAAGAATCGGCGTGTTTCGTTAATAACGCAAGCAACTGCTGTGCCTGCATAGCTGTTAAGTCATCACTGATAAGAGCTGTGAAGGGAGAGGATGAGGCAGGCTTACTCATAGAACGATCGTTGGTAGAGGCAGGGTTAAGTGGCGTGACGCTGACAGGCTCAGCATTCACAACACAGGCTACTGCAGTGCCCTCTGGCAGGAGAACTTTTTCTGGCGTTTCATTCGTAGCAATGACGAGCGCGGAGCCATGGTGAAAGCGTACGACACCTGATGCAAGTGCTATGCCTTTTGCGACGCAAGTCGACGAAGGGGACACCAAGACGTCACCGTGGTCGATGTCCTTAGAGATCAGGGTCACAATTCGTTCTTGGTGTGGCGGTAGTTCGAGATCTTCGCGAGCGAACAGGCGTAGAGGCTTGTAGACGCCTTCGTCGAACATGGAGTCCGTATTAGTTAGGTGCAGAATCCGTTCACCACAACATATAGCGGCTGAAGAAGAAGATAGGAAGTCCCACCCTAGAATTAGCTGGTGAGAGCACCGGGTAAGCACAGTGAAGTCGATGTAATGCAAAATGTCATCAATAAACACACGAGCAGTACAAAGAGCAAAAGGGCAGATAGCGTTCCCCTGGGCTTCGACTAGATTGGGTCCATTATAAGGTGTCATTACTTTCTTCAGGCGTTTGCACAAATCATACCTAATCACAGAAACTGTAGCACCGGTGTCCACCAAAGCGTCCACGAGAACTCCTTCCACCGTAACAGAAACCATGTTGAACGGGCGTGCTGGAGGAATATGAGTCCTACTGTTACATGCAGTTTCTCCTCCGAAAACTGCATCATTTAGTTTTCCGACCGGTTATCAGTAGTAAACGAGGCTGGCCGAAGAGGAGAGGAGGAGCGACGGAAGGGCGAAGGTGATCGGCGTCGGCTTGAACGGTAAGTGTTCCGCGTCTCAGTCGACGCGGGCGGAGATGGAGACCGCTGCTGTCCAGATGAATAACGCCGAGCATAAGAATCCCCTCTGGAAAAGTCCCGTTCGCGCATGTCGTACCCGCGACGCTCGTCCTGCTGGCGCTTGCGGCAGAAGCGCGATATATGGCCACGATATCCACAGTAAAAGCATGTTGGGCGAGACGGGCGCCAAGGCGGGTAGTAGAGGTCGTTGGGCACACCGGGAGATAGCGCACTCAAGTGGACTGACGGAGGGTCGGGTGGGATTGGCCGGAAGTGGACCGGTGGTGGAGCAGCAACCGGCGTGAATGATGGCAGCGGTGAAGTAGAGCTTACGTTGCGAGGAGGCGCGGCCGCAACTTGCGCGTACGTTGGAGGGCTAGACGGAGGTGGCTGGACGTAGGCTGGACCGGTGAATGATGTTAGTTCCTCCCTTACGATGTCACGGAGGGCCATGCTTGAAGGCTGTGTGACAGATGGAGAAGGTTGTGAGATGCCTATTGATTGAAGTTCTTCTCGTATGATCTCCCGTATCATGTCACGCAGGTCCCGGTCTGCGGTACGGTGTTCACTATTGCCCGACTGAAGGCGAACAGAATCAAGTTCGTCGAGACGCTGACACGTAGAGACGACGTCCGTGACAGTAGAAGGATTCTGGGCAACAAGGGCATTGTAGGCAATGCTTCCGATGCCCTTCAGGATGTGGCGCAGTTTGTCCGACTCGGACATCGAAGAATTGACGCGCCGGCAAAGCGCAAGGACATCCTCGATATAAGATGTGTATGACTCGCCGGGATGTTGTTGGCGAGTATCTAGGGCCCTCCTCGCTAGAGCGGATCGAACGGCTGGCGTGCCGAATACTTGGCGAAGCTGCTGCTTGAAGGCAGGCCAGTCGGTGAGGTCGATCTCATGGTTCAAGAACCATGTCTTGGCAACGCCCGTGAGATAAAGCGATACTCGGCGGAGCTTGTTAGAGTCGTCCCAGTGATTAGTTGCGCTTACCCGCTCGTAGTTATCGAGCCAGTCCTCCACATCTTCGCCGCGGAGACCAGCGAAGATCGGAGGGTCACGCTGGTGGTTTACGATGTAAAGAGGAGGGGCTTGCGGCGCAGAGACGGCTTGCGGCGCAGAGACGGGAGCCGAAAGGGCATCCACCCACTCACTCTGAGACATGTTGGCGGACTGAGGGTCCAAGCGGCGGCCTTAACGGAGCTCCAGCGAGTAGGCGTTGTAAGGAGAGGTACTGGGAACGTCAATCCACCTCCACCACGTATGACGACTCGGTTGTAGCGAGGTTTATTGGCCGTGAACTCGGGAACGAACAAGCGCAACGGACCCGACAAAGAAGCGCTCGTGCCAAGCAGATGATGATTGTCAGCCAGAACATATGATGATGATTGACTACTGTTCAGATGAGGATGAAGCGCATAATAGATGCCTACAATATATATAATATATATATATGTATGTGTGTGTGTGTGTGTGTGTGTGTGTGTGTGTGTGTGTGTGTGTCGTTTTATGTAGTCGAGGGGAAAATATCTTGCTCGAACAAAATACCTTTTTCCTTAAAAAAGCTAGCAAAACCAATTGTTCAAAAAACTATGAAAATAGGTACAACGGATTTCAAGCGAAGGCACACGTTTTTTGGTTCGTTGTTGTTCTTTCATAATGTTTAGATTGAGTTAACTATGTGAACATTTCTTACAACGTCAACGATTCAGCCAAAGTACAGATCACATCTCCACGGACACAGAAGTATGGTTACAGCTGTAATTTAAGAGGTCCCAAGGCCGGACTTCCAAAATCGTGCATTCATAAGCAACCACTAGAAGTTTCGACACCAGAACAAAATTAGCATTTCTCCTAGGACAGTCCCACTACGTATAGTTGTTTAATGCAGCATGTACATATATCAGGCGTGCGTGCTTAGGTTGAACCACTCGATACTAAGCAGCATACTTACGCAAGAAAAGAAATTATGGAGGCCACGACCAGTCGACAAGCTTTATTTCGTCGCTCCATGTAATGGTGACGATGAAAGCCGAAACGTGCTTGTCATAAAATTCTTTGTTTGATCGTTTGCAGCTTGAGAAGAAACTCTGGGTGCATTTTTTGGTTACTTAACCCCACAACGACATCCAGTTCCTCTCAAGGTGCTATCGTGGCCTACAAGGAGAACTTCGCTCAAGGGCTATAGGAGGGTAAGGACTGCCCCTACACCATGTACCCCTTCGACTTCCTGAATTTAATTGTCACATTTCAATTCAGATAGCTCGGGCACAACAATCGACCGAGTATTAATCCAAAATCTACTGGTGACCGAGTATTAATCCGAAATTCAGTATTCGTGAAGGTCGGGATCAGGGAAGCAGGTCTCCGTACACCCGGTGAAGGGTCCGACGTGCTTATTGGTGGAAGCACAGAAGCAATTAATTTTTTTTTTGCAAAGGCGGGTGCAGTTTTCCTAATAGACCCCTTTCGTAACACGCAATGGCGCTTTCATGCACTGCATATTCGTCCAACTAATGGCGGCACCTGTCATTCTTCAAGTAGCCACGAGGTCATAGTTGCACGTAGTGAGGGTTGTCTATCGTCTACCAAGAGTGCGTGCACCAAGAGGGCTGAATGGGACTTTTCCACGTCAGAGCGCAGGTCAACTGTCCTTGAACGCGCTGCTATCAACGAGTGCAGAAACCGCATTAGCTGCGCAAACTGCATGGCACGAAAGCCTCCTTTACAGTTATGAAAAGTGTTCATACCACCTTATCGACAGTGAACATTAAGATGAAAAAAGGAAGAATGATCTCTGCGTTTTGCGCACGAAACTTCGTAGCTCAAAATTAAGGACCCGTTTAGAAGGCGTCTGAACTGGGCCGCGGCGAGCTGCTCCTTCAAGTACGAGACTGTAATGAGTACGAAAACGTACCTAGATTTACATATAGAAAGTTACCCTGCAAGCTCAACCAGCGTCGATTAACGAATGCCATTCGTGATGCCTGATGACAAACTTCTAAGCCGCTGTGACGCCGACCTTCTCGAAAGCGGAAGGGACGAAAAATCTTCTCACGTGGTTTAGTCTTCACAAAGAACCTTGATGGTACCTCATTAGAACTTTTATATAGCTATAGTTAACTTTGACACACAGATATGAAGTTTTTGTGCATTAATCGCACATTGCCTAGTCACAATGACTTTGTGGGGGCCTTCTTACATCTGCTGTTCCCTTTCAAAGCAAAAGTTAGTCAATTGGCGATCGTGACTGGTTAAGCTACATATTCGCCTTTACCTACGGCAAGTTCACCTCCTTGTTTACAAAGCATAGCAATTTGGAATTCATTGGCCTTCGAATTAAAATCATCGCACATCATTCCTACTTTCACCTCGCGTTGCGAAAAACTTTTTTTCCTGGAATTCGTGGACCCATCTGATTTGCGTATATAACTGTTAATATCTTTCCACAGTTTTATGTTAGTTTTAAATTAACGTTTGCTTTTGTACAGCTTGCGCTAATGGTGTAAAAGTAGTTGCACTTGTCATGAACAGTTCTTTGATCTTGCTTTGTTCTAGTTATATCCCTTGCTATTGAATATTTTTGTGTCTAATTTTATCAGTAGTATTTACATCATGTTATGTAATAATTGCATTGTTACTATTAATTAAGCTCGTTAGTCGTGCTCACATATTCGCACCTTTTTGCTGTACTTTTTTGTAATTACCTCATTCATGTCGCCATAGGAGGTCCCCCTGTCAGTTTCTCTGAAAATTTGGGACCTCCTTTTGTACTATTTAAACCATGTAATCGAATCTGAAATATGTGATAAACTTGACTTCCCTTGACCTGACTAGAGCTCTATTTCACTCCTATGCCCGAATAGGCAATGCTTGAAACACCATTGGCGTACGTAAGCAGATCTGTTGAGATTACTTGAACATTATTTATTCCTTAACTTGGATACCATGAAACACGCTCAACAAAGCTAAACTGGAACAAGACACTTTTTGTTTTTCTCTGTAGCGTTACACGTCACTAGTGGTGAAACTAATCAATATTCATGTTGCTCCACAGAAATCCCAAGCAAACATGGCACGTTAAAAGAGAGTATAGGAACGAATGGCACAGCAAGGATACAATTGGATTTAAAAAAGCTGAGCCCGGTCATTTGAGGTTGCATGCGATAGACTGAAAACTTGACCAGGATTTAAGGATGAACGCTTGTAGCACCATCTCTCGGGAACAGCAGTGGTCTGCCGTAACTGAATAGGAAATAGGACACGAAAAGCCATATTTGACAAAAAAGCTAGTTACAAAAAAAACGGCCGGTATAATAGAGCACTTAGTCATTTGAACATTCTGTAGAAATTGCACTGATGCGCTACAAGCCGAGACCTTCTAATACTGACAATCGAGCATCTGCTTTTACAGCGGAAGCTGTTGCGAGATCACCGCGAAAAACCGCCAGGCCTCCGCGGGACGCGTTGCACTGTCACAGAGAAAGCTGGAAGAACGGCCTGTCTAGAGTCGCATTTATAAATTCTTTGGGTAACCGCTACAAGCACGATTGCAGGGGTACCCACTACGCCATAAAAATAATTTCGCGTGGTAGAGAGGCATGCCGTTCTTCGTCATTGTTTCGGACAAGCATAACAACCGATATAGTTTTGCGAAGAATATTGTGCAATTCTTCCATGCTGTGGCCGACGACGATGAAGAATTATGCCTAACGCTACTGTGATGGGTTGTAGCATTCGACGGCCTACTCGATACGTGATTCGCAATGTGTGACGCCCGTTTGTTGCTTCGCTGTTCTAAAACGTTTTATTACACGAATTACTGTTATTTCTTTCCTGACGTGAAGCCTGCCTATGGTTAGTTTTCAACGTTCTGTTCAAATTTTCAGCGATCGGTGTGACGTCAGAAAATAAAAAAATAGAGGAGTATAGCTCCATGAGCGTGCTAGAGAGAAATTGTTCGCTTGCAGTTGATCTTCAGTCACAAGATAATGTACGGCTATTTGAAAAAGTTGCATGGTAGTGAGTGAAAGAAACTTGTATAGTTTGGGCAACTTGTAGAGCCTGTTAGTGCTAGGGTACGTGTAGGGTTACAAGGACACATTCAAGCTATTTGATCAATTTTAGCTTTGCCTGATCTACTTCAAAATTTCAAAGACGATAGTCTTTCTTTCGATACTTGAACGCAGAAATTTTAGGTCTGCTCTTCTTTTTTTCTGTTTGTCCATCTGTCATGATTAAGCCACCTGGTCCAAGTTAAAGTACTTGCTGAACGCCCAGCCATCTTGAACTGGTCGCTGCGTTCATGCTTGTGAACAGTGTCCATCAAAAAAGCAAATATTTCGCATATATGAGGTGCCACAACAATACGTAAGTACTGGATGGCGTGTTCGTTTCCTAGAAAATACATGCATACGTAATTATAAAGAGCGTAGTGTTGCTTAGGCTGCGCTGAAAATGCGACTATATGCACGAAAGAAGGCCGCCAAAAGACTGTAGTCTTCCGATGGCACTTTCAGCGAAGCGTGCAGATAAGGGGCCATATTTTTATTGTCGAAAAGTAATTAATGAATGAACTCGTAACCGTATCGACGCAACCCCAATGGCGATCCGCGACCAGGTTACTCGACTTGCTGCACTGCCCAGAATATCCTCACTAACCGTAAGTCTAGAGTGCTTCCAGAGAAAATGACAGTTCTGATGAGATTGTGCGTGCACAGGACATACAGCACACGGCAGGCTTGTGCACAAACATCTGAACCACTTTGTCGTACACTAAGTGAACAACGTGAGCCCTACATTGTTCGTGGATTATCAGGAGTAACGCAGTATAGATCACGGAGGATTTACATCGCCTAGCAGCTTTTGGAACTAATTAATGTGCTCTCTTCGGCGTAATAACCGTGTCGTTTCTGGGGCGGTATTATGTGCAAACAGATTAAGAATATCCTCCTTTGATTTCATTATTTGTTATTTTAGGTCACAGTGTCCAAATGTTCTTCGTTGCGAAATTATCGGAGGCAATAATTAGCCATATTTCTTGACGCAAGCCCCGATACGTCGGTTTATGCGTAATTAAACTACGAAATCCAATAAAAAATTTTGTCACTGTTTACTTAAGTAACTTCATGGCTCAGCGTCTCCCCCCCCCCCCTGAGAATTTTCCTGGCAAAGTCATGGGTGAATACGTGAACAAAGTTCAATGAAATGAGTTTGTTTTGTACTCCCTTTCATAAAAATTTCTATCACGTGGGCTTTCTTCAAAGCGCACCTAAGTCTAAGTACACGACAGTCTAGCACTCAATCTCGGTCGACACTCGAGCATTATGACCACTAGACCACCGTGATAGGTGACCTTGAACTTTGTTTCGCATATATACATGGTATACAGATAGCAGGAACACAGACAAAAAGCCACATAGCGGCTAGACGAGGTCTGTTACATACGGGAAACGTTACATACGGGAAAGTTTGACGCAGTTCACTCCAAATGCAAGCCACCGCCGTTTGTTTCTCCGCAGGTTATCAGCCCCACACGTATCAAGTACTGGAAACGGACTATAAAACGCACGTGGTGGAGCATTTCTGCAGTCATACTGTAAGTGTCGCTTCGCGCATTCCGTGCTACCGAAAAATGCAAACTATGGCTGTGCTAATATTATGAATACTGAAAACAAAACAAATATTTTTTTTTGTTCAAAGCAGACTCGATTCCGAAGAGAATTGTTGAGACTGCTCTAAACAGATGACCACTGTCTATTATGTGGTTAAAAATACGCTTAATTGTTGCGAGGAGTGTCAAACATGACTTGAAAACGACGCATCGAGACATCCAGATGATAGGTGCAACCCTAAGGGACGAAGAAGAGAGCAGAGTGGGTCAGGGAACAAACAAGTGTTAAAGGAGTGATTGATTGATTGATTGATTTGTGGGGTTTAACGCCCCATAACCACCGTGACAATATGATTAGGAGAGATGCCACAGTGGAGGGCTCCGGAAATTTCGACCACCTGGCGTTCCTTAACGTGCGCCCAAATCTAAGCTCACGGGCCTACAGCAGGGTGCACGTTAAAGGATATCTTGGTATAAAGCGAGAGGGGAAAATGGACCCGCAGATATGATAAGCTGCTTGTCCTTAGGAGTGGTAGACTGGATTTCAAGAGAGGGCAGGCGTGTGAGGGGCAGGCAGAAATGTAGAAGGCCAGATGAGATTAGAAAGTTTGTGGCGAATAACGTTGTTACAGCAAGCACAGTACCACGTTGATTGGTGAAACGTGTAAGAGACAACCACGCCGCAGTGGATGAAGTTAGAATGATGATGGTGGTTGTGGTTGTGGAATGTTGCGTCTACCGAGTCACGCGTTCCTTGAACATAAAAAAACACGACATTAGCTCATTGCATTAGACATAGCATTCGAGCTTACCGATGCTACGGGCGTTTGCGTAGCCAGTGTTGCCTCACAATTCACGAAAGCTTTCTTTTTTTTAACAATCGCAATGTGACGATCTATGGAGGCGGAAATGTTGTAGGCCCGTGTGCTCAGATTTGGGCGCACGTTAAAGAACCCCAGGTGGTCGAAATTTCCGGAGCCCTCCACCACGGCGTCTCTCATAATCATGTGGTGGTTTTGGGACGTTAAACCCCACAAATCAATCAATGTGACGATCTGGTGGCGCTGTCTTATCGGACACAAAGTGCAGCACGATAAAAAAAAAAGGCGAAGGCTGCGCAGAAATATTGCTCAGAGTGGAACGCCACGTCGCCTCCCTTCCTCCCCACACCTCTGTAAAGGAATGTTGTGTGTTTATAACAATCCGCATAGTGTACCCCACGTCCACATCACGTACTGGCTGAACCTGGCTGTGGCGCCGGATGCTTTGTATTGACACCCGAAAGTGTTCTGTGTTTCCGTGGTTCATCGAAAGTAACCTGCAAGCCGGATTCAGCCGATGGGTGAAAACGCGCACATTCCGCCCGTTCACACGCAGTGTGAGATTTTTTGCCATCGCAATGCACGACCCGGTAGGGTCCACTGTAAGTCGACATGGGGTATGTAGACTTACTGTATAACAAAAAGAAAAGAAAAAGACAACCGCCAGTTTGTAGCACGAAGTCACAAGGAAGTTTGGATTTCCTTGTGGCTTTGTGCTACAAACGGTTGGTTGTCTTATCAAGTTGTTTCCCTTTCTGAACCATTCCGCCACCTTGCGGGCTTCCGCAGAACTCGTTTGCAAGACTTATTCTATGTGCTGCTACGAAAATGGAATTCGCACAGTAACTCGAGCACGAAGGGACTGCACACTCAACGAGTAAAGCATGGTGCATGTTGCCGTATATTCTTAAAGATGAAAGTAGGTAAGCTTTGCAATGATGCGCTGTAGTTGGCGGGAAGATGGCGGTGACGGGGTGTCGGGGGTCGGGCAACGAAATCGGTGGGATCTGATGTGGCTTTGGGAGATGGTAATGCACCGAGAAATTCGCCTGCGATACAGAGCGGTTCCCACGTCGACGAGTTCTGCTGGTGTATCCTGAACGTCCGGCTTGAAGAGGGCGTGAACATCGAGGGAGCAGTGGCTGGGATGGCCTCTTACCAAGTTCAGTCAGCGTGACACATGACGGCCGCTTTGTAACATACCACCGGTGTCGCGACAGTTGCCTAAACCGATGCGATTTCAAACACGAGTGTGTGGTTTCAGCCTTGCCTTCCCTATCATTTCTGCAGACGCAATGTACTCCTCGCCACTTACTTCATCAAAAGAAAAAAAAGTGTGCGCAATGTGAGCAGTAAGCGCCGAACCTATCACGATGTCGCGCTTTTCGGCTGTATACGTTGTTATTTTCGCTCGCGCCGTCGAAAACGCGCCAAACGAAGCTAAATCAGTTGATCACGCACGATAAACGTGCGAGAAGGCAGAAGAAGCAGGCATGCTACTGCATGGCCGAACAGGGCAGGAGACAGTTCTAAACTGATATTCCCTCGTATATGGACCACCACACTTGAGCTTATTTCTTCATGATGTCAAGGAAGTTCCTGGCGTCGTGACTCAGGCACCGTGCAGTTGAGTTTTCCATTGGGACGTCAGTGCTGGAATACAAACCCCAGCGAGTAAAAAAAAAGCAATAATGAGACGGAATTGGTCAAGGGCTGACCAGATGGCCCGTGTGGCGGCAGAAGGGCCTGGCCTCTCTGTCCCGACGTAGGAGAAGCCAGCATCAGTCCTGGACTTACCCTCACAAGTCATGACCCTGAAAGTTATTCATACCATACCATACGGAATTGGTCAAAGTGGAACGCGATGAGCCCGTCTCGCTCGCTACATGAGTGCACGGGTTGTGGCTGGGCTATTTACGGGGGACGCGTGTAGCCGGCGGAAACTCTCCGACGCGTGCGCGCATCGGTTTTCTGCGTGCCCCTAACGGCAAACGCTAACGAACGCAGCAACGGCAACGCAGCGGCAGCGGCAACGCAGCGGCAGCGGCAACGCAGCTTCCTCTGGTCAGTGGACGGTGCCTATACCACGCTGGTTTACTGCATATACCACGCTGGTTTACTCCTGATACGTACCAGCTAGGCCACGCTATATTTCTCGTATGGTGTAGATGATGATGATGATGATGATGATGATGATGGCATGGCTGTTCCCTGTGGAGGAGGTGGCCGCAGATACTGTGGCCGAGCAGCGTAAAAAAGAAATGGGGACATGGAGGAGAAAAAAGGGGGGATGGAGAGTGATCCCTACACATACTGCACTCTATGAGGGCCAAACCTCATAAGCGCGAAAATGCACGCGACAGCGACGAGCGACGCTATGAGCGACGAAACAGGGCGTCCGCGCGACGTGTCGCGTGCTCGTTTTCGCGCGATCGCTCAGTTCTCCAGATTTGGAAACCGTCGCTCATCGCCCGGAAGTGCTGGGCTCAAGCAGCCAATAGCGAAAAACCGGAAAAGACAAAGACTACATTAGGTGCACGTGACCCTGCCCGAGTCACGTATGCGGAACAAGAAATAACGCAATGTTTACGCATGTGAATATAAAAAAGGTGCTGCAAAGCATTCATAAACACTTTCCGTTTCATTACATAACACTATATCTCATTTTTAAATTGCATACCGCTCACTACGCGGTTTTCTTGGTGCGAGTAGACGGCCTCATGCCAGCAACAGTGGAGTTCGCTCGCCGAAGCGGTCGCGTGAATGAGGTTTGCCTGCGCTAGCGACTGATCGCGTGAAGCCGATATACGTCGCGTCGCTTGTCGCTGTCGCGTGCATTTTCGCGCTTATCAGGTTTGGCCTTAAAGGTCGGTGGCGCCTTTGCGGCAGGTATATTAGCCTCGTTTTCAAGCGTTTTTTCATGAGTTCACGGGAATGATTTCAATTATTTGATGGCTACTTATGTGTTCTGTATTATTTTACGCCTAGTTGGGTCATTTCGCACTGCTTTTCAGTATTGACAGTCTTGTTTTAGGCCTCTATTGAACAGTGCATGACTATTCGACATAAGACAGTGAATAGAGGAGAAACTGGACCCATGAATTGCTAAGCAATTAAGGAATACGTTTACAGAGAGAACAACACGTGACTTCACCTACCTCGGCAAACCAACGACCTCTGGTATCGAGTACGCTGTGCCTCGTGGAAAAGATTAGGCCTTCGCAACCCCCATGCGCATGCTACATAAGTGAGTCGACTACGGCCTTTTCATCCATTAAATTGTTGCTTGACAGTGGGCTTCAATGTTGTAGCATGGTTCATGAGGCGGAGCATGCAGAATGCCAGTTGGTACATGAGGAAAGCTTACGATGACGACGACGACGGTGATGATGATGATGATAATGATGATGATGATGATGATTTATATTAAGGTTAACTATATTCAGAACATGTAGCGGCCCCACGCTACGCGTAGTCTCCTCTACTCACGAAAACTAACTCATGACTATATCTCATGAAAAGATAAACTCAAAGCACGAGCAATGTTCGTTTTTATAGCAGTGGGAGTGGGCGCGCTCACCTAGAAAGTGCTCCATTTTTTTACATGCGTTATCGAACCTTTAACCATTTCAATGGAGTTGAAAATGCTGTAGGCCCTTGTGCTCAGATTTGGGTGCACGTTAAAGAACCCCAGGCGGTCGGAATTTCCGGAGCCCTCCACTACGGCGTCTCTCATAATCATATGCTGGTTTTGGGACGTTAAACCGCACATATCAATAATTATGAAACGTTTAACCAGCTTCGCTCGTTTTTGCGTTACCTCTAGAACAAGCCAAAATGCTAGTGTTCTTCGCCGTAATCTTAACGGAGCACTCAGAAACAATCGCGAAGCTTCCCAAGCACCATGGCATGGCCTGCGCCGAGCGATAGTGACAATATTTGTTGGTGGAACTCGAACACACTGAGATAAAAAAAATAAGGGCGCGTGACAATAATGGGCGTCGGCAGTATTTTGTCTTAGGTGGTGCAAATGCAGGCTGTATCTCGACAGGGGGAAGGGCTGGTGTAGTTTGGGTGTGGGACGACTGCTGGGGACTCTTGAAAGGGGCAAGTGTCTCTCATTGCAGCCCTCTGCCGACGTCCACGGTGACAAAGATGTCACATGATGCTCCCTCCTAGTTCATCCTCCATGATTCATAGCCAAAGAAGTCGCTTTTGACGAACGCGACCACAGGAGGCTGAACAGCGAACAATTTGCTCCTACGGCCTCCGAGAGCCACCCGCATTTAATGATTGATTGATTTGATTGATTTGTGGAGTTTAACGTCCCAAAACCATCATATGATTATGAGAGACGCCGTAGTGGAGGGCTCCGGAAATTTCAACCACCTGGGGTTCTTTAACTTGCACCCAAATCTAAGCACACGGGCCTACAACATTTCCGCCTCCATCGGAAATGCAGCCGCTGCAGCCGGGATTCGATCCCGCAACCTGCGGGTCAGCAGCCGAGTACCTTAGCCACTAGACCACCGCGGCGGGGCGCCCGCATTTAATGAGACTAACACGTACAGCGGAACTCTCTCAAACACTGACAATTCAATTTCATTTTCACAAAATTTCCTAATGCATTTTTTTCAATTTAAACGTTCCGTCTGTTACAGTGCGGGGCGGCGTCATCTCGGTGATGTATCACAAAGTGGTTAAGAGCACTCAAGAGAGCGTGATAAAATTGGAAAACGCAGCAACGATCAAGTCCGGATCAAAAGTCCCCAAGATGGCTTCAATGAATTGCATGTTGAGCGGATAAGGTATAAGTGTAAAAATCGGGCCGTGGTATACATTAAAGGTTAAGGCTCTCGATGCTGTGACAAAAAAAATGAATAAATCGAAACACTTTGAATACCTCATTCCTTTGCAGTATGCATCATTCACGCGTGATGTTTGTCAACCAAAGTATATAAACAATTTATGGACACTTTGTAAATTCCCAATGTGTTCGGCGAAGGCCTGTTCATTCACTCATTCTTCTTGTGGGGCTTAGTGTTGGGGGAATCAATATTTGGGGGGGGGGGGCACTTCTCCAAACCGCTTGCCGTGGAATCATCACCGAGCCTCTTAGGATGCCGTCCCACTAACCAGACTTCCACAACGAGACGTCTGATGAAGGAGCGTTGCTGGAGTTGACACTCACGCCACTGTGCCGTCACACGGTTGCTGAAAAAGTCTGAGGGGGAAAAGCCACAGCTGCCAATGTTCCAGGGCACGGACGGAGGGCTGCCGCAAGTGTGAGTCATTTAAGGCTTTCGCCTTAGGGCCGTTCCTCGCGCTTCCCGAACAGTCGCAACGCACATGCCGGGACTCCTACCTCACGCAAGTGGGGGACAAATAAGCCGATTGGCGACGCTATTTCACCCTCTGCAGCGTCGTTAATTGGCTTATTTGTCCTCGCTTGCGTGCGGCAGAGGTCCCGGCATATGCGTTGCGGCTGTGCGGGAAGCGCGTGGAATGGCCCTTAAAAAGCTTTGGTTAAGATTTCTCTACAGCTCTATACACCAGGGGTTGACAACCTATATATACGGCCCGATTGGCAGCATTATTCAACCTACCCCAGGTCGTCAAACCCCCTCTCACTCGCCAGTTTCTATCTGAAGGCCGACATGGCACTTTCAAACTAATATGGAACTTTAACCAGTAACCTATGATTGGTTGCAACACTGCGGCATGCACGCTGAAAATAAATATGTGCTAATCCAGTTTTAAAAGCTAGTGTCGATCATTTAGTGTAAATCAATTAGTGTCAAAATTATTGGGCACCTCCCCCCGCATTTCCGTGCATCCCCTAACATCGCCGGCTTCACAAAATTCGACCCTCCACCTCAAAAGCTTACCGACACCTGCTCCACACGAATGCAGAGGTCTACAATGTTAAAACTGTAGTGAATAAGAAAGACGTTGATACCATCAGGTCAGCTATCATCAGCACAAGAAGAAGGCACGAGATCGGCGATCAAGCACCGTCATCTGGGTTCGCCTGCGTTCCTTTAGAGCTACCACCCGCTTGCTCAGTCCTTCGATAAACCCCCTTTACATTTGGTGGATCGTGCTGGGTAACTGCATCACCTACACCCTGGAACTCCGATCCCGCACGCTGCCGTCGACCATGCAAGTTGACGCTGCCCAACAGACAGCACCTCTCGCGGCTCCTACTTGCCCCGGCCCGGTTCACCAGCGAGACCCCCCGATCTTTTCGGGCGCCGAAGACAAGGACGTCGAGGACTGGCTGTCGTCCTACGAAAAAGTCAGTGGACCAAACAGGTGGGATGACGCTGCTAAATTGAGCACCGTCAACTTTTACTTGGCTAATGTGGCGAAACTGTGGTATACAAACCACGAATCCGAGTTTGAGAACTGGGCCACTTTCAAGCAGGCAATATCCTCGGTTTTCGGTCGCCCTGCCGTGCGGAAGTTGCGCGCCGAACAACGCCTGCGCTCACGGGCACAAGAACCTCGCGAAACGCTTACCGCCTACATCGAAGATATACTCGATCTCTGCAAGCGCGTCGATGCCGCAATGAGCGAAAGTGCCAAGATCCAGCACATTATGAAAGGTGTTGATGACGACGTCTTTCAAATGCTCCTGGCGAAGTCTCCTGGCACGGTGTCTGAAGTGGTAACTCTGTGCCAGAACTACGACGAATTGCGACGGCAACGAGCTCTCACCCGTCGTCCATTTCAGCCTAACCAACCACTCGCTGCACTGGACGTCGTACCTGACCACTCCCGCCTTCTAGCACAAATGAAAGACTTTGTGCGTGAGGAGGTCGCACGTCAGCTTTCCCTCCTGCCGTTTTGTCAGCGCCAAGAGCTCCCGCAGCAGCAGCAAGAGCAACCACCGACACCGTTAGCTCCCATGCTCCGACATGCACTTCAGGACCAGATTGCCGAGGCTATGCCAGGGCCCTTTCAGCAGCAAGTCGTCGCCGCGCCTCTTACTTATGCTGACGCAGTAAAGAGGCAGCAGCCACACCAGCCCTCGCCGTTCAATGGACTGCCGCATGTCACCGCTCCTACTCAGTCTTCCGTCGCATGGGCTCCTCCCCTCGCTACCACAGCCTCGACTCAGCCGTATGCCGCGTGGGCGGCGCCCCTTGCTACAAATGCCTGGCGAACGCGCGATAACCGGCCGATTTGTTTTGCGTGCGGCGGACCTGGCCATATCTCCCGATACTGCCGTCGTCGCGTGCCCGCCTACACAGACGTCCGACCACGAAGCAATTACATGGACCGACCACCTTTTGGTTATGAAAGTTCGGATCGTCAGTCAAACACGTCTTCCCGTGACTATCCGGCAACTTCGTCTCGTCGCTCACCTTCACCCAATCGACGCTCCTTGTCACCCATGCGTCCACGACCAGCCCCTCAAAATGAGGGAAACTAGCCGTCGCAGTTCAAGGGGCAAGAACTGCGCTATCGAAATGTTCAAGTCCTCGCACCTTGCCGTCAAATATCGTCGAAGTTTTTGTAGACGGCGCCCATGCATACGCTCTTGTGGATACCGGTGCCGCTGTGTCCGTTATAGACGCCAAACTTTGCCGCAAGCTCCGAAAGGTGACCACGCCGCTTGATATGTTCTTACGTGAAGCAAATGGAGAACCTGTTCGACCTATAGCCGCCTGCACTGCCCGACTCAAAATTGCGGAGGACCACTACATTGTTGCGTTTATCGTCCTTTCCTCGTGCTCTCATGACGTCATCCTTGGCTGGGATTTCCTATCCCGTAATCGTGCCGTTATAGATTGTGCCCGTTCCGAACTTGAACTGCTTCCGTTCTTCGAGCAGCCCTACGACCACACTAATCAAGCCGCGCACAAGCTAGTTGTCCAAGAAGACACTGACATTCCACCGACAACAGCTGTTTTGCTCCCTGTGGTATCCGACGGCATGCGTGATGAAGTAGCATTTTTCGAGCCATCACGCCTCTTTCTAAGTCGGAAACCACTTCTGCTCCCTTATTCAGCCCTCTCAATTTCTGATGGAGCCAGTGCTCTCTGCCTTACCAATCCCTTTCCGCATACCATCAAACTGTTTAAAGGCGAGTCTCTTGGATGCGTACAGCCCATTGATAACGGACAAATTTTTACAGTGCCGCAAGAATCATCCCAAAGTGACCTCGCCACCGTCAGTGCTCTTAACCACTCTCATCTACAGGCTTCAAAAGTGTTCGTTTCGGCGATCGCAGACGGACTGTCACCATCTGAACGATCTGAACTCCTCCAACTGCTGTACCAGTACCGCGAATCTTTCGATGTTGTTCAACCTTCACTTGGCCGCACTTCTACCACTCTACATTACATCGATACCGGCTCCCATGCGCCACTACGACAGCGACTATATCGTGTTTCTCTGACGGAACGCCAAGTTATTACCGAACAGGTGAACGATATGCTGCAACGTGGCGTCATTCAACCTTCACAAAGTCCATGGGCATCACCTGTAGTGCTCGTTAAAAAAAAGGATGGTTCCGTTCGCTTCTGCGTGGATTACCGGCGCCTAAATAAGATCACTCGAAAAGACGTGTATCCTTTACCCAGGATTGACGATGCCCTTGATACTTTACAAGGTGCCGAGTTTTTTTCATCATTAGATTTGCGCTCAGGGTACTGGCAGGTCCCCCTTGCCGATGCCGATCGACCAAAAACAGCCTTCGTGACACCGGACGGTCTGTATGAGTTTAATGTCATGCCCTTCGGCCTCTGCAATGCGCCTGCCACCTTCGAGCGCATGATGGACTCGGTTCTTCGGGGTTTGAAATGGCAAATCTGTCTCTGCTACCTCGACGATATAGTCGTCTTTGCGCCAGACTTTGGAACACATCTCGAGCGCCTCAAACACGTCCTCACGTGCCTGAAAAATGCTCAGCTCCAACTAAACTTTAAGAAGTGTCACTTCGCTGCTCGCCAACTTACGATTCTCGGGCACGTCGTATCAAAGGACGGTATACTTCCAGACCCGGCTAAGTTACGTGCTGTCGCCGACTTCCCCAAACCAACGACTATGAAGCAGTTACGGAGCTTCGTGGGGTTATGCTCCTACTTTCGCCGGTTCGTGCGCAACTTCGCCTCTATCATTGCGCCTTTGACCGAACTTATAGGCAGCACCACTGATATTTCGGCATGGTCTTCTGAGTGTGACCAAGCCTTCTGTACCCTTCGTCGTCTCCTCACTTCGCCACCAATACTGCGTCACTACGATCCTACGGCAGCAACTGAGGTCCACACCGACGCCAGTGGTGTCGGCCTCGGTGCGGTTCTCGCGCAACGCAAGCCTGGATTCGCCGAGTATGTCGTCGCCTACGCCAGCAGAACTCTTACCAAGGCTGAATCAAACTACAGCGTCACCGAGAAGGAATGCTTGACGATCGTTTGGGCGCTTGTCAAGTTCCGCCCATACCTTTATGGCCGTGCTTTTGATGTAGTAACGGACCACCACGCATTATGCTGGTTATCGTCGCTTAAGGACCCATCAGGTCGTCTTGCCCGTTGGGCTCTTCGGCTTCAAGAATATGACATTCGCGTGGTATATCGTTCCGGCCACAAGCATGCCGATGCTGATGCACTGTCACGATCTCCCCTATCCCCGGACATCGCATCTATTTCCTCGGACAACACGTTGTCAGCGCTTGACGAGGACACCATCTCTTCTGCACAACGTAATGACCCATGGATCGCTTCGCTTCTTGACGCGTTATCTGAGGCACCGACACTTCCAACCACTCGAACCCTGCGCCGCCAGGCTCCGCACTTCAGTATTCGGGATGGCCTCTTGTACCGGCGCAACTATTCAGCAGATGGTAGGAAATGGCTACTAGTCATTCCCCGAACGCTGCGCTCTACCATCTGCGCGTCGTTTCATTCCGACCCGCAATGTGCTCACGCCGGTGTTTTCAAGACCTACGAGCGCCTACGAAAAAGGTATTACTGGCGCGGAATGTTTACCTTCGTCCGCCAGTTCATTCGCGGCTGCCACGAATGTCAGCGGCGGAAAAGCCCGCCACATCCTGCAACAGGTTCATTGCAGCCACTTCCATGCCCAGACCGCCCATTCGACCGTGTAGGAATTGACCTCTACGGACCACTACCATTAACAACGGCAGGCAACCGATGGGCTATCGTGGCAGTGGATCATCTAACACGGTACGCTGAAACTGCTGCTCTCCCCACAGCTACAGCACAAGACGTCGCAACT
The DNA here is from genome assembly GCF_013339725.1 of Rhipicephalus microplus. Taxonomy (NCBI): domain Eukaryota; kingdom Metazoa; phylum Arthropoda; class Arachnida; order Ixodida; family Ixodidae; genus Rhipicephalus; species Rhipicephalus microplus. Next base: position 213,721,665 of record NC_051167.1, on the reverse strand, counting down.
TTCATACTCAATCGTTTTGTGCTTCGTCATGGTCCTCCTCGAGAACTTCTCAGTGACCAAGGGCGCGTTTTCCTCTCCGATGTAATACAAGCACTTCTTCAACAGTGCCATATGGTTCACCGGAAGAGTACAGCCTACCACCCACAGACGAACGGCTTGACTGAGCGGTTTAATCGTACTCTGGGGGACATGCTCGCTACGCATGTCGCTTCTGATCAAACAAACTGGGACCTCGTTCTCCCATTTGTGACATACGCGTATAACACCGCTACGCAAGTCACTACAGGGTTTTCCCCATTTTTTCTCCTGTACGGTCGCGAACCATCACACACCATCGACACTTTACTCCCATACTCGCCAGATCCCTCCGAATACAAGCCTGTCTCGGAAGCCGCTCGTTACGCAGAAGAGTGCCGCAAGCTAGCCAAGCGGCTTACTACATCCGACCAACAGCGCCAGAAGGAGATCCGTGACGACGACCATCGTTCTGCACCGACGTTCGTTCCTGGAGCACTTGTATGGCTTCATGTACCGCCCTGCGCCCCTGGTGTATCACCCAAGCTACTCTCCAATTATCATGGTCCCTACCGCGTGGTCGAGCGTACTTCACCCGTGAACTACGCCATTGAACCCCTCACGCCACCGAGCGACCATCGTCGGCGTGGACGTGATATCGTTCACGTAAACCGTCTGAAGCCGTACTTTGACCCGCTTGTCCCCACGTGTTAGATCGCCAGGATGGCTTCAACTTTTTCGCCGGGGGTAATTGTAGTGAATAAGAAAGACGTTGATACCATCAGGTCAGCTATCATCAGCACAAGAAGAAGGCACGAGATCGGCGATCAAGCACCGTCACCTGGGTTCGCCTGCGTTCCTTTAGAGCTACCACCCGCTTGCTCAGTCCTTCAATAAACCCCCTTTACAAAACGAACATCGGAGCGCGGGGTGGCCGCTCAGCGGCGCCGCCAACGAGTGATCTGCAACGACTGCAGCGAGTGCTCTTCTTCTTCTTCTTCTTCTTCTTCTTCTTCTTCTTCTTCTTCTTCTTCTTCTTCTTCTTCTTCTTCTTCTTCTTCTTCTTCTTCTTCTTCTTCTGTTACGTGGCACCACGCCCTCTTTCTAAGGAGAGAAGTTACCACTTCTGCGTGCTGTAGCGTGTCAGCACGTGGTTTTTTTCGACGTGGCGCCACACCCTTTTCCTTTGCAAAGAGCTGACCACACGTAAGTGCTGCAGCGTTTCAGCACGCACATGGCATCAGGCTTTCAACGGTACGTTTGCATTACTCAACATTGCGGTACGTCAGAACACCCTCTACCTTTGGAGCGCGCAGCTCCGTGCAGCTGTACGCCCTTTTCCTCCATATGGAGCGCTGCGACGCGTTGGTGTGTTCGGGCCTTTGTCGTGCCTTGTACCGGCTGAGGCCGAGCATCGAATAGACGTGAGGCGAGCCATTTACGCGACGAACTTTAGAGGTAATACAAACTCTAGAGGTAAAGCACCGCCGTAGGGCCCGTGCAATAGAATCTCCGACCACCAGAGACGTTACCATTGCTGCCATTACATTGCCGCAGTTCATCGCAGCGCCCCGTTCCTGTTGCGTGAATGTATGGGGCAGACTGTGCGCCACTTTCCCCGAGTTGCAGCGCCCCCGTCCCTCTTATGACAATGTCAAGGGCTGAATCCCCACCCTTTTTAGGTGAATAAGAGGGGCGGCATGCAGCCATCCATGCCACACACCCCACCCCCACCCGTGCTCACACCTATGAAGCAACGCTACATGGTTTTCAAACGCAGCGCAAAAAGACGATACATACGATGAACGAGGGCACAGGACAAGCGCCTATAACGGGCTACGGTTGTCTTCATTAAAGCAAGCAGTTTTCACAGCCCAAGCGAAGCCTGCATGGCACTGACGTCTGTGCCTAACGAGAGTTCCTACGTGACGTCGTACAATGAGCCACCCGGTCTTCGTGCGCCACAGCAGTCGGCGCGCCTGGTGAGCCATGGTATGTGCAAACAACTTCTCAATTTACTTGAGGCAGAAAATGTCGTGAATCTCCTCGGGGCGAATGATTACGATAGTGATATGTGGGGTTTAACATCCCAAAACCACCATATGATTATGAGAGACGCCGTAATGGGGGACTCCGGAAATTACTACCCCCTAGGTTTCTTCAACGTGCACCCAAATCTGAGCACATGGGCCTACAACATTTCCGCCTCCATCAAAAATGCAGCCGCCACAGCCGGAATTCGATTCCGTGACCTGCGGGTCAGCAGCCGAGTACCTTGGCCACTAGACCAACGCAGCGGGGCAGTGAATGATTACGAGTGGTCGGCGATAGTTCCCGAGTTCCATAAAGTGTACGTTGAAGTTTCCGAATAGTATAGACGGCGGACAGATGGACGGATGCATGGACGGATGGATGGATGCACACACGAATGGAATGACGCATGGACGGATGAACGGACGGATGCAAGGACGGACAGGCAGATAGGCAGACCCGCGGACAGACGGGCGGACGGACAAACGGCGCAGGTGGGTTTTTTTTCACAGCTGCAAAGCATGTGCTGTGATACGACTATGGACACCGGTACACCGCTGGATAAGTCTATCCCTTAAGGAGCTTCGGCTCTAAAAAATCCAGCTTAGACTGCCATACTCGCTGATGGCTTGTCGTGAATTGGACTCCATCACTGAGTGGGATCCGCCATATGTCTTAAAGGTGCGGGGTCGTCTACCCATTCCTGGACACTGCAGGTTTGTCCCGCATCGACAGCTCTAACCAACAAATGAAGGATGTTCTTTGAGGTTAGGAAAGTTTTCAGCTACTTTTACGTTAATAATGTTGATACTGAATGGAGGAATCGAACTCGAAACTTGTCAAGCAAGTGTTTAGACAACAGCAGGATACCAAGCCAAAAAGAATGATCGGTTAAGGAGAACGTGAAGGAAACATAGAGGGACATGTGGAAGATTTTAATGCTTACGAAATCATCACTGAAGGCCTACCGATCTTTCAAGCAGGAAATTACAAAAGATGAGATCTCCGCTGATTATCGGGGTAGTTCTCTGCTGTTCGAGGCCAGAATGGGAGTACTGCGGACGTACCGAGCCAAACACGAAGGCACTGACATGTTATGTAGTGCGTGTGAACAGGAGGAGAATGGCGGATCATTTGATAACGTTCGTTTAAGGGCTCCACCCTGTAGTCCAAGATAATGGCGCGAATTTTTTAAAGCATTGGAGTTTAGGGACAGTGAAGGCAAAATAGACTTTAAACGGGTAGAAATAACCAGGAGGAGGCTACCTGATTGGTGACTACAATCAAGTTGTGACTGAGATTCGATCCTTCAACACATAGTGATAGATAGTACTTAACTTTATCAATAAGTGGCGTGAGCCACCGCCAGATGTTAAGGGCACATCCGGATCCATCCATCCATCCATCCATCCATCACTAGCCTAGAGTCATTGACACCAGCCCGTTACAAAGGGTATCGCCTCAGCATAGCGATTATCATCATCATCATTCACTTGTGTTCGCTCCAGAACCCAGGTGTATGATATGAATCGAATGCACCGAGAGGTGATCACACACACACACTTCCGAAGCCCAATGCTAGACAAAAGCAAATGAAAACCCGACTATGCCGGCTTCGGTGATAACCAAAGCCAAAAATAAGTGATCACTGAGTTATTTGTGAACTTTCCATCAGTGAACGTCAATTATATTATAATTACAACAAGTTATGCAGCAAGTCAATTAACTTGTAGTAGTTACATTTTGGTAGTAAGTAATTAGTGAACCATAAAATAGCCTATCAGCATGGCTTTTGCCGTCAAATCGTCTTAGGCGAATACAATATAGGGACCTCGTGATGAGGTGTTAAATATTACGCCGTCTACTCAAGACAAATATTGCTTTCAGCCTTCGCGTCACATGTGGTCGCAATAATATTGTGCGGACCGTTTCTTCACAGACCTATAGCTTCGGTGAATACGCCACTGCGGGCTCGTGCCACCATACGAAAGAAGACCTTAGCATCGAGCAAGTTGGGTTACACCAGGGATTTAAAGAACAGCAAACCAACCAATCAACCCACCAACCAATACGAACGTCTGCGTTGCCGCCTCAATTAATCTGTAAGTTATTCACAAAGAAAAATATTTTCTAAACTTCTTACACTAATTTGATGGTATTTCGTATGACAATTCGATACCTATATAATCTCGACACGACCGGTTATTTCATTTTTCCTTATCTAAATTTTGAATTCCCCCTTATATTAACCACCGGTTTAAGTGGCCGATCGCATTAGTGGGTACGAGCCACTTGTAAAGGATGAAGCACTAGAGCAAGCAAGACTGAACCGTCCGCTTTGTGAGCAAAAGTCTGACATAAGAATATTTTGCCCAGACCTCAAGTGGTCTTTTTCATTACCACTACCTGATTTTATTCCAGTTTTTGAAAGCTGAATTTATGGCCATAATATTAGCTTTACGAAATTTAAGTCGCTAAGTTAAGCTAATGAAGTTAAGCAGTTGCAACATTGACTGACTCGTTATCTGTACGTTCTTCCCTTTGCGCGTCCAGTGAAACACTTCTACTAAATCTCTTCAAAGTACTTGTTTTTGCTTCATTTCAATGTATTCATTTATTCGGGGTACCAGGCCACAAAAGTCAAAAGTGCTGAATCTTTACCAAAGGCAGCGTTATCGGTGCCGATCATTCGAGTTTCCCCGCTAACAGCGTACATCACAATTGCAAGGTTCCGCACATTAACAATCAGAAAAAGAACTTATCAGACCCTGTCTTGACAGCTTCTCCAGGAATATAAGCATCTCTTATTTTTCTGGACACATTGATTCATCGAGGTCGAGAATAACGGAAGTGGCTAGAGCCAAACTTCGTTGCCACGTTACCTCTCTCCAATTTTACCTGCATAGTACAGGTCGAGCGAGTTCCCCTCTGTGTCTCTTCGGTAACTGAAGGGGAAATCACTAGCCATTACTTTCTATCTTGTCATTCGTTCTCGTCATTGAGGAAAAGATTCATAGTACCACCTCTTCGAAATAAGTGTCTGGCAATAGTCAGAATCAGTTGTTCTTTCTTTCGGCGCCTCTACTCTGGGCTTCAGTCACAGGGATGTTTTCCTCGCTATTTAGGAATTTATTATTCATGTCAAAAGAATATCTATTTTAAGTCTTCATTTTGGAAACATCTCATCAATATTATTTCGAAAGTAAAATTGTTATATTAGTTAATTCTAGCTTATGAGTCCTATACTAAAAGAATACTTTAAAAAGTTCACCCACTACTCCGCCGATCCCCTCCATTGGGTATGAGCCATCGGAGAAGAAGCAGAAGACGAAGACCATCATATCGGTCATCTGGACGTGCCTTTTTCATCGAGGACATCTCTTCGAAGGAAGCGGAGCATCCATGAACAAGAAAGCCACTACAAAGTCAAAACGGGCCAAGGTGCCTCAAGATGAACTTCCCGGAAAACAAAACCCCTGTGTTACCACGCCAGATGCCTTTACGAGATCGCGACACGGAGGCCGATCAGACGGCATGGTCTTTACCACAAAAGGAGCAGCCAACGCACAACAAAAGTGGCTAGAACTCCTGGAATCATCGAAGTTTTCAGAGCCAAGTCCCTAACCCGGTGGCCGAAACCACCGAGAGACCACATAGCGCGCCCTTTGGTCGTGCCTAGGTTACACCGGGCAGTGACAGTGACACTTCTACACCCTTGCCACCCTACAAGGACCAGCGTCCAGCTGGAAAAGCCGCTACCTCTTCTGCTGCGCCTATTACCAGTGTTCCACACAATGGCGTGCAGGGCCCGTGAAAGAGTCAAAGAGTCCACGATACGGTTCCGGCAGAATCAACCGTATCACAAGCGTGGGAGCCCTCTCGCCTCTGTGGTTCACGCAAAAGGACACCAGACCACTGCACCTCGGGCTAACCGGAAGCCCTCCAAAAATCCGAGCCCTGGTCCCTTCAACCACCGGGTAGCCAAAGGAAAAACCCTACGACGGCTTTTATGGTGTACCGACGTGCATCGGTGCTCCAGAAGTTATCCTCTTCACACCTAGAGTATCCCCCACTAGCGCTGGAACATCAAAGCGCTCACCGGACGCTGTACCCGACCAAGGTCGTCAAGAGACTGCTGTTGAATTGTTAACTACTATGGATAACACAGGGGTCGACGAAGCTTAAACGACCCCAACATTTCTCTGTCCCCTAAGAGGTACACGCCCACGGGATTTCAACGCTCTCAACACCAGATCTTCTGCTTCTTCAACGTCTCCCGCCTGGAACGCGCGTACTTCATGATGCCCATAGACATGCCACTCGACTACTGCACCTTCATTGTGTACTAGTCGCTCGGGGTTGTCGCCTCGGGTGCCGTGCAGAGCCGTGTCAATAAATTCGACTACACGGACGTTGGTCTCTACAAGTGGAGGGACATGCTGGATCGCCTGGGCTTTCATAACACAAATATCATGTTGGCCGTCGGCGGATAACCTCAAGAAAGCCTGTACTTCTCAAAGCTGGGTCGGGACTCACCATGGCCCGCTTCGTCGCCAGTCTCAGGAAGATGGTACTGAAGAGCACCGCAAACGGCATTCTCATCGACTGGGTCAAGCCATAGCGGGGATGTGGATGGCCCGAGTACCTGACCGCACTACCTCGCTTGGTCGAGGTCATTCGGGTCGCGTATCGGCTCTCCATCTCTGTCGTTGGCACTGCTTGCATCGCCGTTGTGATTTCACAAAATTACACTGTGGCAGAAGAAGTTCTGGATCTGGTGGGCCACAAATTCTAATGGATTTTCCTGCGGACACATCTCTGGATGCCCAATCTATTCTATTATTCAGATATCTCCCGCAGCTGGGCACGGTCACGCTATCATTTGATCAAGCTGTTACTCGATCGCGGTATCGATTCCGACAAGATCTGTGCCGGCTTCAGCATGGTCCCGATTCGAGCATTCGAGAAGCCACCAGAGTTCACCATCAAATGGCTTTCCAGCGTCGTCTCGCCAATTACGGGCCGCCCGGCAACGACGTCCATGGTGGAAGTCTGCCGTGCAAGTGCGGCCGTCCCGCCTTACCTTACAAGACACGACGGCTGGCGCCTCTTCTTCCGCAAGCGTGACAAGCCGGCCTGCGTCTCTTTTCCCACCCCATGTTACATGTTCGAAGGGCGAGACTTCATGCACTCCTTGATGTCCAAAAACGACACTACTACGAACTTTCGCGCCGTCATGTACGATCTGGATGCCGACGACTTTCGTACAGCGTGCCTGTCACAGAACGAGCGCTAAAAAAGAGCGCGCCGCCAAATCCTTGCGACAACGGGCGGCAGAAACGCCGCGAGGTAAAAAAAGAAAAAAAAAAAGAAAGAGAAAGCAAACATCCAGGGCTCCCGGGCGCGCGCTCTCCCCGCAGAAGCACGGCTTCGCAGACGATCCTCCTCACCCCACATCGGCGGCCCAGCAAGGCCGCGATTTTTCTAGAACGAAGGAGGCGGGGTCAGACCGAGTGAATCATCCTCCGGAGAGGGCAGTCGAACCGTCTCGTGCCTCTCCCCAGCCTTCGCTGCGTATCGCGCCGACGAAATGACGAGAAACATCTGGAAAGTCGCGCGCAAGGTATTTAACCGAGCAGCCGAGACGAGAAATCAGGAGAAGACGGAAGGTTAGCGCCGGAGCGCGTAGGAATTCCGCCGTGTAGTCGGCGAAGGTTCTGCCCGTAGTGACAGAACAGGAGGAGACGGAAGTGAGTGCCAGAGTGCGTAGAGAGTCCGCCGTGTAGTCGGCGAAGTTTTTGGTCCGTAGGGACGGCTCGAGCTACAGGGAAGAGCGTGGGTTTACCGCTATCGAGCGAAGACGCGGGCAACAGCTGCGTGTGTGAAGCCGACGGATTTCCGGCGAAGAAGTTTGAAGCTTGGAGAGTGGCCATTTGAGGACGCGAGGTTTCCTGGAAGAGAAACTTCGAGAGCTACGGAACGACAACAACGCTGGACTTTGAGTGAGTGATTCTCGGAAGAGTATCATCTCGACTTTGGTTCCAAGAACTTTGGACTGAATAGGTTTTCTATCTCTTTAGTCTTTAAGTGTCTTGGTTGTTCAATGCATGCGACTGCATTGTAGCTCGTATTGTTGTCCGTGTCCGTTGTTTCAAGTGTGGCTGAGTGTATTGTGTAGTACGTTGATTGATTGGTTTGATTGGTGACATATTGTATGCAACTATTGTGGAGTGTGCATTTTTGTGTATTATTTTCGATCTGCCATTATTGAGAATATAATTTGTTTGTTTATCAACTCTCGGCTCTGACTTGTTCTTTGGGCCACAGCCGGCGTCCGCTGGCGCACCAAAAAGGACCACTTCTAAATTGTCCACGCCTTCGTGGTGCGGTTCGGGGGGCCGATACTTCGGCTCTTAGAATTAGCCCGGCGATCGCCTCCCTAATAAACGGGACAGGTGTGACAATTATTCTGGCGTCCGCGATACAGGACCTTTTGGTGCACAGTGTGTCCAAAGTAGTGAGAAAGAGCCTCGAGTTGTTGATAGTGCTATTGGAACGATTTTGTGTGTTGTTCAGTGTTCTCGTTAACGAGTGCAGGGGAGTGTTCCGATAGACTGATTTAGGCAGATACTTTTTGCACGCGGCAAGGTTTTATTTGCGAGTTGCGAGACACCATGGATCTCGAAAAGTTAGTATCTCTTGGTGAGAAGATGGGTCTTTCTGGCGCCGAACTACGGAAGTGGGTAAGCCAGAAGGAGAAAGAGGCGGTGGAGAGAGATAGGTTGGCAGCTGAGAGGGCCAGGGAAGAAAAAGCAGCTGAGTTGGAGAGAGAGAGGTTGGCAGCTGAGAGAGCCAAGGAAGAAAAAGCAGCTGAGTTGGAGCGAGAGAGGTTGGCAGCTGAAAGGGCGAAAGAAGAAAGGGAGGCAAAAGAGCGACAGCTGAAGGAAGAAAGAGAGCAGCAATTGAAGTTGGAGCTGGAGAGAGAGAAGTTGGCAGCCGAAAGGGCGAGAGAAGAAAGAGAAGCGAGGGAGCGACAGCTGAAAGAAGAAAGAGAAGCGGAGATGGCTGAAAGGGAACGGCAGCGGCAGCACGAGATGGAACTCGAGCGGCTCCGTTTACAACAGCGAAGCGAAACTCCCGTTCAAGCTAGAGTTGAAAGCAGCGAACGGGAAGATCACGGCTTCCGCTTGAACCCAAGCAAGCTGCTCGTAGCGTTTGATGAAAGGAAGGACGACCTAGACGCGTACCTCCACAGATTTGAGACGATTGCGAGGAGCCAGAATTGGCCGGAACAGCAATAGGCAACTGCTTTGAGCACCTGCTTGAGTGGTGAAGCGCTCAGTGTGTACGGCAGGCTGACGCCGACCGATGCAGCCAACTACGCAAAGGTGAAGGCTGCTTTGTTGAAGCGATTTAGATTTACCGTGGAAGGATTCCGGGACAGATTTCGGACAGGAAAGCCAGCTGATGGTGAGACGGCTACGCAGTATGCCGCCCGACTTTGCCATTATTTCGACAGATGGATTGAACTTTCAGGGACAGCGCAGGAGTACAATGAGCTTAGAGAGCTGCTAATTAGAGAACAATTTCTTACTAGTTGCCACCCAAGCCTGTCACTGTACTTAAAAGAGAGGAGAGCTGAGTCATTTGAAGGAATGCTTGAATTGGCTGATCAATTCTTGGAAGCGCAAGGTGGCACTAATTTGGCCAAGGTAAAGAAGAAGTGCCCCGATGATTCGAAGAAATTGGCTCCCGAAGAAAAGAAGCGTGCACCAGAGAGCATTCAGCGATGCTTTCTGTGTAACCGAGTGGGTCATCGCGCGAAAAACTGTCGAACGATCTTTACGAGCCCTACGGTAGTGAAATGTTTTAAGTGTGGTCAGACTGGGCACAAAACAGATGCTTGTCGGAACGGAGTGAGTCAAACTCACCAGGTATCCTGTGTTCAAGCGGCACCGAAATCTGATAATAATGCCGTCACTGATGTATTCGTAGAGTTGAAAAACGGGGAGAAAATTCCTATTGTGGGTGCTGTAATGTCAAAACAGCCAACCGGTGTTATGAAAGGAATGCCAACGCTGCCTGGAAAAGTCGCGGACAAAAAGATTACGGTGTTAAGAGATACCGGCAGCTCCACTGTTATCGTGCGGAGAGATTTGGTACGGGAAAGTCAGTTGACAGGCGGAACGAAACCGGTTTGCCTAATTGATCGTACAGTTCGGATGCTTCCCGAAGCAGAAATTGAAGTTGAAACCCCGTACTTCAGCGGGAAAGTTACTGCTTTATGCATGACAAGCCCCCTGTATGACCTTGTCATCGGAAACATCGACGGGGCGCGAGGGCCAAGTGATCCAGAATGTTTGGGAGAAGACCCGAAGATAGAGCCCTCGCCAACACAGCGGCCGCGAGATACAGTGGAGGAGCATCCCGTGACGGATCTCACTAGAGCACAAGGTGGAGCTGCGGCGCAAGAGACAGCGAAGGAGAAGACGATCGTGTCGAATAAGTTCGCGGGCCGAGCAACCGGACTTACGTCGGCACGACCTCAACCGACCGACAGTGTAAAGGAGACGGAGTTGGCCAGCCGGGCAAGATGTAGAGGCATGATCAAGCGGGTAAATAAACAGACAGGACCCGTCGAATGTAATGACGCGTTAACGGTGTCGGAAGAGACAACGATGGCTGAGACGACGCCTCAGATATCGTCGTTGGAAAAGGCTCGCCGAAAAGGTACAAGGAAAAACAAGAAGAGATCGAGCGAGCACCGCAAGAAAGGGCGCAAGCGCTGTTCGAAGTACTCAAGATAGGTGCTGAGGTGGAATCAGAATGTGTTGGGCAGTGCTGAGTGCCATATGTTGTGTTAATGTTCTTGTTATCCTGTGTCTCAAGTGTATGTCGAGCGAGTCAAAGTGTTCTGTGCGATGATGTGATGTATAGTGTTGTATAATTGTTGTATAAAGAGAACTTTGTACATTTGTATCGTTGGGAATGTGTGGTGGAGTGTTGTACTCATGTGCTTGTGGTTGTGTTTTCCCGTGTTGTGTAATTGAATTACAATGTCCAATCGTATTGAGTGATATATTGTGAATGTGAAATGTCATGAGCGACGGATTGTGTTACAGTCTGTGAGAATGTGTGGTGACTGTTCGCGCTCGTTTGTGTGGTTTTGAATATTATGAGATAATATTCTTAAAGTGGGGGGCAGTGTCACAGAACGAGCGCTAAAAAAGAGCGCGCCGCCAAATCCTTGCGACAACGGGCGGCAGAAACGCCGCGAGGTAAAAAAAGAAAAAAAAAGAAAGAGAAAGCAAACATCCAGGGCTCCCGGGCGCGCGCTCTCCCCGCAGAAGCACGGCTTCGCAGACGATCCTCCTCACCCCACATCGGCGGCCCAGCAAGGCCGCGATTTTTCTAGAACGAAGGAGGCGGGGTCAGACCGAGTGAATCATCCTCCGGAGAGGGCAGTCGAACCGTCTCGTGCCTCTCCCCAGCCTTCGCTGCGTATCGCGCCGACGAAATGACGAGAAACATCTGGAAAGTCGCGCGCAAGGTATTTAACCGAGCAGCCGAGACGAGAAATCAGGAGAAGACGAAAGGTTAGCGCCGGAGCGCGTAGGAATTCCGCCGTGTAGTCGGCGAAGGTTCTGCCCGTAGTGACAGAACAGGAGGAGACGGAAGTGAGCGCCAGAGTGCGTAGAGAGTCCGCCGTGTAGTCGGCGAAGTTTTTGGTCCGTAGGGACGGCTCGAGCTACAGGGAAGAGCGTGGGTTTACCGCTATCGAGCGAAGACGCGGGCAACAGCTGCGTGTGTGAAGCCGACGGATTTCCGGCGAAGAAGTTTGAAGCTTGGAGAGTGGCCATTTGAGGACGCGAGGTTTCCTGGAAGAGAAACTTCGAGAGCTACGGAACGACAACAACGCTGGACTTTGAGTGAGTGATTCTCGGAAGAGTATCATCTCGACTTTGGTTCCAAGAACTTGGACTGATAGGTTTTCTATCTCTTTAGTCTTTAAGTGTCTTGGTTGTTCAATGCATGCGACTGCATTGTAGCTCGTATTGTTGCCGTGTCCGTTGTTTCAAGTGTGGCTGAGTGTATTGTGTAGTACGTTGATTGATTGGTTTGATTGGTGACATATTGTATGCAACTATTGTGGAGTGTGCATTTTTTGTGTATTATTTTCGATCTGCCATTATTGAGAATATAATTTGTTTGTTTATCAACTCTCGGCTCTGACTTGTTCTTTGGGCCACAGCCGGCGTCCGCTGGCGCACCAAAAAGGACCACTTCTAAATTGTCCACGCTTTCGTGGTGCGGTTCGGGGGGCCGATACTTCGGCTCTTAGATTTAGCCCGGCGATCGCCTCCCTAATAAACGGGACAGGTGTGACAGTGCCCCGCACTTAACACGAAAATCTTCGCCGGTCTAAGACAGCTCGCCAACGTGACGGAGAATCCGCAACAGGCTAGCTATCTTGAGCATCAGTCAGTGTGTCGGCAATCAGTATCCTCGTAACACTTAATCGGGAGCCTACGGGATAATGCAGTGCAGTGGTCCTCTATGATTGTCGGGAACTTGCTTCTTCACGTTGCTCCCAATTACGTCATTGTTTTAAAACCCCATCGCATGCGAAATTACGCAATTTGCGCAAGCCTGACCAGCCGGATAACTCCTTGTGATTGACATATATACTTTTTTTCTCCGCACTTCCTTGCATAAAAGTATATAGTGACTTCAACAAGCACTCACACCTCAAGTGTGTGGTTCGCATATAATGACTCATTCGTATGTAAGGTGTAGCGTTTTATAATAAGTGTCAAGCACTTCCTTGGGATCCACAGGCACTTTGATAATTTCTATAATATAGAACGGAGACAGTCAAAACTGTTATCCGAGACCCAGGTAGGGGCGTAGGCCTAGCTAGAAAAATCAGCAACAGTCCGGGCCGAGCGTCTTGTGCTTAGCACTGACAGTGTGTGTGCCGAGCTTTGCATGACCCACTACATTCATCATTACATATTTCCCCCTCGCTGAAGATGGTGCCAAGTAAGTGTTCTAAGGTGTCGTGAGGACAAGTGGTTCGTGATATGGTTTGAGGTGATTCACATGTACGATTTCGCGGCCTCGGTGACGTAGGTCCACAGTGGCCGTGAGGGTTCGATGAGGTAGTTAACAGCGGAAGTTTGTTCTATGACGCGATAAGGTCCATGGTACCTGCTGACAAACTTTGTAGAGGTACCAGGAGTAGCACTGGGGGGCACCCACAGCCAAACAAGAGAGTTGGGCGAAAATTGGTAGTTGGACCGTCCATCGTCGTGACGAAATTTCTGTAGCCCTTGTTCTTGTGTTGTAAGGGCGTGAGCTTATTGCCGACATTCTTCCACATACCGCGCGGCTTCGGAAACTGGTGTGCCTTCGGATGAGTCGGGTCGGTAGGGGAGAATGGTGTCAATTGGAGATGATGGTTCTCGGCCATAAAGTGAAAAGAATAAAGAAAAGCCTGTCGTTGCTTGAGGTGCCGTGTTGTAAGCGTACATTACGTAAGGAAGGATAAGATCCCAGTTGGTGTGGTCGGAGGCGACATACATAGAAAGCATGTCGCCAAGAGTACGGTTGAAACGCTCGGTCAAGCCATTTGTTTGGGGGCGATATGCGGTAGTACAGCAGTGAATTACATGGCATTCTGCAAGAAGTTCTCGAATAACATCCGTGAGAAAGACGCGGCCTCGGTCGCTCAAAAGTTCACGTGGAGCGCCGTGACGCAGAAGAAAACGTTGCAGCAGGAAAGACGCAACGTCACGTGCCATCGCGGCTGGTAGAGCGGCCGTTTCTGCATATCTCGTGAGATGGTCGATCGCTACAATAATCCAGCGATTCCCAGCTGATGTATATGGTAGAGGACCATAAAGGTCTATTCCAACCCGGTCGAATGGTCGCACTGGGCACGGTAACGGCTGCATTGGTGCAGTAGGACGGCTAGGATCGTGCTTGCGGCGTTGGCACTCTGTGCAAGATCGAATGTACTTTTGAACGAATGTGTACATGCCGCGCCAATAGAACCGAAAACGTAGCCTGGCGTAGGTTTTAAACAAACCGGCGTGCGCACACTGCGGATCGGCATGGAAAGCAGCACATATGCTGGCGCGGAGATGCCTGGGTATGACGAGTAGCCATTTGCGACCGTCAGGGTCGTAGTTGCGGCGATAAAGTATTCCATCACGGACGGCGAAGTGAGAGGCTTGTCGGTGTAGCGCTCGAGATGGCGGGTGGGCGAGTGTTTCAGATAGGTAATCCATCAGAGACGCAATCCACGAATCTTTGCGCTGCTCCGCAGCCATGTTGATGGGTCCTGATAGTGGAAGGAAGTTGTCTTGGATGGAGACACTCGCAATATCAGTAGAAACAGGCGAACGCGAAAGAGCGTCGGCATTGGCGTGCTTCTGGCCTGAACGATAAATTACGGATGTCGTACTCTTGGAGCCGTAAAGCCCATCGTGCCAAGCGTCCCGAGGGATCTTTGAGGGAGGATAACCAGCAGAGCGCGTGGTGGTCGGTAACAACATCGAAAGGGCGGCCGCACAGATAAGGCCGAAATTTTGTAATGGCCCAGATAATCGCTAGGCATTCTTTCTCAGTTACCGAATAATTTGCTTCTGTTCTTGTAAGAGTGCGGCTCGCGTACGCAACAACATATTCTTGGTAACCAGGCTTTCGTTGGGCGAGTACAGCGCCAAGACCGACACCGCTAGCATCCGTGTGGATTTCTGTGGGAGCACTTGAATCGAAATGTCGCAGTATGGGTGGTGTTGTTAGCAGTTCACGGAGCTTCGCAAAAACACTGTCGCAGGCTGGAGACCACGCAGATAGATTGCGGTCTCCCTGAAGTAGGTCTGTCAGAGGCGCCATGATCGAGGCGAAATCTCGGACGAAGCGGCGGAAGTATGCGCAAAGCCCAATGAAACTACGCAGCTGCTTGAGAGACGCGGGCCTCGGGAACTCGCGAACAGCACGTAGCTTAGCGGGGTCAGGAAGAACGCCATTCTTCGACACGACGTGTCCGAGAATGGTCAGCTTGCGCGCTCCAAAATGACACATCTTCAAGTTGAGTTGGAGGCCTGCTGCAGAGAAGCAGCGTAGAACCTGTTCCAAGCGACGAAGGTGCGTGGGAAAATCGGGCGAGAATACCACTACATCGTCGAAGTAGCACAAACACGTGTTCCATTTGAGGCCTCGTAGGATAGTGTCCATCATGCGCTCAAATGTTGCCGGCGCATTGCATAGCCCGAATGGCATCACGTTAAATTCGTATAAGCCGTCTGGTGTAACAAATGCAGTTTTTGGCTTATCATCCGGATTCATGGGAACTTGCCAGTACCCAGAGCGTAGATCAAGGGAGGAAAAGAACTCTGCGCCTTGTAAAGAGTTGAGGGCGTCATCAATTCGAGGCAAAGGATAAACATCCTTTCGTGTTATTTTGTTTAGGCGACGATTATCTACGCAAAAGCGTATATTGCCATCCTTCTTTTTAACTAAAACAACCGGCGACGCCCAAGGACTGTTTGACAGTTGAACGACGCCTCGCTTTAGCATCTCACCTACTTGTTCATCGATGACATGACGTTCAGTTGGCGAAACACGGTATGGTCGCTGCCGTAATGGTGGGTGATTACCTGTGTCGATGTGGTGGCATACGGTAGATGTGCGACCTAAAGTAGCGCTGTGACTGTCAAAAGATGGTCGAAACTTGTCAAGGAGGCTCAAAAGCTCACACCTCTGTTGTGGGTTTAGGCCTTCGTCGATGACACGGTTGAAAATGTCGGTAGTGGAAGGGTCATTCACGGAACTACAGGAGAGGGCGCTGACTTCCGATAATTCATCAGGAACGTCAAGTGTAGCTGTCACGGACGGCTATTTTTGGCGACACCGCGTCACGGCAATTAACGGGCGCCGTACTCCCCGACTGACCGTGAGAAACGGCGGCGCATGAAAGGGAGCCGAGAAGTGCAAAATGGGGTGCTCTCCTTAGAACGTCGCCGCCGACAGTTAATCCTTTTGTAACTGTGGCGACGTCTGCAAGGTCGTAGAAGGCCGCGGTATACCCCGAACAGGGATTAGACTACGAGACACCCCGGCTGAGAGCCAAACGTTTGACCGTTCCCACGGGGAAAAGCGTGGGAAACGCTCTGGTGGCCAAGCCGTATGACAACAACCCGACAGGTTGTCACTCTCGCTAGTGGCGGGCCCTCTCCCAATTAAAAAGGGGTGGGGTCAAAATATTTTTGATGCGGAGTTTCCCCTCAGTTTAACGCGCATGAGTGGACCCAGGTAGAGGTATCTTGTCCCCAAGGAAGAGAGCGAGGAGACACGAGGGGGATTTAAGCGCGCGCAGGATTTTGCCCTGCTAGGCAGACTAGTCGCTGACCAACATGGTGTAGAAACAGATCAACAAGCATCTCTTCTAGAAGTTTTTAGTGTGGCTCTGTATCGGCTGGCCACCTAAACTTAGCCGTTCGTCTAGCTGTGACGCGATATTAACGTCTGCAACGTAGACATCGGGACTTCGCCTCGAGTTAGCTCAACCTGCTCGAAGTCACCTGCAAGCACTAGCCTCCCGGAGCCACCAGCGTTGCAACACCGCCGACATCGCAGTCGTGCCAGAACTCTCTTCGACTTCTCGCATCCGATCGTCGGGGACACAACGCTGCCGGTCATCACACGTATGCCTTCACCTGTTTATATCCTCGAACTTTCTCCTGCGTAATTCTATTGTTGTTAGTTTGTGTAGTTTGTAATAGTTCTCTCTCGTAAGCTGATTTATTGTATCTGTTATATATCTCTTTAGTTGTATCAAGTGTCGATGTATTTTGTTAGTTGTATTGGAGTGTTGTATTAGATCCCGTGTGCCGCAATATCACTAGAGTAAAGTTTGTTTTGTTTGCTCACGTCTCTGATCTCTTCACTGTCTCTGCTTGCGTACGGAACGAACCAACCTGCTGTCATTCCCGTCGCCGACTTCGCGCTGGCGACGCTAGAGTGGCAGCTTGTAACAGTAGCGATGGTTTCGAATGATTCTATCGAACCAATACATTCGCCTCGAAGTAGCGTAATCGTGAATGGAAACGGATTCTCCACAGGCACGTTGGTCGCACCACCTTGAAGAGTAACGAGAGCGGTTGGGAGCGGTGATAGGTGGCGATGAACGAAAGCAGCGGAAGGCGTGAAGAATGCGGTAGCGTCGATGACGGTGGAGCACGACACAGGTGCGAAGACAGTAGCGCGTGGAGGGATTTGGGTGTCGTCACTAATGACCAACTTCGCGTCGGAAGGGCGATCGTGCACTGGTAGCGCATCACCAAGGGGACAAAAGGCGACTTCGGCACGGGCGCAATCAATGACGGCTTGGTGATGGGAGAGAAAATCCCAACCTAAAATGATGTCATGAGAACAGTGCGGGAGTACTACGAACTGCACTGTGTAGGGCACTCCTTGAATTACAAGTCTGGCAGTACACGCGGCCACAGGCTGCACAGGCTGTGCAGTGGCAGTATGAAGACATGAACTCAAGTAAGGCGTTGTCACTTTTCGAATTGAACGGCTAACTTTTTCGGCGATGACAGAAATTGCGGCACCAGTATCAATAAGGGGAAGTACGGGTACACCTTCAAGAACGGCATTAATTACATTCGGTGGCGAACGAAGAGGGCTTGTGCTTTGCGACGAGGACGCAGTTCTTGCCTCGGGAACTGCGTCATTTAGTTTTCCGCGTCGATTGTAGGGGGGCGTCGGCGCATCGGGGAGGGCGAGCGTCGACGTGGAGAAGGAGATCGGCGATCAGGAGCTGGTCGATGGCTTGGACGAGGAGCGTACAATTCGGGGTCTGGGGTGTATTGAGTGTACGTGTAATCGTTCTCATATGGACGTAGGCTTTCACGTGAGTGGAGTGGGCGGCGGCGGCACAGACGTGCGACGTGCCCAGGTAGACCATACGAAAAGCAGATCGGTCGGTTGTCGGCAGTGCGCCATGGATTAGGGACTCGGCGAACTGGAGGTCGTGGCGGCTGGGCGGCATAAACAGGAGCAGGCTGTGGAGGCGGCGCTTGAAACGTCTGTGGTCGTGATCGTGCTGCTGCTTCGGCGTACGTCAATAGTGCATTGACTGGTGGCACCAGCTGTGGAGGAAGGACCTCAGACACTTGATCTCGTATAATAGTCCGTAGAGTAGGGCTAAGCGGTGCACTGCGCTCCGGTAGGCCAGAGATGAGCGAGAGTTGGCGGGCAACTTCTTCGCGCACGAAATCTTTGATCTGCGAGAGGAGGACGGGGTCTTGCGAGGGAGTTAAGCCGGACATCGATTCCTGATCTGGGACAGCACGGCGGGTGACGAGACGTTGCCGGCGGAGCTCATCATAGCTTTGGCAGAGCTCGGTAACTTGGGCGACAGTAGCAGGGCTTTTTGAAATGAGCATCTGGAAAGCGTCCTCGTCAATACCCTTAAAATATGCTTGATGCGGTCCACCTCTGTCATGTTCACATCGACGCGCTTGCACAAGTCCATTACGTCTTCTATGTAACTTGTTAAGTTCTCACCAGGCAGTTGAGATCTCGACTGAAGGCGCTGCTCCGCACGAAGTTTGCGGACAGAAGGACGACCAAAGACTTCGCTGAACTTTGCTTTGAATGCTGTCCAGGTGGGAACGTTGGTCTCATGGTGCATGACCCACTACATTCATCATTACATTTCTATCACAAAACACGAAAAACAGCTGTAAAAGCATGGAAGGTTTTCCATGTTTTTTTACAGCTCATGAACAAAAAAGCTAAACAACGGACGAAAGGGATAACGAGGACAGGCGCTAAATTCCCACTAAGATTTTATTGCAAAGCACCTGTCACAAGGCATCACAATCATATCAGTCAATGCACAGAGAGGAAGACAAAATAAAACTAAGCAGCTGTAAACTTCACATAGAAAAACCACGTGGTGAATTCAAGTATTCGAAATCTTTTTCTTTTTTTTTTGTTGGTGTGATGAATGGCTTGGTTAAGCAGCTTCGATGTGCTATAGCCGCCAACTCAAGGATGAGCCTGGTACTATAGTCAGGGTGAGTAGCGAACGCAGTTGTTTTATCAAATGCTGCCATGCATTTGCGTTCTGCGAACGCACAGGTGTGGAAGCGAGCGCGCAGGTGCAGTCTAGCCTAAGGTTCCTAGCTTGGCCGTGTCCACACATTGGCATAATATGGAGGGGGCGCTGCGACTCAAGGAGGGGTAACGTCCCTAGATGAAGCAAGTTCTAGGGACCTTAGGGAGGGGGTGCGAAGTGAGACCCATGCTAGGGTCCTACCCATGCGGTGAGCTGCTATGAACCTTTGTTGGGTAACACACGCACGCCTGCGCTGACTACTGATCTGGTGTGACGTCACTGCAACTTTCGTTGCCCTTTCTACAGAGCTGCGACAGTTCAGGACGCACTTGCAATGGGCTTCCGTCGGCAGAATGAGCATTTAGGTACACTTTAGAGGTGAATTAAAATATAGTTCTATACGTTCGCCGTGTCCGACCGTTCCTGTACAGTGTCCTCGCATACAGAGGAAACCCACGAGAAGCTTGTTCTGCCCTCGAAATTTGATGACACCACCTCTTTAACAGGATAATGCGGTTGAAAATAAAGTGAATGTATGCCTAAGCTTAACCTTCTATTCGTTTTGCTTTCCATAGCAAGCCGGTATACGGCTTCGCAAGCGCTGCTTCAGCTAAAGCCCATTTCAGTTCTCCCAAAGGGAAAACCCACCGGAAGAGATAATATTAAGTCTATCATACGGCGAGGCTCTTCGGGCAATAATTTTTTCTTAGCACATAATGCTCATGGTAAAAGGTGTGCGAAAGATGATGATGATGACGATGAATCCACAGCCATGAATCATAGTCACTCTTGGGGATCGGCCAAGAATTGATTACTTATTTAGTGAGCCTTTTTCCGTATTCAATATATACACCCCCCCTGAAAAAAAGCCCTCGATAGAACGGAACGAATGCAATAACTGTTTGTCACTCGTTCGGGTCAGACAATACAGTGCTATCTTGGACAGGAAATGGCGTGGTTGAACAAAACTCTTGTTTGCGTTGAATTATTCCTGTAGGAGAATGCTCACGCAATCAAGAGCTTAATTGTTTTAGTTTCATTAAAACACCCTCACTTGATTGTTTTCATATTCGAATCATTTTAGGCGAACACATTAGGTGCCCCATGACATGGTTAAATTTTATGCAATCTAGCTTGTAAAACATCGTTTTCAGTCTTTGTGTAACGTACATTTCCACAAACATTATGCGAAGTACTCATTCATAGGCCTACATTTTCGGTGAATTCACCAGTGCAGGCTCGTGACATCAGAGGAAGAAGAAAATTCTCGTAATCGAGCAAGGCTGAACCATCGTGTCAACCACTCAACTTGACGTCATTCTTTGTCTACGGCCATTTCTTCCGAACGAAGCGGAGATGCCCGTGGACAAGGAGGCCACGGCAAATTCGAAGCGGGCCAAGCGGCCCCAAGAAGAACCTCCCGAAGTGGCCACGCCAGATTCGCTCCCGAGTTCACGACGCAGAGGCCGCCCGGACACCACAGCCGTTTCCACAACGGGAGCAGCCGATCCCCGGCAAAAGCGGCTAGAACTACTGGTATCAAAACCAAGTCACAAACCACTAGCCCCAACCGCTACGGCCCCTCCCACCGCACGCATTCCCATGGCTCGACACAACGGCGTACAGGACCCGTCGAAGAGACCGCGGTATGGTTCTGGAAGAATCGCCGCTGTCGCAACAAGCGCATCAGCCCAGTCACCCCAGAGGTCAACGCCAGTGAACAACTGAATCACTGAGCCCCGAGCAGAGCGGAAGGCCTCCGAAAATCCGAGTCCTGGCCACTTCAACCACCGGGTCGCCAAAGGCACAGCCCTACGACGGCTTTTCTGGGGTGCCCACGTATGTAGGTGCTCCCGGAGTTATCGTAGTCACGCCTCGACTCTCGCCCACTGGCGCTGGGACACCATCGCCCTCACGTGATGCTGGACCCGACCGAGGTCGTCAAGAGACTGCTGCTGAATCGTCAACTCCTGTGGATGATCCAAGGGTTGACGAAGCCGCGCTGATAAACGCAGGGAGACGCCCGACATTACTTCAAGCGTGGGCACTCTGCGTCGTAGCCGCTGCCACCCTGAACCTTCCGGTGGGACTACTCATCCTTTCCTACTTTTCCACTGACCGCGGTTTCCGACCTAGAACGCTTTCTACATCCGGTAGGTGGACGTCTTCGGGATTTCCAGCGTCCTCTGTCATCACCCCAGAGCCTTTCCCAGGAGTCCCGGCAAGCTGTATTAGACCGGTACGCTTGAAGGACCCCAATATTTCGCTGTCCCCTGCCACGTACACGCCCACGAGATTTTCACGCACTCGGCACCAGATCTTTTGCGTCTTCAACGTCTCTCGCCTGGGACGCGCCTACTCCATGATGCCGATAGACATGCCGCTCGACTACTGTACCTCCATTGTGTACTGGTCGCTCGGAGTGGTCGCCTCAGGAGCCGTGGAGAGCCGTGTCGATAAATTCGACAGCACGGACGTTGGTCTGTACAAGTGGAGGGACATGCTGGATCGCCTTGGCTTTCATGACACAAAGATAATGTTGGCCGTCGGCGGATACCCTCCGGAGAGCGTGTTCTTCTCGAGGCTGGGTCGGGACTCCGGGGCCATGGCACGCTTCGTCACCAGTCTCATGAAGATTGTCTTGAAGAGCTCCGCGAACTGGCATTCTCATCGACTGGGTCGCACCAGAGCCAGGATGTGGACGGCCTCACAACTGGGCCACACTTCCCCGCTTAGTCGACACCATTCGGCGCGCTTATCGCCTCTCTGGCACTGTCGTGAACTCCGGTGACATCGCCGTTGTGATTTCACATAACTACTCTGTGGCAGAAGAAGTGCTGAATGTGGTGGGCCACCAAGTCAAATGGATTTTCCTGCAAACGCACCTAATCGAGCCCAATTTATTACATAATAGGTGACATATGCCTTAGCTGGGCACAATCGCGTGAATATTTGATAAAGCTGTCCATCGCTCGCGGTATCGATGCCGATAAGATATGCGCCGGCTTCAGTATGGCCCCGTTTCTGGCACTCGGATGGACCATACCGCCACGTTTCGTCATCAAATGGCTCTCGGGCGTCGTCTCGCCAATTACGGGCCGCCCGGCAACGACGTCTATGGTGGACGTCTGCGCAAGCGGCACCGACCTACCTTGCCAGATAAGACGTCATGGCACGTGCCTCATCTTCCGCAAGCGGGGCGTGCCGGGCAGCAGCTCCTCCGCTGCACCGTTTTACATGTTGGAAGGCCGAGATTTGACGCATCTCTTGCTGTCCAAAAACGACAGCACTACGAACTTTTGCGCCGTCGTCTACGATCTGGATGCCGACAACTTCCGGACAGCGTGTCCTGCCCTCGGCGCGGGCATCTTCGCCGGTCTAAGAGAGCTCGCCAACGTCACGGAGAATCCGCAACAGGTCAGCTATCTTGAGCGGCAGCCAGTGTGTCTGTAGACGATATCCACGAAGGAATATTTCGGAAGCCTACAGGAACATTTTGTGCAGTGGTTATCTATGGCTATCGGGAGCTTCCTTTTATACGTTGCTCTTATTTAAGTCATTGTACGTCCTCGTCGAAGTGAAATTATGCATCTGTCGCGAGCAGGGTAACGTCTATATTGTTTGACGTTTGAGCTTTTTCATCCTTATTTTTTTACATAAAAGCATATGACTTCATTGAACCCTGACAGCTAAAGTGTGTGTTCCGCATAAAAAGAGTCATTCGTGTTTAAGTTATAGCAGCCGTTTTATAATATAAATATCAGCATTTTTCAGCGAGCCAAAAGAACTTGACAATTTCTATCTATCTATCTATCTATCTATCTATCTATCTATCTATCTATCTATCTATCTCTATCTAGACAGGACAGTCCGTCTGTCTGTCTGTCTGTCTGTCTGTCTGTCTGTCTGTCTGTCTGTCTGTCTGTCTGTCTGTCTGTCTGTCTGTCTGTATGTCTGTCTGTCTGTCTGTCTGTCCGTGTACTATAGCCCCGAAAACGAACACTGGCAGCACGGCAGTCGGGGTGAATGTGACGTCACGGCAAGGACTGGCTTGCTAAGTGGCCGAATATCGACTTTGTCTGCGGCCGCCGGAAGCCATCTCTGACGCGGTACAGTGGTGATAACTGCTCATTGCTGCGATACAAACCCACTAAGGCAGAAGGCGGCTGTTTACGCTGCTAGCGAAGTTTAAGTGAGCTGCAGAAAGTTGCGATGACCTAATAGACAAACTCCCGTCAGAACGGGAGATTTAACGTGAAAATAGTTGCGCATTATAGCAAGGCTCATTCTTTGTTATCACCACTTACGCCACCAAATCGACGCGAAAGGCTTTGCGCTGATGATTCTAACTTCATTACAACTTGGCACACACTCCGCAGTTGGAACATGTGTCCCGGAGAATAACAAATAAATCGGGATGTTTTCGAATTCACTAAATACATCGCGCTTTTTGCTAAAAGAGAAGTAATATGAATCTGCCATGAAATATAAAATATATCCAGAATGCTAACCAAAATTACACGGTCACGCACAAAACATTCAGAGAAATATTGAGATGTTAGTGCACCAGAATTACGTTTATTCTAAACAGCGAGTCACCAGGAATTATGCAGTCGTATATTCCGATTTACATGAATCACTGGTCCGATCAAATGACGCATCACAAGCGGTAATATTTCTCATGGGAGCACTATTGATAACATTATTTTGTAAAGGAAACGACTAAAAGTCGGAGTGAGCGTGTGAACGGTTTAGATAGTGCTCTCAGTGACGTGGCCAACGTAGTAATCAAACGGTCTTCGTTTCATTGAGTCACTGTAGTGCCTCGCACGTCATATCCACATACAAGTTCACGAAGCTCGGGTTTAATCGAATGCAAGGATTTATTCATTCACGAGTGAGCTATCGAAACCAGTACTAACGAGTGTAACAGCGCAGTTGCTACGATGCTGCATTAAGTTCCCGCGATTAACCTTAACGCTTTTTTTTTCAGTGAGATGGAGCCCCGAAATTACTCCGAGGGAAGCGTGAAACTATATGACGAGTGAGGCAATACATGAAATACATGAAAAAAATACAACATCTGCGGTTGTACTCTCGGCCAAGCACTTCATAGATACCTTGCCAGCCTCGATACTGCATGCGTTTTCACTACTGTAGAACTTGGTACACAGGCCGAAAAAAAAAAGGAAAGAACAAATAAACCGCAGCCAGTTAGGCGTGTGTCTCCGATACAAATTAAACTTTCGGCAGTAGGTTGCCACTTCAAATCGGGTCACGAAGTTCAAAAAAGGTTCGCCTTTTTTTTTCCTTCGAAACAATACCGAAACGCAGTAATAAACGAAGCCACAAGGGCGATTCTCCGCCAGCAAGTACGAAGACTATATAGGCCAATCCATGTCATACACATAATTCCATGCAAAATTCCCATGGTCGCTAAATGATCGCAGCGCCATAGTCCCCTCTCTAGTTAATTTTAGGAAACTCCATGTTGGAGAATGGTGGTCACTTTTGCGAAGCCGCCATTAGAGTACTCCACAATCTAACAGTGTGCCTAGCGCGAGATTGGAATTTTCAGTCGGGAACTTTTTGCATTTCCTGGATAATATGTTTAAGTAACCCGAAATCTAAAGAAATTTGCAAAAATTCAAACACTTCAGCACATTTGGATGCTTTATAGCGAAATTCGGCCGATCCCACGTACCATGGGCATTGGTATCCGAAGCATGCGGAGGCTGGGTAAGTGTGCTATAACTTTTTACAGAGCGAGCCTGCGAAATGACGCTGCAGATGATGTGGGCATTTATCAGGCGCCATTACATTTGCACTCCAATGATACAGGTCTCACATCGGGTTCACGTCAATTGTAGTTGGGTGCCATCCATAAAAGTCGGTCTACGTAGCACTAATGGCCGCGAGGGCCTCCACTAGAGAGGCCAGCGCTGCGATCGTTTTGACGTCATAGATATATGACAGTAGTTGTAGAATACGGCCGCTTTGCCTTCGCGACACCACTTGCATCGTCCACCATGGCTGCCCCGGTTCTTAGTCGCAATTTTACGATGCAAATTAGACACGAGAGTGCCACAGGGGACACCGATTCGTAGCTTGCTTGCCCGTATTATCACGTCTTACCGCTTCTTTAAGCACTGAGCTTCAAAACAAAGGGAAGCACGACGCGCCGTGTCCAAAGCAATAGCGCAGGAAATGCGGTGTTCCAGCAGACAACACAACCCGGCATCTTTCAAGTGACGTCGTCACGTAGGTGGCGCCACGGTATGTATTCGAGGCCATTTCAGGGCTACAATCCTTGCAAGTGCCAGTGCTACATTTCGGCTTACCGCTTCTGGTGTCGATAATACCCAGCTAGCTCTTGGCATCGTAACGCAACTGTAAGCAGCTGGTTATATAAACACGAGACCGCTGAACATGTCTGCGTTCAATATTTGTACTTGTACCTCACTTCCATAACCGTAGCCGCACGAACGGGCCGCTAAGGTCCCGCCCCCTCCCTCGAGATTCGGAGAGAGGGGGGTGTTTTCATTAAAAAAAACTAATGAAACCAGGTGTTTTCTCCAGGCCCTCAACGGGTGCTCCCTCCCCGAAAAACATTACATCACAGTAACACCTCCCGTCCTCGTGCTTCGCATGATATCGATCCGGCATGGTAGGTCGGACCTTCCGAAATTCAACGGGATGGTGTGTAAGAGCTCCTTTCACAGAAATTGCGGTGTCAGCATCGGCGTCGTTGGTTGTGAGCGAAAAAATTATCTTTGCGTGTACATGCCCGAAAAATTGAGCATATTTGCGTGAGTAAAAAAATTGAGAAGAATGCAAATAAAGTAAGTTATAAAAAATTCTAGGTCTGAGTGTGGATCGAGCCCGGGTAGTTTCCATATGGCAAGCGGGTGTTCTATATACTACACAACCACACCTCTACTTATGAATCCAGCGAAAATAACTTCATCTGCTTCTCAATACAACATGATATATCGCCCTAATAATGCGTTGTACAAACGTACATTGTAGATGTACATGTAGATCCTAAATTTTGGGGTTACACCCAACCTGGAGCCAAGAATCTAATAGATAAAAAAAGAAAAGAAAGCGCACATTGCCATTGGGCTTCAGAAACCAAAAGACTAAAAAACTAAATTTAATTATTCTTCTGTGTTGACATACGCATAACGTCTCTTTTTTTTTAATGTTAGGTTTTGTTCTAGGTTATTATCTATTACTAATAAAAAACTTTATAGAACAGGAACAGCTGAGTTATCATCACAATTTCGTTCTAACATTTGTAATGTCTTCATTTTGTAAGTCCCTTTGCTCGAAAACCAAATAATATTTTATAAGACCACTCAATTATTGGCTAAATTTCCATAATGGTTATGAGACACAATTGAAGGTCAACAAGAACAAGAAAAATATGTGATTACCATAATGACTCCATGCTTTAAAGCCAGTCACCAACTACAAAAGGCACACACATTACAGCACGGTCACATATAATAGGTGCATAGCAAGCTCGAAAGGATTTCATACCCCAGGGGCTTTAATTATGCACTAGGAACAGAATATCACTATCGTGTTCAACTCTTAAGCGAAGCTTAAGGGTCCCCTAATTTTTTCGCATCTTACGATGACTATTGAATAGTGCATTTCAACTAACGTAATTACGTAGACGCACATACAAGTTTTTCTGTTCAATGATCTGGCGGCCAGACTTTCAGGGGGCTTGCTTGGCAATTTCGCATGGATGCTTAGGATTATTCGCTCAAGCCTCATTCCAACCAACTTTCGTATGTGCAGCCTGGAGACAGATTTAATTAAGCCAGTGCATGTGTCAACACTGAGCTTCACATTTTTCTGTGAGCCCAGGTGTAGACCTTTGTTCCGGAAAAGATCAGACCGCAAAACCATTCTACAAGAATATATTTACTGTCTCTGTGAACGCTGGCCGCAACACGACGCCCAAGACGTGTGCCCCGTAGTCGCGACCTCTCAATTCAGGGCCATTTCAGTCATACTGTCCTTCATGGTCCTTCAGTTTGTTATTTCTTGGGGCCCTTGCGGCCGAACGGCCTGACCATCATGTCGCGGTTAGTCATGTCCACTTGGACCGTCACTTCACCAACCTGGACCACCACACTTGTCATGGGTGGACGCTTTTGGCCGCCTTAGTGACTGCAACGTTTCGGCACCCCTCAGCGCCCCATCAGTGGTGGGCGGCTGCGCATGCCCCACGCTAGATTACTTCAGCGCCGTAGTTGCCGAGCTCTCGACCTTGGACGGGCCGTCGTCAGCGTCGGTAGTCGTCGCCGGCAGGAGCTCGGCTCTGGTCACGTCATCGGTGCGGTCTTTCTTGTCCTTCCTGGAGCGCCTCTTGCTGTCGCCCTCCCTGGCATGCTTCTTGGACTTGCTGTGCCTCCGGTGATGGTGACGGTGCTGATCATGGAGTGCCCCGGCTTTATCGAAGACTCTCTCGTCGCTCTCGGTAGATGCCGGACGAGGACTTTTTAGTTCGACTTCTTTGGTTGACGTAAGGGTTGTTCCGGACGGTGCGTCGACGTCAACGCTGGCCGGTGACTTGGATGCTCTGTGCTTCTTCACACGCCTTTTGTGCACGCCAATGTCCCTTCGACTGGCTGCACCCGATGGCCCGAGAGCCTCATTGCTTGAGGCTGCTTCGGCCTGAGTGGACGCGGATGGTTTACCTTCGGCGATGCGATCCTCCAATTGGCTCGCAATCCGCTGCTCTGTTCACGAAGTTGTGATGGGGCCGTATTCGAAGCGGGCTCGCCTTTGGCACGGGTGGCACCCGGCAGTTTCGAATGAACCACGGCGATGTCGGTGGCCAATTGAGTGGCCTGCCCGACAACTGACGGCCGCATGCTGTCCTTGCCTACGAGCTTACCCGGTACGCTAATGGAAGTTGTTGACATTGAAACCTCTCTGGTGCCATCTTTCCTCCGCACAGCTTCAGGAACTTGCGGCGTCATCGTAACGCTGGTGGAAGTCGGGGACTCGTTACTGTCCGGAACTAGTGAACTCGCGCTGGCCTTAGGAGGGGATTTGACCTTTTTGTGTTTCCGGCGTGGCTTAGCATCTTCGTTAATTGCGCCTGAATCAAGATTGCCAGGCGTACACGAGTCCGCCGAAAGCACACGCGAAGTCTTCCCCGATCCAACTGCGGATTTAGACTTGAACTTCGCTTTCTTGCGGTCCTTTTCGACCTTACCCTTCGATCTCTTGGACGCGTCCTTCTTAGCGACACTTTTGACCTCACCTTGAGACTCGGGGTCTTTGACATTTGCGACAAGCTCCTTGGTCGAGCTCGTCACCGAAGAAAAGTCGGCTTCTGTCACGGAGCCCACTGAACCAGGAACTACCGCGGACGACTTGTCGATCGACGCAACGGATGGATGAATTTCCGGCTCTGTCGCCAGCTTGCCACGCGATACTGCGGTGCCTCTCTTACGGGAAGCCTTATGTTTGTGCAGAGCAGAATGCCCGGGTGGCTTCGCTGCCCCGCACGGCTGCGCCAGCTCCTTGAGTGGCGGCGAACTGGCGACCGGTGCTTGACCTGCCGCTGAAGTGCTTGCGACGGACTCGGTGTCAGTCTGCGACTCCGACGGCGCGCGCACGGTCGGCGGAGGTGTACCGTGGGATCTCTTACTTTCCCCGTGGACGTCCCGGAACGCCTGCAGGCTGTCGTTTTCCTCTAGGAGATCTTCGACTTGGATCGTGGCTCCGTATTTCTCATCGATTTTGTCCTGGACGCCCTCGTCTTCCGATGAGCTACTCACAACAGGTGAACTCGAGACATCTATGACGACGGCTCGCAAGGGTACAACGCCCTCCATGTCCGTTAGGGGAGTACCGCCTCCGGACGCCTTCTTGACGCTCTTGTTTTTCTTGGAGACCAAGATGGAGCTGCCGTGTTGCTGGAAGCCGCGTCGTTTCTTGCCGAACTCGCTTCCAGCGCTGCTGGTGCTTCCACCTTCCAGGAACTTCTCTCGCGTTTCGCGTATCTTCTGGAGGCGCTCGCGCTGCCGACGGTTGCGTCGCATCTGCGTGTAGATGTCGCCCTGGAAGGCAAGCTCATTCTGCTGCGACGTACTGGGCTCGGACGACGTGTCTCCCGGCTCGCGGTTGACTCTTGACATGGCGTCGTCCTCCGTGACGTCCACCGTGGCGGAGCTTGCATCATCCATTAGACCTGGCGCCTCAGCGGCGCCACTGACCGTCCCGGCCTTGGGCGCGGCAGTCGCGGAAGTGCCGAGTGGGCGACGTAACGACGTGATCCGGTCGCCGATGCTCCTGGACAGCCTTCGCATGGGATTGAACAGGGTACTGACGTCGCCCGATTCCCAGAGCTGTACGAGCACCGTGCCGTACTTCTCGTAGAACAGTGCAGGGTGCAGCGTCCACGCCATTCCAGCCATGGCCACGGCAAAAGTCTAAATTTGGACGCCTTTTGTCTTGAGAATCCAACGACACGTAGTACCAGCTGCGATGCTCTTGGCGAACGAGATCTCTGACGCACGTTCCTCTGGCAGCTCGTAGGATAGCTCGAGATTGTGGCGAATGCCGCGTGCTCGCCTATCACGAGACCCCGATGATGTTGATTTGTTGAAATGTAGCACGTACGTGACGTACCCCACCACGGAGCTGGACACACGACCCACCCCACTCACTCTGAAATCTGCAGAAAGAGCGAAGCTTAGGTTCTTTTGTCTTTTTTTTTTTTGTGATTGCACGAGATTTTAAAAGCGGAGCTGTGGAAGCTTGCGGTAGCTAGGGCCGCATCCAGTGACTGCAAAAAAACTCGGCCAGCAATTTAATGCGGAAAGGGGGCGGTGGCATAGCCACTCTAAGGAAAAAAAAAAGTATGTGTGACACGTTTTCGGGATATATGCTGGTGTATAGTCCTCGCCAAACATCGCCGTTGGCGCAGTCACCAACCTGTATTCACTCGACTACAGTGGGCTTGAAAGTAGCTTATCTTTCATTTTGAGCCCAACAGTACTTTTTCTTGTTACTAAGAGCATTGAACAAAATTTTTTTTCTGATCCAGTTATTTAACTGTAACCGGCAGGCGAATCCGATTGCGATGTGTTTGCTAGAGCGCAGAATTCTATGAAAGGACCGACGATTTACTGGTCCCATAATAAACTGCCAAAGGAAAGCACGTTTACTATAAAAATAATAATCGCACATAAATGGTGCACCGAGAGAACACATCGGCAGCGGCGCGCCGAAGTCTCCACCGATTAAAAAAAGAACATAGTTAAACAACACTAATATATCATCAGAAATCTACGCGTGACCTCATATGCCCTCACTGAACACAGGCCACCAAACTAGCTGGCGCGTGTTCTGGCCGTAGAAAACCTTGCATCTTCCTGCCCCTGGAATACCAGCACATACAGGCAACAGCACTTACGCTGAACAGGAGTGATCGGACGCTTCCGACAATTTAGTCCCGCTGCTTACGTCATGTACTTAGGCGTCCTTAAAAAGGTCGTGAAGCGCTCGCTCTAAAGCGACAATGCGAAACCACCGGCGTCCACACGCACTAACTAGGTGACGTCATCATAAGAAATTCTTCGCCTATCGAGGAACGCGGAACTTTTCGGTACTTGCGTGCGTGCAACTGGGACACTCGTCAGCGTCTTTGTCATTCGCAATCGGCACTAACTTGAACTCTGACGTCATATTAAGCAGCGTCCTTGTGGGACGCGGATCGCGTATGGCAGATGGCGATGCTCGATACGCCATAGAGTTCCGCGTTCCTCGATAGGCAAAGCTTTTATGCAGGTCCACTTGAGCCGATGATAGTTAGCGCATGTGACTGCCAATGATGCCGCCATAGAGAAATAAAAAAAAAAGGTACTATGTGGTGCCGCATTGTCGTAGTAAAGCGACCGTTCCACGACCCCTTTAAATACGGGAACAAAGCTCCCGTAGCGGGTGCCGAAACATCGGCAAACTATGATCCCTTGGCAGGTGTATCCTGTCACATCTACACTAAGTAAAAACACTTACGCACTGCTTTTCTTTTTTTTTACTGTAGTTGCAGCTGAAGGAGTGGATTTTTAAGCTTTGATCAATGGTAATGACTATTCTTGTGACGATCGCACAGGTTGCCGTCAGTTTCCGTGACCAGGCCAGATTTTTCATAAATTCCCAGACTTCTCCAGAAAGGTACAATTCCCAAACAGGTTTTCCAGGTTGCTAGACACCCTGCAGCACCACAACTTAGAAGTGGCCACAGTCCAGTATAACTGTCGCAAAATAAGCGGTAGATAATTGGTACGAGATAAAAGCAATCGGTTCATTTTAACATTTCACCACACTGAATTCCACCCCCCCAGCCTGCATCTCTAGCTGAAAAATAAAAAACAAGTATGCTTATCATGCCAGTTGTTGCATCAACATCCCAGCTGATAATGCTGCACACTGGGATAACGCAGATTTTTTTCAGTAGTGGAACAGTAAGAGTTCATCATTCTCATTCTCTGAGTGCCATTTCGGAGCAGGGTTGGAGGAATTACTATCGAAAATTGCTGTTTGGAGCAGCATTTCTCTTATGTGAGCAATTGAAGCAGCACTTCCATCACTGCAGTCTCTACGCATTGAGAGAAAAAAGGGTTAACGTGCCATTCCCACCATTGTCTGCAGTGATGGCGCACGTGCACCCGAGGCTAAATTCGGGCGCTGCAACACAGTACAGCGCACAGTGGCACAGCTGTTCCACCCTCTGACGTTAACATGTTTTCAAGTCGATACCATCAGAATGCCCAAGTGCCACAACAGCACACATCCTAAAATGCATCGAAGCAAAAATATATTTTTGATGGGAGATACTTTATTACACATTTGGAAAAAAATCTTACAAAGAAAGTAACACATTTCATGGTTCAACCAATGACGTCTTTACAAAAGATAAATCAACACCTTGCCCATAAAGAGCCTTTAGTAATCAACTAAAAATAAAATGCACAATTGCATATATACTCAAACACTTAGTGAGAAAAATACTGGAACACTGTACGGCTGCTTCAAGTGCGATTACTTCGGTGCGGTAACTCGAAGTGAAATGGGCCGAAGACGAGTACAAGTGGGAATATGCATCACCTCCTCCCTTTGTTCGCAATAGCTGCTACCGCATTCGAGAGAGAAAAGTAGAACAGGTGGGCGGCTAGAGTTTTCATTCAAAGCACAAGTACCACCTCCACACGATCTCTCTTTTAAGTTCCAATACAAAAACACCCAACACATGGGCCCCTCAATGCCTGTGCTGATGGCAAGATCCAACTTTGTGAGAATTAAAAGATAGAATTCTCACATTGTGCTACAATAAGCTTCCACTTCATCACCCTCTCAAAACAGGTGGCAAAGATTGGTAGCAGACGACACAATGGTAAAAGCTTGGCAAGCTTCATTATATGGGGTGGCATGCATGAGAAATCCACGATGAAGACAAAGACGAGAGCACAGAAAGGAGGAGAAAGAAAATCAAAAATAAAGGCAGCCTGCCGAGCGAGAAGCATGGTTTCGTTGCTCGCAGCGAGAGAAAAAAAAAAAGAGGAGAGAAATGCAAAGGGCCCGACATCGAGCTCAGTCGTCTGGGCTGTTCCGCTTGGAAGGCGGCGACTTGGAGGCCGAGTGGCGCCGCTGCGGTGGCGATCCACTCCGGCTCCTGGAGCGGGAGCGGTTGCGCGGGCTGTCGGAGCGGCTCTTCCTGCGTGGCGGGGACTTGGACGCTGACCGGGAGCGAGAGCGGGACCTGGAGCGGGAGCGCGAACGTGAGTCCGAGGTCGAGCGGCGGGACCTGGAACGAGATCGGGAGCGGGACCTTGAGCGGGACCTGCAAAATGAGAAGTTATGCATGAGCATTGGGGTTTTTGTCGCCAAAATGTACACGGCATTCCCGCTGCAGGACAACTATGATCCCAAATTACAAAGAAACGAGCCCAGAAAACGAACACAAGCAAGCACGCATGATCACCCCAAAGCCAATCCACATGTTTTACTTGATGAAGGCAGAGGAACTATGCAGCAGCTAAGACATTCCAGGGTTAGAAACCGACTGCTGCATTTTTGATGACTCCAGTTGCCAGCAAAGCATGTTCAAATGCTCTCGAGTCAGAAGACAGTTTCATAAGCACAACAAGTTATTCCGACCCCCTCATCTAAAACATTACAATGGCTGCTGACTGCACAGAGGACACTAAAAACCTGAAAAGGGTGTGTACATGCTGCATCATTTTTGCTACTACAGGTCTACCCACAAGCTTTTCTTTGCTTTATTGTCACACACTGAGTCGTAACATGCCACTGCAAAGAAACAGCCTTGCAGAGCAACCTCAGTAGGAATGCAAGGACTGCAGTATTCAAGAAAAGAAATGCAGGCGAGCCAGATTACGATTTCCGCTCGCAGCGGGAAAAACGGCCCAAATAGTGAGTTTTTTTTTTTGTTAAAAGCACATATACACCCCGGCTTCTACACACAGACTAGCTAATGCACAAACATACTGCAGCAGGCAAGACAGGCCGACCGCCAAACGTTTACCTGTTTGACGCGCGGCTCTTCTTAGATTCGTACAACTTGATCCGGCGACCACTCAGGTCAGTGTTGTCCAGCTTGGAAAGGGCATTCCGCATGTCCGCATAGTTGGAGAACTCGACAAGCCTGTGCAGAATACAGGACAAGGAATCACTATCTGGTTGTCCAAAGGGCAGAACAGTACAAGAAGCCGGGAAAAAAAAATGCCATTCATATTTTGACCACTTGGAGCATAGAGTAGCCATATCTGTTTTTTGTTAGAAGATTGTGAACTTCTGAAACTGAAAACATTGAGAGGACTCGCACTGCCCCAAGTAATTTGTCTGAAGTGTTTCCACAATGGCCAGCATGCTTGTATAACTTTACAGTTTTAACATACGCTTCCTAGGTGTACGTCCAAGATCAATTTATGGCTTATGTGGAGATCAATTATGTGGGCTTTAACGTCCCAAAACCACCATATGATTATGAGAGGCGCTATAGTGGAGGGCTCCGGAAATTTCGACCACCTGGGTTTCTTTAACGTGCACCCAAATCTGAGCACACGGGCCTGCATTACCGCCTCAATCGGAAATGCAGCCGCCGCAGTCGGGATTCGATCCCGCGACCTGTGGGTCAGCACTGCACCTAATTCAAGTACACAAGCATATCTGCTTTTAGTCTTCATTGAATCGCACCCTGCGTGGACACAAATCAACTCCCTCACCCCCCCCCCTCCTCATTAAATTTAGTGCTTAAAGCTAGCAGGTTAATTCCAAATACCCACCCCTACGAAGCTACCAGTTATGCAAGCAAGAACAGCTAACCTCAAAGGTGAGAATTTTGTTGAATGCACACCCTAGGAGCGATATTAGAGCCAAAAAATTTGGCCGCACATTCGCATGCTTTCCTGCAAAGCTTGCCGTCAGGACAAAAAAAAAATAAAACATTTGTGTAACGTTCCGTACGAGCGCATCGGCGAGTGCTGCTCGAAATATGGCGCCATCTGGCAGTAATGTGAAGAAACTAGTTATTTTTTAGAATGGAGAATTACAGGTAGGTGGCAGCACAGTGTCAGACGTGTAGGAAACGCTTGCTTTTTCGTTCATAACGTCGCATTGTCAGCGCAACATAATAAACACAGTGGTCTTCAGAATTACCAATCTTTCCTTAACAAGGAAACATTACCTAAAACTTCCGCACAGTCGAGCCCCTTTATAAAAGACATGCTTCGGGCAGCAATTCTGGTCTTTTATATGAGGGTCTCTTATAAGGGTACCACATATGCCTTTTTTTTTTATGAACTCATATTTTACTGTAGGCACACTGACGTCTCTTATACCCTTTTGTCTCTAATATCAGTGCCTCTTATAAAGGGGTTCAACTGTTTCAACGTTGCTCCTCAAATACGCTAATATTTTCTGTTTGATTAACAATGTTCACAAGTACGGGCGTAGATACCAGATCATTGAATACTGGGTTAAACTTTTTTTGCCGGGTGGCTGAATCGTTAGAGAGACAACAGCAGACGGACAGACAGATCGAAGTTCCTACGTTGAAGTATTTTAAGGTGGATCATTCTTTAAAAATACACCAGGAGGGGCAATGTTACGGACGCCACAGTTTATGACTGGAACGTACCCTTCGTTCGGCCGGTTGCTGTGCGCATCAGTGAAGGTCACCTCGCCCGCTTGGCGCATGTAGTCTTTCAAGTCCTACGAAATCGGGAGGAACGTCCACCATGGAAGGAAAGGGCAGAGGGTAAGGAGGACAGGAAAGGGAGAGCAAAGAATGCACATATGGAGTCAAAAATGGGACATAAACATTTTCTGTTTTCGGGACACATTTTTCAGTAAGCTTAGGTTTAAAAAAGAAAATGCTAGGTGCCATTATTATTTCACTGCAATAATCAGTACTAGTCGACCAAGAAGCTCTGCTAGCATCACATTACGAAGATTGCAGCTGCCTCGCGCAGTTCCCTATCCACAAGGCTTTATCCATAACTAGTCTTGGAAACGAGGAACCTTGCGTGTAAATCTAGCCGCAATTACATTTACACTGGGATCTGCATCTCAACCGCTCTTGTTGAAACTTCGTACGTTCACAAGCGATTACAGGCACCTGCCGTGGCAATCCCATTAATTGGCACCCGATCAATGCAATTCACAGGCGCAGTTTCTTTTCTCCGGCACAAAGTGGAACACCAGCAAAAGTATGTGATCAATCGCAAAAAAAGCCGCACCACCTTTCTCACAAAGGAAGCTATTCACAGTATGCATATGCCGGTATCCTTCCTACACTTTTTAAGCATTTCTATGAAGCGCATGTGCATAAACTAAGGTGCATAAACAAAACAGACTATCTTTAGCAAGCGTATCACTGAACGTGTGCCCGTCAATCTTTCGAAAGCACACACAACCTAGAACTATCACACCCGGAGGATTCCCATTCTAGAAGTTCGTTCTATGAAAACTAACGCATACTGAATAAATACCAGGGTGCAAGAAAAAAAATCTTAAGGCAAGCAGAGTGATGAAGGTGTATAGAGGTAGTTCTTTCATTCTCTCGGGGTCTGTTTTAGAGGCCATAAAGCCTTTTGCATTTAACATTAAAGAGGAATCTCTCAAACAGTGTGAAACAAGGGCTGCATTGCACAAGCTTTTGCCACCTAGCACATTCCACTTGAAATGTGATTGAACATTACACTCCCCAGAACTCGACAGCAAACTGAAATTAAGCTTTACCTTTGATTCACGGACTGTCACCTCAACACAATAAAAATGCCATCCATGTGACAATAGGGAAGACAATCGCCACAAGCACCTCATAAAAGGTAAGCTCTAATGCGTGGATGGCCCATGTGGACTGATGTCCGAAAGCGTGCATTGCCCTTAAGCTACGACCTGCACCCTGGATTCACGCCATAAGTGGTACAAACGAGCTTGTTCCTGTATAATACAAGGCAATAACTACTCAATAGTTTCACTAATTAAATCACCCCAAGTCTGTCTAATCCCTGTATTCAAACATGTGCCTTGACTTGAAGACTAGTCGTGAATGGTTTGCACGACTAACGCTCGAGGTGAATGCACCCAAGGACATGTCACGAGCACCTTGCAATTGTTCACATCGGGCATTACGAGAGCTTTAACTAGTCAAGTCAAAGCCAGATGCTAAGGCCGATTTCTGAATACTGAGGCAAATAAGCAAACACCTAGTAACCACTACCACATTTTGCTCTAGACACGCGATTAGGTCGCTAAAACTTTTCACGCAATACCTGTAGTCGTATACCTGCCATTTCCCGAAGCTACCCCAGCAAAAGCCGTTGTACAGTGCAGCCCACGCACAAAGAGAGGGACCGCCGGCCCCCACAACCGCCGGCCGCGCTTCCGGCCGGGGTAACGAGGGGCGCGGCGTCCCGGGTGGGAGATTTACCTTTTCCAGGGGGAAGGGGGAAGCCGGGGGTGGTCACTGATCCGCGGACCACCCCCCCACCAACCAGAGACCGAGAGAGCACACCCATTGCGAGAGAGTGACCACCCTTGCGCACAGAGACCACCAAAGACAGAGACCACCACAGCGAGAAGGGTGAGACCACCAGCAGTGACGGCCGCTGCTGCGCTACAGGGCCGGTAGTAGCCAAGCCACAAGCCGCAGCAGCCTTCCTTAGAAGCGAATCCATCCATCCTTCCACAGAGTGATCCGTGACTGCCGGTGTTGCATTTGCTCTCTCCCTGACACCTAGAGTGTTGTGTGGGAAGCCAGCCAATGCGCGGCGCGGGCGATGCCCTCCGGGCGGGGAGGGGGTTCTCTGCCCGAGCTACGGAACTTGCTTGCCAAAGCTGCTCTTACGATCCCTTGGCACACTGTTGTAGCCCACCACTGGGCTTGTGGTGGAAGCCACATCCGTAGCAGTAAGCCAGTGCACTAGACACAACTTCCATCTGTCAGACGGCGACCTTCTTTTGTTGGGGGAAGGGTAGGCAGGTTGAGGGGGGTTGAGGAGAGTGATGCAGCAACAGAAAGAGAGAGAGAAACAAGTTGTCACTCAGGAAGCCAAGGGGGAGCCAGAACACGGCTGAGTGTTGCATATCTAGTCCACGCATTGGCCAAGCAGCCGAAAGGCCCTTTTAATCTAAGTCAGCAACTGAAATACTTCAAATCAGTTTTCATTTTTTTGTAGACTGCAAGTTCGCATCGACAAATTGTTTTTTCTTTGAAGCGCCATGATTCAATGGATTCTGATATACCTGTGTTATATACCGATTTCCTTCATAGCCTCACACTCCCAATTTATTCCTTTTCCAGAACTAACAACACAGTTACATCCCAGTAATGTGTTCAATTCTGTGTATTTTTTGCATTATGTACAATGTGTAGGCTTGCGCTGTGGACTCAGCCAAGCACTTGGGGAAAAACTTTGCCCTCAACAAAGGACACCTCGCTTTAAATGACCTCAGACACTCAGGCCATGTTCTGGCTCACCGCATTATAACAGCAAGCGTTTACATCTATGAGCACTAAGCTCAATGATTGGTGGCCAATTAAGTAAACAAGATGGCCACCCTAATTGCGAGAGACTAATCTTATCTACCTTTGAGCCCATGCAGTTGGAATTGACATCTGCGGCGTTCATTGTGCGGCTGCGCTGCTGTTGCTGCATAAGCTCCACCGCCATTTGTACACAAATTTAGAGGGCCAATACTTCTCATTTAATGACAAAGGTAACTGTAACATATAAGAAGACTGGTGCCTAGACTTTCATATATTAAACACTGAGAACGAATGCACCAACGAAGTGCATTGATGTAAAAAATTGCTTCAGCTTCTTGCTTGAGAGAGCCCAGACTTTTTTTTTCCGAGCTGCAACCACTTACTATGAATAGAAACAAGGCAACAGCTTTGAACTAGAAGCTCCGTTATTAACCCTGGTTTGCTTTATTAATTACGTGTAATGCCAGGAAGCACTACATTTAATGTCGGCAAACTGACAAAGAGACAAGCCAGTGACGTTGTGCCTAGCAACAGCACTCTGTGATTAATGTACGTTAAAAAAAAGAAAAGAAATAAGACTTAAAATGCTTCGTCCGGTCACCCTACTGCAAACTGGCCTCATCACTCGAGCAAACAGCTGCAATACCACACGCGCACAAGTCGCACAGCTGGTAACCTTGACACGAGTTATTTTTTCTGCGCACCATCAAAATCCCATATGCTCTTTCAGACTCTGGCGCAGCAAGTATTTCAGGAATGATACAACCAAAGGTGCAACTTTTGGCTTCTTTCTGGATCGCATTTTCATAGCCTAACTTGCAAATAGCCTTCCTTCATGATCAGTCAGTCATTTTGATACATACTACCTGGTTTCAAAAAAAAAATTCATTGTATGGGCCTAATAGAAAACACCAGCAGAAAGCTTCCTTCTGGTTAATTCTCAAGCGCACGAAACATCAGCTCCTTCTGTCTTGCACCGGAGACTCCTATCGGCCACCATTTGCCATCTTGGTATCATGCGTCCCAACCCTTCATCAAGAAGTTTTGAACTCGTTCCCCGTGAAACTCTCAAACTGAATCTACATTTTTTTTTTTCAATTGGAGCTTCACACACATATGATAGCCTTTGTTTTTTTCTTTCCTTTCACTCCTGCTGCCCCTCCAACTTCCAGCCCTACAAATGGCCTTCTTGAACGTGAACGCAAGAGCTCCTTCCAAAACCAGTTTAAGCCCTGCACACAACGCTTCGCATTAAACCGCGCAACAATTGCCACAGCCGCACACACGCCATCAGATGCAGAGACCTCCAGCAGGCATTCGCCATTTAATAGCTTCCGAGAATCGTTACCCCACCACCCACAGCTCTCAACGAGCTTACAACTTTGCAGCAGATTTTTCTTTTTTTATGCTGCTCTCTGAAATAGCATGCAACAAGAGCTGCCCTTGGACATGCACGCACAACACGCACACAGCTCGGATGGCATGAGAATGAATGAGATACTTCCGAGATGCCGGATTGGCTGCTGTCGGCTATTTACCTGCCAGC
Source organism: Rhipicephalus microplus (assembly GCF_013339725.1). NCBI lineage: Eukaryota > Metazoa > Arthropoda > Arachnida > Ixodida > Ixodidae > Rhipicephalus > Rhipicephalus microplus. Next base: position 213,681,882 of record NC_051167.1, on the reverse strand, counting down.
TGACGTGGCTGCTCAGGTTCTCGACGACCAGCTGGTAGTTGGTCCTCACCGGAGGGCCAAACCTACTGCAGGTCCAAACAGGGAAAGAAAGAGAAGGAAAAAGAAAAATAGAAGAAATAAAGCGATAGGCCCACAGGCAACACTGAAATGTGTAAGAATCGTGTTACAGACTAAACCCTTTTACAAGAGGCATGCTCCAGGCAGCAATTCTTGTCTTTTATACGAGATCTCTTGTAAACAGGGTACCATGTATGTATGTGTTTTATCAACCCGTATTTCACTGTAGCCGCAGTGGTGTCTCTTATAACCATTTGTCTCTTATATCAGTGCCTCTTATGAAGGAATTCAATTCTGTTCGCCTTAGCTCTAGAACAAGGGTTCTCAACTTGGGTTCCCCAGAAACCAGGGGTTCTATGGGTGACATCTTAAGGTTTTGCGAGTGGCCATGAGTGAAACCGATGCACAAGTTGCCCCTATTAGCAACAAATTTATTTAAAGAAGCGAATTAGGGGTTAAGAGTTTCGTGGCTCTATACAAAAGCCATTAGGGTTCCTTAAGGGGAGGACACGAGTCTTAAAAGGCCGAAAACTGAAAAAAAATCTGACTTTTTGAAGTTGACATTTTCAGAATCGGCAATTATTTGAGAGAAGTTTCTAGCTTCTCGCATTATTATTTCTGGCACAAAATCATTTATAACACCCCAGTGAGATGAAACTGAGCACAAATAGACGCTGAAGTCGCACTTTTTCCACACCGAACCGCTGCCGTTACACGCGAGCTATCGTGGTCATCTTGGTCTTGTTTGGAAGGGTCGTGGTTCATCTTCGATTTCCCGCCACCAGTGGCTCGCCTTGCTCATTGATGTTTCAGCAAAAACGCGTCATGGAGAAACACCAGCGCACATTTCTATTGGCTGCTTGGAGCACGTGACAAAACCTAGGCACCGGATTGGCCAAGTGGCGTTTCCGACGTCTGCTTCTTCATCATGACGCGCACAGGACATGCCCATTTTGTCATGGTTCTGTCGACTGCCAAGGCGCAAGGTTTCCTGCCACTGCCAGCAAGTTTTCCTGGCCAATTGGGAAGCGCCAGTTTTGGTCACGTGCGTGAAACAACCAATGAAATCACGCGCTGCACGTGGTTTTGTCTTCACTTTTTTTGCTTCCACGAAGGCAACATAGTTGTCTACTTGAAAAGAAAAAAAAAAGTTAGAAACGCGACCTTTCGAACAAGACCAAAATGGCGCTGGTGGAGCACGTAGTTCCCGTGCTGTCGGCGGGTGAAGTACGGATAGTTCAGACTTCCAATTTGAAGGTCCGCTCGCGCGCAGTTGCTCTTTTTATTGGCCACAATTTGAGAAATAAGTGGGAAATATTTTCAAGCCAAAATTTGCTGAGAGGTGCGGAAGGGCATGGGGAACTCGAAAACGATGAGATAAAAAAAAAAGCGATTTCTGGGCCGATTTTCGAAGTTCAGTTGGAGAAACCCTGTCTCCAGATAGCGTTATGAAAAAGCGACCAGAGGCACAGTAAAAGAGAAAAATTTTCATGTACCTAGGTTCCAAGACCATAGTAATCAACTGCTTTCATAAAATTTTGTACCCTACACTTCATAGCGCTGTGTGCATGTCAAACTAAACTATTTTGAACTTGTTCACATCAGCCCCTGTCAAAGGTCCACAAGCCTCCTCAGGATGAAAGTTATGCTCTTTTCCTTTTGCCTTATATTTTTGCGCACGGTGCTATGCCGCAAAGCACGGCAGTCGCATGCGTTTCTCTCAGGCAATGCCTGGTGTCACATTAATCTTTTTTTTTCATGCGGTTATCTCAATAAATCCATTCACTGCCTTGTCTTTAAAGCCAAGACTTCCGCGTAGGAGCCAGAATGAGTTCATGGTTACCGCGAGGTTCGTTACATAAAAAAAAAATCTTATAGCTGCATTTCAGCCCCTTTAAAACCACCGTAGCCAGGAACTAAGAACGAGTTCGTGCATTCAGCAGCATAATGCCACGACTGCCTAGCCGAAAGCACGTGTAAACGAAAAGCCGGGCGATGTTCCCTTGTTTACATTTCATTGCAGGGCAGGCTGAAATTGTGAACTCAAAGGAGGGGAGGGGGGGTTTGCTTGCTGAGCTCCAGCCAATCAGCGGAGGCCAAAGCAGACCATCCGCAAGGTGAAGACATCGAGAATAGCGCCCCAGTTCTGCAATAAGCACCCTCACGTGGCATGCCCCATGGGTGCGCAACTACATCAGCCTTAAACAGAAGCGCCAGAATCTCTGCTGACCTGTCCCTGGAGCCACTCTGGTAGCGGCCCCCTCCTCCACCTCCTGGCGGCGACCTCCAGTCCCGTGAACCCGGTGCAAGGATCCTGCCCCCCGGTCCACGCCGACTTCCGTGTGCCAGCTCCACGGAAACCCTGCGCCAAGGAACAAGGGCATCACACAAAAAAAAAAAAAAAACAGCATCAAACTCACTTCCTCTTCAAACAATCATTGTAATAGTAACATGCGGGGGTTTCACGTCCCAAAACCAAGATACGAATACGAGAGACGCCGTGGTGGAGGGCTCCGGAAATTTGTACTATCTGGTAGTCCTCAACGTGCACCGACATCGAACAGTACACAAGCCTCTACCATTTTGCCTCCACCGAAATGGGACCGCCGTTTCGCGTCGGCAGACAATCACCTTAGCCACTGGTCCATAGCGGCGGACCTTTTTCGAACAAGTACACATTATTACACGATGCTACTAATCAAGAAAAAAAAGGGAATTTTATGGGCTCGCCTTCCTATGCTAGAGACATAAACGAGAAGACAATATTGCCAAGGTAAGTATGAGGGATGTTACTTAAAGTAACTGAGATCAACGTGATCAATTAAAGAGCATAAAATGATAACTTGTCAGCAAAGACTGAAGCTGCAATGTTAAGGTTGCAGCCTTGGACTCTGTCGACGAGACGTTTCCACTTTCATCCATTTTATTTCCGACTTATATCATAATATCCGGCGCTACCACTACTCTGAATTGTTTATGATAATCGTTATGTAAAGGAGATCCAGATAGTGCCAGACTATGAGATGTCCTACTGCATGCTTAATACCAGTAGTATTGCTCAAATTTTGTGAACCGACCGCCAAGCTCGGCTTGACGGTCCCTACGCAGGATTTGTCGGGTGGCGCAGCTGTGTCTTCTCAGGACCAAAACAAAGTTTTAATCAATCAATAAGCAGCACTATCTATGTCATAGCGTTTTTGTTGACATCCCAATTCTTTATTCAGACTATGATGCAACAGGACGTCGCAGTATCAGCTTGGTCGTGGTGAAGTACGATCAGGCTAGCCTGCCCACTTTTTCTTTAAATGCTGAACCATTTGAAAGACCCTGCCGACCCCTCAACGCACCTTTCGCCAAGCAGCTCCTTGCCGTTGAGATCCTTGATGGCATCATCAGCATCTCTGTGATCCTCGAACTCCTGAAATAAAACAGGGGCCGCCGGCAACCAACACATCCGTGAGCCGGGCTATAGCAAGGGTCTCGGCCTCAAAACAGTTTTAATGACACGTTCACCAATCGTAAACTGGCGATGTCATCTCGGCACAGCCCCCTACAACCTTAACGCACAAAGCATGCATTTTTGGCATTGAAAACGAAACAGTCAATAAACTACAGCCTCTTTTTGATAAAGTTCTTTGCCGAGACCTGTTGCGCGGTTCGTGTAAGATTCTGTTGACTATCGGAAACAGCAAGTAATGGCTATAATAGAATATCAATCCTAGAACTTTGTTAAGCCCTCTGTACAGTAATGAACCCAATCGTGATGTGAACGTTCTTCGAACTGGCAGCTACGCGGCGATACTGCCATTTCCTCCTGCAATCCTCGCAAATTCGTTTGATGTCAGCGCTGCAATATGGCGCCACCGGCGCCCTCAAACGACCAGTCTCCGATTTTCAACGTGACGCAATAATAGGGAGTTTCAGGATAACGTTTGCAGGGGCTGCGGGCATAGCGGGCGCCATATGAGTCTTAGGTATAGCGTTTGCTCCTCATAGACAAAATTCCAAGGACTTTAACCCCGACCGCAGTCCCATATGCATGGAGGCTACTCACATCACTTTGCGGCCCTCGCGGGCCGCGATCGCCGCTCGCTATTTCGGATTTTCTGCGTGCGGGCCGCGAACGCGGCCGGCGACTCGTGTTATGACGCGTGCGCAGTGGCAGCGACCGCACTGCAAGGGTGCGCGGTGCGCTATTCTAAAACTCCCTAATAGAGAGTTTTAGAATACCGTTTGCAAGCGCGGCGCCCGCCACACGAGATTTAGAATAGTGTTTGCCCTGCTGCAAACTGCGACGCACGATTGCAGCGACACCGAAGCCTCGAAGCCAGCGTTTGCGGGCCGCGATCGCGGCGAGATATTCTAACCCCCCATTCAGAAACGCTCCTCGACTCGACCTTCACTTGACAGAGTGGAGCACTGCGCCACCTCCCGGCTGAAAATGACGCTGCGCTACTCAAGAATCGCAGCAGATTATCGCCGATATGCAGTGACTTGCCGTGCCTAGAGACGGCGCTCCCATCGGCTTTCTCAAGTGGAGGTGAAGCGTTGAGTGAGGGGACGTTCTAGAATACGGGGGTAAGACTCCCCAAAGACTGTACTCCCTCGCTCAACGTGACCGCGGAGAAAAAAACGTGCAACGACGCCGGCACTCACCACAAATCCGAAGCCGTTCTTGAGGTGTATGTCACCGACGCGCCCGTAGCCCTTGAAGAAGCGGTCCACGTCTTTCTCGCGCACCTGGTAGCTGAGGTGTCCGATGAACACCCGGGTCGTCATGGCCGCCTCGTTTCTTCTCTGGGACATCGGGAAAAACAGAGACGCGCGCCCCCTAATTATCGAAAAACTCGATCGGCGACGACTCGGAGAGAGACGTTAGCAGTTCAGAGGCGCCGCAGCAAACCTACAAAATCTGGCCTCTCGACGTCAGCGCCCTCGAGCAAGTCTACGTGCGGCGCAAACAGGAAAACAAGTCGGCCCGATAACAGCTGCTACATTCCGACTCTCGCTGACTGTACTCTTTTTTTTTTTTTTTTTTCCCCTATGGAGGCGTAGGTGGGCCTTGCGATTAGAAAAGCGGCTAGCGGCCATTTTTTTTTTTCTTTTTTTCCCGTTCTGCCGGTATTTTTCCAGCGCGCTATTTTTCGCCAGCTGCTAGGTTCCCGCTTTCTTTTTTTTTAAGTATCGCAAGCTATTCGCGTCGCCAGAGCCAAGTAAACGAGAAAAAGAAAAAAAAAGATACCCCCCCCCCCCCCACACTTAACTTCCTCAGCTATGTTTATATAGTAAACGTATTAACAGCCATGCCTGCCTTTCGAGGAAACGATAATCAGCGCTTTCGGAGCTGCGAGTGATGTTCGGACAAAATTTCGGTGATAGCGATTAAGTACTACAGCACCGTTAAAGGCTAGTATTTGCGTTTGCGTCACATATGCCAAGGCACGAACGGAACAGAGGGGGGGGAAGGGACAGAGGAAAATTACGATAGAAACGTTCTAAATCGTGCAAAATTACGGGCTCTACTCGACTTAAATCACTCGTTTGCTAGGGAAACCAGCCCACCCCGACGTGGATGCAATGCGGCGCCGACAAATAAGGAAGCCGCGAAGTTGATCAACAAGCAGGCAAAAACACACAAGAAGGCGGCCCCGCTAAGCCTTCTCGAAATATGCGCGTCATCGATTTAGCCGCTCTAATCGCTATTCTTTAACGCAGCCGCTGGCGTTGACCTCGGTAGGAGAACGGTTAGTTGGGAGGCAGTGCGGTACTCACGAAGCGAAAATAATTAGCGCCGCAGATTGCTAACCATAGGCCTTGCTACCACCGCCGTCTTCTCTGAATCCTTCTAGAACACAAACAGCTCTGTGACGTCACGAGCGTCTGGCCTACGTCATGGGTGTCACCTGACAAAAAGAAAACGGCAGGAGAAAAAAAAAAAAAAAGCTGCAAGATGCTCGGTAAACAACTGCAGCAAATTTCGAGAAGTGCGAGTCGTGTAGAGTGCAGCTGTGGTATTTTTTTTATGACCTGGGAACTGCTTTTGTACGAAAACACGCAAGCAGTTGATTAAAAATCTCGAAGGCCGTAGCTTACAGCCACTGTAGTCTCGGAAGCCTCGGTAAATCGAGCAGCCATGCTTACTTCGAAGAACCTTTTTATTTTAATTCTGCTTGTTTCTATACAAATGGTTGAGCAATATCCGTCTTTAAAAACAGGAACCCACAACCTACAGAAAACATAGAGAGTGGTAGCACTATTAGTAGCACCACAGAACATCTGGCAGCACTGACTACAATTGCAGGCTTTTGATAATGGATGGCGGCAGCTGTTAAGGGCCTGTCTTGTTCCCCAAAAGTGTACCAAAAGCCTGACCGCACGTGCGCATTGCAGCGAGTCAGCGCGTTGTTTCCTAACGACCACACCATAGCCTCTTAGATTTCTCTTGCCTGCAAGATGTGAGCGCGAAACGCTCGTCATTTATGGCGGCGCTACCTACGTAGGGGTAAGGGTCATTGTACTCGGCCTTAGAGATTGGCTATTTTGGCGTTTGCTGCGCCGTGTCGCCTGTAGGCAGACAGAAATTAAGTGCCTTCTTTCTTTTCCTCATGAACCACTAACAACAACAATTTTAGAGGCTACGCCTTGTTTTGAAGGGGTTGCCTGCTGAATGAGCGCACAACGCCTGTCATCTATAACGGTGGCACTTACGTAGGGTAATTATAATTACGTTTACGCCTTTTAAAAACTTTTTACGTTATTTTTGTTGCATATAAGCTCCAAAAACGTAAAAACTTATTTGAAGACACCCCTATTTAAGTGGCGTCATCACTATAGTTCCGACGACGGCCGCTTCTCAAGTGACCGCTGATAACCCGGCAGGCACGGGAATCTAGGAGGCGTTGGTTCTATGTAAGCTCCGTGTATGTAAGACTGTTTGGTCGTACTCACGCTCAACCATCGATGATACACGCCGAACATCTCAATAATGTCCATATCATGAAGGAAGCTTCCTCCACGGTACATGTATGATGACACCATATTAGAAGACCTCAGACTGATTTCGTTCCAATAACCAACCAAAGGTGACATCAACGACGAAAGCCGTTATAAGATCACAAAGGCAATGGGGTGGCTGTCCGCCGATGCCCGTAACCCCTATCGCGGGAATTTAGAACAAAAAAAAAAACACTGAAACTAACAAAAATATTTTTTGGAACGTTATCCGCAACCAGTGTCACACGGTCACTTTTAATCGCGATCAGGCTCGATTGGGATCAAGACTATCGCGGTCTGGATGAATGCATCCCCTGGCCAAGCTTGACTGTCTCCATGGCGCAATTGGCTGGTCAAGCTTGTTGAAAGTAAAATAAACAATAAAATCAAGCACAGTTCCGTAAAAGTAGATTTAAGAAGCAAGATATTTATTTTAAAAATAACTTTAATTCTGTTTTGAATAAATATAGCTGTAATTTTGCATATTTAAGCATTTGTATTGACAGTATGTAGTTATGGGAGAAGCAAATGATAAGCGGACGACAAGTTCAACTCTCGCGCCATCGGAACAGATGGAGCAACCTCGACGCTAATTGATCACGAGTGTCACCAGCTTTTCGACTACGTCACTGCGTACGCACTCTTCGTGGTCGAACGAAGATACCAATTAATTGACCGCTGGCAGGAGCAACTGGGAGACTTAAGGCGCCACAAAGGAAACTCTGTCGCGTACAACGAGATTGCCGTTTCGCTGCGACTGGACGGCTACAAGCAGGTGCCATCAGTGAAGATTAAGATTCTTGCACAGAAATACAGGCAAGTGCAAAGAAAACTCTACCGAACGATGGATTTATGAAATTACTTTTGTCGTGGCACCCAATTGTTTTCGACGCTCGAGCGGTTCTCGCACGGTCAAAATATTGCTGACAAATGGCTCTATTGAAATTCCGTACGCCGAGTTTTGTCAACGACATGTTATGCGGCCCGCAAGTACCACCTGGTGTATTTCATCTGACCCAAGCTCGGACGAGCTTGGGTCAGATGCCCAAGCTTGTACACGGCCCAAGCTCGGACTGGATATGCTTGAGCCGTGTAACAGCGGCCATAAATTTCATCACGATCAAAAAAAGTCGATCCGGGATCACCCTGATTGCGATTAAATATACCCGTGTGACACCGGTATTACTATCGTCAACAAATATTACCTCCTCTGCAGCAGGTAAGATTTCGTGCGATTGACCTCGCATTGCAAGATGACCGAAGCGATGACGTCAACCTTAGCGTCAGTTACCGCAGGTGTAGCGTGGAAATATTTGCCTCCAACCACCGGGCACGTGCTATCAGCGTCAAAGGAAGCCGTACAGCGGCAAGCCTTTGTGAGGGTGTAGCGTGTGCCTTCCACTTATCACCATGCGCAGAGCTGCGAACAGGACGTGAGCGCCTGTCAAATCGTGATGAGTAGATGGTGCGCACCATACAATTGCGAAGGCTTGTCGCTGTTCGGGTCTCATTTGACGCTGATAGTACGTCTAGCCATTGGTAAGCGACCACTATGTGATATAAGCCATGGCGACAGTGGTGATGTTATCTCGAAAGTTGTTACGAGATTAAAAGAGCGATTTTGGCCCACACCACAAAGCGCACATATAATGCCTTGATTCGATTTGTGAGGTTTAACGTTCCAAAACCACTATATGATTATGAGAGACGCTGTAGTGGAGGGCTCCGGCAATTTCGACCACCTGGGGTGCTTAGACGTGCACCCAAATCAGAGCACACGGGCCTACGACATTTCCGCCTCCATCGGAAATGCAGCCGGGATTTGATCCCGCGACCTGCGGGTCAGCAGCCGAGTACCTTAGCCACTAGACCACCGTGGCGGGGCCACATATACTGCCTTACGTATGTGGAGCGGGTACCACACCGCTCCACAGAATGGTACAGTACACGTTTCTCTACTTGAGATAAGTCACGATTAATTGAGTGATCGGTCCTTTGGATGTGTACGTGCACTAGCTGTTCGAAGTGTGTTGAAAAAAAAAAAAAGGCCTGTTCTTTAAGATTTCACCGACTGTTGCGTGTTCCACACATGGCTGGCGGTGCATACACCCTTGCCCAAATAGGAAAGCTGCGTAATGCTGTGGTAATGCCCGTACGCAAGCGCATGATGATGATGTGAATGAATTATCTTATTTTCGTATTCGGCATGGTTGTGGTCCGGGCTAGACCGGACAAGAAGGTACCAGGAGACCTTGTCTCTGTATAGCCTCCCTGGCCTATACATACCCACAATTTTTTTTCGGGAGGAGGGGGGGGGGGCACTGCCTTGTTTCGGGAGGCGCACCCCTTTAAAATGACCATTTTTCACTTTCTATGCCATGGCAAAAAAAAAAAATGCAGGGGAAGGGGGAGGCACGTGCCCAGTGTGCCACCCCCTGGCTGCACTCCGGCACGTACACGCTATCCCAGCTGTCCGAAATTGCCCCACAATGCTCTGCTACCTAACAATTAAGATACAAGAAAATGAAAATGCAGATTGGGGCACACGGTTACGCATCCATTTACAGCGAAAAATGTTACGTTATCACGAGGGTCGCTTGCGCCGTGGTTGTCCATAGCCACTATCGCGCAAAATTAGTAGCCGTAGTAAACAACTTTATTAGGGCAGCTGACGGTTCACTAAGTGGCGAGGGCTGTCAGGCCATGCCTCGTCGCCACCTCGTTTGATGGCCCGGAGCTGGGCTTGTGGTCGTGAGGATGTTCTCCCAGGCCTCACTTGAAGGCGACTGTCCAAGGAGGTCTGGTGGGGGAGGGTCCTTGCTGCATAAGCAGCAGATGATGAAAAACAAGGAAACACAGAATTTGTTCCGAACTGGCCTTAGGCAGTTTGCAACACAACTGCGTAACGGGTGGGTTATAGAACGCTCCAACCCATTGAAAAAGCCTAAGGCCTAATTCATCGTCGTCAGCCGCAGCTTTAAAGAAAGAATGCACAAGTCTTCGGAAGGGTGTAGCAGGTACCACGATTCCCGGAGGGAGGATAAAAGATCGCATAGTGTCATGAGAGTGAATGCATTCGTACTACACAAAAAATACAATGAATAGTGTAATTGGTACCCTGAAAGTGTGCTTGTGGAAGTTACCCAAAGAGAGCTAAAGGGACACTCAGAGCAAAACAACTTTTCGCGTATTAGTATAGCACAACTTCCCAATCCTGAAAACACTCTTGCTGCGACACGACGCCTGGTAAGCGAGAAAAAGCGCTAAAATAAAAAGCGTGGTAACGCCACCTTGACATTCCCGCCCCAAACACAGTGACGTAAGAAATTTGGAAGGCGTGTACTGGATCGTACGGAGCTCCCAATCGATAAAAATGAAGCAAGTCAAGCGTTGTCTTTCTTGTAAGGAGGAGGAAACAATCAGTCATTACTTTCTATCCTGTCCTATGCCCTGGCCAGGCAGAGGAGAACGAGAACTCGTGACCCGCAAGCGCGGGAACTTAAGTATCCTCTGTCGGGTCAGGTTCAGCCCTCGAGTTCTTGGCCCAGTGTTTCTAGGACTGCATAGAATAGAGCATTAGAAGGAGGAGGAGGAGGAAAAACCTTTATTGATGCTGGCTGTGCCAGATAGCCCTTATCCCCACCGGGCTGGTTGACATCCCTAGTCCGGGACGTCATTAGTCGAGGCCGCCACCCGAGCCCGCTGGACTAGAGTTCGCTGTTCCTCTAGTGTGGAGCTATTGAGTAGGGTCGTCTCCCAGTCCTCTTTGGTGGGGTTGGGAAAGGGGTTAATTTTGGGTTCATTTGGCAGGCCCAGACCATATGGTAAGTGCTGGCCACTTCCCCACAGTACTGTCACTGCCCACTTATTTTTGGGTCGTAATATTTGAGTATGGCTGGACAGAGCAGCGTATTTGTCTGTAGGCGCCGCAGGATGCGCTCCTCCGTTTTCGAGAGTCCCTTCGCTGGTGCGGGATACAAGCGGCGTTGCTAAATGTAGTATTCTTTGATTTATCGAAACCGTGTTAAAGGTGTGGGACGTTCAGGTCTATCAGGGGAACGGGTAGTTTCCCGGGAAGTAAGCACGCGGGCCGCTGCATGTGCAGCCTCGTTACCCTGTAGACCCTGATGTCCCGGAGTCCATATAAGACGTTTTGGGGTAGGATCGCGGTTCCCGATGCTGAATTTTAAAAGTCTATTAGCCAATGGAGAGATTTCTCCTGCAAGATAGCTCTCGCAGGCTCTTCGAGAGTCTGTAACTATTTGTTTTGAGTTTGGATGGGATACTGCCAGTGCAATGACCACCTCCTCCGCCTTACTAGAGCATTAGAAGGGTGGGCCGCGCCTTGCGAGGCCGACACCTACCCCACACAAGATCCTGTGAATCATAGAGTTTCCCAATGTACACTAGATGGAACTCTGGCGCCAGTGTCTATGGGCACTGCAATGCACGGCGCTTCAGCGAGCATGGGAATGATGGGTAGTCACCTTTCCTTCCTCCGTGTGGGTAGTACACACATTTGGCTAAACTTCGTACTTCTGGCACCGCTTTTGGCTCCGTGTGTGTTTGTGTGGTTTGAAGCTGTTTTCTCACGAAACAAAAATCAGCAAATGTTCACTGATTGCGCTTCACCACCCTATTTCTTTTTGAATTACCTTTCCAAATTGGGTCACGAAGTTCAAAAGGGTTGAATCTTTCTTTCAAAACAAAATCGAAACACAGCAATAAACGAAGCCGCAAGTACGATTCGCCGCCCCAAGTACGAAGACTAGGCAAATGTGTGTACTACCCATCATTCACATGGTCGCTGAACGATCGCAGCGCCAGAGTGCCCTCTGGTTAATTTTGATAAACTCTGTGCTGTGAATAAAGTCTTCTCTCTCTGAGATTTATAGCACCACCTTTTCGTAACTTGGCCCTGGAAATATCCAAATCAGTTGTGCTATCGTTTGACGCCTCTACTCTGGGCTACATTCACAGGGATGTTTACTATGCCATAGTAAACGATGACCGAGCCAAATTCATTTTAAAGATATATTATGCAGTAATTATTTATTTCGTTACCTATCCCAAGCATATACTAATAGTAATACGAACACACACAAAAATTCACCTAATACTCGGCCCATCTTTACATTGGGCAAGAGCCATGAGAAGGGAGCAGCTGCCTTAAGCAAAGAAGTTTCATGACCGATCCCCCAAAGTGGGCACGTGACAATGATCTAAGGAGCATTATCATCGTCTCAAAATTTCACCGAGCGATGCCATGAATCGTGCAATTCTTACAAAAGATAGTGCAGCAACATTAAAATGAAACTTCAACCTTTTCTTCACAAATAATGAACTAATGATAGTGAAGCATGTATACCTAAACCAAGCCATTGTTCCTCTCGTGTCCCTATAAAATAGGTTTTCAAAAGCCACTCTTCCGGCTTTCATGGTGACTATGCTACACATTTCGCACAGGCCTGGAGGTTTTCGAAGATTCATTTCCTTGCTGCAATGTCAAACCCCAAGAAAATAGAGCGTGCGGAATAGCAATTTATAGTGACATACATGATGGTTTTATTACAGGTCAGTAAATGAAATATACAGGTCACAATGTGGAGTTTACTATATACAGAGTCCAAGACGGGTCTAAGGGAGGTCCCGAGAACATGCGGAGGAATTAAGGACAACGGCAAGAGAGCATGATTAGTCGTGCAAAAGTGAAAAGCAGTGCTGCCCATTGCTTCAACTGCTGTCATCGGAGTTGTCCTTGTTGTTCTTGATCGGGGACTTGGACCGCGACCGAGAGTGGGACCTGGACCGGGAGCGAGAAGCTGAGTGGTGGCGGTTGTTGGTCTCCGGAGACTTGCTGCGGCTGCGAGACTTGCTCTTAGACTTCGATTTTGACTTGGAGCGGGATCGCGAGTGTGACCGACTGGCAGACCTGGAGGCTCGTCGCTTCGGGGCCGGGCTCCGGGAGCGCGATCGTGAGCGAGATGCAGACCGCGATCGGCGCTTGACGGGTGTCCGGGAATGGCTTCGTCTCTTAGCACTCCTGGACCTGCGCAGTAAAAATTATTTTGGCTAATCAGAAAGGCTGCCAGTCGAGACAACAGGGTAACAATAAAAGGACGCACTGTGGATAGAATTGTTTCAGAACGTTGGCACCAGTTTTCCGGCACAGAGAGTTGGACCCGAAAGATAAAGTCATCACAGAAACCACAGTGTTGATGAAGCAAGAATATGCTGCCACCTTGCATAGTTTACAGCAATATAAAATCAGCCTTATAGGACTACCCCCAGATGGTAGGTAATGAAGGCAGATAGTGACCAATAGAATATGTAGCTGGGCTAGTTGGTAACCAAAAGACGAGCATGTGAGCTCTCTTTGTTACCACTTGTCCTTGTGAGGCACTTTCCCAAACATTAGTCATCGATGTCCTGTCCAGAAATTTACACAAAAGCCACAAGTACAAGCCAAGAAAAACTGGCCAACAAACCTTGATCGGCTGCGACCCCGGCGGCTGGCACTCCTGGACCTAGACCTGGAACGAGACCTGCGCTTGACTGGACTGCGGGAACGGCTACGGCGACGGCTCCTTGAACGAGATCTGCTTGGGCTGCGGCGGCGCCTAGAGCGGGAGCGCGACCGAGAACGAGACTTGCTGCGCCTGTAAAAGACTCCAAGCAATTAGTGAAACCATACTGACAGTGGATAAGTCTTCAATCTGGCAGCACTCTCTGCAAGGGCCCGGCAGTTATGTCCTCGATTTCCAAGGAAATATTGGCATTACCTCACTGCTATTGTCTTAAATCTTGTATTGAAGGGGTGCAGTATTGGTGACAAAGTGCAGCACAATATATGCTGCAAGATTGATGACCTGGCACTGTGGTGACACTTGTTGGAATATTACATACCAATCTAATGCCTCTGCAGCTGTGAGAGGATACGCTTCCCAGAGTATAACAACTATCATGCACATACAACGCATACTTGCTAATTAATAAGCTGCTTTCAATCATGAAATGGATCTCGGGCAACGCAACATTCGTGAAATACAGGGTAGCCATAGCAATAAACGAGATAATGTTTTGACACGGCGCAATTGTTGAGGTTGGTTGCCCACCACAGCCATTCATTGCAGCAAGTGCAACCAAATTGAAAATGATAAGACCTACAACCGATGGAGAACGTGCAGATATCCCAGGAGACAATTGAACAAACCTCTTCTCTTCGATGAGGCGGATTCGACGTCCACTGAGGTCAGTGTTGTCCAACTTGTCAAGTGCGTTCTTCATGTCCGAATAAGTGGCGAACTCGACAACTCTGCAAAAATGACAGGGAAGCAATGACGTAAGGCAAATGCCCACCCATGACATGAGCATTAGGTCAACCAGAAACGTGACTTACCCTTCATTGCGGCGAAGGCGATGGGCATCTGCATAGGTCACCTCGCCGGCTTGCCGCATGTAGTCTTTCAGGTCCTTTGTGAAGAAAAAAAAAGACAAGAATGTTACAGAGTTGAGTCACTCGCAAGCTGCCCAGCAAGACACTGCACCTCAAACAACTAATGGAAACTTTCAATGTGCATCAGGCACCAGACCAACATATGTTCAACTGCATATCTGTCACAGGCTCTATCCACAGCGTAGAGGAACAAGGGCAATTCTAGGTTGTAGCAAGTCGGAACCATTGGAAGATAGATAAATTTAGAGCAGGTAGAGTATTAATGTGCACTATATTTTGCACACAGGAATACAGCTGCAGGAAATGCAGAAAGACTGAACCTGCTTGACACTGCAACATCGCTGTCTAAGCTAGCTACAGCAAGAATATCTAAGTGTCGTGCACACACACACAAAAAAAACATACGATTATGAGGAATGCCATTGCCGAGGGCTCCGAAGATTTCAACAATTTCACGCTTTTAAATGTGTACAGACATCTCAGTGCACATGCCTCTAGCACTTCACCTGCATTGAAATGAAACTGTAGCGGCCGTTATTGAAGCCTCGACCTTCGAGTCAGCCGCGGGACAGCTTGGCTACTGCAGCAGATGACCAAAATGGGGAACCAATACAGTGGCAGACCATATTTCGGGACAGCCGCACGGTACCACATAGAGTAATGTGTAATAAGAGGACGGACATTTCAGACAGCTGCGAGATCTGCATTCGGTAATCCGGACAATGTTCAAGGAGTGCACACCAAATCACCAGCCATTATCTCCTCCAGTACCCATAGCATACAACATATGCCCTCAGAAATGAAAAACTAAGCAAACTAGTCATCTACGAGGGTCTACTTTGATTACCTCACAATTTGAGAGGGTCGTATCGACATCGCATGTTCCAGTATCCCTGTGCTGCACTGCTATCGCCACCATTCTGTCCTATGTGTCTGTGGTACTGCATTCTGCTGAATACTGCACACACTTAATTTTGTGTTGACAGCTGCTGTATTTAGCGCTCTGCTGTCCCAAAAAATCTGCGTGAAATGGCACCAACAGTGCCTTCACAGCCTGCACCGCCGAAACGCAGCAGACATAACACTCTCCACAATGAGGAAAGCTGCCATCATTTTGCAA
Source organism: Rhipicephalus microplus (assembly GCF_013339725.1). Taxonomy (NCBI): domain Eukaryota; kingdom Metazoa; phylum Arthropoda; class Arachnida; order Ixodida; family Ixodidae; genus Rhipicephalus; species Rhipicephalus microplus. The sequence continues at coordinate 213,666,256 of NC_051167.1, read as the reverse complement.
GTGCTCAGCAATCGCCCGCAAGTCGAAGTTGCCGGAGAGTTCAAGAACCTGACACTGCAACTAATGAGCCAGATCTGCCGCCCAGCGTAACGAGCTCAAGTGCAGACGTTATTAACCTGCGAGGCTGCAGTGTGCCGATTTCTGTCGCATATACGTTTGAAGACTGCCCAAACGTCGACCGCGCTGCGTCATCGTGTGCCAAATTGAAGGACAGAATTGAGCAAACTTTGCAATCATCGAACAGCAATTCTGAGTTATGGTTCTGATGGACTTGGTTGCACGTAAGTGTAAGTGCATGCAACAACATAGCAAGAGCTTTTTCGGCCACTGGGTCACCGAAGCTGATGTTTGCCAACGGATTCGTTTTTTCGGAATTGTCAGTCGTAAACTAACGTGGAACTCTGTGCATCAGCCACTGCATGTGATCGTGAAGCCTGCCGTTGATTGGCAGTCTTTTACAGGGTAATCATGTGAATGGAGCCTGCGGCAGATATGGCGACGAAGGTTTGCACACTCAACAAGATTTGCTACGCAATGCAGCCTGTAACAAACAAAACACAGTGATGTGGCCACCAGGTACTCCAAGACCCTGGAAGCTGCAAAAAAAAAAAACCGCCGTGGCCACAGCTGGCACCCAAGTCGAAGTCCACAGCAGGAGGAGGCTGTTCGCGCAGCACAAATTGGAAGGTGATGCGTATTTTTGTTGTTTGCGAAAAGGTGAAGGCGTCGTACGTGATTTACCTGGCTCCACCCCAAGAACCCAGGCCCAGACAACCAAGGCGGGGGGGTGGGGACGCAGCCCAGAACACCAAGCCAAGCCCTTCACACGAGGCAAATGCCACACCAGGCCGGAGGGGGGCTGCAGGCCGTTCCCACAAAAGGGGGGGCTCTCTTCACTCCATCCGTGGCGGAGGGTCCAAAGGCCAGGCCAGGCCGCGCAGTCGCCCAATGACAGAAAAGACGACGCCCCCGCTGGTCGTCATCTACAATAGGCCCCCTCATTTTTTTTTTTAGAGGCAACACTTGCCTATGCCCCCATTTGCATTTAAAAGCCAGTCGAGTACGACGACGAGGAAGGCTGCCACGGTTCCTCCGAGCGGTTGGTCCACCGCAAACACCCTAGGAGGAAGGGGGGTCCACCACGCTTTACCGGTCCTCCACACCAGGATGGGGGGGCGCCCTCATCAAGCCTTCATCTCAAGGGGGGTAAAGGAGGGAAGCCTGCCGCACCGGGGCGCACAAAGGCTTGCTCCCCCTCTGAGTAGTGCGAGAATAGAACACATACATGGCCTGTTATTGGCGTTTCTTCGCCGACAAAAAATTGTAACATTTCGAATTTAGCCTCTACTAAAAGTGTTGTAGAACTTTTGCTTGTTGCAACTGGTTTGCAAGGCAAACTCATTATTGTACTCGGATCCTACTGCTAGCATACTGCAATTACAAAGAGTTGACTGTTTGGCAAGCCTTCACAATTGATTCTATGCTATACCGTATCTATTCGCATAATTTGCATTGCACACCCTTAATATTTTGCCAGCTTTACTCTCATATTTTGGGCTACCCGACCCACCCAAGCCAACTCGCTGACACACACAAGAGGATATTGGAGCTTTGGCACACACCTAGCCAAGCAGGCGAGCACAGGCATACATTAAACAGGCTGCAAGTGCGAAGTGCCTTCTGAGGACCTCCCCAAGATGCGGTCTCTAGAATGCCATACTTTACTCAAACCCGTGAATTGCTCAAGCATGTGCCTCCCTTTCACCGTACAAGTGTATGGTCCTGTCACAGCATGGCCAATTGTTCCCTCGGTTCCGTGCGTCCTACTATATCGGCATTGCAGCGCCTGCTGAGCTTATCTTGGAAATTTACGTTTCGCCATCTGTCAGTCGCATGTTTACATTTCCCATGTGATGCGCTATGAAATTCAAGCTCAGCATTGCCTTTCGGCCAGCGATCTCGACTAAACTGTGCTTGACTAGATTTGAGTCGTTAAAGTATGTGCTAATTCTGTTAAACATGCGCACTTTGTTTGTGCTCCAACTTATTGTTCTTTTTAGATGTACGCTGCACATTGGACTAAACACTATTGCACACATTTTGGGCTGTGATAGTCTGTGTAATTTGCACGCTCTCTTGTCGTAGGTTGAAATTATGTAAGAAAAAAAAAAAAAAAAAACCAACACAAATTATGCGAGTAAGTACGATAACCTTCACCCTTCTGACCAGTCCCTACAAAACCAGCCCAAGGGTTCAATGCTGCACATAGTCTACAAAAGAATGCTTGTGCTTGCCTAGAGCGATCAGTTCAGGCTGATGCATAGAACTCCCCAACTTCAGCACAAACACGCAAGCATATAAAGTGTAAAAGATTGTGGCCAAGAAGCTCTTGAGGGCATCTGTGGCCACTCCGAGTGTCGCTTTAGCGATTTCCCCATTACAATGCACTAACTCTGAAGCTATGGTGGCTTTGATGGCACTATAAAGAGTTCCCACTATCCTAGGTAATATCAGAGCTAAATCTTCACTTAAAGACCTGTGGTATGAACGAGCAAGAAGATAACTCTGGACGGCTAAAACCAAGGATGACATGAAAGAGGCAAAAAATTGATGCTGCAAAAGACATGTCCGCCAGAACGATTTGATGCCCTATGCCATGTACTGTAGACTGTTAGCTATGGAGAGATGTTGGATATCATCCAGTCATAGATGAGCTGTTAGCCTCGAATTTGAACTTACCAATGATAGCAGTAAATAGGTCATTAGTTGCACTTGCCTAAAACTGATTACTATAATGAATAATTCCAGAGACAATCCAAGTCACGACAAAAATGCACCTACAATGGCCATTACCCAAGACTGTGGCCTCCCACTTACCTAATCTAGTCTGAAAAGACATTGCAGGTGTCACACAGGCTGACTACCAACTTATATAGCACTTGAAAACACACACGAGAACAGTTAAACGAACTAGTAGGTTGGCTCACCTGCCAGCTCACACGGCTGCTCAAGTTCTCAACTGTCAGCTGGTACTCTGTTCTCGTAGGAGGACCATAGCTGGAAAAAAGAAATGCAACTCGTGAAGAAAAAAAGATGTGAAAGGATAACATCGCAATATGAGAAGCCACATGCTCCGTAAAGGTTGCCTCATGCCAGTGAAGACTGTACGCAAACACAGAAAAAAAAAAAAAAATCAAACGAGGCACCGTGGAGAGAATTCTTTCAGAACGTTGGCACCAGTTTTCCAGCACAAAGAGTTGGTCCCGAAAGATAAGTCATCACAGAACTCTCTGCCACAGTGTCAACAAGGCAAGACAAGTGCTGCAAGCCAGTGTGGGGTGCTATCACAGTCGGTAAAGTCGTTTTTGCTTTGCGGTGCACATGTGTCTAGCAAATTGACTGCTTTTTAGGTTTAACCATAGGTGGTGCAATGCTCGCACAGATTCACCAGCATGGTTAGGGCAGCAAGGCTACACGGTCACGCTGAAAAGAAGCTGCCTGCGGTGAGTCCATGGGGACGGTGGCTACTGCATTAGTTGCCTCAGCTAGTTGCAAAAGCGCACCAAATTTTGAGATCCCCCCCACACCCCTTACACAATAGTTCCTTTTAAAAACGCAACTGAAGAGCAGCTGCAGTAGTTACCTGCAATTATCATTATTGGTGCAGAGATTTCCTGCCTGCTATGTACACAGTTCAGAGCCAGTTGGGGCATGGTTTTAGAACAGACCGAATGTACTATTGGGAAGCCACTATCTGTGCGATCATGCAATGCTAAGTAAAAATGCGGAACTTGAACAGCAACAGAAGTACCAACCGACGCCTTGGCGGGGATCTGGATGCAGCACGTGAGCGATAGTAGTCTGCTCCACGCCGGATTCCACGAGCCAACTCTACAGAGACCCTGAAAGAAAGAGACAACGCTACAACACCGACTACACCAGGCAAAGAAACCTCAGACACCAGGGAAGCGCTCAAGAGGCAGCGTTAATCAGGGCTCGTCATACCAGAAAGCACACTCAGATAAAGCTTAGGGGCACCGTGCAGTACCTGTACGCTACAGGTGCAATATGGGTACTCTGGAAATGCAAACCCACATTCCGCACCTCCATCACCCCCTTATGACAAGGGACTGCAGTTTGCACTTGTTCCCTATAGGAGATTTGTACTTAGCCTTGATCTGCATGGGGGCAACACCATTGTGAACTCCGTTCGTACTCGCTGTCCGCCTTTTCAGCGTGCAATGGACCAGACGTCCCGTTAGCCATGACCAATTACTGCCCCAAGACTTGCCCAGCAGCACACATGCATGGAAAGTGCTGGACCACTCACCGGTCCCCTAGTAGCTCCTTCCCGTTCAGCTCGTACACAGCGTCATCCGCATCCCTGTGATCGTCAAACTCCTGCATTGGAGTGTAAAAGAAAGAAGTCGAGTGCTGCCACCTTCAAAGGAGGGGACACAAAATGCTGCCGAAGCAGTACATCAGCAACATGGTTTCCAGCAGCATCAGTTGGACCCGAAAGATGATAGGTGAGCTCATCACACACAATATTGAAGAGATCCTTTGCAATAACGGACTTGCGTACGGCTCAAAGAGTAGTTTTGCTCCTAGTGACTTCCAAGAGGGAAGCTCAAGACCTGCACACAGCTTCAATCTGCCCTCATAACCACCAACATATAATATGTCTTGATATCAACCTCAAAAAAGAACCGTACTCGAGCATCTAATGAAGCAGAAACTTTGGGGGATCCTAACACTCCCGTGCGCCCGTGTTGCAAGTCCTTGAACACAACTGTTTATGCTTACAGTTGCGTAAACCTTACAACACACCATAATTTTCCAATAAGTTTGGAAGCACCTGTGACACCATTATTCATTCTGCAGAGAAGCGAGGTACCAGCTAGGTATTCACGAGGCATACGTTCATGCGGTGGCTAACAAAATTTTTCCGTTTTTCCCCAGCCACTTTATTGGGCTTACATGTGAATTTAACCGTGGGAGTGTCAGTCAGCACCATCAGTAGCCAACGGGGCTAGTGTTGGTCAGTGACTACTGGTCAGCTGCCAGCTCGTATTAGGTTCACGTGCCACGTGACGCCACACAGGGCCAGAAAGTGTTCCACACTCGCCATGTTTGCTACAGATGGCGCTGACGGTCACTCCCACGGTTAAATTAACACATAAACCCAATAAAGCGGCCCAGGGAATAGCCGCCAGGATAGCTCAGTGGTAGAGAATGTGTAACATATATATATATATATATATATATATATATAGTGGGAAAGTTCAGTTGCTCTAGTATGTATAAGAAGCTCGTACACGTACGAGAAAGCAAGCACTTTTTTATAGATGTACATTTAGGCCGTGGCACGGCCGAAATGTAAATTTATAAAGGAACTGCTTGCTTTCTCGTACGTGTACCAGCTTCTTTTCTTTATACATATTACACAAACACACTGTGCAGAGTGCTGACACGTGGCCTGCCTTTATGAAAAGTCTAGCATTGCAATAAAAGAACCAGGCGCCATATGTTTACTTCATCTGGCTTTTTTCTTACAAGCTTTTATGACCCTGAACATAAATTGACGATACGAGATTGGTAAAAAATAGGCGAGAAAAAAAAATGCACGCAGATGGCGCTGTCTAAAATGGCAATACGTCCTCCCAGGAACGAATTCACGTATTCACGGGCGGCACAAAGGACCAATGAAAAAAAAAAAAAAAAAACTCACCACAAAGCCGAAGCCATTTTTGATGCTGATCTCGCGGATCCGACCGAAGCCCTTGAAGAAGCGCTCCAGATCTCGCTCCCGAACTTCGTAGTTGAGGCGTCCAACGTAGACGCGTGACGTCATCTCTGGCCAAGGACAAAAGAATGGGAGAAAAGCGGGGGCGTCATTACCAGTGGATCGCGGAAGCGAGTGACGTCAGAGTAGGAAAAAAAAAAAAACTGAAGTAGAAGACACGCTCGAGAATTCTTATTATCAGTTGGATGTTTTCCGCACCACAGCGTTTTGGTCCCGAAAGATGGACATCATGTGCGAACTCTCGAGCGCTTGGCGGGCTTCGCTCAACATGCCGGCATGGTGTAGAATGTTCTAGGAGGCCATGCGCGCGCTTAAATCGCACAAGCGCACTTACTGGCCAACAATACTGGAACAGAGCGTAATTAGGCTTGCGACGGTAAAGCTATCTGATCAGACAATCTCGCGACGAAAAAAAACAGTTGCTCGCACAAAGCGGCGACTGAATCTTCAAATATGTACTTAAATAGCCGACTAAACAGTACCGCTTGTAATTAATGCCGGCGCAGTAACGGAAGATACGCCGGGTCGTTGGAAAATCCCGAGCGACGATAAAAATCGGAAAACACGTCGGCCTTGGGAGGCGCCACGCTACAGTGGCGTTAGGGTTAGCGAGACAGCGCGCCAGGCACGGAAGAAGCCTGTTGCGCTAACAAAAAGAAAAAAAAGAGCGTCGTGGGAAAAAAATTAAAAATTAGCGTTCCACTTACTGTACTCACCCGAGCCGCTTCCGTCGGTGTGAACTCTCGTTTGATGCCGAGATGTGCCTTACTTTTTTGCTGAAAAAAGCTGCGACTTCTCCGTGCTTTGAGCACGAGTTAAGCTTGAAGAAAGGTGACCTTATGGGCTCGCCGAAGGACAGCACCCCACCCAAGACGAAGCAGCAACTACGGGGATCTCACGGACGCCAGCCAGGGCGCACGTGATTTTGTTACATTTGCAAACTCTCCACACCAGGCGCCCTGTTCTGTCTATAAATGGGTAATCTTAAAATTAAAATTTATTTAAAATGTGATGTAAAGTGCAAAGTTTAGAAATTGCAAGTTGTTATACACTATTTTAGTTTAGTTATACGTAACTTTATTAAAAGTATAGGTAATATGGATGACAGCACTTCGCAAATTAAACCAACTATTCTGTGCAAAAAAAAATTCAAAAAATTTTACTCGTGCTTCGCACAGTAAAAAAGTTTCTCACAATGGTTTTTGAAGAATTTCACGGCACTGTATAATTGCGTAACTTCTCTATTATGATAAACACAAAAAAGTGTTAAAACAAAAACAATGTTGTCAATAAACAAACGTAGTGTATTATGTACTTTAATTCAGAATGTTATATTTTTAATAATAGTTTGCTTGTTTTAAAATATACTGTTATTAAGTTATTGCTTTTGTTATTAATATTACATAACGTTTTGCGTTTGAGGCTAAGCAGCGTAAGCGCCACGTAGCAATAACTATTTAAAAAGTCGTCTGCTTAAAAACTTAAGTACAAATTTAGAGTTAAACAACTTAATATAAACATTATTTGTTCTTGCTAAAAGTTACGTTTATTGTTGCTTAATTGAGACGAGCGAAACGTCTACTTAATTTCTCGTAGTGGGGTTCGAGGTTAAAAATGGATATGGCGTGCGCTCGGCCCAACGTTACTGGATGAGGCCCTGCGCTGCCCTGCGCTACCGAAGCGAAGGCGAGGGGAGTCATGGGACCCTATTCGCACCGCATCTGCGAATCACCTCATCGCCATTTTGTGCGCAACGCCAGTCGACCGCCGCGATTCCATGGCCTTCCGGAAGCCGTCGCCACTGGGAGCCTGCAAGTAAGGGCTAAAACCCGTCGGGCCCCTTCGAAAAGTGAAACCTGCTCGATCGCATGCCCCGCCAAAACATCGCCGCGACAAAACACCGGCCCCGAACCCTGCCCAGCAGTGCTTCGATTTTAACCGCTGGTGTACCGCGTCCAGTCCGGGCACATCGCGGGCAGGGTCCGCTTCTTTTTTAGCACCCCAGTCGGAATCCGCGCAGGCCTAGGCGGGTGTTGGTATTATCTCCGATGCCGGGCTTGTAGAGCTCAGAACTCGCGTTTGTTTTTTGTTTTTCCTCACGAATCGGGATGGGAGGGGGCTTATCCACTCTTGCCGTTCGCACCTATCAAACATGTGCGTACCCCTCAAACACCAGGGAAGAGCCTTCTCGGAACCCTGTTCGGACTTTCCTGTGATTGTGTTCGTTAGCGTAGTTTGATCACCTGCGCTGCGCGCAGCGCTTCGGCCGGTCCGGAATCGCAGCGTGCTTCTCAAGGGTCACCCCTGCTACGGGAAATAAAACAGCCGGCGTACCGTGTGTCGCGATCGTTGCTAGGCGAGGCTGCTAACACACGAACTCTCCGTGGAAGTGCCGTTCTTTTCCTCGCACGTCTGAGAGTCGCGTGCTTTCGTTACAATGAGCGAACACCTTTTCTTCTGCGACGGGCGAGAGCGTTTCGTGAAGTAACGTGCAGTGCTTTCATCTACGCGGTTAGATCGAAGCAAAAAGTAAAAAAAAAGAAAAAAAAGAGCAAGCCAGGTATGGTTTGTACGGGTCCTTGTCGCGACGTTTGCGGAACGGGTTGTTGTGCGGCAAATCAATTTACGGGTATTTCGCGTGCGTTGTAGCGCGCTGTTCCCGCGTTTCGGGCACACAGGAAATACCTCGATCGTTGGCTCAACGCGCGCTGGCTGGTTTTGGAACACGGCTCGAGATGCGAATAAAAAGAAAGAAAGTGTTTTCTGGGTTGAGGCAGGGCTTGCACGCCTGTGTCGTGGTTTTGGATGTGTGTGCTTGCGTCGGCTTTGGCGATTTCTTTCGCCGTTTTTTTTTTCCCCCGGTCGCTGCAACCTTGGGACAGGCTCGGATCGCGTCTAACGACGGACGCATTCGTTAGCACATTTTTTCTGGCCACGTATTTATTGCTGTAAGGCCAGAAGTGGTACAAAACTGACAATCTGAACTTTTTTTTTCTTCTTGTAGACCCTCTCTACTGCTTAGCATAGATGCTGTGTCATAACATTTATTCAGATGCACTCAGCATGTGTGATCACGAAAGTGATATTGCAGTTCATAGCATATTTTTTAAGGACGGCCGTACAAGTCATCCTCTTGATTCAAACTCATTGCCTGACTGACGAGCCCTGTTATATACAACCATTAACTCTGTATAAAAAGGTTTGCTACTGCAAGGGAACCACGATTGCAAGCACAGGAAAAATACTGAGCTTGCCACGACTGTATAAAACTGAAGTTAACAATTCCTAAGGGTTTACAGGTCTAAGCCTTCATGTGATTACGATGCACTTCGTGGTGGGGGGGCTACGGATGAATTTAACCATGCGGGTACCTTGGTAACTTATTTGCTAAGGCCCTCTGCAAACAGGCATGTGGTTTTGGGGTTTCCCGGCCATGACGACCATTTTTCGACTGGAATGAAGTGCGTGAAAAGCCCGATTACTTATGCTTGCGTTAAAGGACAATAGGTTGTCATAACTAATCTGGAGTGTTTGTCTCTTTATTAGCTAATAGCTGACACTTCTCTGTGTTGCCTGCTCCTTTTTTTTTATGTTCGACACCTTGTGCCGCGAATATGCCAACCGTCTTTTGTCGTAATTTGTGGCACGCAGGTAAGCTGGTAAGTGATTTTGCGCCAGGACAGCTCAGTTCTGTGAACTAGTGATCTGCAGCAGTTGAAACTGTGCCGTCGCTTGAAGGTGGTATTGTCGCTGTGCGCATGTAACTGGCTAAAAAGGTCAACAAAGAAAAATACAAAAAAAGCTGTCCTTGAAAGACTGATCACGAAATCGGTCTTTTCCTTTGCCCGTCTTGCCGTTTTACGAGTCTTGTGAGCAGACGCTTATGGTGGGCGTATCTGCACGATATATGTGGTCAGCAAAGATACTGGGAGGTTGGGGATGGAAGCATTCTTTCGTGCATTTGTGTCAAACAGCGGATGAGAAAGGGAGCACCTGAAGACGGACCTTATATTTGATACACACAGGGGTCGCCGTCTTGGGTTGTTAAACAAATTTTTCTCTTTTTTTCTGCGTCAGCGACACGAGTTGATGAGGGCATGAAGCATAGAATGCACCAACCCAACCATTTCCATGGGTATGCCGTAGCACTGTTCCTTTATTGTTTAAGGTACACAACGGCAAGGTTTCGAGCCCGATGTGACAGCACTGAAACCCACGCATAAAATATTCTCAGCTCTAAAGTTAGCCGAGTCTCATAATACCATAAGAGCATTGAACATTAAATTTATTACATTGTTTCTTGGTGTTACAACACTATTAACAGGAACGCGGTGTGAGAGGGATTGCGAAAGGCATGCGCTGATGCAAGATTAGTGGGAGAGGCTCTTTTGCTGTAGTGGACATCGTATATAGAGCTGCGTAACACTCTTGCCTTAGTCTTGTGACATAGGCATAAAATGTGGTGCGACCAGTATCTTTGAAGTAGCACAGAAAGCCAACATAGTTGGTAATGCATTGCCAAATAACGCATAAAACACGAGGAAACAGCAAGAAGCACCTGCGTTATCTTCTTGCTGTGTCCTCGCATTTTTCGCACTATTTCACAGTACAGTATCTTTGTGCGAACCAAGTCGGATCTCATCTGTTTTTAACAATTAGAGCACAGAAAAGGTGGGAAGGACACACGTTAACCATGCGCGAACACCTGCTGTGTCAATAACTCAGTCTCTCCCATCTTTATGTGATCGGGCATGAAATGAGGTGCAGCCAATATTTTTGCATTAGCCAAGTCGGATACCGTTTGTTTTCAATGATAAGACCACTGACAAGGTGGGACGGACACATGTTATCCTTATGAAAACACCTATTGTGTCGATAGCTCGAACTCTCCTACCTCTGCGTGATCAGGTACAAAACGAGGTGGGACCAGTACCTTTTCCATTAACCAAGTCGGATGAGTTTATCTACGACGATACTAGCACATAAAAAGTGCGAAACTGCTGCGATGAATCGATTTATCTCATCTATGTGGTAGGGTGGGGCCACCACCTTTGCATTGACCAAGTCGTATAATATTTGTCTTCGATGATAACAGCGCAGAACATTTGATAACTCGAACTCTCCCACCTCGGTGTGATCATTTTGGGCAATGATGAATAAAACATGTTTGGCATTCCACTTTGCCTTTTCTCAGCTTCTTGCCACTATGGTTCAGGGAAACATGTAGTGGACAAAATTGATGCAAAGAACGGAGGTATATCAGAGTTAATAGAAATGGTGTTGCCGTCATCGCAGTATGAAGAATATGCTCATAACAAAGCTGTTTTTTTGTCATATGCTACTTCGATGCGTTGACGCTTTACTTATCTCTTACCTTGTTCATATAGAGAAGTGAGAACTTGATGACTTGACAACAAACAATTCTTGAAAATTTCTGGATATATAAGTGCTCGCCTTAGAAGTTAGATATATTTATCAGCATCCTTTGGATGGTAGTGCAGGTTCAGCAGCTTATCGCAGTAGATGGGTTTTGTTTGGGTGAAAAAAACTCCCGTATGTTCGGCTTTAGAGCTGCACATGAGAGAACACTGGCTGATCAGAAGTAATCTTAGATTTGCCACTACAGAATGTCTTGTTGCCACATTTGCGGTCTTGGCATGGAAAGCACAGTCATTTATTAAAGCGCTGGGGACTGTCCTGGGTTTCCCCGCAGGCTCAGCCATGGCCACTAGCCGTGCAGCTGGAGGCGGCGGAGGGGACGAGCCATCGACATCCGCCGCGGACGACCAGCCACCCGCGTTGGCCAAGCCGCTGCACCTGCAGCGCATCGAGCGGGCCGTCAAGCTCGACAACTTTATCAACTTCATTCACAACTACTTCTCGACGCCCCTCAATGACGACGCCCAGGAGACCGAGGCCGAGAGCTTGTCGGACATCGACGAGGACGGCGACGTTCTCAACGGCGGCGAGAGCACCACCCAGTCGGAGACGGACCGGCGTGCCGAGAAGATGAAGATGTACAACTTTGACAGCGTCAAGAAGAGCCGGCGCTGGCTCAAGAACGTGCTGCTCAGCGACACGTCGTCCTCGGAGGAAGACAACTCGCCCACAGAGGATGACCTCCAGGACTGGCTGCGCCTCCACAAGCTGCACCAGATTGCCAGGGCTGAGCTCAATGCAGACCCCTGAGGTGAGTGCCTTGTTCGCCAAATTTTTGCAAGCCCTAGCTACACAATGTTGCATAGAAAAGAAAATAGTCTGGCCTTTAAGCAAATAGCAAAATTTAAGAAGTTGATGCAGAATCTTATGGCAGTTGTCCAAGGAATCATTGTTGGTCCAATTTTGTCATTTTGCTACAATCCCATTTCTCTTCGAATCTGGCATCAGCTGTGGTGTCTATACCCCTAATGTGCATGCTCGCAGTCTCGTGCCAACTGTTGCTCCCCCCACTTTCTCGCCTCGCAAGGCCACTGCAGGCAGCGTCTGCCAGTAAAAACTGACTGCTTGTGCTGCACAACTGTTCACTAACCATCCCATATATGTAGGCACCTGGATCGGGCCTTCTGAATTCACTCAAGGGCGTCTTGGCTTTCGCTTGACGTTGAAGGCGACGGTTCTCCTTCGTTTAATAAAGACTGTAATAACAATTATGCATTCTCAAACTGTACCCACTTACGCAACATTCATGCGATACCCCCACCACTCTGCAACGCATTTACTTGAATTGCCCTCGTGGGGAAATGCGGGTGGCAATTTTTTTATTTGTTCGCGTGTTGCTTTGCTGCTAAAGAACTTTTTTTTACTCTGGATGGTCGGTCACAATTCCCTCTTTTTGTGTCCCTGCCTGCGGGCATCGCCTCCTTTTTTTTTTTTTCATAATAAGTGAGTATCCTGCATGACGACCTTCTTGCTCTGTCTTTCCTCATGTCCAGTTGCGGCAGTACCAGTACTACGGAGTGGGCATGCTTTCCCAGCACGACCCGTTTCCCGAGCACCAGAAGGCCTTCCTGGGCAACAAGAAGAAGGCCAAAGAGAAGAGGGCCATGGAGCGCAAGAAGGGTGAGGGGGCGCCACTGTTGCGTTGCCATGCTAGCGGCATTTCCTTGTTTAACGCCCACGAGCTCTGAAACACTTGTTCAATTAACCATGGAATGGATTTACTGAAAGAACTTATCGCGTCACGAATTCAACGGCGCAAAAATGCTTATAAATCCGTCCAGTACGAGTGGAGTGACAAAGATTTGTCGCACACAACAATCGTATTCTCTCGTCCCGACAAAAGCGCTAGAAGCTAAGCAGGGAGCGTTGGCAGGGGCAAAGAAAATGCGTCGCGCGCCTCGTGACCTCGAGCACTTTTTTCTTTCTTCTAATACGCAACGTTTCCAGTGCGATAGCATGCGCACGCGTGGACAAGTCGCGTCCTCTCACCGCAAACCCTGTAATGACCGAGTGTGCCACGTTTAAATCGTCCAATTCCTGATAGATGGGCTTTTTAAGAGTGATTTTCGAGCGCCTTCCGTGATTTGTCGAGAAAAGAGAAAGCAACTTGGCTTTCCTTTGGCTAACCTTGATAATTTATTGTGAATTCCATGCTGCATGCTGCGCTATAATATTTGGCTCCCGTGCTCTCGGGAGCATCTACTGCCGATCAGCAAGGTTTTCTGATCATGCTCAAACAGTTTTGCAGGGCCCCTTTAAAAGAAAGGCATAGTGTTTTTTTTTAATGAGTCGTTGTGGGTACCTGTGGCAATGTCGCGAAGCGTGGCCAGCTCAGTTGAGCTCTCTCTCTTAACTTAAAATCTTTTAAACCTTATGTCCAGCATTAATAATCGTTAAGAAGTGCCCTTGTATACAGGACAATAAAACAACACAAAGATCTTGAAGTTTCAATTCTGGTGTCGAGTGTCTTTTGAGAACAAGACCCTCTAGAATCGTTTGTATGGTTACACACACGGTTTATTTCATAAGTAGCCAGCAGTATGAATTCCAGAAAGAAGCCCGTACGGCTCATTAAGAGTTTGTGTTGGAATAACTGTCTCTGTAGTTCGTAGACATACGAAACCAATTGGCATCAAGTGGGAACACGAAGGGAGAAGAGCCGCTTTAGGTCCAGTCAGCATCGTTTCGACGCGCCCGCGCTTCAGGTGTCACTCACTCATCATCATCTGAGCCTTAACTCGTTACCTCTCATGATTGGGCGAACGAGTGGCGATTCTGAGAAATAGGCCTGCAATAGAGTGTTGAAGAATTAGTTATTGATTTAAATTGATTCATGGTTTCACTTTGTCTCTCTGAAGCAAGATAGAAGCCATCACAGTTGTATGGCACGACGCATGCCACTGCAGGAGTTCCGTGTGATGTGTAAATAGTGAATTTTAGATAAGAAGCGAATTCAAAGCTAATAGAGATTGATTTTGGTTGAATATTTTCCAATCCAATAAGATATATATATATGTATCGCATATTATAAGGAAAACAGGCATGTTTGGATTGACATAATTAGCTTGCACAACGTTTGACAAGCCTACTAAAAAAAAAGCGGGGGGTGGGGGGAAGGGGGGACGACTGGCATTCTGAAGAGTGAACTAAAATGCTTCATTTTAAAGTCAATAACTTCAACGCAAAAATTTTGGTCTGTGTCTGTCTGTACATTTGTCTGTTTATCCATCGTAACGATACTTCAAACAGCACCAAGAGATACGCCTAACGGCCAACCCCATCCGCAGCGCCCACCAATATTGCTCAGGTTTCAGCATTCATTCTTGTGCAATTGTCAATTAAATATCAGTTATTGCACATATCATAGGCACCATAAGAACACATTCATGTTTTGTATGTGTGCTTTTATACTAGAGAAGGCATACGTAAGTAATAATTTTAAGGACCATTGCGTTAATCGCGTTACGCTGACAGTGCAAGTCGATGCTCGAAAAGGAGAGCGTTTCCAACGTTTTGCTAAGACGACACGATGGTGGCGTCTGCCCGTCGCTTTGCGTTGTACACCTCATTGCCTCCGAAACAGGCGCGTACGCCTTCCTTCATTTTCGAAGATAACTGCCAGATAGCGCACAGGTCTAACGTGCCTCGATGCGCTCGTTTGCCTCTGCCGCACGGATCGAGGCTCTCTAACGCTGCGCTTCCGGAATGCAATTCACCGATATTTTCGTGCAGAACATAAAATGAACGTTTTGTTCACTCTCTCCACATGCAAGACTAGTCTCTCGACATTTGCAGTGAAGCGTGCAGATACGGGGCCAATTTCTTGAAAGTAGGAACTCAGTTCTTTTCTCTTGGGTCTTCTTTCTTGTGCAGCCAAGCTAAAAAGGATCAAGATGGAGCCTGATTATGATGACGACTCGTTTAACCAGGTGAGCACAATTTATTGACAGCACTCGCGAGGATGTTCTTGGGCAGCGGAGGACGGCTGCATTGGTCTACAGGGAGAAGATGAGTAATGGACACGCCATCGGTTCGCATCATATCTAGAAGAGCGCCGTACAGTGGCCTAGTAGTTGAGATAGCCTAAATGATGACCAAAGCTTAAATGATGCCCAAAAGGTTGTGGGATCGAATCGTGGCTGTGATGGCGAAGTGATAAGAGGCCCATGTTCCTAGTCTTAGGTGCAAGACTCTGGGCTGTGCCAAGCGGGCGGGCCTAGCACAGCGTAGGCCCGCTTGCGCCTCAATGTGCCAGTCCGAATAAAGTTCGTTCATCTCGCCTCACGCTAACAAGTCCCAGAAGTGATTATGCTGCTTATTAGTGTGCAGGTTTGATTTCCAGCCCTTGTGGCTGCATTCTGGCGCCGCTAGCGTGTGAAAACGTTCCTAAACTTACATTTTGGTGCACAGTAAGTAGCTTCAAGCAATCAAATTTATTTGGGAGTCTTCTCCACTGCATCACGCCACGATAAGCGTAGCACGGTTGGGGCACCTGGTACCGCAGAATTTATTTTTTTCCCCCGTTCTTTTATTTCTTTTTCTTTGTGGTAACCAGTTGGCATGCAGAGATATCCTTAATTTTCTTGTCCTTATCTGTTCTCGTAGGACAACTCTGAGGGGGAGGCCGCCAGCCTAGACGACTCGCGCCGCAGCCCGGACAGCATGTATGGGGATGGGCCGGGCCCCAACCACATGTCCGGAGGGGCATCGCGGTCCCACGGCCGCAAGAAGAGCGCCGCGGCCATTGAGGCTTCTATGAACCTGAAGCGACGACGCCTCTGGGTGGCCCTGTCCAAGAAGGAGATTGCCAGGGTGAGTTCTTGGTTCGTCAACGCGGGCTGCACGTGCGATAGTTTGTTTTGTTTGACAAGTTAGTCGGCAGTAGTAGTTTTATGGACTTGGCTCTCTCATCATAACACACCGAGTTTTGTGTTGGTACGTCTAGATGGGGGAGGGTGCTTTCTGGCACCAAAAATCGTAGGCTTGTGCAAATAGTGAATTTTAGGTTTGAAGGGAATTCGAAGCGAATAATGATTTTGTTCTAATAATCTCGAATCGAATTTCAATAGTATATATCACATATAAAGAAAAATGGGCATATTGGTCATAATTTAATTAACTTGCACAATATATTTTTTTTTAATGTTGAAACAAGACCTGGGCAAATGCCATTTTTTTATTTCAATGTAAGTAGAAGCAATTTTTAATGATGGCAGGATTTGACTTTCAGTAGAATGCTAGTGATAACCTGTAAAATATGATGTGTATTAAAATGATTTCACCTAGAGCATATGAGCCAGAATAACAAGCTTGTAAACTTTGAATTAATCAATGTGAAGCTAATATGTTCACTTAGCCTTGAAGTGGGGCTTTGCACCAGTGCAAAATTCTTCAGGATAAGTGTTTTTACTGTAACATTTTTTTGTTGCAGTGAAACCATCTTTACTGAAGAATACATGCGAATTAATATGTAGTAGGTACATGCTTTCACGGCTCAACAGTCTCTTATAGCAGTGAAACCATCTTTACAGGAGGTTACATGTGGAATTAGATGCATCTATTTGTTTATTTTGAATACTTCGTAATTTTCAGTATTTTAAATTTGAATTTAAGCGAATTCAAATGCACTAATATTTGTTGGCATATTCGAATGTTTGCAGCAAGCCTGAAAAATTGCATTAACATCTTCACTGTGACGTGGGTCACGGGCTGTGCTTCTAATATGCATCCGCATTGTTGTGATCGTGCGTCTGCTTGCCGATGTGATAACTCCATTAAACACGGACGCATAGGTATGATTCCTGCATCAAGAGGTTATAGATAAGCTGAAGAAATTTTTTCTGGGTCTAGATGACCATGACCCACAAGTGTGACCCACTCGTGGGTCTGTGCGCATTCGGAAGGTGTGGTGAGTGGCCTTGCGGTGGGTCGCTCTGCACATAAAACGAGAAACGAGACCTAAAGAAAGCTTGCTACAGAAATGTATTTAGGTTTTGCCATTAATGATGTAAGATCTCACCCACTTTCGTACATTCTGGGTTGTTCTAGCCGTAATAGCCTTTCGTATTGCAGTCAATCCTGTTTTGTTCTGTGCTGATTTTATAGTTTCAGTCAATAGCTAACTCCAACCTTTAGAGAGCTTTGGTACAAGTTATTTTGTTGAGTTTTTGTCTCACTGGGAGGCACAGTGTTTAGTGAGTACAATACGATGCTACACGTTTCTTTGGGAGGCTATAAATGTTCAAGAAAGTGTGAATGAAGGAAATGTGCTCTTTCTCAGTCATTCATATGAGAATTTCGAAGCTTTGCAACTTGTGTTCTAGGAAAGCTGGGACCATAAGATTGCTCTTGTGGCATCCTTTGACATCTCATTTGGTAGGATCTGGCTGGTCAGTTCATTAAAAACACAGTTGAATGAAGTTTCTCATGTCCAACTAATTTAAAAATAATGCTACGGTACTCGTAAAAACTGAGCTCTCACTTCATGTGAGCCTGTGAACATAGACGTGCACACGGGGGAGGGGGGGGGGGGGGGGGGATGGTGATGTCAGCCCCATACATTGACATAATAGAGAAGGCTAGAACATTAATAATAGGTCGGCAAGCTCGCTTGCGAGTCGACTCACTTGGAGTCGCTCGGGACGCCGATCGGGGCGTGAGTCTGAGCGTGTCCGATTACTATTTTAGTGAATTTGATGAGTCCGACCAAGTCCGTTTCAGGAAAAGTTTAGTGAGTGTGATTTCGAGCGAGTCCAACGGAAGAAAATGGCGAATCCGAGTAGCAGTGAGCCCTAAGAGCAGAATATATTGCTCGAGTGAGTGTGAGTTACTAACGCTCCACATTTGATTGCTGACGTACGGTTTCTACGCATTTGTGTTTCCCTTCTTCATGCGCGGGGCTGCTGACCGAGCGCTCACATTTGCTCGTTTTGCTTTCAGGCGCAGAAGCAGAAAGCGAATGTCCACAAGGAGATGCTGACGAATGCAAAAAAGGTTAGTGTCTCCTGCTTATTTCTTTTTAAAATTCGCAATTGCCATCAGAAAATAGTGAAACGAGTGGGGCATCTGTCGGATTTTTATTAGTAAATTGTTAGTTTTTGGAACATCGTAAGGGCCTTGAATGCATTACTCTGGGAAACGAGCACCGTAGAACACCGTTCATACGATTTTGATAGGCTTGTGTGAATGGGGAGTTCTAAGTTATTTTGGTTAAATAATTTTGAATACAATTCAAATGGTGCTTAGTATCACAAAAGTATAAAGAAAAATGACCATAATCATGACCTAACCTACATGCACAATATTAAAAAAAAAAATTGAAACAAGGCCTGCGAAAATACCATTATTTTAGTTCAAAGGAAGTGGAAACAACTTTGAATAGTAGCAGGATTTAAAGTTATGTAACCTATAAAATATGTTTTAAAATTGTCTACAGTTGAATGCCGCTACAACAAACGTTGCTTCCACGAAATTCCCGCAGCAACGAAAAGTCTAGTTTCCTTGTCAGCAGTTCACAAGAATCGATGCATAAATACTCCCGCCACAACAAACACTTTTTATTCCGACATTGCAGTACATCGAAATTGGGACGATGGAAATCCAGGTTCAGATATTTTGATGCATTTTCAGAACATAGAAATGCATATACAAGGTCTAGAGCGCACGTTGGCATCACTAGAAACAGCCGCTGTTCACTGTACCGGTGTTGACCAATTATGGGGGCTGCCATTTCTCGATAGCGATGGCAATGGTACTGCCCTGCTTTTGCCACTAGCTTGCTTCTGAGCCGCAGGCAATCAGAAGCTCAAGCTTAGTCGCGTTCGTACTTTCCCATGATGCCTTTTCCGTTGCCAGTCAGGTCGCTTGGTCAGTGAGGTCACTGGTCAGAGCGGCTGTTCGTCCACGCTATCAACAAAATCAGCCAGCCGTGACTAGTAGAGGATACGAATAGCATAAATCACCGCTCCGCGATAACGCGCCTCTGTCTCTGCATTGTCGGATGCCTTGTGACGTTAGAGTGCGACTGGTGTTGGCGTGCTTAGTACAACTGTTAGGTTCGTTCACAAATGCCGCTGTGGCCATTGTTCCAGCCTGCTTTTCAGCGGGATGTTGCTATGCATGTGAGAGAATGGCATTATGATGCTGCTGGGAAAGAATAAGAGCGGCCGGCACTTTTTTAATTTTAGGAATAAAGGTTCCTCTGTTTTGCAAGTTTAGGTCAGCTATGATTTTTTAAAATTTCGTTACAATGACATTTTTTCTGCGCCCCTGTCACTTTTGTTGTACTGGGGTTCGACTGTATACGCTAGCTGATACAACAAGCTCTTAAACTAAAGAAATGATGAACCGATGGGAGTGTAATAGGTTCATTTAACCTTGAAGTGGGGCTTCGAGGCAGTGTAGATTTATTTTGGATAGCTGTTTTCGCAGCTTATCGCTATTTTATTGCAGTGAAACCACCTTCACAGGGGTAGTACACATGGCATAATATTCACTTATTCGTTCATCTCAAATATTTCTAAAATTTTCATAACTGCAATACTAATTGTAGTGAATTTGAATTTTGTAATATTTGTTCGAATATACAAAGCATTTGAATATTTTCAGAAGCCTAGTAAGGGGATCAAACAATTCAATATCTGATATATTGCTTGCTTACAAATATTCAAATTTCCAGAGTAAGGAAAGATTTCAAATTACCGAACTGTGCAGCTGTTGGAAGAAAATAACAGCTGTTGCAAGAATTGTTATTATTATCAACCGTATCTGAATGCTCAGCAAACCAGAATAGAGGTACACTCAAACCTCGAGAAAGCGAAGACAGATATAATGAAATACTGGTTATAAGAAAGTAAATGAAGAATAGCCTTGCAATAAGTATACTGTTGAGAATACACCTTTATAACAAATTTTGATGAAGCTATTTCAGTTTCAGATGCAACTTCGTTATAATTAGCTCAGAGTATAGCTGATCTGCCAGTTCTGTTTAGGTTGTTTTCGCTAACCGAGATTGTACAGTAACCTCACTTTTCGCGTTTCTTTTCGAATCGCTCCAGCTGGCAGTGGCGTGCCAGCGGGAGGTGCGGCGCTCGGCGCTGGGCTCCCAAAAGACTGGCCGGGACGTGGCCGGGGGCCGTGGCCGCCGGCTTGCCCGCGAGATGGCCCTCTACTGGAAGCGCTACGAGAAGGTTGAGAAGGAGCACCGCAAGCGTGCCGAGCGCGAGGCTCAAGAGCAGCTGCGCATGGACATCGAGCTGCGTGAGGCCAAGAGGCAGCAGCGCAAGCTCAACTTCCTCATCACTCAGGTGAGCGGGGGCTTTATAAGAGGCACTGACATAAGAGAAAAATGGGTAAAAGGGACACCAGCGTGCCCACAGTAAAATACGGGTTGATAAGGAAATACATACGAGATAAGATACCCTGCTTATAAGAGAGATCTCATATAAAAGACAAGAATTGCTGCCCGGAGCATGCCTCTTATAAAGAGGTTTAACTGTAGTTCAAAGTGATATTGTGAAAAGAAAAGTTGGGGGGAGGGGGACAGATTTTTAAGCATAATCCTACGAGATACCGCAGCCTGAAAGTTTCTGTTTACGCCAGGCTGATGAAGCACTGGTGGGGTTGTCATTGGTAGTTGCCTTATCAAGACGGAGGCAATGCAGAGGCTGAATTGTTTTAGTGCACGATTCAGTGCAGCCATAGTGTTGCCGACAACACTTCTCACGTGAAAGGCAAAATGATATTTTATCGGTCTCTGCTGCTCTCTTCAACTTCTGGGGAAGCCCAATTGATGTGGCTGATGAGGTTGGGCTACCTTCAAGTTAGAAGTTCCAAATCTGCCTCGTTATGTCAACATACAAGAACGTTTGAAATTATATTGATTGCTAAAAATCTTCGGCGTCGGATTTTTCGGACATCCTGCCTGAATAGCAGGTGGAGAACAGTATTTATTGAGCCCCTGCATTTTCATCTATCATACCCGTGTTGGAACCAGCGTTTTCTCGAATCAATACGTTTGCTACCGCAGCGCACGCTGAAAGGCAGCTTTGCCGCAATACGAGAATGGGATGAGGTCAATGATGTTGAAGATCTGTAAGGGTCACTTTCAATTGAATGCTCACAGCATTGGTCTTAGGGAAGTTCGAATAGTTTAAATATTAAGAATTACAGTGCAAATTGAATCTAATAGCAAACACTATTAGAAAAGTATTCGTAACATCAAATATTTGCAGACGCTAGTATTTTATTATAGGGAACTTCTTCACAACACTTGCTTTCGTAATGACCTGTACAAAATCTGGGGCCAGTAACACTGTTGTCATTCAACAAACCGAAGACTAAACTGCAGCTTTGATAGAAATTCTTTATGAAGCACCCGCCGCGGGTGTTTTGTGGTTGTAGTGCTCAGCTGCTGACCCAAAGGCCGCGGGATCGAATCCCAGCCGCCGCAGCCGCATTTTCGTGGAGGCGGATGTGCTTGGATATAGGTGTACGCTGAGGAACCCCAGGCGGTCGAAATTTTCGGAGCCCTTCGCTATATCGAGATGGGATCGTGGGATGTAAAACCTCGATACTTATCTTTATAAAGCAGTAGTTGTAACTCGTCATTAGGCGTTGGTCTTCCACGTCTCTCTGACCATAGTTTATTGTGTACACTGAAACCTCGATATAACCAACCCGAATGGACGAAATATTGGTTCTAACGAAGTAAATGAAGAACAGTCTTGCAATTATTATAGCGTTAGGAACAAACCTTTTAGAACGAATTTTAGGATGTAACGAACTTGTCTTGATGCAAACAGCAACTTGTTGTAACGACGTATGAGTGTATTGCCTTGTAGCAAATTGGAAATCAGGGCCCAAAGATGAAGTTGCTGCCAATAGTCTTGTCACAAATCAGCATCGATGACCACTGATTTTGGATGAAGCTAAGGTAAAGTGCTTAATAACATGTTGTGTTGGGCGCATTCGTGTGTAGATATGAGCGCAAAAGGACGACCGCTAGCATAGTCGTCTTGTCTTGTTTGTCGTCTTGTCTCGTCCTTTTGTACTCAAATGTATCCAACTTATAAAGCTCGTGTGAGTTGAGCAAAGATCTAAAGAACTGATCTTTCAATGAAAAATGGCAAACAACCAAAGTGCTTTTAACAATTTCGTATAGATATATGTTTTCTTGCCTGCATATTTCATCGGTAAGGTATTGTTGTGTTTGAAATGAATCTGCGGGCAACCGAATTTGACCTCACTTCTACCTCGCCCGAACTCAGTATGTTTCTATAGCTGCCGCACTGTTCTTAGATGTTCAACACAACCAATCAATCCTGGTTTATTGCAGACGGAGCTGTATGCGCATTTCATGAGCCGCAAGATATCTGGCGGGGACCCTGATCCCCGTCAGGACGAGATTCTTCAGAACCTCGACGAGTCGGCGTCGTGTTCCCGTTCCAGCTCGCTGCTAGATGCAGAGGACGATGATTACGGTGAGTTCTGAAGACTTGGTTTCACAACATTGGCTCCTGATTTGCTGTTACGACATAAACCGTTTACAACGTAAGTTGGGAGCAGGCAGCACCGCTAGGCAGCGTTTTCTGGCCATGCAGGGTCTGTTTGAAGGGATACTGAACAGAAATTGCAGAAATTGGAAAAGCTGATAAAAACATCGAAAGTTACTCGGAAGATAAGATTGTTCCGATAAGCAGGGTTCGTTTCACCCATTTTTAAACGGTTGGCTGTATTTATGATGGATTGTCAGAGCGCGGCAGCTGCACGCGGGCGGGAGTTGTGACGTCGCAGTCGCCGAGGTGCGTGCAGAAAGCCCATGTTTCAAGTTTGTCCCCTTCCCTTGCTCCACCTCTCCTTTCATCCCACTCTCCTACTTCCACTACAGTACTGATGCTTTACCCCAAGCCGGAGGATTGTTCACTGAGGATGCTGTTTGTGGTCATACCGGAAATTGTAGCGGGAGATCAGCTGGCTGAGAGACGCGGACGACAGCTCGCATTGTTCGCATGCCTGTTTTAGATCACAGCACGGTCGCTAGACCCAGCAATTTGTGAACAATGCATTAGATTACTTATCTTTCTGTACTTTCTGCCCGAAATGATTTAAGTACTTCATTTTAGCTGAAAATCTTGACGTCGAAAATATGTTGAGTATCCCTTTTAAGATCCTTTCATTTGCTTTATCATGTCACTGTCGATAATTACTATTTTTCCCGCATTCTCGACCGGCTAACTCGCGTCGCTTCTTGCCGCTTGCAGATAAGGAGGCCGTGAAGGCGCAGGCTCTGCACAATGCAGAGGAAGCGTACAGGGCGCACCAGGCTAAGGTAAGCAGTCGAATCATTGCCGCATTTAGTCAAAGCTTGTGCTTGCTATTCCGATACAGGTAATGTCACGCTGCCATGGTATTCCAGTGGTTATGGAACAAAGGTCAAGAGATTGTCCCGGCTGTGAAGGCAGCATTTCGATGGAGGCACAGTGCTGAAGGCCTGCGTGCTTTAATTAAGGTGCACATTAAAGAACACCAGATTATAAAAATTTCCAAAGCCCCATCACTAAGGCATTCCTAATCATTTCATGGTTTTGGGACATAGAACCATAAGTTTTGTTGTGACAAGCAGGCTATGTGGAAAAAGTTTTCATTGCGATCGTCAAATTAGCTCTCTGGCTTTTTAAGAGAGCAGTCTGTATGTTCATTTGGTTGTGTGATGGATCTGTACTGACCAGTCCTATTTGCTACCCAAAAGAAAATGGGTTTTGAGAGACAATACAAGAGAAGTACTCCAGAACTTGTAATCTTCGTAAATGTTTGAAAATGGAAACGAGCTGTAATCTTGACTCTAAGTGCCAATTGAAATAAGGAAGCTTGTTTGTGTTGTTTATATTGCTAATTATTATCTTAACAGTATTTAACTTGAAGGCATTGATGGATGAATGCGTGAGTCAGCCCCGGTGGAAGAGATGTTATGGTGCTAGGCTGCTGACCCGGAGGTCGCAGGTTCAAACCCGGTTGCAGCGGTAACATTTCGATGAAGGCGATACAGTAGAGGCCCGTGTACTGTGTAATGTCACTGTGCGCTAAAAGACACCAAATATATGGCCAAAATGATTGTGAGAGACTCTGTAGTCTCTCACAATTCTGTTGTGGTTTAGAAACTTTGAACCCCGTATAATAATGAAGAGCGCACGAATGGATTTAAAAGAAAAGTAGACATACACAAGAAAAAGCGGACTGACAAAGAATACAGTTATAGAAAAAGAACAAAGAAAAAATTCAAATTGTTTTGTGCTACAGGCAGTGCAAGGGTTAAATGAAGTTAGATTAACGGAGCAATATCTGCCCAAGTATTTGCGCCACTGTTTACGGCAGGTAGTCTTTGATCAACACAGGAAACGTGCTATGACTAATGATGGCTTTGCTAGGTGATAAGGCAAACTGAGATTAATATCTGAATTTTTTTCCCCTCTATGCAAAACAGTGTGGGTTACTCATCAACTTTCCATTGCCTAGACAAGGTAAAGCTCTGGATTTGTTTGCCAGAAAATGACTTTTCTCACTTTCAAACACAATCGGAAGGTATACTTTGTAGTAGTATGCGTATACATGAAACCTTGTTGCAATGAAACAGGTCACAACGAAGTATAGGATGTGATGGATTGATTGATATGCCTGTTTGGATCCTTGTTATGACGGAGCAAATATTTTTTTTGACACTGATGACAATGCCACTGTACCGCTTTGCAGACTGAAGGATTCGATGCAGAAGTCAAGTGTCTGAAGACGCCGACGAAGAAGGGAGCGTCGACGCAGAACGATTGTGAGTTTGTGTCGCTGTTCTAGATTTTGCTCAAACGTATCATTACTCTCATGGCTGAATGGCCAGTTTATGAAGCTGTATGCATCAAGCTACATATGTCAAAGTACAAGCTTCATGTTAAGCACAAAGTGTGTAGTTTGTATGTCCAGCTACATATGTAGTATTTGGCCCAAAGTTAGCCATCCAGCATGTAAACTGAGGCCAAAATCAATTTCATTGATCGATTAGCATCTGTGCAGAGCTTTTCATCTCGATCACTCAACAGAATTTTGCATGGTGGCTTACTTATGTAAATTCATTTGCTATTGGTGAATTCGACCCGGGATGAAATGCCTTGGAAATTTAGGAAAGTTCAGGTACTTTGGACATTAAGGGACACTGAATAGGAAAGCGATTTCTTTTCAAATTAGTATATTACTTTCTTGAAGTTTTTCACAGTCTCAAGATCACACCGCTTGCTTGAACAAGAGCTTAATAAGCGAGAAAACTAGCAAATCGAAAATGCTGATGGAGACACGACAGTAAAATTCACGCATCATGCAACATGACATTACATTTTGGCATTATCGACTACGTTCTACATAGTAGTATTTTCTAATTGGTCATAATGAAAAAGCCTTTTAACGGGGCCATAGAAATAATGCCTTAGTCTCAGGAAATCTCGGTTAGCTGGTGTCGTCGCAGTACGATAAATTCACTGAGAAATCCTTGACCTCACAGAGAGAGATTTCGAGGCCAAATTTAAAGACGAACATTTGGTCTTTACTTGTTCTTCTATTTGAATGTACACCTATTGGGGTGGAATTAGTGCAGATTGAGTCCTGAGAGCATAATTCGTCGATCTAAATCTATTCAATGTCGTTGACACGCACAGTCGTGGGAAAAGTGGATGTCCACGCTACCATGCCCTTTTTGATAACTTATTAAAGTTTTTCGTTCAGAGGGACAGTTGTGCTCCATGCCAAGGTTACATTTTATGCTGTAGTGTTTGTTGCATTCGTGAAGAAAGAACAGTTGTCCGCATTCTTCGTTTGCAGTAAACGATGACTTCAGAGTGACGGCCGACCCGAACCTGACAACGGAAGACCTCTCGCAGCCGCGCATGTTCGAAGGAAAACTGAAGAGTTATCAACTCAAGGTATCCTCGGAGAATGCCCTGGTGTCCACACTGCGTTAACTGCGTGTTATAAACAAGAGTTGATTTTCTATTTGTAAGCTTTATCTTGGCTAATTGATGCAATGCTGCATTTGGTGACATTTTGCCTAGTGTTTCAGGAAATGTTGGCAAGCTCTGCACGACGCCCCACACTTACCCTGTGCACTACACTTAAACGTCACTATAACGAACCCAAATATAACAGAATAATGGTTATAACGAAGTATGTGAAGAATAGTCTTCTAATAGGTACAGTGTTAAGGGTATACTTTTATTACAGATTTCTGGGTACAACGAACTTGACTTCGTGTAAGGTGCAAATTTGTTATAAGGAGGTTTGAGTGTATTGACTGATTGGTTTTTGGACTAACTTGTGCATTGACCTTAGTGCTATCCTGTCGTCCTGTCCACAAATTTGTTTACTTATCTGCTGACTACCTTCTGATCAAGTTGATCTAATTTATTCATTATTCATTATCAAAATGTTCATTAACCAGTGATCAACTTGTTTGCTAATCTATTGACAAGCTCAATACTAATCATTGGCAAGGCTTCCTGAAGGAAGCCAAAATGTCACTACTCTTATGCTGTGCTGTTTTCATCTGTGTAGAGTCCTTTCAGTTTTAACAGAAATACAGAACAGACCACTTATAACGTAAGTTGCGGGAGGCCCGAACTTGTGCAAAACGTGTTGAGCATGCAGCTTCGCGTGTCCGAGAATCGAAACATGGAATGCATGCTTGCTAACATTTATGCTTTTGAATGTTGAAAGAATTTAACCACTATTTGAGCTCTACACGTGCCGCCCTCATTTTCATTTAATGATATGTATCCCTTCCTGTAACGTGCGGCCACCGCAAAGAGTTCTGTTGACTCGGTACCAAACTGCAACTTAGATTCACGCGACCGCTACCGATCGAAGCGCAACCTACACCGATTAGGCCTAGCTTGCCGTTTGGTATGTTGTCGCGGAAAGCTTGTCAAAAACATGAGTATTCGGCGTCAAGAAGATCGCACTAACAGTGAACCAAGAACCACGTGTGTGATACGAAGTTAGCGTTCGCGGCCGGGAGATCAGCGACGACGGTCAACAGCTCGCCAAGCTTACGCACGACAGCGCACTGGCACCAAAAGTGAAAGCTCGCGTCATAAAACTAAAAGGTTTTCAGTCATAAAACTGTAAAAGGTTTTCAATTTACGGACAATGAAGCAAAGGTGATATTTGTTGCAAGCGCAATAACGACGACTTCTACCCCGACAGGAAACCCTTAAGCGCATGTAGTTGTAAAGACGGGATCGCACGTGCCACGTTGAGCGGTGCGCGGCCGAAGCTGCGCTAGCGACGTAGTACGCTGTAGCCGTGTCGGCGCCGGTGCAAAGGCTTGTCGGTCACCGAGGAAACCGTCCTCCTCCCTCATTCGGCGAGCCCGTGCAGCGTCCCACAGTCTTTTTTCTTCATTTTCTTTTTCTTCTCTCTGCCCTTCGTTCATTCACTTCGTGTCCCCTCCTCCTCCATAACGCTCGCTCCCCAGCGAAGCACCCAGCGCTAATCGCTAACGCGTTTGTCACAAACAATTTTCGGCAACCGCATTACAACTGGTCTTTCATCTTGGGGGACTGCACAATAAGCGGTATGCATATACATGGGATTCTATGGAAGGGTTAACGGGAGTAGAAAAAGACTGCATTGTAAGTGGTTCTGCACTATAAGCGGTTACGTTATAAGTGGTCTACACTGTAATTAACTTGTATTGCAACATTGCTTGACAACCTCTCATCTGAGTAATGAGTGTAGTGGTTCTTCGAACGCAGCTGTTGGGCAGGAGACTAGAAAGTTCGAAGTTTCACGCCAGGCTTCAGTATTATTCTAATAAGGCTGATTTAAAAAACACTTGTATATACCTATATCCACTCTCTGCTGGTCTCCTTGAGGTTGCACCTATCGTTTTTCTTTCGCGGCAAGAAGGACTAGAAGAGAGCAGAGTGGGTCGCGAAACTAACCGGTGTTAAGGGCATCTTAGCGGAAATCGGGAAGAAGGAATGGCATGTAGCGCCTTGGCAAGATAATGGCTGGTCATTAACGGTAGCTGCCTCGATTCAAAGAGAAGGCAAATGTGCCAAGGGGAGACAGAAAATTAGGTGAGCAAATGAGATTAAAAAATTTACAGGTATAACGTAGCAGCAGAAAGTACGTACATGATTGGCTTGATTGTTGGAACATGGGAGAGGTTTTTGCATAGTCAGGCTGATGATAATTATGACTTAATGTGACAGCTTCCTGTAATGTCTCGTAGCTTGTGCCTTGCTTTGTCATGTTACTATTAAGCTGGATAGCTTAGTTGATTGAAGTCTTTGTTTTTTGTGCGCGAAACCACTCACCAAGTGTACTGGCGTCTTCCCCTTCGGCCACATGAACAGGGCATGAACTGGCTGTACAGCCTCTACGACAAGGGCATCAACGGGATCCTTGCCGACGAGATGGGCCTTGGCAAGACTGTACAAACCATCGCATTCCTAGCCGCACTGGCGGAGGTTAGTTCTTTTGTCTGCATATTATCGCCCTTTTGCTACATTTTATTTTCTTCGTTTTCACAAATAGGGTTGATCCTCTCTCTTTCTGTGGTTAACAACATATGTGTCCAAGCTGGTTGGTACTCCTTAATTGCCCTGTGTTAAAGGATCACTGACATCAAGTTTCAAGACCGAGATGAGCCCATCATTCGATCGCTTGGTATGCATAGGTCTTCTTGGCCAAATTTGAATAGCATCCGTCGCGTGGAAGTTATTTTAATTCGATGTCAAACAGCATAGAAAAGCTAAGGAGAAAAAACGGAAGATAGACTGCCGTGTGACGTCGACACTAGTGCTACGTGTTCGGTGTGATACATTCCACAAATACCATCCTTAGTGACGATACGCTGGTAACAATGACGTCGACGATCTAAGTGTGTTTGGAGCCGACTCCCAGCCAAGCTCTCCTTGCTGTGTTGAAGCGTGCGTGTGATTCATCGTATCGCATCGACTGATTTGACCTGTGCTTCAGAGCGTGAGTACGATCATTCAGAGTGACAATACGTGCCAGAATGTCGGGGAATCACTGCAAAGTGAGAACCTGCACGTCAAGGTGCGTAAGTTGCGGCGTGTTTGATGCCTTTCCAAGCCACAAACCTCAACGCAGCCAGTGGGTTGACTTCGTATGTGCCAATGGACAGAACGACTGGAGGCCTGTGAAGAACAGTCGCATTCGCTCGCTTCACTTTGTGCCGAGCTGCTAGAGGGTAAATCCCTGTTGGCGAACATGTTGGGTTTCACTGGCAGTACGAGGCCCCTTCTCGAGCTGAGGCTAAAGGGAGAGGGGAAGAACGAGTAGGCTCTACTAACCTAGCCGACGGAAAACGCATGGAGGGGCTTTAGTCTACATCATCAGAGACACAGCTGGAATGACTGCACGTGCGCTCCTAGCAGAGGAAATGCCAGTGTGCGTGATGTCACCATTTTTTGTGGAAGTGGCATTAGCTGCACAGCGGCCTCGACGTGGTCGCGAGGTAGGGCTAACAGCACTAAAATTTGGTGGGCTTTTGACCCATTTTGAACCACGGTCGTTGCGGATCTATTAATCAATATTACAGATATTCATTCGTACCTCAGATGCGTTACCTCAGATGCGTTTTAGGCCGCGAATCGCTACTAGGGGGTCGATAGCCACTTGTTGACGTAAAAATCTTGACATGAGTAAATTTGATGTCAGTACTCCTTTAAAAGGAATCAATCAATCACTTTTATTATAGTGTTGCATGTTCATAACTACAGCAAGCAGAATCATACAGAATAGAATCTCGAAGTACAAAAATGCAAAAGTACTCCAGTGAGCTCGTTTTGTACTCCCCCTCTACCGGGTGCCTCCCAAACTGGGTCGCAGTTTTGGCACGTTGAGTTTTAGTTTGATTAATTTCGACTGCTTACTGCCCCGCAGGTTCAGAACATCTGGGGTCCATTCCTAGTCATTGCCCCAGCGTCTACGTTGCACAATTGGCAGCAGGAACTGACCAAGTTTGTTCCCAGGTTCAGGGTAAGTGGTACGGTCGGCACCACCTTGGTAACCTTTTAGAGGGAGGCGAAAGCTATACAACCTGTTCATGTAGACTGTTAAACCATGCTTTGAAAAATCTGCTGTTATCAACCTCACCATTATAGGTGCACATTCTAACATGCATATGATAACCTACATATAACAAATTATTTGCCTTCATTATGAGTGGGAGTCACCTGCTGAAACTGCCACCGGTGTTCATCACCTGGTGCGAGCTGCACCTGTATGCATAAATGGCACTTGCGTTCGCATGTGTACTGTAGCCGAGCGGTAACACCAGAATGCAGGATTATGTGTGTATTAATGTCTGTACGTTTCACCGAAGATCAGATTACTGACAACCGCACATGCCACAATCATTGTGCGGTGTTACTTTTTTTTCACTGAGCACAAGTCTGCCCAAATGCGAGTTCGATGTTTACTGGGCTCTAAGCTGATTATGCTTGGCGACAGTGTCTCTCTGCATGTTATTCTGTGGCAGTGTCACTCTGTCACTCTGCAATAGTGTCACTCTGGCCCAAAATCTTTAGTGTCTAGTGAGTGAAAGTAACTACTCGTTAGCCATTCCTCAATTAGGCAATCAGTGCTAACTGAAATAAACGTGGCGGTGATACCTCCAACAGCGATTGTCTCAGAATGTGGCCTCACGATTGACTTCTGCATTTTTTTTCCCCTGTCACTACCACAAGGCTGTATGGCATTGTCTTCTTCTTTCACTCGGTTTTGTTGTTTGCCCATTAACTTTTTCTGTGAAAATATACTAAGAGATTGATAATTAAAAAGTTGGATATTCGGACCGGTTGTCTGATCCTTGCCACCATTCCTCAATGACTTCAAGATCCCGTTATTGAAGTATACTTGGCTGCAACGCAGCTAATTCAGATGAGCGCGCTGAGCAGTCCTTTGAAATTCAAAGTAACGAGCCTTTAGTATACCGACTCTTGTAGCTAACTCTGTTTCACCAGTGTTTCAAAGAAGGAAACTGCCTCGTCGTCGTCTGTCTCACCAGGTGGTGCCGTACTGGGGCAACACGAGCGACCGCAAGGTGCTGCGCCAGTTCTGGAATGGCATGCACCAGCTGGGTGGGGAGCGCGCCTCGTTCCACGTGGTGGTCACCTCGTACCAGCTGGTGGTGCAGGACGTTAAGTACTTCCAGCGCATCCACTGGCAGTACATGGTGCTCGACGAGGCACAGGCCATCAAGAGCACCTCCAGGTGAAGTAGCCCCTCTCGCTTAACTCTTTCCAGTACGGTGGTCACCCCGGGTAACCACCTTTTTTCATTTTTTTTCTCTTGGAACACGTACGCCCTCACGTCAGATGTTAAATGGCGCTCATTTTAAAGCTTTCGGCAATCTGACAGAGATGACCCTACTTCGTTTGGGCTTCAATGCGACATGTTACGTTTGCTTCCTTCCGGCTGCCATTGTCCTCCAGGTGCACTAGACTGTGGTCCCGAGATACCTTTATAGATATAAAAGTATGTGCTGTTATTATTATGCTAATAGCACAGGAGAGCATATTGTGTGAGTAGTTAATGCTAGGGACGATAGACTTTCACCGAAAGTGACCAGTAGACCCTTACTGCATGGTGGTCACCTCAGCTGACCACCTCATATCTTTTTTGGCACTTTTTTGTTTCTTTCGAGAAAATCATTTTCTGCAAAAGATTTTGCACTTTTTTTTAATAAAGCTGTTTCCAGCCAAGAATGGAGTTCTGTGCATACAGAAGTTAAAGGAGTACTGTCACGACAATTTTTAAAGAAGATAGTCTTTCTTGGGATTCTCGAATGCAGAGGGATATCACTCTCTGCACTGGATTTATCAAGATTCTCCCAGGAGCATCTGCTGACCCGACCAACGCCGCTCGCCGCCCTGAGCCTAGCTGGCTCAGCGCGCGTCCGGCTCCTTGCCTAAGCCTGGTGCAGCGTCTCACGCTACTCACATCGTCGTGCCCAGCCGCCCACCGGAATGGAGTGCGTCGTAGAAGGTCATACCATCTCTGAAGAGGAGTGGTCCGACGATTCCTGGCAATCGCCCGGCTATCGTGCCCAGGAACGACGCCGACGGGAACTTCAAAACCAAGGCAAGCCCGTTCTTCAACCGTGTACGTCGGAGAATGCCCGCGCCGCTGTGCCGGAACGCCAACCCCAGGTCAAGTCACGTCCGCCTCGGTTACGTCGGCGGGCACCACTCCCCCGATTGCCGCAAGACTCCATTCATATAGTAGGACGTCCAAGAACGCCCATCGACTTGACGAAAGTGCCGCCGTGGCAATTGCACGACGCCCTGCTCAAGGCAGCTTCACTGCCAGATCAGCCACCAGCAAGTCGGGATCGCCTTCGGACGCACCCCACCAATAATACCTTTACCTTGAGCGTGATCGACTCGCAACGCGCCCAAGCCTACCTTCGAGTGAAGTCGATTACCATCGGCGCTGCTACTATCGAGCTCCATGTCTACGCCCCCCCTCCAGACGACGCCATACGAGGCATCATGTTCCATGCATACGATGACTTCTCAGACGAAGAGATTTTGGCAGACCTACAAGCCAGCAACCCCACCATTCCTATCGTGAGTGGAAGACGCTTGGGCCAAACTAGGCACGTCGTGGTTGCACTAATGACGCCAAACCTTCCAAAGTGGATATTCTACCACGGAACCGACATCAGGCTGTACCCGTTCTACAACAGGGTGGAATCGTGTTTTAACTGCCGCAAGGTTGGTCACCGCACGGATGTTTGCCCGATGCCACGTAAGCAGCGGTGCCGCCGTTGCGGAGAGGAACACCCCACACCAGGACAGGGCGAAACACCCGCATGCACGCCACGCTGCATCGTCTGCAATGGTGCACACAACACCGGCAGCTCAAACTGCAAGTATCGCTTTATCAAGAAGGCGCCACCCACCCCGCAATCGAAGCAAGAAGCGCAAGAACCTTCGTCGAACATCCATCGCAACCCATCTCACAGTGGCTCCTCCAGCAGACGCTCCCCATCATCTCGAGACCATTCTGCATCTCTCCCACCACTCGGGAACAGCAGCAACCAGCAGCAGCGCCGAGAGAGCAGGTCCCCATCCCACACCCGGCGCTCAGGGTCTCGTTCAGCTAAACGACGTGGCAGCAGGTGTCGATCCCACAGCAGGCGCCCGAGGTCACGCTCAGCCCAACGACGAGACAGCAGGCCCTCATCTCACTCAAGGTCCAAATCAGCCAGGCGCAGCCCATCGGTGTCTCGTTCATCCAGTCGAGGTCCCGGAGAAGCGTCCAAGTCGGTGGCCTGGCAGCGGGGCGCCCCGGCATCACTACTATTTTCCGATTCACAGGTGAGGGAGTTGGCAAAGGAGAATTCTGCCCTTAAGGCTCAAATCTCGGCCCAGCAGTCCCAGATAGCTAAATTGACTAGCTACATCCAGTCTCTAGAAGCCAAAATAGATAGAGCACTCAGTATCGACAAACAAACTACACCCACATCATCCGAAACACAAGACGCACATCCGAACCCCCTGGCACCAAACCCGGCGTTATCGCCAGTTCCTCAACTTCAGAACGCTAATAAACGCAAGGCAGCTACACCCACAGCTTCACTCCACGCAGACGCCGACATCACTACAAAAGTAACGACGGCAGTCACGGCAGCCATCTCAACGCTGAAATCCGATCTGAACGCTGAAATAGAAACGCGCTTTAATGCGATCCACCAAACCATCCGGGAAACAACCACCTCATTCGCCGTGTTAAAGAGCTCGACCGAAGCTGCACTGGCTGACTTCAGTGTGCAGTTGGCCATCCACCGCACACCATCCAATAGCCGGCAAACACCGGCCCCTACGCCAATAACATAGTCATGGCGGCTCTCCACACGCTCACCGTCTGGCAGTGGAACTGCAGGAGCTTCCGCAATAAGAAGGGCCATCTGCAGCAACATATCCAGCATATTCAAAACCATGCACCAAATGGGGAATGTTCGCCGGACATCATAGTTTTACAAGAAACGAACACTGCCGCTCAACTGCCCGGATACGCATCATATAATCAGAAAATAGACATATCCGCGAGCGCACAATGCCACACTGCCATCTTAGTACACAAGAATGTCACAGCCATTCAACATGAAATTGAGGGTACGAGTATTCATCACACACTGGTGGAAATTATACCAAAAAGACGAGGAGACAAGCCACTCTTCATTTTAAATATATACAGCCCTCCAAGAGATACAGCTGCGGATCTACCTTACATCTTTCGGAAAGCAACAAATCTGGCGAAGGATGCAAAGCTGCTCGTACTAGGCGATTTTAACGCAAAACATCCCGAATGGGGATACCCGAAATCCAACCCCAAGGGTCGCCGATTATGGAGCATCATACACGACCTAGGTTTCAGTATCCTCAATGATCCGGAGCAATCGACGCGAATCGGGAACAGCGTATGTCGAGATACTACCCCAGACCTCTCCCTTTGCAAAAACACGGAGGGTGCCCGTTGGCAAAACACAGGTCACACCGTAGGAAGTGACCATTTCATTCTAGCGGTAACCATTGAGTTAACCACAAGCAATGTAAAAAAACGAGCCACAGCTCGCATTACAGACTGGGATAAATTCCGCCAACTGCGCAAAGAAACGGCACCCGATTCGGTATTGGACTTGAACGAATGGATACTTTCTTTGAGTCGAGATGTGGACGCTACAACATACCAAGCAGACGTAACTCCGGAACAGCCATCAACAGATTCACGCCTTCTACATATGTGGGAGGCGCATGAAAGCCTCATGCGTAGGTGGCGGCGCCAACGTCACAACACAAGGCTCCGCCGCCGCATCTCGAGGCTCGAACGTGAATTAGAAGCCCACACCGCTGTGCTAACACGCCAACAGTGGGGCCAACTTTGCGGCAGCCTCAATGGCCAGATGGGCTGCAAGAAAACGTGGCATCTTCTGCGACACCTGCTGGACCCTGGTAGCTCCAAGTCGGCCGCACGCAAACAGCTCGCGCGAATTGTCCATCAATACCCGGGCACCAACGAAGAGCTGCTGGAGGAGCTCATCACCCGCTACATCAACACATCTCAGAAACAGAACAGCACAGAGCAGTTGCCTGAATACACTGGAACAGCCAACGAACAGTTGGATGCCGACATTTCGGAAAGTGAGGTTTGCATAGCGCTACATAAACTGCGTACAACATCGGCACCCGGTCCTGACGGGGTGACAAATAAGACGCTGCGCAACCTCGATCCAAAGTCGGTAGGGGCCATTACTGAATATATGAATGAGTGCTGGAGGTCCGGCCATTTGCCATCAGAATGGAAACACGCAAGGGTCGCGTTTATACCGAAACCGGGCAAGAAACTCGACCTGGAGAATCTTCGTCCAATCTCGTTGACCTCCTGCCTGGGCAAACTAATGGAGCATGTTGTCCTCTGTCGCTTGCAAAATTTCGCGGAAGAGCACCGCCTACTTCCCCCCACAATGCTGGGCTTCAGGGCCCATCTATCCACTCAGGATGCGCTCATCCAGTTGCATCACGATCTCCTACGACCTGAGAGTGGCACTAGTACCAAGGCTTTGCTCGGTCTGGACCTTCACAAAGCATTTGACAACGTGAAGCATAGTGCCATTTTAGGCAGTCTGTCCGAACTACGATCCGGGGAACGCATATTTAACTACGTCCGTGCTTTCTTATCTAATCGAACGGTTGAACTCTCAGTGGGTGACCTTCGTTCTAAGCTCATCACACTCGGTGATCGCGGCACCCCGCAGGGAGCTGTTTTGTCCCCTTTCCTTTTCAACCTCGCTATGAGGTCACTACCTCCCAAACTTGACACGATACCCGGCCTGCGATACACCCTCTACGCAGATGACATCACGCTCTGGACGACGGTGGGATCCGATGGTCAAATCGAGGAGACTCTTCAAAGAGCAACCGACGTAGTCGTTCAGCACGTGTCAGAAGCGGGTTTGGAGTGTTCCCAGAGCAAATCGGAGCTACTATTACTGCGACCTCCAGATCGCCGCAAAATTAAGACTCCACTTCCTAGTATTAACGTGTATGTCAATGACACGCCAATTAAGCAGGTGGCCCACATGAGAGTACTCGGACTCATTGTGCAAACAAACCACCACAACAACATTACGCTAGACCGTCTCACCGTAACCGTGAACCAGACGGCCCATCTTATATCTCGAGTGAGCGCTCGCAATCGAGGCATGAAGGAGAAAGAACTGCTACAGATAATTCAAGCCTTCGTTTTGTCGCGCTTCACGTACGCCCTCCCTTATTTGCACCTCCTTCAATCTGAGCGAGCCCAACTAAATCGGCTCTTACGCAAAGCGTATAAGGTGGCATTGGGTCTCCCCCGAAACACATCGACAGAGCACCTCCTCAGTCTTGGGCTGCATAACACCTTAGAAGAACTTCTTGAAGCGCATCTTACGGCGCAAATTCACCGATTACAGGGAAGCAGGACGGGGCGTTGGATCCTTGCTAACATTGACCATGTGGTATCTCCTACGGGTAACGATCCGGCTGTCATCCCCCCCAACATCAGAAAGAAATTCCTCATAAAACCACTGCCAAAGAACATGTTGGCCAGCCATCACGACGGTAGAAGGAAAGCGAGGGCCAAATTCTTGCAAAAAACGTACGCGTCCAACCCAACCGTTGCGTACGTTGACGCCGCCCAATACCGAGAGTTTACTAAAGCATATGCAATAAGCGTAATCACTCTCCCCGGCAACAACGCCAATTCACCTCAAATTAAAGCGGCTGCTTCTGTCCGTGTGCTTAATACGACAGAAGCTGAGGAAGCGGCGATAGCGCTAGCAGCAGCATCCGGATTCACCACTATACTCAGTGACTCAAAGGCTGCTATATCCAACTTCGCACGTGGCATTGTGGCCCCCACAACTCTGCGTTTACTATTGCCCAGTCTCCTTACAGATGCTGAGGAAGACGCACTATCCTCCATTGCGCTGGTATGGGTGCCGGCTCACGCGGGGAACCCAGGGAACGAGGCGGCCCACCTATATGCTCGAGGATTCGTCAGCCGAGCGGTGGTACCCGCCTCTGATTTGGAAAACCCTGGTGAAGCCTTGACATCCTACCATGACATCACACAATATTACCGTCTTTCGAGGCAGACAAAACCACCCCCGCACCATAAGCTAACTAAGCGCCAGGAGGTTATCTGGCGCCGCTTGCAAACACATTCATTTCCGTGCCCATACATTTATGCACGTATATACCCCGACTCGATTGATCCGCATTGCTCGCATTGTGGCTCAATAGCCACACTTAATCACATTCTCTGGGCCTGCAGGGAAGATCCCCCCTCTCTCGATCTCCTAGCCGCTCCCTCGCCAGAGGGGTGGGAGGCAGTTCTGACCTCCACCAGCCTGGCCGTTCAGCTCCAGGCCGTACAAAGGGCAGAGGAGGTGGCCATCAGGTTCAGCCTGGCGGGTCACCTACCTCCTTAAGTCTGACGACAATAAAGTTGTGTTCTCTCTCTCTCGAATGCAGAAATTTTCGTCCGTCTTTTTGTCTGTCTGTCTGGAACTGGTGTCTGCATTCATACTTTTGAACATAGTTGATCAAAAAGCAAATATTATGTATATCTGAGGTGTAACATCAATACATAAGTATCAGGTGATGTGTTCCTTTACTAGAATATACATAGATATGTAATTCTAAAAGCCTTAGTGTTTCTCAAGCTGCACTGAAAATGTGATACTATGCACGAAAGAAGGTCGGCAGAGACTACTGTCTCTGGCTACATTTACAGCGAGGTACGCAGAAATGCGGCCAATTTTTAAGTCGTCATTTTTTAATGTGAATTGAAAGGCCTTGCTCACAAAAGCTGAAATTGCTCTGGCAAGCTTGACTGTACCCTGAAAAATTAACTACAACATGTTTTAAAATGTAGTTTCACTGTGCCTCAGCATCAAGATAGTATACATTGCAGACCAATTACGACACACTCTTTATGGCTCCCGTTTACCCTCTCATAACACCCCAAGTATACACATACTGCTTATTGTGCAGCCCCTCAAGGTGGAAGGCTGGTTATAATATGGGTGCCAGAAAATCTTTGTGACAAACACAGTAGTGAGCGCGCTTCTAAAACGAAGTGCAGTGGGTGTGCCGCTAGGGAGAGGGCAATGAGGTCGTTAGGGAGGAGGAAGGGATGCTGAGTGAATGAACGAAAGGTGGACTGAAGAAAAAGAAATTGAAAAAGACTGTGGCAGCATGCCACCTGCAGCAAGCCACCTGTAGCTAGGTGACGGAAAAGCCTTTTCGCCGGCATAGCTCTGGCTGCTTGCCACCTGTGCACACTCTGCGTGGCACATGCGATAGCGTCATCATCAGGTGTGCTTTGTGTTTCCTGTGGGAGAAAGTGTCGTCATTAT
Source organism: Rhipicephalus microplus (assembly GCF_013339725.1). NCBI lineage: Eukaryota > Metazoa > Arthropoda > Arachnida > Ixodida > Ixodidae > Rhipicephalus > Rhipicephalus microplus. The sequence goes on along the minus strand of NC_051167.1, from coordinate 213,627,536 downwards.
CGTGCTCGCTACAGATATCGTGTTTCCTATCTCGTCCGTAAATTTCAAAAGTTTTATGGCAGTATGATGTGAGCTTTCTCCTTTGCTGCCAGTGCGCGGGCTTGCATAAGCTTGGTGGACTTTTGTCGTCGTCAATCTTCCAGCTGCCAATGCTAAAGTCGTATCACATGCACTGCTCTTGGTTCCATGCTTAAAGGGGCCGAGCAACACTTTTTGAGCATGGTCAGAAAATGCTACTGATCGGTTGTACAGGCTCCCTACAACACGCGAGCAAAATATTGTAGCGCAGCATGCGGCCTGGAATCCACAATAAATTATCAAAGTCAGCAAAAAATTGCTTTCTCTTTTCTCGACAAATCACGTCATAAGCCCAAAAATCCCTCGTAGTAAACCCATCTATTACTCATTGGCTGATTTGAACATGGCACGCTTGGTCGTTACAGAGATCTCCGCGAGAGGCCGTCACTTGTCCACGCTTGCGAGCACGATCGCACTGAAAATTTCAGGCCACGTATCCGAAAAAAAAAAGTGCTCAAGGTCACGACCTGCGTGCGAAGTTTTTTGTTTGCCCCTCCCATCAACAAACACAAAGAAAAATGTCAGGGTGCGAGCAGGGCCCCGCCGCGGTGGTCTAGTGGCTAAGGTACTCGGCTGCTGACCCGCAGGTCGCAGGATCGAATCCAGGCTGCGGCGGCTGCATTTTCGGTGGAGGCGAAAATGCTGTAGGCTCATGTGCTCAGATTTTGGCGCATCTTAAAGAACCCCAGATGGTCGAAATTTTCGGAGTCCTACACTACGGCGCTTCTCATAATCATGTGGTGGTTCTGGGATGTTAAACACCACATATCAGTCGAAGTGGCTTTGAAAAGAGAAAAAGGGAAGAAAAAAGCGCGGTTTTGTTACTGCCTGTCTCAATGGAGGGCACCTCCACAGTTCTGCGCAAGGAATGAGAATTAAAGAGACAAAATGAAGGGCTAAGAGAAGGGTAGTGAAAAGCATTCGATTGCTCGCATCACGCACGTGCGCGTAAGAAACCAAACGCAGCACACGCAATCCACCGAAAGACCGCCGAGAAGCCGGAGGCGAAACAATGCGCTCGAGAAGGGGAAAAAAAAAAACACCGGACTAGTAGAAAGAAGTTAGGGCGCTCCCCGACCAGGAGGGAAGGGGAGAGAGTGTCTGCTCCGACGGGGCAACGCGCCCGTGGGGAGAGGGAGAAAAAGAAAAAAAGCCGTCAGGCAGCTCGGAGCAGTCTACGTAAGCAAAGTCGCGTGGGACTCCGAGGAGGCGTGGCGCTCGGCGATGTAAAGAAACGATGACACATGGGTAACGGGCCTCTTTAAAGGCGCGTAAAAATATCTGCGACGCTGAAAAAGTCCAGTAGCGCATGGAACGCCCGGCGGAGTGTTGCAACATTAGCCGAGGGGAACAAGAGGTGTTCTGGACACACGTGTGGCAGTCCGAGTTGCGCGTAGGCGTTGAAGAGACGGCGACGAATATCAGCGTATCCCGGGCACTGGCACAAGATATCTTGACGGTCTCGTCTGCCGGACACTGCGCGCACGAAGGGCTGCCACTGCCACTCTGTCTGAAGAGTCGGTGCGCGGTTCGGCTGCATCCAGTTCGAAGGCGCAGCAAGAAAGCCCGAGCACGCCGACCAATTCCTGTTGACGGCAGGCGTGCGACAGGATTGCCGGCTGCTGTCATGGCTATGTTATGAATCGCGACTTTGGGATTATGACTATGTCAGGATGTGTTGCAATGGTGAGCACGCAGTTATAGTTCAGACTGTCATCACCAAGACCACATGTCACGACTACTATGTGGTTATGATGGTTCGAATGCGTTTCAGTGATCAGGATCCGTTTATGGTTATGATAGCACCTTTAGCATGACTGTTTACAATTAACATTAAGCAGATGTCAAATTTCTTGTATTGAAGTCTATTAAAAACCAGCGAAATGTTCTGCATTCTTCAGCATATCCACAAATTTGGCTCAACAGGGTTAATTTTATGATGGCTTTTCAACGGTCGGGACACGCTCATGTTTATGATAGAATCTCTTCACCATGACTGTTCACAATTCACTATAAGCAGTTGTCAAATTTTTTGTATTGGAGTCTATAAAAAACCAGCCAAATGTTCTGCATTCTTAGGTATATCCATGAATTTGGCTCAACAAGGTTAATCTTATGATGGCATTTCAACGGTCGGGACACGCTCATGGTTATGATAGCATCATTACCGTGACTGTTTACAATTCCCATTAAGCAAGTTTTTTGTATTGGAGTCTACGAAAAACCAGCCAAACGTTCTCCATTCTTCAGTATACTTAAAATCTGGCTCAACAGGGTAAATCGTTATGATGGCAGTTCCTGATAAAGGCATGCTGATGTTGGGGTCAGACTCGCAGCCACCGCTCAGAAAAGAAAACAAAGGAAAAAATTGGCCCCGTATCCGCATGTAGTCTGCAAATGTCGTCGAAAGAAGATAAGATAGTCTTGCGTGTGGAGAGAGTGAGACATAAGCGCCATCTGGCAGTTATTTTAGAAAACAGAGCGCGTGGCTCTAAGACGGGTGTGCGTGCCCATCTCGGAGATGATAAGGTGTAGAACCCATGGCGACAGGTAGGTGCCACCACTGTCTCGTTTTAGCGAAGCGTTGGAAACAATCGTCTTTCCGTGCAAGCGTTGCATGATCAGCGCACTGTGATAAGCGCTACGGTCCTTAAAATTACTTATGTATGCCTTTTCTAGTAGAAGGCTCACATACAAAATATATATGTGTTGTTATGGTGCCCCAGACATGCGCAATAATTGCTTTTTAATTGACAATTGCACAAGCATGAACGCTCAACCTTGAGCAACATATGTGGGCGCTGCGGATGGCGTCGGCAGTTTCAAGTACACGATGCCGTGAAGAGTGCTAAAACAGACAAATGTTCAGACAGGCAGACCAAAATTTTTGCGTAGAAGGTCCCCAAGAAAGACTGTCGTCTTAAAAAAAAACTGATCCTGTATTTGCGCGCTTCGCTACAAATGTCATTGAAAGATTACAGTCATGTCTGGGAGCACTGCTTGAGATATGAACGCCATCTGGCAATAATGTCGGGAAACGAAAGCTTGTGTAGAACGCAGAGCCACTGGCAGGTGGCATCATCATGCTATCTTAGCGAAGCGTAGGAAAGCATTGGAAACATTCGCTTTTTCATTTATAGCGTCACATTGTCAGCCCAGCATAAGAAACACTACGGTCTTTAGAATTGCATATCTGTGCATTTTCTATTAAAGAAACACACTACCTAATACTTACGTATCAATGTTGCTCCTCAGATATGCGTAATATTTGCTTTTTGATCGACAAAGTTAACAAGGTTAAACGCAGCCACCAGATCAAGATGGCTGGGCATTGAGCAAAAGCTGTAAACTTTCACAGGGTGGCTGAATCGTGCAACAGGCAAACAGAAAGACAGACCAAAATTTGTGTGTTGAAGACCCCCCCCCCTAAAAAGACTATCTTCGTTAAGAACAACAGTAGTGCCCGTGGAAAAGGTGCCCTAACCAATGGTGGACTATTCTTTTCCTTGGTGCAGTGTCCGGTGGAAGATCCTGCTGTCATTCCACTGCCGCAACCGTCTACTCCTCACCGGTACACCGATCCAGAACACCATGGCCGAGGTCAGTAGCTTGTGTTCGCACTTGCAGTGTTGATGGACCCAAGTCGGCCCTGCCCCCCTCCTCCTGTGTACTCAACTGGCCACTGAAGAGGAACAATGATGTGGTTGTGATTGACAAACTGCACTCTAAGAACTCTAACCTTGCAGAATATTTCAGTTTAAGGGAGCAGACTGCTCTTAGACAATTTTTGTTTATTTCTTCAGTGATCTTGATCAAACTGCACAAAATTATGCTGTTTTTTCCTGCTGATTTCAAATGTTTAATTAGTTTTCTGTAACTCATCTTATTCCTGAGATAACTTAAGTTAGCCCCCTATTGTTTAAGGCCCCATAGAAAAAAGAAAGTGATATTTAAAATATCCTAACATAGACTAATGACTATAGATTGAAATAATGCAAAGTTTTTTTTTGTTTTTAAGCCTTTCTTATTATTTTACAGCAAAATGAACTATCCATTTTCAAAAGCAGTTGGAATTGTGTTAAAATTTTGATGAGTAATTAATTAAAAAGGCTTGTTCTCTAAATTCTGCTCCCATACTTGCACCCTACACACATACAGGTGTACACATACACACATACAGGTTACAAAAAGAATTATTGTTGTACCTGCCATAGCTGCAGAGATATTGAGGCCTCAAAATTGAACAGTTGTAAATTTACTTTTTGAGAAAAATTGAAAAAACTGAAAACACACAGCTTCTTCAAAAATCAACAATCATGGTGTGCATGTTTTGCAATCCTCATAAAAGTGCTCATAAATTCGTAGCAGAGCTTCTAACACAGATGCCGGCAAATCATAAAGAGGCATCGTAGTTGGTTCCCCATTTTTTTGCAGGTTCTGCATGTTAACAGCACCAAGAATCTGGACAGTTAGAATGACATTACAAAAAAATTATCACTTCCTGGTGTGTAAAAATTTGCAGAGAGATAGCAAAATACTTACGTCAATTTTAGCAAATGATTTGTTTTGTCACTTTTTGGTCCCAAAGAGCAGTCTGCCCCCTCAACTGTGTCACACGCTAATCCTAAGTCGCGCACAACACACCGCTACGTCTTGCCACTCTCCCCAACCAGGCCGAACTCCCCTCTTTCCCACACACGCAACGCCTACAACTCCCAGTCCCAATGATGTTGATGGTGCCATTATGTAGTGCCCTCTCTCGGCCAAGTCCTGATGATGATGCCGTCACGTAACACCCTCTCTCAGCCACCCTCACAACTGTCTTTCATGCATCTCTACTGCTACGACATGTTCGTTACAGTGTTTTATATGTGAATGCATTTCTTACTCTGGGCATGTCAAGCGTTTATCGGTGTCCGTGCGCCAGCAGGTATTTTCTCCGCTCTCACTCCCTCTCCTATAGCAACAGCTGTGGGCGCGTGCTTATCCTTGCTCCTAGCAACTGGAGCATGTGGTCTGAGAGAGAATAGGAGAGGGTAGATGCTGTGCTTTGCCGCTTCTTCTCTCGCCGTTCATTCTCTCTCCTCCCTGCACCACATTCTTCCGTCTGCTCGCTTGTATGTCTATATATAAATGGAGTGAAGCGCACGCCTCACTCTCGTTTGTTCGCTGGCTGATGTATGTGTAAATAAATGGTTACGGTACAAATCCTCGTCACGTCATTAATTTTTTCAGCTTGAAGTACCGTATTTACTCGATTCTACCACGCCCTCGATTGTAACGCGCACCCAGTTTCCACGGCGGAAAAAAAAAAAAAAGTAAGACATCGATTGCAACGCGCACCCTATTTTTCTCGTTGGCCCACACGATCACACCACTCGGGAAAAAGACTCCTTTCGGGAGCGTCTTCCGTTTAAATATGAGGTACGGGGAAGCTTGTGCCTATCTGACGTGCAACGGAGCGTTGCCGTCACTCTAGTTTTACCGTGGCCCGATGTCAGCACGCGAACTTGCTTTGCCGCCTTCTTCTCGACGGTTGTGGTGCCAGGCATGTCGACATAAAGAGGCGTCTGATCGGCATTCCCGATTTGCCCAAGCAGGGAGCCGTTGTTGTGCCGCCAGTTTAGGACGAACCTCTGAAAACTGAAGCTTTTCTTCGTACTCCTCCCGGCAACTTTTGGCATATGCCCGTTCGCCTTCAGAGGGATAAGCCTTTTTCTCTTCATAAAGTCAGTTAGCCAGCACCTGCTCGCTTTAAACTGGCTCCGCACTAGCCCTTTTTCAAAGGCTAACTGCATAGCCTGCACTTGGAGCAGTTCTGTCGTCACGGGCCGCTGTGCCGCTCACTGCTCAATCACATACTCGCCGAGCAGCTCTTCAATTTGCGGAAACCGACCCTGCTGTGGTTCACTGAAGCCTTTGCGTGAATCTTTGCTGTCGACAATCTTCTGCTTTTGTTTCCGCCAGTCCCGCACGCACGTTTCGGGAACTCCGAACGACCGCGATGCAGCCCGATTTACGTCCGTTTCGGCACACGCGATGACTTTTCGTTTAAAAGCGGCATCGTGATGCACTCGTCGAGTTTTTGGAGTCGGCCCTTCCATGCCGTCGCTACTAATGCACAACAAGATGGCGAACTCCTCAGCACACGTACGAAGTGCCACACATGGGAAATACATAGGCAGAAATGGCCGACGTGCCTTGCCGACGCACGTAGCGGGCGGCCATTTTGGAATGCCGATGGCAATAGAATGACCGTATTCATTTCTTTTTTCGTACTCGATTCTAACAAGCATGTGATTTATGAACTCGCTTAACCGGAAAAAAGGTGCACATTAGATTCGAGTAAAGAAAGGTTAAGCGGCCAGCAAATTTAATGGCTCATGGTTAGTATTAAGTTTCTGTCGTCTGCTAGGCTCAGCAACCTGGGTACAGGTTCAAGACATGGTGGTTGTACTTTGATGAAGCTGAATTACAAAGAAAATGGTGGTGTACTTAGATCTAGGCGGCACTCGTTAGAAGCACCCACGTAGTCAAAATTAATCTCAAGTTGGCCCCACTATAGTGCAGCTCAAAATGTTGCCACTGTTCTAACGCGTCACGACATTACAAGTAAGTTTTTTCTTCGCAGCTGTGGGCCCTGCTCCACTTCATCATGCCGACACTGTTCGACTCGCACGAGGAGTTCAACGAGTGGTTCTCGCGCGACATTGAAAGCCACGCCGAGAACAAGTCCACCATCGACGAGAAGCACCTGTCGCGCCTGCACATGATCCTCAAGCCCTTCATGCTGCGGCGCATCAAGAAGGACGTCGAGAACGAGCTCTCGGACAAGGTCAGTCTCGAGACTGGCGTCGCACGTGCAGTGTCTTGTCGAGCGAGCACAGGTTGCGATGCATGCACTTGGTGCAGTAACGTTTTGGAGTGTGGAAACTACGAGGCAGCAAAACTCCTGATAGCACGAGATTCAGTGGCACCTCACTGGTGTGTTCCTCGCATATTTTTGCCACTTGCGCTCTGTTGTGCTAGTACACTCAAGCCTTGGTGTAATGAACGTAGAAATGAAGTAAATGAATACAATCTTGCAATAGGTCAGTGTTAGTAATATACCTGTATAACGAATTTTCGGATCTAGAAAGCTTATTTTTGTGTAAGATGCAATTTTGTTATATTTAGCTTTTACTGTAACACTCCTGTCTCATTTCAGGCAAGCGCTATCTGTTGGCAGAAAGAGGCACTCAAATTTTAAGCTTCTCTTGGAAACCTAACATCTGAGAGCATTCTTAGGTTTCTCTTCACTCGCTCTTTTTGCATTTTCACCAGAAAAAAACTAGTAGCAGTGAAGTCTTATTGTAAAGCTAACGCCATCACTAAGCTGTTTGTGGTAAATTTTGTTTAACTATATTTTCTTATGTGTTCATTTCGCATATCCATTCCACGCTGATCTTATAATAGTTTCCAATTTTACACAAGCTTTCATTAAGCTTCTGTGGATATTTGCAAAATATTGCTGTCCAATAGTTGCTTAAAACGAATGTCAACAGCTTCTGTATTATTCAAGAAATTCTGCAAAACAACTTTAATCGCAATTTCTTGTTCTAGTGTTGGGAAGAACAGTAAGGCCGTTCACGCCAATACTGGTTCAGCAAAAGTTGAGTTTGTTCAGGTGCCGTTGCCTTTGTCTTTACCGAATCGGGCGCTGCGACCGATGAAGTAGCAGCTGCTCTGGTTTTCCGTCCTTTGCAGATTGAGGTGCAGGTGTACTGCTGGCTGGCGCAGCGCCAGAAGGCCCTCTACCAGGGCCTGCGCAACAAGATCTCCATCGAGGACCTGATGCAGTCGTCGGGCGCCGCCTCGTCGCAGGCCCAGTCGGCCACCTCCTCGCTCATGAACCTCGTCATGCAGTTCCGAAAGGTGCATGAAGTGCTATGCCACATCCAGTGACTCTGTAAATGACTGTGTGCTAGGTCTGCTTTCCTGCTAGGTTTTCTTCTCGGCTCTAGCTGACACATTGTTGTTTGCCTGACCCCCTTTCTCGCTATTTCTTGTCCCCACCCCCATTCTACCAAATGTTACGAATGTATGCAAAAATCTCAAATACAAGAAAAAAAAAATTACCATGGTGACTACAGCACTATAACTGTTTTAAATATCATTATAGTGAGTTGCGACATTGTGCATCGTGCACTTTCGCCAAAAAAAGGACGGTGGCGGGGACACAAAAAGCGAGAGAAGTGGTCGGTAATTAAGAGTTTATGGCTTAAATTAAAAAAAAAGAAAGATGACTTAGAGATTTTCGCAAAATTGTCAGTTGAAAATGGGAAAGAAAAAAAAAAGGAAAATAATTATTGCCGCGTCGACATTCTCTCACGTTAACGGAGGGGTTTCATTCTCGCAGGTCTGCAACCACCCCGACCTGTTCGAGAGGAGAGAGGTCCGCTCGCCATTCCACATGAAGGGCTCCACCTTCGAGCTGTCTCGATTTCTCTTCTCTCGGGGTGAGTTGACGAGACCGAAGCATTGCGCAAGACGCCAGTCGCTAAGGAGTGAATCTAGGCCAAGCCGGTATTATTAAGGAGTGAATCTAGGCCAAGCCGGTATTATTTCACGTACCCGAAGAAGTGTTTGTGTTGTTTGTTCCTTGGTTCCTTTGCACATTGGCCTAATTATAGTGTCACAGGGTTGTGTCAGTGGTGAGAAAGCAGGACACGGTCAGTGAAATCGAGAAGCGTATTGGGCAAAATTGTGCGCCATAAAAGAAAGGCTCGAAGTGCGGTACACATGGGTTGAGCCTCGAAAAAGTCTAGGGCAAAGTGATGCGCTTACTTTTCGTCTCCAGCGAGCATAGTTTGTGGCATTTCGGCAGAATTTTTACTCTGACGCCTTGCGTTGGGGGCAATATCACCATTAGCAGCCAGGCTTGCAGCAACTTGACGCAATTATAATGAGCAATTGCTCACAGCGGTCGGTATACTGAAATGAAACGACTTAGCGTTTCAGCCTATGAGCGCTGTACAAGCACTACAGTAGAACCCAGCAGTTACGTTTATCACTGCTGCATTTTGCCGGCTGTTATGTCGTTTTCCGCTGGTCTTGGCATAGCTCCCGTAGGAGTTTCGGGCACTGCACTGATTTGTCACAGCTGCGGGCCAATTAATGTTAATTTTCGTTCGAATATTCGATGTGCTCAACTATTCACACAAGCTTCTTGAAGAGGCTCAACACATGAAAAATAAAGGTAAAACTCACTGGGACCTTTGTGCATTCACTGAAGCCAATTCAAAGGCTAAAGGCATTTTTTTTTTACACTCAGTTGATGTATTCAAGTGCTGCTGCTAAGAGTCATCTTTACTTTATTTATTATTTTTTTTGAGGTCATGCTCTGTCTGGTTTTGTATGCCACCCAAACACCCAAAGGAGGGCACTACAACGGCATCATGACATCATGTCACACTAGAATTTCTGACGTCATGAGTACATCACGAATTTTTGCAATCTGTGATGGGACGACCTCAGTGTAATGGGACGGTGGCTGTTGTCTGTCATATTTTTGACCAATTTTATGACGACTTATGAAGCATATAAAGGGGTACTGGCTCAAACTTTCGCGGCTGTGACAGCCTGTAGGATAGATTCCCTTGAACATGCATATATCATCTACAAAATATCAACAGCTAATGATAATAAAGTTGAAGTTTGCCAAGTTTGACGACATTGCTTTCCTGTTGCCTGTCTGAAAAAAAAAACTTCTTGATGCAAACCACGTAAAGGTGCATCACAGTTTTGTGCACTGATATGGTCGAGCTTTGCTATGTGGTGATAGTTGCGCCAGGTGGGCTGTTGTTTTTCAAACTGAAAGTGGCACTAGCCGATAATAAGGAGCCTGTAATTAATTTTCTGTCTCGCGCGGACTCGCAGGAACAAATTGCAGCAAAAAAAATAAATAAATACATGAGGCCAAAATGTTTGTGTCAGTACCCCGGCTTTTGACTTAAAGCAGTAGTGTCTTTTGTTCACGTTTGCGACGGTCATTTTCGCAGGCGTCCTGAGTGGCTGGAACGATCACCACAGCCGGTGGTGGCCCAACGTCTTTCACCCGAGCCACGTTCATCACTCTATCTTTAAGCAGGGTGAGTGAGCGGCAGCGTGGAGAGGTGTCTGCAACTTGTGGCAGTGACGTGAAGGTGTCAGGACTAGCTCAACATTTTCTATTTTTTTTTTTTGGCATTTCTTTCATGTTTCTCAGCAGAAGGACGACCCGCAAGCGGCTTCTCGTTCTGCCGGTTCGTCAGCCTTTCCCCCGCGGAACTCGCCAAGGTCATGCTGTGCAGCCTTCTGGAGAGGTGCGTGCTGGGCCACTGCCTTCCTCTTTGTTTGGTTGTTGCTGACTCACCTTTCTATTCATTTGTCTTGTGGTCACTTTATGGCTGCCTCTCGGTCTTGCCTCGCCACTTTCGTTTCGTACTGTGATTTCCAAATGTCAGAGTCTATAACTCTGGGCTGTTGTTGTCATAAAGTACCATTTCATTTTGTTTTCATTGCCAACGATCGAGCAACGACAGTAATCAAGGTGAAAGGTGCGGTAGGTGAGCGTGGAATTGCTCTAAGTCTCTGCATTACATTGTGGCGACAAGTTGCGCAGTCATGTGACAGAACCAGTTTTTAAGGAAAAGTAAACAAAAGTTCATCAATTATGCATTATAATCTAGAGCCAACAATGCAATGTGACAGTGATAAGAAGCAATGACATTGGTTGCACTTGCATAATTAAGTTAGTGGCAGTCTGTATATGTAAATGTCGGTACGGGTGAAGAAGGAGTTATACACGAGCCATTGCGAAATAGTTTGAATGAGTGTTTGCAGAAACTATCAGGTTCCTGTGGACTCCTGGTGAAACCCACGGGTTTATAGATGCTGGTGAGAGCACTTAACACAGGTTCTGTAATGGGATACGGGAAAAAAAAAATAACAAAAACGAAGGAAATCATTGGAAGCGCACCGAGCAGACATGACAGTTCCAGTGTGCTGTGTTTATTTCGCACAGCAGACGAATGTATTTGAGGAAGTGAATGAGTGAAATTGTCTCTATCCGATCTCATTCCCACCTATCTAGAGCGTTACATTGCAGAAACGGGGAAAAAAAAAAAAAGAGACGTAGAAGGACTATTGATCAGGCAGTACCAGCTATACTGAAACCTCAATATGACGAACCCGGATATAACGAAGTAAATGGGGAATAGTCTTGCAGCCGCTGTAGTGTTAGAAATATGCTTTCGTAAGGAATTTTTGGTTGCAACCAAGTTTTTTCAATGAGGTTTGAGTGTAGCACAATCTGGCGCCTGTCCAGGTTTCATCCCCGCCATTGAGTTACAAATGAAAACTTTTGTTTGTACCTGTTCAAGGGCTTGCTAACTACCTGAAAAAAAGAAAGTCAGTAATGTACTTTTTTCACACGGTCCTGCTCAATGTAGACTAGCCTTTCAGCGTCGACAAGTATAGCTCACATTGTGTGCAGTTTCTCGTGGGGAAAAAAAAAAAATGTATCGCAATTTCTGCATGAATTTGTTTTTAGATTAAGCCTTTTTTGCGAATGCTAGATGCGTCGGGAACATTGACATGACCTGCAGGTTTCTAGCCATCGTGAAGGAACTGAAGGAGGCACAGCGGCGGCATCACCGCTACGTATGGCACGGGGACGAGAAGGACTTAAGGTGAGGTTTTCGATCGTCTGTGAAGGAGTAGCGCGGCATAAGAAAATAATAATTTAGATGTGGACATTCCGCTCCATGCAGCGTCCAGACAGTGTTCAGTGTCTTCCGTCTATTTGGGATCTTGTGCCGCAACGCCCCCACCTTGAAGCTGTGGCCGGCGCACGTACTGTAGTCTATAGACGCCAAGCTGCGTACGTAGCGTCTGTAACGGCATTGTGTAGTCGAGAACGCAGCGTTGGAACCACAGTGCAAGAAAAATAATTTACACAGTGCAGGCAACTGTGGTGTTCACTGCACGTGGCGTTTTTGGGTCATGGCAGATGCAGTGTGCGTTTCTGTTGCTAGCGTGCACGGTGCTTTCCAAAGCAAAGGTTTCCGAGCAGGCGATTTGTAAACAGGTGCACGAACGAGCGGAACAACAACAAACTGAAACTGTGGATGGAAATGCGTTGAGATTGTCAACTTCGAAAGCTCTTACTCGGCTACAAAAGGATGCCATATATTGGTTACTCGTGTGTTTATTTGCAGGCTAGGGAAAATTTTTTGAATTTGTTTTTTGTCTTTGCAAAAAACCTGGGCAGGAGACTGCTGATAACATCCATTACATAAGTATATTGTACAAAAAAATAAAATAAAAATTAGTCTATCATATAATGTGCTTTGGTCAATTCAAGCACGTTTTCTTTGGGAGGCATGTATATTTTTTTTTCTGAGCTCCATAAATTCTTTAACTGGTAGTTAATGAAGTTTTAGTTGAAGTCTTCACTGAATATACTACAGGAATGTCTTTATATATTTATCCATCCTCGACATGTAGTTTATGCGTTAAATTAACATTCGGACTGAATGTATAGGAGGGTCTTAAAGGGGATGTATCATTACAGAAGCCCAGTCGACTGCTTTTCCAGTGTAGTCCTCCTATCCAGTCTAGCCCGCAATACTGTAATGGCGGTGGCGTTCTACCCGCGTTTTCGCTTGCTGTAGTTCCGGCGGACGAGTGTGCCCGCAAGACCTGCTCGTGAGCCGGCACGCCCCGCTGGGAGCCGCTTCGCTCGCACAGGGCGGCCCGCTGAGCCGGCTGGTGTTTGCCGCGGACCGGCGTTGTTATGGCTTTGCCGACCAGCGCATCCACGCCATGGCTGAGACGACGGCGCACCGGGAGATGCGGCGGCGCAAGCTTCGCAGCCCTCGCCACACTCACCACCATCACCACCACCACCATCACCACCATCATCACCCCCACGGCGACGGGTTGACTCCGAGTGGCAGTGCGGAGGCGACGGTGCCGGCAACTCCGGTGACGCCGCACCACGCGACACCGTCGACGAGTGCGGAAGCCCAGTCTAAGGTAAGTTTTTGGGAGTAGTAACGAGGATATTTTGGTGGCATGAGTGGCTGGAAAAGACGTTGGAAGCAAAGAGAATTTGGGACCTGTGGGAATAGCGAAGTTCTGGGTTTGAAGCGAATTCGAATGAAGTTCGAGAGCAAATCAAATACTTTGCAAATGTTTTTTTTAAATACAGTCGAACCACTTTTTTTAAATACAGTCGAACCACTTTATAGGAGTCACTGATGTAAGAGAGCAATGGGTATCAGAGACACCAGTGTGTACAGTAAAATGCATACGAGGTACCCTGCTTATGAGAGGCAGCTCAAATAAGACAGAATGGCTGCCTGGAGCATGCCTCTTGTAAAGGGGTTTACTTCAAAATGAAATTGCAAGAAAAGGTTGCAGAGGACCCCTAAGCAGATTCTACATTAAGCTCTAGAAAAATTGAAAGGACATTTGAAAGTGAATAAACCACAATGTGCTTCATTGGAAACAACGAAGCACTTCGCTGTGGCTTCTTACGCATTGGTAGTACCCATCGGCAGTGGACCACTCTTGAAGCAGAGTGGTCCAGCAGCGCACCACTCTGCTTCAGGAGTGGTCGGTCCGCTGCCATTGGGTGTGACATGCAGAAATATGTATGCCACATTCGATATAGTTTGTTGTATCCATATAATTTCTCTCATTAATACAGGTATGAAATGGTTGAAATTGGCTTGACCCCATCCAGTAATCGATTCTTTTTGGGTTCACTATATAAGGATTTGACCATAGTGTTGGCAGTCATTTTCATTTTGGCTCGCTGTCTGTTTTGGTGCTGCTTGACCTAACGAGGGCGCTGTAGGTATAAGTATAAATAAATAAACAAATAAGTAAACAACAAAGGGCGTTACGATCTCTGTGAAACTTTCGGCAGTCTGTTATACCTGAACAGTGCCACTTTGTCTTCCGTTGGGCGTACGTTGGTCAGAAGGGGCACACTACTGAATGCCACATCGACGAAACATGATTCGGGGACTGTAGCTTTCTTGTGTGTACCCTTTCAACAAGTTAGACGGTTGCGGTGGCGTAACGTGGCCGTGCATTTGTATGCTGATGCTATTTCAGAAGCCATCACATCCTCCACATCCTCCGCCAGCGAGTCCTCCGCCGCTGCCAGAGTTCCCGCACCGGCCACGACCGGTTCAGGTTCGGGAGTGCCTTCCTGCAGACCTGCCTAGGTTCCTTGTCTCCTGTGTTGCGCCGCGGGTGAGTTTGTATTTTCTCACAAATCTGGTTGGCATCGTGGGTGTGATCACACGCACACAAAAAAAGAAGTACAAAGACGAGGCCCCAATAGATGGTTGGTAACATGCATTTTGTATAACTGACGCTCTCTCGATTGCAGGCTTTTGATGCCCCGCCGCGGTGGTCTAGTGGCTAAGGTACTCGGCTGCTGACCCGCTGGTCGCGGGTTCGATTCCCGGCTGCGGCGGCTGCATTTCCAATGGAGGCGGAAATGTCATAGGCCCGTGTGCTCAAATTTGGGTGTACGTTAAAGAACCCCAGGTGGTCGAAATTTCCGGAGCCCTCCACTACGGCGTCTCTCATAATCATATGGTGGTTTTGGGATTTTAAGCCCCAAAAATGAAAATGCAGGTTTTTGATAAGACTGTCTCGTCTATTATTGAAGTTATCGAGGTGACTTAACATTTCATGCTCCCACATTTCATTGTTGCCTGGCTAAAATGCATGTCTGTCGTTGCTTGTAGCAACTGCAGTGTCAAGCTGCTAAGCGCATGGAAGACATTTAATTACTGATGTGGGGTAGAAAAGAGATGGAAGAGAGCATCCTGCAATTGGATAGAGAGATGGAAGAGTACTTGAGGCATACACACATCCAGCTTTGCTCGCCCCCATTTCCTCGAAAGGGCGCAGGTTCCCGAGTTGTTAGCTCGGCTGTGTTGCACTGGCACGCATGCCAAATTAAGATTTGCTGTCACCTTCACTCTGACGTTCAATATGAAGGGCACCTAAAGTAACATTTGATTTTTGCATGCAGTAAAATAACGTCCCACTCGCGCTAGCAGCACGGCGGCTCGCCGTCAGCCCTTTGCCATTCTCGGGCTGCCGTGCACGAACGGTCTTTGTCGTTCGGAGAATGGGTCCTAGACCCATTTTCACAACAATCTCGGGCAGCCGCGGAGTGACTGAGGAGCTGCATTGTCGTGTTGCGTTGTCTGCGTCTCCCACGGGACGCTTCAACATGCTTGCTTTTGGCCCCCATGGTTTTTCACACTGAATGTGCAGCTGTGGTACGTGTTGTTGCCAGGCATGGTTCTAGTAGTCAATAGAGTGTATAGTCTGTCAGGCATTCCGCTCTATGCAAAAGCGGATAAAGTTTCCTAGAGGTGGCACCACAGCAAGTGGCGCCAGCTATGGAAGATTAAAAAAAAAACAAAGAAACTCATGATCTACGTCCTCATATATCGAAAGGGCCCATTGCCACTCGCTAAGCCTATAGCATCGATTGTTTGAGTATGGCTCTCGAAAACAGGTACGAATTGAGACGAATACTTTGCTGTTGAAGCTTAAGGACAGGAATCTAAAGCAAAATTACAAAGCACAGTCAGATCAGCATTTTCACGCTACATAGCACACGACAGTCACTTGATAGATTCGGGGCGGATGGCAACCACATTTAGTATAGTGGAACCACGTTTTACGGAGGTGCACGCTATCGCCTTGCCAGCGAAGCTTGGACAGCGCTTGCGGGGCCGGCAGGCATTCTATGGTACCGTGTCGTTACGGCAGGCTTGTCACTAGTGCAAACAGGCCATAAGAGTAAGTTTTTGTGCCGCAATGCCACAAAGGCCCTCTTCCCCAGTCATTCTTCTGGAGACCCCACTCCTCTTCCACCCCTCAGTTGCTGTTGAACATAAACAATTTATTGATTGATTTATTCAACTATTGGGTTCATGCAGGTGACGGCCGAGCCCTCGAACATCGAGTGCCTGTCCAACCGTGCCCTCTGGTGGTGGAAAGGGGTGCAGGCGTGTGGCAGCGCCGAAGCTCAGCGGTGGTGGCGGACTGGCTCAATAAGCCCCGAACCTCCAGCGCCAGGATTCGAGCCCCGGGACCCGCCAGAAGGGGGCATTGCGTCTGCGAGACCGTTCCATGGATGGTCGCACATATCAATACCGGGTGAGTGACGGTTTACCAAGTCTCTCTACATAGATATTAACATTGGCTTGTGCAGAGCGAAAAGAAACAGTCGTCATCAACTGGCATTCGTTCTATTCGTCCTTTTCTCATTCTCAGCCTCACTCTCTGCAGACGTGTACAGAATTGTCTGGCGTGGGATGCAATAACTCTGCCGAGTTAGAGAAATAGAAGAAACAGAGGGAAGAAAGAGAAAAAACAAAAACAAAGTGGAAACAAAATAATAGAGGACAGAAAAAAGACAAATACAAAACAACGAAGAAATTAAGAAAAAGAAAAAAAAAAGAATCAAACCTTGCCACCGCACTTCGCACTTTTAGGCTTGGCACCACTACTCTGAAGTGGCCTTTTTTATTTTTCTGAACCAACGAAGAAATTAAGAAAAAGAAAAAAAAAAGAATCAAACCTTGCCACCGCACTTCGCACTTTTAGGCTTGGCACCACTACTCTGAAGTGGCCTTTTTTATTTTTCTGAACTTCGAAGAAGTGTGGTTCAAGCACTGCGTTTTTCAGCACCATTTCTAGCATCTTGATTTCATATCCTTGTGTGACTACATTATCCTATTGTGCTTGCATCGGATTATAATATATTAATGCATCATGTTTTGTATATAGAGTTTCTTTTTATGGTAGTGCTTTTTGTTTAGTAAGGTTTTTTTGTTAATAACGATATGTGAAGTACTTACGCCGTCATTTATTTGTGCGCACCTCTTCATCGGCCACTCAACTCCTGAACCCATTTTGATGATTTAATGAGATGCTGGACTGGACGGGTAAGCCATGCTGGCTAACGATCCGTGTTATTTGGTAGCCACGTATCTTGTAGTCGTTCACAACGAAAGTTGACTCGACTTGAGAGAAAGGAAAAGATGTTCAGCCTGCACAAAACACGTAGTGCAGTCACAGTGAAAGCTGGGGAAGCAGCCTCTCTAGAACCTGTCGTAAACTCTCTTGGGGCAGTTACGGCAGGTACAGTTGTGAAACTACCCACTACGCCATGAATCGTCATAATTTTGCAAAGTATGAAAGTACTCACTATACCATCATCGATTTTTGTGGATAGAAGCGAGGTACCCGCTGCACAGCTGTAAGGCTAAGGCACTATGTGGAATTTCTCTGATACGACGACTGATGACGATTAAGAGTTAAGGCTCGGCCTTTGTACACTCAAACCTCGTTATAACGTAATGAGATATAACAAAATAATGGATATGATAAAGTAAATGAAGTACCCCTTCAAAGCTCCATTGAGAACCATGCCTTTTAAACATCGTTGTAACAAAGTAAAATTTACCGGTAAATGTATATAAGAGCTAAATTAGTCTATCAATAGCCTATTAAGAAATGACCATTTCGTGTTAAGTATAACGTTTTCTGTGGTGTTTGACACTCGTTCGACGTGACTCTTTCAAAACTCCCGCGCCGAGCTTACAACCACGTCACGCGCGGCCGAGAGAGCCGGCCTCCTTCCACAGCCAGCGGAGAGGATTGAGGAAACGCTCAGTCAGTCACATGACTGAGAAGCGGCTCCGCGGTGCAAAGCGATTTCCTCTTCACTTGAATGGACACTAAAGTCAAATTACAATTTACATCAAAGTGAAAGCTCTATGTATGACAACAATTAAAACGACAATATTGTTACCACATGTGTAATTTAGGTATGTGCACCTCTGTAGCGGGGAACATGGTGGTAGCAGAAGAAGAGGACGTTCGGTTCGTGGCAAGAGCTCGCTGCTTCGCGTTCACTGCGGTATACCGTCGAGTCGACCGTTACGTCTGCTTCGAATAAACCCCTCGTAGGCGTAACAGAGTGGTGGAGGTGCTGGGTACGACACGTCGACGTACCACGGAGCCACAGCTGTTCGGAGTTCGCCGGAGCCGTCGTCTTGCCGGTCTGCCGCCGACAACAGTCGTCATGACCCAGAGCGAAGGTCAGGAATCAACCGCCCACCGACCTTGCGGCTACTATTCGGGCAATTGTGCGTGAAGAGCTGCAGCGACAAGGTGGTAGGGTCGACGAAACCATTCCTCATCCACCTACCAATCCACCCTACTACACGGCGGCACCATCAGCTACTTTGCCTCACGGTATGTGTGGCAGACATCAGCGAAATTGGAAATCCGAGGCCACGTCGTGACTCATTCACGGCCGACCAGCGATATGGCCAACGCCTTGGGCGCGGCCCCGCCACACAGAGGTGGGCAGCCCCCGCTCAGCAAGCTCGTCACCGACCCTTCACAGCTGAGCGGTCTCAGCATTGGTTCAGCGAGCGTCCTCTACCAATCTGCTACAACTGTGGCTTCGAAGGACACATTGCCAGGTATTGCAACTACCGGCAGCCGCCAAGGTACGACCGATCGCCGAGATTTAACCGTTCAGGCCTTACCCGAGCACCGAGATTCCCGGGAAGCGCGTCTTACGAGATCCAAGGACCGCTACGAAACCAATCTCCGGCCTCTGACCGCAGTGTGACACCACCACCTGCCCCTCGTGCCAACCGATCACCGTCTCCTCGGCGCCGCCACTCCTCGCCTCTTACGGAAAACTAGCCGGCGCGGCCGTTGGAGGTGAGGTCGCCGGACATTCCTCGATTTCAACAGATATACCTCCGTTAGCTTCCATGCTTAGAAATAAGGTTCGAGTGCTTATCGATGGTGTACCGACGATGGCGTTGGTGGACACAGGTGCAAGCGTGTCAGTGATGAGTTTAGTTTTCACCCGCCTTCTTGGACGAAAGGTTATGTTTCGTTGGGATCGTCCTGATACGTTTCGTGGAGTGAGCGGAGAGGTGTTACAACCTGTTGGTGTCTGCACTGTGACTGTTAGTTTGGCATGCCAGAACTTCGTCGCGGAGTTTGCTGTTCTCCCTCATACTACGCACGACGTCATTCTGGGACTCGATTTCTTGAAGCTATGTGGGGCTACTGTTGATTGCCGCACAGGACAAATTACAGTAGATTCTGATATCCCAGTTTCGTTTATGGAAAACTCGCCCTCTCAAGAAAGTGCTCTTTGCGTGTCTGTGGACACAACTGTGCCGCCATTGTCTGCAAAATGTGTCCCTGTTGCCTGTTCACCTGCAAGCGAGAAAACGTTTGACGCAACTGTGGAGCCCGTGCATCTCAGTTGCATAAAGAAGACAGTTTTAATACCCTACTGTACATTATCGGTTGCGCAAGGGCATACTGGTTTATGGGCGATTAACTGCTCTAATGAACCTACAGTGCTGCCGAAGGGTCTGAAACTTGCAGAGATTCGTGAACACCAAGTATTGTCGCTTGCCACCCTCGCAGAAAGCAATGATTCCCCGGATAAGACCCGTTGCGATAATCTGCACGCCAGGGACGCCACCATTATGGCTATGATTGATAAGTCACTCAGCACCAAGGAACGTAATGAACTGGCGAGTATTCTGCGCAAACATGCTGGTATTTTTGATTTCGCACAGCAAGATTCACCGTCATTCCCTGCTTCTCGTATAAAGCACCGAATCGACACGACATCTCACACACCTCTCCGACAGAAACCATATCGTGTATCACCTTCCGAACGCGCAGTGATCAATGAACAGGTTTGCGAGATGCTCAAGCAAAATGTAATTCAAGAATCATGTAGTCCGTGGGCCGCTCCAGTAATTCTAGTGAAGAAGAAAGATGGGACATGGCGATTTTGTGTTGATTACCGCCGTCTCAACGCCATCACTAAAAAAGACGTATATCCACTCCCGCGGATTGATGATGCTATCGACTGTCTATCATCGGCCTCTTACTTTTCGTCTGTGGATCTGAGGTCAGGCTACTGGCAGATTCCAATGCACGAGGAAGACAAGGAGAAGACGGCATTTGTTACAACAGACGGACTATTTGAATTCAATGTGATGCCGTTCGGACTCTGCAACGCGCCCGCAACTTTTGAGCGATTTATGGACAACATTCTACGTGGATTGAAGTGGGAAGTGTGTATGTGTTACTTGGACGACGTTGTAATTTTTGGGCGCACCTTTTGTGAGCACAACACACGCCTTGGTCTCGTACTGGACTGTCTAAGCAAAGCACGCTTGGTGCTGAACTCAAAGAAATGTCGTTTTGGAGAGCGCCAAACACTCGTCCTTGGACACTTAGTAAACAAAGAAGGCATAAGACCGGATCCCGCCAAGACGGCCGCAGTGGAGGCATTTAAGCAGCCAAGCTCGCTGAAAGAACTGCGAAGCTTTTTGGGGCTTTGTTCATACTTTCGCCGATTCATTCCTGGCTTTGCCAATATCGCATACCCGCTCACGTGTCTGCTTCAGAAAGGTGCGCAGTTTGACTGGACCCCGGAATGCGAGTCTGCTTTTTCGGAGTTGAAGTTTCTTTTGACGTCCCATCCGATTCTTCGCCACTTCAATCCTCTCGCTCCCACTGAGATTCACACACACGCCAGTGGTATTGGTGTAGGTGCTGTCCTGGTTCAACGCTTGGATAATCAAGAACACGTCGTAGCGTATGCAAGTCGCTCGCTCAGCAAGTCCGAGCGTAACTACACTGTCACAGAGCAAGAATGCCTTGCAGTAGTCTTTGCAGTGCAGCGCTTCCGGTCCTACCTGTACGGACGCCCCTTTACCGTCGTGACAGACCATCATTCTCTCTGCTGGTTGGTCAACCTGCGTGACCCATCTGGTCGGCTGGCGCGCTGGGCATTTCGTCTACAAGAATATGACTTCACGGTTTCCTATAAAAGCGGCCGACGTCACGCTGACGCAGATTGTCTTTCGCGACTGCCGCTTCCAACGATTGAATGCGACGCGGACACCTTCGATACCTACATTGCATCACTCGACCACCCATTTCCCGATAACAAGACCTTTAAGGATGAGCAACAAAGGGACAGCACCGTACAACAGCTTCTTGCGACCAAACCAAAATCATCGCCTACGCGCTTCTGCATCCGAGACGGGCTAGTGTACAAAAAGAGCTACACCAACACCGGCTCACGATATCTTCTGGTTGTTCCGAAGAGTCTTCGCGTTTATGTTTTGCAGGCTATGCATGATGACCCAACATCCGGTCATCTAGGCACAGCGAAAACTCTGTGCCGTCTTCAAGAAAGATTCTACTGGCCCAAAATGCGCCAGACGACGGAACAATACGTGTCTAGCTGTAACGAGTGTCAACGTCATAAGCGCCCAACAAGTGCTCCTTTAGGGCGATTACATCCGGTGCCACCCCCTAGAGCTCCATTCGAACAAGTCGGGATTGACCTCCTTGGACCCTTTCCCCGGTCGTCTGATGGAAATCGCTGGATAGTCGTTTGCCCCGACCATTTAACACGGTACTGCGAGACAGCTGCCATACCATCGGCAACTGCAGCCGATGTGTCTTCCTTCATGCTACGTTTTGTAATTCTTCGACATGGACCTCCCAAAATCGTAATCAGTGACCGTGGCCGACAATTCACAGCAGACGTGATGGAAGAGATGCTTCGTGTCTGTGCTTCAAGGTTTCGGCACTCTACGCCATACCATCCCCAAACGAACGGTCTAACTGAACGAACGAACAGAACTCTCTCGAACATGCTGTCTATGTATGTTGCATCCGATCACAAGGACTGGGACAGTATTCTACCCTTTATCACGTATGCATTCAACACCGCTCATCATGAAACTACCGGCTACAGTCCTTTCTTTCTTCTATATGCTCGACCACCTCGTCATACCCTGAATACCATCTTCCCGTGTTTGGACCACCGTGATCCCTGCATATCCGAGATCATCTGTCGGGCAGAAGAAGCTAGACGCCTTGCTTATTTGCGCACTCTTGCTTCGCAAGATCGCTCGAAGGCACATTTTGACCGCCGACGCCGACACGTGACGTACAATCGCGGCGACCTAGTGTTGCTGTGGACACCAACTAGAAAACGCGGTTTGAGCGAGAAACTGCTAGCGCACTATGCGGGACCTTATCTTGTTGCAGACCGTATCAGTGATTTAGTTTACCGCATAGCGCGTCTCCATTCAAACGGCCGACGGTCTGCAAAAACTGAACTTGTCCATGTTGCACGTTTGAAGCGCTTTATTCCTCGAGAGACTGTTTGACTCGCCCAGTGGGCTTCGTCTGCGCGGAGGGAAGTGTTACCACATGTGTAATTTAGGTATGTGCACCTGTGTAGCGGGGAACATGGTGGTAGCAGAAGAAGAGGACGTTCGGTTCGTGGCAAGAGCTCGCTGCTTCGCGTTCACTGCGGTATACCGTCGAGTCGACCGTTACGTCTGCTTCGAATAAACCCCTCGTAGGCGTAACAATATTATCAACAGTAGCGCCCTACTTACCGAGAAATTAAGGTAAATGCACAAGAACAGAAGCGCCGCAGTAGGACATTCTCAAAATGATCCCGATGAAATCAGACGGACTGCCTACAATGAATCACTTGTAATCGATCTACTGCACTAAATAAAGAACCTTCCGTCCATCAAGAGACGCAATAAAATGTGTCTTGTTCATTTCTGTTTGATTATGGAAAAAAGACGTACCAAACGTTACTATGGGGAATGGTGCGAGTGGATAAAAAATTCAATTTTCGCGTGGTTACACGGGACAGGTGGTGCCATCTAGCAGGGCGCAGTTGAAACAAAAAACTTCAGCAGTGTCGAAGCCAATGGCAGGAAATTGATAAATGGCTGTTGTCGCTGCTGTGGCTCCCGCTGCTTTCAGTCTGCGGCTACTAGCGCAGTAAAGCTCGGCAACGTTGTGCACGGCAACAGTGACGTGAAACGGTCCGGTGAGTCTGCTTCTTGAGGCGGGCAATTTTAAGTGCGCTAACTCGATGCGGACCACTAAAACGTCATTTTATTTCAAAGTAGGTCCTTCCTTGGCACAAAAGCAACACTATGAGGTTTCTGGACCGACATTTCAACAATCGTTGACTTAATAGTTGCCTTTAGTGTCCCTTTAAGAACACACGATGGGGAAGCTACAGAAGACTTAGATTTATTCACAAATCAGAGGGCATCCGTCATTAATTGAAGTAATCGGTGATGCGCGTCTGCACACGTTTGCCTTGCAGCGAGTCAATCAATTTCGCACGCAGTTTGCAAAGTGTAGTAGCGCACGGCTAAGTCCAGAGCCAACACTCTCGAAGGACGACGAAAACGACTGCATCTCCTCTGCTACCCTCTGCACTGAGAAAGGAGGAGTGTCTCCACGCAGAGAGAGGCAGATCGGCATTAGAGAGAGAGTCAACTTTCTACGACAGCTTTTTTTTTTTCCCCTGTCTCTTTGTGCGTGGCCTTGAAAGGAGAAGGGTCGCTACGTGCAGAGACAGAAAAAGGGGGAAGCATGGCACAGGCACGTCGCAGATCGGCATTTGAGAGAGGGCAAACAATCTGCCACAGTCTTTTCTTTCCTTTTCTTCTTTTCCTTCTTCGCGCGCAGCCTTGAAAGGTGCCGCCGCAGGATTGGGCATGGTGCTGAGAGCATTTTTGGAGCGCGGTATGTTCGAATTAACCGCCGCAAGTGCTTGCGCGTTCGAATTACAGGGCGTTTTCGCTCATTAGAATACACATAGCTTTGATGGGACCACAGCGCGAGTTTGAACTAAGCGTGTTCGAATTAATGAGATTCGACAGTGTTTATTTTCTGTCGCACGCGTGGTCGCGTAGCAGTACATTGTGCCGTGAGGCGGTTTCCTTCTTTGCATGCTTATAGGTGTGCGTCCACCTGAGCACACATTGCCACAAACTGTTACAATGGATATAACGAATTAAGTGTGGCTCCCCTTCAACTTCGTTATAATGAGGTTTGAGTTTAAATGAATGAGAAGCTTTAAACTGCATGCTCGTTATGCTATTTGCATCATGTGACACCTGGTTGTTATACACTCGATCCTCGATCTAACGAACCCAGATATAACGAAGTAAATGAGGAATAGCTCTGTCGTAGATACAGTGCTATACAGTATATGTTTATAACAAATTTTCACATAAAACGAACTATTTCCGTGGCAGGTGTAACTTTGTTACGTTGAGGTTTGAGTGTATTACCGTATTTACTCGAAAATAGGTCGGGCACGAATATAAGTCGACCGCTACTACTTGTAGTGTTCTAGGAAAGGAAAAAAAAAAATATCTGAATATAAGTCGACCGTTGTTTATTTTTTAAATTCAGAAACGGAAAAATCGAAACGTAGCACACCTTTATTTACATAACTCAGCACCCTAATCGCTGCCGGGGCCGTCATCTTTTCAGATGTGCAACATGTCATCAGATTCTTCGCAAGCATCCGCGACTTCTCAAAAGACGTCCTCTTTGCTGCCACAACTGCCAATTGCTGGGTGCGAAAGGCACAACGCCGACATTTGCACGCAAACAGACGGTCCCGCTGCTTTCGCTAACCCTTGATCAACATCTAATTTACACAGAACTTGCCCTGCACGGCACGATTGCTCGAGACTTCGGTAAAAAGTACAGTATCACTTGGCACTTAAAGTCATCTGTGTAGCTGTGGCGACGTGACATTGTTGCAACAGCACACAACACAATGGTGGAGGTGTTGGTTAGAAGGAGGCGCCTAATTTCTGCAGCCCGGTAGGGAGCACAGGGCAGCGCCTAAAGCAAATGCAAACCGTCACTGTCGTCACCCCATTACGCTATCGTACAATGAACAAAGCCAGAAGCGGCGACGCGAGGCCTCTGGCTAGTGTCAGTGCGGCCGCGCGCCGGAAGGCAGTACCAGAAACATGGCTAGCAGGCTAGGGACTTCACGGCCAATACCTAAGGAAATCGTGGGTTTCATATCAAACATGGCGGAGCAGCTGCATTTCACGAAAGTAATATGCGGCTATAGCATAAATAACTTTTTTTACCAATTACTTATGTAGTCGGAAAGGAGGAAGGGGGTCTTTATTTAAGATTTTATGGTATATATTGTTACGTTTGAAAGAGACTGGTAGTTGTTGAAAGGGGCCGTTTTTTAGGTCGTGAGGGGCAGCTCAGAAGCGGCCGACTGGTTAAAGATCCTCCTGATCCTCTTCTTTCTCTCTCGCTCTGGGCGACCAGTGCGTTCACCGTATACGCTTCTTTTTCTTCGTGCATGTACGCAACATTCCTCTCCGCGCAGACGAAGGCCGCCGGACGAGTCAGTCGAGTTGTCGTGCCGTGTACAGTTTCAGGCGCGCAACACGAACCACTTGAGTTTTGGCAGCTCGTCGACCACTCGCCGTGAGACGAGCTATTACATAGTTGACCTCTGTAAGTCTGTCGACGATGACAAAAGGTCCATCGTAAGTGGCCAAAAACTTTTGGCATAACCCGCGCTTGCGCATCGGAGTCCACAACCACACCAGATCACCACGGCGATAAATCACTGGTCGATGGTGAATGTCATAGCGTGCCTTTGCTTTGTCTTGCGATGCCAATGTGCGTAGTCGAGCTATGCGACGCGCCTCTTCGGCGAGGCAGAGGGTCTCGGCGACAGTGACGTTGTCGTGGTCACAGAAAGGCAATATTGTGTCGATTGTGTGCCGGGGCGAACGTGCATAAAGCAAAAAGAAAGGGCTATAGCCTGTAATCTTATGCTTCGCGGTGTTGAACGCGTAAGTAATGAACGGGAGTACGTCATCCCAGTTCTTGTGGTCACATGAGACATACATAGACAACATGTTGATAATGGTGCGGTTGGTACGCTCTGTCAGCCCATTAGTTTGGGGGTGGTATGGTGTCGAGTGACGCAGGCGGGATTCACATAAACGGAGTAGCTCTTCCACGACATCCGCTGTGAATTGTCGTCCACGATCACTGATAATCAGGCGAGGTGGGCCATGTCGGAGGATGACGTACTGTAACAAAAACGACGAGACTTCACTGGCAGTTGCGGAGGGGACGGCTGCCGTCTCGCAGTAGCGTGTGTGGTAGTCGACGCAAACAATTATCCATCGGTTGCCCTTAGCCGATTTTGGGAAGGGGCCCAGAAAGTCAATCCCCACTTGTTCGAAAGGTGCGCTTGGAGTTGGCATCGGCTGTAGAAGACCAGCTGGACCAGTTGATGGACGATTGTGACGCTGACATTGCATGCAGCTTGCCACATAACTCTCAACAGACTTCTGCATACCAGGCCAATAAAAGCGCTCTTTAGTCCGGTGAAGCGTCCGCGCCAAACCTAAATGTCCAGATGTAGGGTCGTCGGGCATGACACTCATAATAACTGTTCGCAGGCTCTCCGGGACCACTAGAAGGAAACGTGCACCACTGCTGGAGAGGTTCCTTTTGAACAACAGTCCATCACGCATACAGAAACGGCGTGCACTAGTGGAAGCGGATGCAGCGGCGAATAGTGGTGCTAGTTTAGCATCTTTCCGTTGTTCTGCTCTGAAACTGGGATAGTCCGGGAACGTAGGCGACATAGACGCTACAAGCTGGTCAAGGTCATCGGATTCACAGTCTGTTGTGCTAAGTGGCATACGTGAAAGACAGTCCGCGTCAGCATGTCGACGACCACTCTTGTAAGCGACGGTAAAACTGTATTCTTGTAACCGGAGTGCTCAGCGCGCTAGGCGGCCACAAGGGTCACGAAGGTTGACAAGCCAACACAACGAGTGGTGGTCGGTTACGACTGTGAATGGGCGTTCGTACAGGTAAGACCTAAACCACTGAATTGCAAATAATACTGCCAGGCATTCTTGTTCCGTAACCGTGTAGTTTTGTTCCGGCCTGCTGAGGGAGCGACTTGCGTATGCGATGACGTGTTCGCGGTCGCCGTAACGTTGTACTAGGACGGCTCCAATACCTATGCCGCTAGCATCCGTATCAAGCTCTGTCGGAGCAGGACTGAAGTGCTGAAGGACGGGTCGTGACGTCAGCAAAAACTTCAATTGACGGAATGAAGAATCGCACTTTGAAGTCCACTCAAAGGTATTGTCCTTTTGTAAGAGGCATGTGAGAGGATACGCAACGTCGGCAAACTTCGGAATAAAGCGGCGGAAGTACGAACAAAGCCCCAGGAAACTACGAAGCTCCTTGACGAGCTCCTTGGCATTGAACGCCTCAACTGCTGCTGTCTTCTGGGGGTCAGGGCGGATGCCATCCTTGTCAACGAGATGCCCGAGCACAAGCGTCTGGCGGTCTCTGAAGTGGCATTTCTTCGAGTTTAAAATTAGGCCAGCGTTTCGGATGCAGTTCAAAACAGTATCCAAACGAGAGTTGTATTCACTGAACGTGCGGCCAAAGATGACGACATCGTCGAGGTAGCGCATGCAGATGTTCCGCTTCAAGCCACGCAGAATGGTGTCCATAAACCTCTCGAACGTGGCCAATGCATTGCACAGTCCAAATGGCATCACGTTGAATTCAAAGAGCCCATCAGGGGTTACAAAAGCAGTCTTTTTCCTGTCCTCTGGGTGCATCGGAATTTGCCAATAACCGGATCGTTAGTCTACGGAGGAAAAATAAGAGGCCGAATGTAAGCAGTCTATTGCGTCCTCTATACGGGGCAGCGGGTATATGTCCTTTTTAGTCACAGCATTCAATCGGCGATAGTCGACGCGAAATCTCCAAGATCCATCTTTCTTCTTAACAAGGATTACCGGTGCTGCCCACGGACTAGCTGACTCTTGTACTACTCCCTTTTGCATCATTTCCTGCACTTGGCCGTTGATAATTTGTCTTTCTGACGGAGAAACACGATATGGTTTTTGGCGAATCGGACTTTCCGCGCCAGTGTTGATGGTATGGCACGTTCGAGACAGGGGGATAGGGATTACTTTGCTTTTCTGCACAAAGTCAAATATCGAAACGTGCTTCAACAGCACATTCATTAAAGTTCGGCGCTCACTTGAGCTAAGCGACTTACTTATCGTTGCCATAAGCACCCCGTCCAAATTGTACAACCAGTTTCGTCACGTTCTTCCGGCACGTCTGTGAGCTCGACCACTGATAAGGTCGCGAGTTCTTTGCTGACCGAAGCTAATTTCAAACCATTGGGTAGTGTCACGGGCTCAGAGGAACAGTTTACAGTCCATAGGCCAGTTCTTCCGCCATCAATCGACACCACACAATGGGGAACCAACACATTCTTCTTCACGCAGTTTATGTGCATTGGTTCTACGCTTGCATCGAAGCTGTCAGAATCCACGCCGCAACAAACAACAGGAACACGTACGGTAGACAGCGCAGGTATGAACGTATCGCCACAGACACACAGCGTAGTTTGGTCATTCGCTGGAGTTTCTTCAGAACTTCTGAAGGCATCTGGCCACTCACAAGGACTTTCCCCGTGCGACAGTCTACAGTGGCACCACATTCTCGCAAAAAGTCCATGCCGAGAATGACATCATGTGTCGACCGAGGAATAATCGCAAACTCTGTCGTTATCATAAGGCCTCCCAAAAATACCTCAGCACTACACACACCAATAGGGCGCAATGGCTCACCACTCACTCCACAGAACGTCGAAGTTTCATCCCAGGTAAAAACAACTTTCCTCCCTAACACGTCTTTAAAGGAAGCACTCATCATGGAAATCGTTGCACCTGTGTCCACCAAGGCCATCACAGGCACATAATCCACCAAAACACGCACTTTGTTTTTAAACATACACACAGAAGGTATTTCTCTCAGTAGCACGTATTCAGCGACCTCACCCCCATTGGCCGCGCTGGCTAGTTTTCCGGTGGCGAAGAGGGCGCTTTGCGACGCAGCGGTGAAGAAGAACGATGAGTACGAGGTCGCGGTGGGGGCGTTAAACTCCTGTCAGATGCCGGGGAGTGGTTGCGGAAGCTGCTGGGCCAATAGTTGTCATCAGGTGGTATGTGGGCCGGCCGTCGGACACCATGAGGCTGTTCGAAGGGTCGTGAAAAGTCGGATGGTTGGTGATACCGAGGAGTCACCTGACGGTTGCAAAATCACGATATGTGGCCTGGCGCACCGCAGGAATAGCACACCGGCCGAGGTCGAAACGTCGGTCGCTCGTCAATGAATAGAGCGTCATCATTTGCTCTTGTGTGACGGATGTACTGGTTAGGTGCGTCGTACCGAGACGGGTGTTGAGGAGGCATGCGCTGAGAGCGTCGGTCATACCGCAACGCGGGAAATCTGGTTGTCATCCTTGACTGTGGGGCTGGGCTGTACTCCACAGTTGCCGCGCTCATTGTCGGTTGCCATGGGGTCAAAGGAGGCACATCCATAGCCTCACGTGGCAGACACAACTCGCGATGGTCAGCTGTCGAGCACGACATTTCTCGGTGGGACAGTTTTTCACGAACAACCTCTCGAATGGTAGAAAAAAGGTCGAGGCCAGGATTCGTGTCCACACTGGCAACAGTTGTAACGTTAGCCAGCCGACCAAACTTGGGCGCAATTCGACGCATCTTGAGCGTTTCAAACATTCGGCAATGCTGAATGACGTCGGACACAGAACTGAGGCTTTCTTTTTTAATTAGAAAATTATACACGTCCTCGGCTATCCCTTTGAGCAGATGCCCTACTTTGTCCTCTTCCGTCATGGTAGCACAGACCACCTTGCACAGCCTTAACACTTCTATGTAAGTGGTGCATGTCTCACCTGGTAGCTGTGCCCGTTGCGACAGTGTTTGCTCAGCCCGCTTTTTTCTAGCAACCGAGTTGACGAAACACGCCCTGAGCTATTCAACAAAAAGATCCCACATCGTGGGTCTCGTACCATACCAGTGCGGTGTCGGTCAGAGAGAACACTACGTTGGCTAACATAGCGGCTGCATCCCAACCGTTGGACTTGCCCAAACGTTTGTACTTGGTGAGCCAGGCGTCGACACCTTCTTCGGCTTTTCCTCCGAAGGGCGGATGAACTCGGTAGTACAGAAGCGGGCCAGATGGTGCCGTCCTGGAAACGCCTGCTTCTTCGGGCATGTCGAAGTCACTCACGGCAGATGGTGGGAGACCGGCAAGTCAACGGCTTCGTCGAAGCTGTGGAAGTGACCGTTCTGTAGTTGAAGCGCTTGCCCAGCTCCTCCACCACTCTGTTACGTTTGAAAGAGACTGGTAGACGTTGAAAGGGGCCGTTAATTAGGTCGTGAGGGGCAGCTCAGAAGCGGCCGACTGGTTAAAGATCCTCCTGATCCTCTTCTTCCTCTCTCGCTCTGGGCGACAAGTGCGTTCACCGTAAACGCTTCGTTGTCTTCGTGCATGTAGGCAACAATATAACATGCGTATGCAGCAGGAACCCCTTGAAGAACAGCGGGCGCGGCAGTTGAACACGATAAGCTCGGCGCTTTTGGTTGGTTTCATTGTGAATATAAGTCAAGATTTCTTGGTCACTAATATAAGTCGATAGCTGGTTATGAACAACATTTTTGGGAAAAAAAAAAAAGCAACCTATATTCGAATAAATACGATACTCATCCAGCACGTATGTTACTTCTGTTAACGTAACTGCTTGTTTGACATGAAATCTCGTATAATGAGCTTCAGGGGGCCGCGGCAGTTTGTTTGTTATTTTGAAAAGTCGTTATTGTGAAATCCCTAGAATAAATACTTATTTTTCACGGACCAAAACGACTTACCTTTACAACGGTGGGTCCTTGAACTCGTTTTTCACGAGAAAAAACAAATACACAAGTGAACACCAAAAAATGCACATTTACTTTAAAGAATTCTGTGTTTTTTTTTGTTTTTTTTTTACGCTCACAGCACAAACTTTCTTGCTTAGCGGAAACTTGCATACGGTTGTCAAACACGCTGCCCTCCCGTGTTGCCCTTGCCTCGCCTCGGCGCTTGCAATCCTGCAGCATCGGTGTTTCAACAAAAAGAAAGAAAGAGAAGAAAGTCGTCCTTTTGTTTTTTTTCCCATCGCGCCCTAGCGCGTGTTATGAGAAGCAAGGGGTCCGTTCGCTGTGTCGTCTGCTTGCGTACCGCTCCGGTGGTCGCGACCGATTGCAGAACATGAGTTCTTAGTACTGAGGCGTTGTTAATATAACGTGGAACTAAATTAATGCTTGTTATTTTGAAAAGTTGGGTATTCTAAAGTACGTAGTAGCGAAATAATTTTACATTGATACTAGTAGCAGTCTGCGCAGGATTTTCTAAAAGTTCGTTAATCTGAAAAGTTGCCCCGCCATGGGGGTCTAGCGGCTAAGGCACTCGGCTGCTGACCCGAAGGTGTCGGGATCGAATCCCGGCTGCGGCGGCTGCATTTCCGATGGAGGCGGAAATGTTGTAGGCCCGTGTACTCAGATTTGGGTGCACGTTAAAGAACCCTAGGTGGTCGAAATTTCCGGAGCCCTCCACTACGGCGTCTCTCATAATCATATGGTGGTTTTGGGACGTTAAACCCCACATATCAATCAATCTGAAAAGTTCATCAATGTGGGGTTCGTTCTACTGAGATTTCACTGTATACAGTCTTTGTGAAAGACTTCTAGGCACCAGCGTGTACTTGTGGTAGAATACTCAACTGTCACACGAAAGGCCTGGGTTCGAACTTGCTCAATCCTGGATATTTTGTTTTCTCACTGTGCGCAACGACAATAACGGCATCGGCAGACAATCGTCTCACCAAAATTGACTGTTATCTCTTGGGAGCTTTCGTAATTAAAGAAAGAAAAGTTGGTGCTCTGTTGTTTCTGACTTGAAATTTATAATTTTTTTTGTCAACTGCAGATAAGGAGACCCTGGTGACGGACTCCGGCAAGCTCCAAGTGCTGGACCAGCTTCTGCGAAAACTGAAGGCCGAGGGCCATCGGGTTCTCATTTACTCGCAGATGACGCGCATGATCGACCTCCTCGAAGTGAGTCTACGTTGCATATTGCTTGCCCAACCTTCACTGCAGTTAAGCCTTGTTATGTGAGACTGAGTAAATTAAATAAGGGACTTGGAGGGCTCGTGTCTTTGCTTGAACACCAATTTAAGATGCTTGTATTGCTTGCTATTCGTTATAAAAGTGCATTCCAAACATTGTATCTACTACAAGGCATTTTTTTTCATTTACTTCGTTATAACCGATAATTCGCTATAACTATGTTCGTTATATCGAGGTTTGAGTGTATCTTTATTTATTTGCACTCAGATTCATCTCACAGGGGTGTTATAAATTGATTTTGCACGAGAAATAATGACACAAGAAGCTAGAAACTTTTCAGATAAGTGCAAAATAGTTGCATATTCCAAAAATGTCGACTTCAAAAAGACCCTTGTCCCCACTTAAGCACTTCACAACATCGCCGCTTGTATGACATACAAAGAGGCCCTTGTGATGTTTCACAAGATGACAGTATTGTTGACGGCGCAGAATATTCACGGGGCGGACACGAAATCACTAGTTGCACACAACGAGGTCTTTTGTTTCTCGCCCTTGTTGGGCTGCTCTCAAGATCGTTACGGCTGCTTACACCACGATTTTTTACTTTTTTTTTTCTGAAAGGGACGCGCTCAAAGCACCCACATTTCTCACTGTGCGTGGGTCCCCCAGTATGAAAACTGTGCATTCAGCATCACTGAAGCTTCAGCGCACATGGTTTTAGATGCTCCCCTTGTGGGTTGCCAGTTTCTTATGATATTAGGTAGGTATTTTGAAATTTTATTGATTTTATTTACTGTACACTGCGGTCAAGAGGCCAAGTAGGGGGGCATAATTGATAGATAATAATAAATGACGTCTGGCATTGCTCCGGTCACCTCCACATCCTGCTCACACAGCGTGTACTCCAGAAATGTCGTGTCGTTTTCGGTGGCACTGTTACCTGTAAGCTTGATGACCGCCTGACAAAGTTCTTCACGGTCTGTAAAGTCATCTGTCTGCCGTCTCTGCTTCTGGCAAACTGGCGGCACATGAAAACCCAGCGTGCGCAAAGCAGTTGGCAATGGCTGCTGCGCGAACTTGTTGCCAAGCGCTGCTGAGAAGGTGTGCTGCTTCCAGCAGGGTCAATTTCGTAGCCTTTGCCGTTTTCATAAGACATCAAAATTCTGTGGAGAAGGCTCTTTCTGTAGATTTTTGGGCCAGTTTGATGACACCTTGATCCATCGGCTGTAGCACAGCTGTAATATTTGCTGGCGGAAACTCGACTCTCACTGCCTCCAAATTCTCTATTTCGCCGTGGCCTGGGCAGTTGTAGACAATAAACAGGACTTTTCTGTTTTTTATGGCCATCTTGTTATCTACAGCGCATACTCCTCAAAAAGAGTAGCAGTCATTCAGGCTGCTCTATTAACGTGATAGATAATGCCATTTGACAGTCGTGCATTTCTAGAGAACCTAAGCTCAAGAGTTTTGCTAATTTTGAGTAACGGCTGCTTCTCTTCACCTGTGGCATTTGCCCGGAAAAGGACAGTGACCCTATCCTTTCGTTGTTTTATTCTCGAGCAGGCTCCAGCTTTCAGCGTGAAGTTGCGGCTCGGCAACAATCTATAAAAAAGTGCTGCCTCGTCAAGGTTGAAAATGTCTCTGTTGGCGTAACTTTCCCGCAACTCGGCGAGCCGGCTGCTGCGCCGATTGTCTGCAGTGGCTGCATCGACAGTGCCGCTCTCGCCGTGCATTGACTTGGACATTACACTATTCATTTTTTTTTGACGCGGTCAAACCAGCCGCTGCGGCAGCTGAAGTCCGTGTGCCCCATTGGCAAAGCCCAGTGCGTCTGCCTTCTCCATGATTATTGCTCTGGTGACGGAAAAGTTGGCCGCTTTGGCATTGCGCAGCCGTACTATCAACACTGCTTCGTCCGGGAACTTCGACACCGACACTCGAACTCGCTTCCGCTGGCTGGAGAAGTTTTGCTGAAATCCATCCAGCACTTGCTGCTTGTTTTTCAGTACCATCGAGAGCGTAAACAAAGGGATGGCGAATTCCTGCGCGGTGCTTGATTTCGAGCCTTTTTTTCTAGAGATAGCAACTTGCAGTGCTCGGATGTTATGCTCGCCGCACTCACGCTATGTTGCCGCTCCTCACAGTCAGCAAAAAAATCTGTCACGCTCGGTTTGCGCAAATGAGGGGAAATCACACTGCAGGGAAAATCGCAAGCACTGTACTCGGAGTCAGCGAAAAATCCGTACTGCGTGGTTTGCAAGATAAGTGGTAATCACACCTCAGGAAAAATCATGTACACTGCACAAAGTCACAAAGTGAACGAGACAAACTATGCCAAGCGTGGGCAGATGGCCTCCCTGCTCAGTGCATGTGTCACAGGTTTGCTTGACAATGTTGATATGTCGCTGGGCTGAGATTTCGCGAACTTCACATTGGCGGAAAGCGTCTATGTAGTGGCAGGTGCAGCTAAATAAGAAAAAGAATTGATGGACTTCAGGTGTGGCAGCATCGTGTGAATCTTGTGAAATGGTCCGGCGGCGGAATTCTCGTTCCGCTCCCATTCAAGATTTTGAGTTATTTGCAATTCGACCCAAAAATACTTTGAGATAAAGGGAAAAATATAGATGGGACGTATAGGAAAATGGAAAACTTCAGCTTAGCCCATTTTCCTAGTTAACGGGGTATTGCTGTAATTGAAATTACAAATCAGATACACAGTACAAACTCGATTTAACGAACCTGGATATAATGAATTATTGGTTATAACGAAGTAAACTATAAACAGCTTTTCAGTAAGTATGGTGTTAGGAATATACCCTTTATAAAAAATTTTTGGTTATAACAAACTTATTTTCGTGCTTGATGCAACTTAGTTATAATGAGGTTTGAGTGTAAATTATGCTGCACCGAATAGACAAGCATGCAATAGATAAGGCCTGTGCAAACATTTTTAAGTTAAAGTCAAAGTATTTGAATTTACTTTGACTATAATTTAAAATTTCTGAAAATTCAATGTACTTGAAGTGAACGAATAGCCGATTTTATCACATGTAATGTATGTGGACTGTGGCCGCAGTGTGCTGTGAAGCCATTCATTCAGGGGATATCCAGAATGCTTGAAAGCTATACTTTAAGGGTAAGTGTGTATATTAACTGCACCGGTTAATGTTTCTTTTAAAGTTTGCAAGTGTGTATACCAGCCTATATGGGCAAGGCTGATAAATATTAGTGTTATGTATTTTGTTGTTTATAACTCGCATTCTCTTAGGTCATTTTGAAAGACCCATTTGGTTCAACCTTTCTTTGAACCTGAAAAGTGATATCCAAACAAGCCTAAAAAAATAATAAGAAATAATTGAATACAATAAAAGGGAAAGGAGAGACAACTAGGATTGTGTCAGTGTGTGTGCCGTTATTGTGTACTGGTTATCGTCATCATAACCATTTACGACTCTCGCGCAGGAGTACATGTGGCACCGGAAGCACACGTACATGCGGTTGGACGGTTCCTCCAAGATCTCCGACAGGAGGGACATGGTCGCAGATTTCCAGGCCAGGTATGATTCACTTCCACACGCTTTTGCCGTTAACATCGCACTACGCTGTTAGAATGACCACTTTAAAGGTGACGCTAAGACTAAGATTATTCGCCCCGGGATGTTTGAGGGGTGCCTCCTCGCACGTGTTTCATCGCAGGCATAGGGTTTCCTATAAGTTTTTTGGGAAAAATATACTTCTTTAGTGTGCAGGAACCATTTCAAAAAGAAGATATAGCAGCGAGATAGGACAGAGCCCTCTGAAACGTTCTCTGCGCACTAACGAAGTATATTTATCTGAAAAAATGCAATACCAACCAGCCCAAGTAGCCACTATTTTCCTATAAGTACATTAGAGGGAGCTAGTGTCTACGGGAGCTTTGCTATTGCGTGGCGTTTCGGCCAGCGTGGGAATGATGGGTAGCGCACGGATTTGTCTAAGCTTCGTTCTTCTGGCTCCATTTGGCTTCGCATGGCTTGGCGTGACTTGGAGCTGCTTTGTCACTAAACTACAATTGGCAAATATTCTGCACTTGCACTTCACCGCAGTGCACTAGAAGAGGGCTGTGGGCTCACTCTCCGACGGAGGCTATGTGGTGGGGTGGCTTCGCAAACGTCGCCTTCTCCCGGCCGGCGACACTGGCATCGTCATAAATAGAACTTGGTTGGAGCGTTGCAGCTGAAAGTGCCAGTCAGTTCTTTCATAACGGCAGTTGTCAAGCCACATTTGATTTCGATAGACGTTGTAGCGCCACGTTTGTTTTTTTCGGCAGCATGCATCAAATTAGTGTGCCTTTTTTGTGCCTGATCCACGCCACAACATCAGAAAAACTTGGGCCATGTGTCTAAGTGCCAAACAGACTACTTGTACGTGAAGGGCGAGACGGAGCTGCTGTTTGTTGTCCCGAAAAATGGGAACAGGCGCAAAGAATGCGAAAAGAACCTGACACAGCGAATGAGCCCCTGGAAGACACCAGCGCAGTGCACCAGCTTCACTTCAAGCTGCGTAATGTTGCTCAGAGGCTATGTGCACATTATCAATGAAAATAATTGTGGATATACCTCGCGGGAGATCTATTCTACGTGGCGATGCTGTGTCGCGATTCTTCCCAATCTGCCAGCCTACCTTAGTAAAAAGCTGACGCATGAGAGAATCGTTCTTAAGGGGGGACGTGGCTTTGGGATCGCGAGAAATGGCAAAAAAATCGATTTTTTGAAACTCAAGTTTTCTGTCTGGTTCCAAAATATCTACACAGCTGAAAACCGCACAGACGGGCTTTGGAAAATTTGTTTCACCCACCTACGTATCAAAACTTTATGGAAATGGCGAGAAAACAACGATTTTCAAAAAATTATAGCTTCACGATGCTTGGGCCGGGAGCCGGCTTCTTGGGCTCATCGGAAAGAGCATTGCTCCGTGTTTAACTTTCCCGCCTCAGCTGGCTCCTCCCTTTAATGGGGGATGCTACACCTTCCAAAAACTCTTTTATTTTTGCGAGTACCTCAGTCAAATTTGGAGAGCCTATGTAGATTTTACTGCTGATTTCAAAAATCTAATTCTTTTTTTGCTGTGAAAATTAGTTTTAAAGATATAATGAACTGCGACTTTTTCAATTAAGGCCTAATTAGCTAATTAACTGTAACTTGGATATTGATGTGCAACCTATAGAACCAATTCGGTATGTTCACAGTGTGCAATAAAGTATAAATCATTGTTCTGGGCTATTTCGAAGCAAAGTTGTGGGATGTTGAATATGACATGAAAAATTTCCCCATCTACACTTGAAACAAAAGATCCATTTAGAGAATTTTCTCCAAAATTATTACAATAAAACTTACTTTACGACACATCCCCTGCATTTATCTTCGAAACAAAAAAGAAATCGTAATGATAACCCAGATAGAACAAGAGATATTGCTCCGGCATAATGGGAAGCACATGAAAATCGTCGTTTTGAGAAATCGAGAAAAAACGTGGGCACACATTTTATTGCAGAAGATGCAACAAGACAACCTCAAAACGCACCAGAAGTATAGTCTGAATGCATTCTGTGCTCATGCCTCCTCTTCACTAGCTTCCGGAGTTCCAATGAGGCTGTTCTTTTCTTGTTGGAGACAATGCTGCGACGGTGGTCTTTTTCTCTCGCTCTCCTGGCACCAGTACTTGTCGCATTCATGTCCATTTCACCTAAGATTGCCGTTGCAGAATTCAAATTGCCCGTGTTGAAGCGCAGCACTGCTTCTGCAACAGCTGCTTCAACAGCGAACAGGGACGCATGGTGCTCCTTGGGGGCCAAACTCCAGATTACCGAATGTTGGCTCTCGTTGGAGTTCTGCGTTTTGCCGCGTTCGCACCTCTGAAGCAGGGCTCCTTCCGAAAGCCGAGTATAAACCGGTAGTAATGCCTCTGCCACGTCTTTCGGTAGATTGTAGGCATGCCTGGGGTCGGGCTCACCCTTTGCTTTTGCGGCATTGTGCCGACACCATGAAGTTTCACCAGCTGGGCACAGACTGTGGTCCGAGCATTCATCAGTGGAGGTGACGTGGCGGTATGTGGCCATCACAGCCTTTTGCATCTCGCCCACGTCACCTTCATGCGATTTCAGAGCCCGGCCATAATATGTGCTCAGCCTGGTGATCAGCTCACCTGTGAGCCTGCCTTTCCCACCAAGGCCTCTTTTCCCATCGCACTTTTGTTTCTGCACCAGGTTTCTCAATGCGGTGCCCATCCGTTTCTGTACATGATTAATACAGTCTTCCTTCTGCACGTCAATGTAACCATACACCTTGGCGTCTTGTATGGCGCAAAATGTCCTAGAGTCTCCATCAGACAGCATAGTTGTGTAGCGCAGGCCATGGCGTTCAAGCGACCTCTGAAATAGAATTAGAGCCGCCTCCACTTCCATTTGCCCCGCTTTGCTGTTCGTATTTTTTTGGCATTTGTGGTTAGCCTTCCATTCTTGATAGCCCTCACTACTAGGCTTTGGGCCCACCTCGCAGCCTAGGCAAAAGTTGGAAAGAACGACGTAGTCCAACACGTAGCCACTAAATAATTCGATAACTGTGCCCACGCCGATGTGGGAAGAATGGCCTCGCGTCTTCCACGTGCCGTCGCAGCTAACGGCAATATTGCCCCGGTGGCCGAAGCACAAGTCATCATAAATTGTTCTAACCTTTTCCGCACATTCGCTCATAGCGGACTCAGCCGCTCGCGTTGCAGCGGGTGCCAGCGTGTTCTTCAAATGCCGCTGAAACGTCTTGTGGTGCATACCGCGGTGTGAGATGCCCATTGTTGCGAAAATATCGTTCATTTTCGTTTGGCCGTTGCCGGTAGCCACCATCGCCCTCGAAGCGAGAAGATTTACTTCAAACAGATTGCACGTTTTCGTGCCGTTCGCACGGGGCGAAGTCCATTCATTCGCGATCTCGCCGCACCTTTCACACTGCACTAGCACTTTCACGGCAAGTCCGTAGTCCCGATCCCCTCTGACGATCGTAGCCGGTCCGTGGCAGGCTTTGCAACACAAGGCACCCATTATCGCGTTTAGGATATCTAGATGCATAAGCAGATAAGGAGCAGCGTGGTCCGAGTCCTGTGCGGTTGCCTCGCTACAACTCGCGGTGAAAAAGTCAATTTTCCGTGCAGTTGCTGGCGCCGATGAAAGCCGGTCGAGCGTCGCTTTCTCCCGGGCATGATTTTCTTCAACTTCGGCGTTTGTCACCACCTTGGCGTCGATTCGTAGTCGTCCGGAGTTCGCTTCACCGTCATCGTCGTCGGAGGCAACGCGCTCGGTCGCACCATCGCTGAACGGCCGCGGAGCGTCGACACATAGTTCGTCAGAGTCAACCAAGGGCTCTGATGACTTCGTAGACTTTCTCCCACGACCTTTGCGTTTCCTGCGACCAAATGCGTGCACGGTCCGATACTTTTTTGCGTTTCCAGGCATGGCGATACGATCAGAAGCTTCAGAGTGCTCTGCCGATTTCGAGGCGTCACAGCAGTAACCCTTTCAAAATGGCGTCGGGTCGCGTATGCAGGCGCAAGCCGCGAGCTTTCAGCCAACCGGAAAGCGCCATTTCAGTCACGTGCGCCGTTTAGCCAATGGCAGTGAGCGCGGCTCTTCGTTTTTGAGGCCCCGTTTTTCGAGCCGGGGAAACGCTCAATGTTGCTTACCGAATAAAAAAAACAGCTGAAAACGCGTTCTTTCAAACAAGACCAAAATGGCGCCGATCGAGCGCGTAGTTCTCGCGTATCGTAGAGCCGAAACCTGCGCTATTCGCCCTCAATTTAAAGGGCAGGACGCCCGTTTTCGGTTTTTTAAAGTTGAATAACGATAAAAGTTGATGGTATTCGGCTATGAAATTTTGTAAATAGGTGCGCAATGATGTCGGGAACGCGAAAAGAAGGTCCGCGAAAACTCGATTTTTTGGCTGATTTTCGGTCCCGAAGTGCCGCGTTCCCCCTTAACAACAAGCGAGCAAAAAGCAAATGTTTGAAGGTCGTTTTGAGGCCCTTGATTGGCCGTGGCCGCCATGTTGCCTCAGCTCGCCTCGCTGCTTGTGTGTCACGAGGACATGGCTATCGAAAATTGTTACTTCGTGATGTGTTCACAGCTTGATGATCACTTAAGATATAATTACACTCTAGTTACGAGCAGTAAGCGGATGTGCAATCAGGTTACT
Organism: Rhipicephalus microplus; assembly: GCF_013339725.1. Taxonomy (NCBI): domain Eukaryota; kingdom Metazoa; phylum Arthropoda; class Arachnida; order Ixodida; family Ixodidae; genus Rhipicephalus; species Rhipicephalus microplus. The sequence continues at coordinate 213,587,254 of NC_051167.1, read as the reverse complement.
ACAAGCGGGCGCGTGGTCTACGAGCGCCGCGCGTCATCGGAGTCATCTTTAGCTCTAACTCCACCGAGAGCGAGACTGCGGGCAGGAACGACGCGCTAGCGCATTCGTGGCGACGTGCTTCTTTGCAAGCAACGAAGCTGTAAGCGGCGGCACGATCTAATTACTACGAGTGGCCGCACCAGATGCACAATCAGATTACTATGAGCGGGCGCGCGGTCTACGAGTGCGGCGCGTCATCGGGAGTCGGCTTTAGCCCCAACTCCGCTGACAGCGAGACTGCGGGCAGGAACGACGTGCAAGCGCACTCTGGCCGACGTGCTTCTTCGCAAGTAATGTAGCACATCACTCGCTAGCTCCTCTGAATCACGTATGGGCATTTTACGCATCGGCAGCGGACAACACAGTCAAGCTCGTCACCCCCCCCTCCCCCCCCCCCCCCCCCCTCTTCACTGCTAAAGATTGCTCGGAACAGCGGCTAGCAGTTTCGCGCGTCGTCATTCGAAAATGTGATGCCAAGCGCAGTGCGCGCCGTTTTTTTGTCATCGTAGTTACACATGTCGCGCATCGTCACCGGACGCCACCGTTGGCAAGTGCATTACGCGCCGGCTGCACTGTCCATGCGGCGGCGCACTCCACGGTCATATGGAGTGCTATCAATAAGCTTTTGTGATGCGATTCAGACATGCTTGGAGCCGTGCTTGATATCGCCACGTACGTCTATGAATGTTCCGAAGTTAATTACCGTATTTACTCGCATAATCCTCGCACTTTTTTTGCCGGAAACTTGATGCAAAGTTGGGGGGTGCGAGAATTACGCGGGGAAAACTTTCCACGAAAACGCAAAGAGCGGAAAAAAAAAAAAAAAACGAGGTGGCCGCAAATCGGGATTCTCACACCAGCAACTTACAGGAAGCTTTACAAAGTACTAATTAGAATTTACCTCAACAATAAAAGCAGAGGTTCAACACAAGGCATGATTTATTTGAGACATAAAAAGTGGAAGCAAATAGTTAAGAATTAGAATACCATACGCGAAGCTTGTGGGCGTTGAGGGCGTAGCGGAAGCGGTCGGCGCTCAACAGGAGCCCTCAAAAGGTAAGCGTAGGGCATCAGTATTGGGCTGATGGCTATTTAACAGACTCGTCCGCAGTTTCCTTCTGAAGAAATAAAGTTTACCATCAATCCCAGTTTTAGGCACACGGCAGGCCCAACGCGTCTTGGTGGCTTTCAGCTGCCGTCACCAGTAGCGAACACAAAACTCGTAGGCTCCGAAGGGCCTACCGGCGGCTTTGTTGCCGTTGTTTAGCGTATGATCTATGACTTGCAACTTGAAGCAGCCGTGTAGCTTCAGTATCGCCCCATAACGTGCCAAGATTACCGACACAACGTACAAAACACGCCGCAACGCGCACTGGCCACTTCGGCTTGGCTTGGATTAGATTGAATCTCCGTGCAATAATACGCTTATTGCTTAAGAGATGGCGCCAAATGGCACGCACTATCATCATCAGTGGCTGGAACGAGCAGACGACATTATTGCGGCAGTTTTCGGGGGTGCGATAATTACTCGAGGACAAAATTTTTTCGTATTTTTCTTGGGCAATGTGGGGGTGCGAGAATGATGCGAGTGCGAGGATTATGCGAGTAAATACGGTAATTGCTGTAGATTAGAGTTTCCGCGACCGGCTGTATGATGATGCATTTCACGGCTAGAGCGGCAAAAAAGCATGTATGAATCAGGGGCACAAATTTTTATATGCCCGTCTTGTGTCATTAATTATACTGCTAAATATTCCTGTGCCACCACTCTTCTACCCATAACTTTGTTATTTGGAAAGAAGGCACAGGCCGTCATGGTGTGATAGATTTTTCTGATGCACTAAACCTCTCTCCAAAGAAAGAAAAGTTCAGTATCTAATTACAAATTCAGCACAAAAAATGTGTATAATAATTTCAGTATATGGTTTCATTCAATTACAATCTTTTCTGTCATACCTATCACACCACTCCTTCATACAAAGAACTTGGTTTGAAATCCATACTCGTTCCTTGTAAGTCATGAAAAGAAGTCAAATATCACATGAAAAACCTGAGATCATAATTTTTAGGTGTCTTAGAGACGTAAAGAAAAGTTGAAACTTTAAACGAAGCTTTCTCAATACTGATTTTTTGACATTATGCTCAGCCCCTCCATATGGTTCAATGAAGAAATAATTTGTTTCTCGTAAAGTATTTGTGGTATCGCTTCAAAACTTTTATGCAAGCACTGTGAGGTCATTCTTAGTGTCTGTGCCAATTTTCAATATCCAACGAGAAACAAAAAAGTTCATCGAAAAAAGCCTGTCGAAAACTTCGACAGGCTTTTTCTCACAAGTGTGTTTTGGACATTGTGCATTGCTTGTGGAAAGAGTAGCATAGGAATGATTGGACCGATTTTGATTGTTGTTTTTTTTCTGAATCCCTGAACACTGCTTGTGGGTACAGCAATCTTCAAGCAGGCGCAGAAGCGACGCCGACCTGTTTCGCTACACCACCCCCCCGTGAGGGTTGAAGAAGGGCCGTCAGGGTTGAAGAAGTTTGGGGACCCGCACCTGGCGTCCAAGGCGGGTGGTGTAGGGTGCGAGCCTAGGCGTTGCGGGCTGTTGTCGGCGAATTACGGGAGGCGTGCGGGGGTCGGTAGGCTCCTGGGAAAGGATGTATGATAGCTTTAGGCGGTCGATGGAAACGCGTACATCCTTTCCACTGATTTGCAGGGTAAATGTTTTGTCGTCGCGACAGATGACTTTGTAAGGTCCGGAGTAAGCATCTGTAAAGGTGCGCGTACGGTGTCGTTGCGGAGGAAGGCATGCAAGCATGTTGGCAGGTCCTTAAACACGAGCGGGGTCAGCTTGGTGTGGCGAGCCGCTGGTGAGGGGTGCAGCGCGCCCATTGTGCGACGAAGTCTGCAGGGTCCGAGCTGGTTACATCAGAGGTCGGAGCGGAGAGGAGCTCTCCAAATAGGCGAAGCGGCTCCCCGTAGACGAGTTCCGGGGGCGTGGCTTGAATGTCTGGCTTCAAAGTTGCGTGCAGACCAGGAGCGACGGCGGGGAGAGCTTCGAGCCAGGTTGAGTGAGGGTGGCACATGATGGCTGCCTTGAACTGCCGGTGAAACCGTTAAATCATCCCATTGGCGCAAGGGTGGTAGCTAGTTGTCCGTGAACGCTCGAACCCGGTGGAGAGCCCGAGGAGCCTGAAGAGGTGAGATTCGAATTGCCTTCCTTGACCGGTTGTGACTCGACGAGGAGTGCTGAAGCGTGAAACCCAGCCAAAGAAGAAGGCTGATGCGACGTCTTCTACGGTGATCCTTTCGAGTGGCCACACCTCGGGCCAACGAGTGTAACGATCGATGGCGGTGAGGCAATAGCGGTAAGGGCCGGCTTGTGGGAGGGGGCCAATGATGTCGATGTGGACGTGCTGGAACCGTTCCGTCGGGAGGGGAAATTCTCCGAGTGGCGACGTGACGTGCCGGGTGATTTTGGTGCGCTGACATTGAATGCATGTGCGTGCCCAGGTGTGGCAGTCCCATTGCATTGAGGGCCACGCGTACTGGTCAGTCACGAGGCGTGTAGAAGCGCGGATGCCGGGATGACTGAGGTTGTGTAGCTGGTTGAAGAGGCTTTGGCGATGCAAAGAAGGGACGTATGGTCTCACTCGTCCTGTTGATATGTCACAGTAGAGAGCGTCCGTTGACCCAGGGATGGTAACTTTTTGAAGTTGAAGGGAAGAGCCATTCTCGAGGAGCTGCTGGAGATCGGTGTCCGTTTTCTGAGCTTCGGCAAGGGCGTTGGTTGTAACGGTTGGTAACTCGACAGCGCGAGAGAGTGCGTCGGCGACCACGTTTTCCTTTCCGCTGATGTGGTGGATATCTGTGGGGAATTGAGCGACGGAGGACAGCTGGTTCTGCTGGACCGGTGGAAGTTTTTCGCGGCGTTGGGAGAAGGCGTAAGTGATAGGTATATGGTGCAGTGCTGTGCCTCGAGGATGTGGCGAAAGTGTTGGATTGCTTCGTAGATGGCAAGGAGCTCTCTGTAGTAGGCTGGCCAGGTCGTCTCCGCAGGGGGCGCGGTTGCATCGCCGACGCTGCCGGAAGGCGGGGGCGACTTCGGGGAAGAGAGTTTCTTCGAGAAGAACGCCAAGGGGCGCCAGTTGTTTCCCACACACTGCATGAGAGAGGGTGCTAGAGGCATCTGTGAAAAGACCCAGGGGCGCCTCTGGCTTGGGATGGGAGAGCAGCGTAGCGTTGCAGGGGGCAGTTTTGCAGTCTTCGAACGCTTGCGTTAAGGCTGGGGTCCAAGTGACAGGATGGTTGCCACGTTGGCCGGCCAACGCATCATGGAGAGGGGCCTGATATGTGGCCGCTTTAGGCACGAAGCGCCTGTAAAAGGTGAACATGCCCAGGAAACTGCGGAGGTCTTTCGCTGTGGCAGGCAGCGCGTAATTTCGAAGGGCCAGGATGCGGTCAGGCAAGGGTCTAGTTCCTTCTGAAGAGATTCATGGCCAAGAAACGTGACGACGGGGGTGCCGAGCGTGCTCTTCTGAACATTTATGAGTAAGCCGTGTTTGTTGAGACGCTGGAACAGTTGACGAAGGTGTTGGCAATGTTCTGTTTCGTTGCGGGAGAAGATCAAGATGTCGTCTAGGTAAATGAAACAGAAGTCCAGGCAGCGGACAACGTCGATGAAGCGTTGAAAGGTTTGCCCGCGTTGCAGAGACGAAAACTCATGAAAGGGAATTTGAATAGGCCGAAAGGCGTGATAATTGTTGTCTTTGGGACGTCATCCACGTTTACAGGAGTTTGTGTGTAGGCCTTTACGAGGTCCACCACGGAGAAGATAGTGCTGCCGTCTAAGCCTAAGCGGTGTGCAAAGTCCTGTATATGATGGACGGGGTACCTGTCGAGGATGGTTCGGGCGTTGAGGGCACGATAATCTCCGCAGGGGCGCCAGCCATTGGTCTTCTTTGGTACCAGATGAAGTGGTGAGGCGTAAGGTCCCTCTGAGCGGCGGAGCATGGCTTCGAATTCGGCCTGTGCGATTCGTAGGCGGTTCGGGGCTAGCCGACGGGCGCGGCATGAGACTGGGGGGCCGGGAGTAGTACGAATGTAGTGCACGGTTGAGTGGCGCACCTCTCGCGGACGCCCGCTAGGTCGAGTCAGGTCGGGATATTCTGCGAGGATGTCGTGGTATGGCGACTGGTTCCCAATGGTGAGTGCCTTGACGTTAGGCTGTTGGGTGGTCGCACGTTGGCCCGGCATGGAGAGGCCTGTTGTAGCGTCGATAAGTCGGTCATATCGGCAGTCAGGTAGAAAATTGTAGTATGCCAAGAAGTCGGACCCGATGATTGGCTCTGCGACGTCGGCGATGAGGAAATTCCATGAAGAATTTCGACACAGGTTTTTGAAGTTGATGTTAAGGTGGAGCGAGCCGTATGTCTTGATGGTCGAATGGTTTGCCGCGCTGAGCTCAAAGGGCGTGCAAGGACGCTTGTCACGCAGGAAGGTTCGGGGAAAGCAACAGATGTCGGAGCCACAGTCGACGAGCAACCGCCGCTTTGTGACTTGGTCGGTGACAAATATGCGACAACCTCTAAGTTGGCAGCTTGCGGCCGTCTCTACGGGCTGCCATTGAAGTTTCCCTGACGTCCAGCTGAGCAAGGTGGTTGACATTTCCAAGCTTTGTCCCCGAAGCCCGATGGTAGTAGCAGGGGCCATTATCATTTCGTGCGATGAAGCGGCATTGTTGTCTTGGCTTTGGGAGCGTTTTTGTGGACGCAGCTTCAGGATTTGATCCAGGCGCCTTTGAATTGAGTCCAGTTGACGGGTGATTTCGTCAACACGGCGCGAGAGCTCGCTGCTGGACTGTCGGGTGTCAATGGCGTTGACGGTGAGAGGCGATGCTGGCAACGAAATCTCGACGACTTGATCGGCGATGTGAGAGAGCTGGTCCAGCGGCAGATTCTGCTGCACCTGGAGGATGGCCTGCGCATGTGAGGGTAAACGTTGAAGCCAGATGATACGGAGGAGGGAGTCGTCGACCGGGGTGCTGCCCAAGAGGTCACGCATGTAACGCAGGAGCTACGATGGCTTGTGGTCACCGAGTTCTTCGTGCTGGAGTAGGTAGCGCACCTTCTTGTCTTGTGAAGGTGAAAGCTGGAAGTTTAGTTCCCTCTTCAGGTGTAGGTAACAGTCATCAGCCAGAAGATTTGCAAGTACATCGCAAACCTCAGCTGCATAGCGATAGTCTAGATGGGCGACGACGTAGTCATAGCGCGTCCAGTCCTGGGTGATGCGTGCCGTGGAAAACTGCGCCTAGACTTGAGCGAACCACACGTCAGGCGCCTCTGCCCAAAACGGTGGAAGTTTGACGGCGACGCGACAGACGTCCGTGTCGGTGGCGGCCGCAGCAATGGAGGCGCCCGAGATGGCAGGGACCGCTCAAGCGAAGTTTTGGGGGGCGTGGCCCAAGTGGGGCGGTGCACGGTCGTCGGACGAGAGCGCTTCATTTTCATTGCGCTGCTGCTGTTCCCGGAGCTGCTGCTCTTGGTTCTGGATCACTTACTGCTGGCCCTGCAGTTGTTGTACTTGTTGTTGAAGGGCAGCAGGGGTTTTCTCATCGGCCATGGCGGTGTGGTACGTTCGTTTTCCGGGTCACCAGATGTGGGATAACATAACTTTAATGTTTCCGCACTGAAGGTTCTACAACTTCCCCTGAATCGGGGCACACACACAGTTTTCTGGCTTCTTTCGGGCGAGAGTGTTCTTATTGCCGGCGCCCATGTTTGGAGGCATCGCCGCGACGCGCAAGCACAGAAGCGGTGCCAACCCGTTTCGTCACATATATATGGGAAACTCTATTATCACAGCAACTCGGGTGCATCTCTGTGTGCTCGAGCTTTCTACGTTAAGGCGGCTCGATGCTGCCGGCCAGTCTGTCCTACTCGAGTTATTGAAACGTTAGTGGCAAGTTCGTAAAACTATTTGCAGTGAATGTTCAAGCAAAATGCCCCGTAAAATTGAGAGGAGTTGTCGGGAGCACATGCAGTGTCGATTGCTCCTGGTAGCTCCTGATCTGCTAGGCATCAATTTTTAGGCCTGTATGTATGGTAAGTACAGCCGATGTCCGATTTCTTAGGCCTTCAAGGGGCCACAAAAATGTCCCGAAAAACACGAAAGCACACTTTTTAATAGGTATTTTTCGCTGACGCAGAGGGTCGTGGCAGGGGTACAGGGTTATTATTGCAATTCAGCAAATGCATTGTTTAAGTGGCTCTGAAAAGAGCCTAAAGAAAAGAAAAAGTCACAGCTTTGCCGCAAAGGCGGACCCATGAACGCGACAACAGCAAACTGGAAGGTCACGCAAAAAATGGCAAGCAGATCGAAACGTGCTCCGCGTTTCTCACGCACAAATGATGCGTGAAACATACTCGCAGGTACAGATGAATGCAAATTTGAATAAGTGAAGTTATCTTTACCCTTGCTTAGATCCAAGTTTTCAGCAGCAGCTGCAGGAGCATGTAGTAACTGTGTAAAATTTAGACAAGACAAAATAAAAGGACATGCAACATTTTGGATGCCTATTTAGAAAGATTGATATTTCACTCGTCCAGCCAAGCACAGCTGCCTATTTTTGCCCTGCTTTGGTGCTCCGAGTAGCATCTATGTCACCTGTGACACTACGGCTTCTCTTTCGCAGGTCGGACATCTTTGTGTTCCTTCTGAGCACGCGTGCCGGTGGCCTTGGAATCAACCTCACAGCTGCCGACACGGTGAGTGGGTGATGTAGTGATGTGGCAACATCCTTCCTACTTTATCAATTATAAAAGCTTTCCTTTCAGATTTTTCGACGAGCCACTGTTGCATTTATAGTTTCTGATTAGTACACTAGAGCGAACTCTGTCAATACAGTTGAACCCCGCTGCAGCGAAACTGAAGGGGCGCAGAAAAAATTTCGTTGTAGTGAAATAGAAAAAAAAATAGCTGATCTGAACTAGCAAAACAAAGAAACGGTCATTCTCAAAATTAAAGAAGTGTCCGCTGCTTTTTATGTTATCCCAGCCGCATCACTATGGCATTCTCACCCATGCATAGCGAGGCCATGCTGAAAAGCACGCTGAAACAATGAGTAGAACCGCTTTCGTGAACAAACCAAACAGTTGCATTAACACGTTCACACCAGCAGCTGTCCGCCGTCAAAATGCCGGGATGGCAGCAGGGTATCGTGGAACGGTGACTTTTGCCTTATTTTATGCCATTCTTATCATCCATCACTCACGGCTAGTTAAATTTGTTGACAATGCGGACGGACAGCCGCTCTGATTAGTTACCACACTGGCCAAGCGCGAACAAAACGATAAGCATTGGAATCGAAAAAGGCATCATTCCGCAGATGCACCCAGCAGCTGCGCGAAGAAAACCATGAACTAGGCAACTGCGCTTCAGCTTCGGATTGTCTGCGGCTATACGGTAAACCCAATCTTTAACAATTTGATGCATATTCAGAACCTGAAAATATATCGACGAAGTCTAAGACTTCGTTGACGTATTGTCAGGTTTTGAAAATGCATCAAAATATTAAAGATTAGGTTTACTGTATAGCAATAAGTATCTGACTGAGCCTGGAATCGCATCATGAAATTTCATTGAAGCGGGACGGCAGAAGAAAAAGTGTTCGTTGTGGCGACAATATTTATGGATCGACTCCTATGGACTGCTGACGGGGAACCGTGAATTTTTCGCTCTAGCGAGATTTTAGTTGAAGCGGCGTTCGTTGTAGCGGGGCACGACTGTAGTGTCTATGGGAGCTGCAACGCATGGCGCTTCAACGAGCACGAGAATGATGGGTAGGGCACAAGTTTGCATAGTCTTCATACTTCTGGCTCCGTTTGGCATTGAGTTGTTTTGTCACGAGAAAAAAAAATCGACAAATGTTCAACAGTTGCCCTTCACCACTTTAACTTTTGAGACACCTATTCAAATCAGGTCTCGAAATTCAAAATGGTTCATTCTTTCGTTTGAAACAAAACCGAAACACTGCAATAAACAAAGCCACAAGTGTGTTCAAAGCCCGTTTGCACGAAGACTAGGCAAATGTGTGTACTACCCATCATTCCCATGGTCGCTGAACGATCTCAGCGCCAGAGTCCCCCTCTAATTGATTTTAGAAAACTCTATGGCTGCATTAGATAAACCTGAGACATCACAATTAGCAATTTAACGAAAGAACTCAGGATTTCAGGTCAAGTGACCGGATGACAGCAAACTTTATGAGTGACCAAAAGGGGATTCAGTCGCTGACGAATTTTGCGAACTCCGAAAGTTCGGAGTTGTTGGATATTTCGGGTTTCACGAATGTGCCGTAAAGTTTCCCATTGCACCAATGCTTTTTTGCGATTGATTTTTCGGACGAACTTATGTTCCAAAGTTCGATTTTTTGGACTAAATCATTAGTTTTTAGCTATACTGCTCGATTTTGAAAGTCGCCCTGTTGGCTTTTTGTTGGCTTGGTCGAGTTTAGCTTGCAGTAGCTAGTTGCGTGGCCTCCAAGATTGGAAGCGCACGTAGTCTTCTAGTTTCGGAGGCCATGTCTGATCTTCCTTGGCTAGCAAGACGGCAAAGCTTTTCTTTTTCAGTCAGCCTTACCACCATCATTAATACGCTGTTAAGCTGTTTTGTTTTCTGGGCATTTGTTTTTTTGGTGGTCATTGCACACGTGGTTGTGTTAGTGGTTTGCCAAGTGTGTTTGAGCCGTCATGCGTGTCACATGCTCGCTGCTGTACACGATTGCTTACTAGCACTCCAGCTGGTCACGGTGCTCGGCCACTGACCTTGAATACTTGGGTTCGATCGTGGCCGCAACGGTAGCGTTTTGACGGCGGCAAAATGCTGGAGGCTCACGCGTACTGCGGGGTGTCGGTGCAGGTAAAAGAAGCCCACACCATGTTGCTAAATCCCACCAAACATACAAGACGTTGCATGCACCTCTTTGCGACTGGCATCAAGTTTTGTTTGCTTGGTTGCATGGAGCCACCAACTTTGGCGCCCCCAACAGTAGGCGGCAGCGATTGCCAGCGCGCTTGCCAACCATGTTTCCGTAGCCCAAATAGAACCAAATTCGCTCGTCCCCAAGAACAGCATGAAGTGTAGTATTATTGGGGAATTTTTTTTTTAGGCTTTTCTGATCCAACTAAACTTCATATTCACGGCTTGACCACTATTTCGGACTTTTTTGCGGTCCATGCTAGGTCCGGAACATTGGTCGGCGACTGTATTCAGCGTCATAGGTTACATTGTCTAGGATATCCCTTGGATACCTTGGGCAATACCGCCTAGATCAGTCATCCTTGTGGTATCCCAGGCCATATCATCTGTTGGTCAGTACGGTCAGTTGTGGCGGTGCAATCGATACTGTGGAATGTAAAATGTAACTAAGGATAGTGGCAGGTTTATTGGGCTGATAGAACTTATGTGTTTTCAGGTATAAAAATTGAGTCGCGTTGCACACGACGTGGTAAAATGTAGTAAAGTGGGGCGCCCTCGGAGAGGTCTTAGTCTTGCGATGGGCAAGACTAAGTTATATATGCTGCCTGCTTACGATAAATAATTTTCGCAAGTTTTGTCAACAGTCTTTCATCAGCATCGATGCACTCTATGACATTTGGTGGGTTCAAAATTGAAAGCAAGGCTTCAGATTTTTGTATGTCAGGCTTGGCAGGATCGGCTGTTCATATGGAATTTCGTTAACCTCATCACCACCTGCACGCACATTCGTGCACATGACTTGAGGAAATTACACGACAGCGGATCGCTGGTGTCTTGTGAAAACTCGCGCTTCTGTCACTCAGTCTTCTCTAGACTTACTCCAAAAGCGAGAAGCAGAAGGCAACATTTGAGCTGGCGTGCAAGTGAAACGAAATTGTGGGGCAGAGAGTGCGCTACATGTAGCTGCTTAGACCAAACTCTTTAAAGTTTGTCATTTTTTTGTTTTTTGCATGCGCAGTGTTGTGCACAGATTATAATAATTGTTGGTGTTTAGCGTCCCAAAAACCACAACGTGATTAAGAGAGATGCCTTAGTGGAGTGCTTCGGCAATTTCGACCACTCGAGGTTCTTAACATGCACCTAAATGTAAGTATGCGGGCCTTGAGCAATCTTGCCTCTATCGTATTCCGTCTTCCGGGTTGGAGTTTTGGTCCTGTGATCTTTGAATAAGCGGTCTAGCATCATAACATCCACTTGACCACTGGGATGGGTACTATTGTGAACAAAAGCTACGCTGTTGGCCTTTAGGAATCATTTGAAAAATAAATAATTATTTATTTTAAAGTGCTGAAAGGCAGAATTAGCATCAATTTAAATTAAAGCGCTGAACGCCAGAAGTACCATCTATTGGTGGTGTTCTCGCCATATTTGCAACTGATGTCTCCATTTGTGGATGCCCATTTGTACCATTTAAAAACGATTATTTGTCGCTGTGTTTTTTTTGTTCTTTTTTCCTTGTGGAACCACGCGAAATAAATATTTTGCGAAGTTTTTTCATTGGAGGCCAACCTAAATTTAGGTATCCATTGAAAAGACACCGGATGGTCAAAATATTCGCAGCACTCTATTACGGTGTCTCTCATAATCAAACAGTGGTTTTGGAACACTGAACCCTGACAATTGCCCCACTGCAGTGTTCTAGTTGTTAAGGTACTCGGCTGCTGACCCGCAGGTCGCGGGATTGGATCCCAGCTGTGGCGGCTGCATTTTACATGGGGGTGAAAATGCTGTGGGTCCGTGTGCTCAGAATTGGGTGCATGTTAGAGATCCCCAGGTGGTCGAAATTTCAAGAGCCTTCCAGTACGGTGTCTCCCGTAATCGTATGGTGGTTTTGGGATGTTAAAAACCCACATATTGTCGAATCCCGGCAATTACTAATAAATATTATTGAAGATCTTGAGAACTGCATCTTTTTTCTCGCCTGCATCCTTGTTCGGTAGTTAGGAAGTTCATTGAACTTCTGGTTGTATTTCACGATGTGGACTCTTTTGGTGGTAGGTGATCTTCTACGACAGTGACTGGAACCCGACTGTGGACCAACAGGCCATGGACCGGGCCCACCGTCTGGGCCAGACGAAGCAGGTGACCGTGTACCGGCTCCTCTGCAAAGGGTCCATCGAGGAACGCATCCTTCAGAGGGCTCGAGAAAAGAGCGAGGTGAGCAGCCACTGTCTACCTATTTATTGTAGTCTACACACACAAATGTCAATAAAAGAAAGTTGCATCTTGTTGCATCAGTTTTTTATATAAAGACATTTGTTATACAGGTGTATTTCTACACTACGCTGAGACTGCGATGTAACAAAATATTGGCTCTAACTAAGTAAATGAAAAATAGTCTTGCAATAAGTACATTGGTAGAAATATACCTTTATAATGAATTTTCAGTTATAAAGAACTTACTTTCATGTAAGGTGCCAATTTGTTATAGTGAGGGTATTGCTACTGTATTCCGTATTTACTTAGTTATAACCGATATTTCGTTATATTCAGGATAACTGTTGTTTCGTTCTATCTGGGCTCGTTATATTGAGGTTTCAGTGTAGTAGTTGCTGACCTAGTTTTCAGTTTTCGTGGGTACACGGGAAACAGTTAGAAAAATTGTTGTTGAAAAAAAGACGTCTACAGAGAAAAAAAAAAAGTTGGAAAAGTGTAGCATGTAGAAAAGGGTGTTTCCACTCCACTGATGTTGTCGGAAAATTCTGTCAATGTGGCTTATTCCTGAGACACTTCTTTTCTTTCCTGCATGTTTGGTTTCAGTCTCTCAAAGTGTTGGTGCCATCAAATTTCGAGGATAAAACAAGCCTCTTTTATGCTAGGACACTCGACGTGAACGGCCAGACACGACAAAGGTTTAGAATATATTTTAATTCCCCTCCAGGAGCGTACCTGAATGCTCGTTCTGCCGACCGAAGCCCATTGCAAGTGCGTCTGGAACTGTCGTAGGCCTCCGGAAAGGCCAACTAAAGCTGTAGTGACGTCGCACCAGATCTGTAGGGTAGCGTAGGCGTGCGCAGGCTTTCCTTTCAGGGGGAACAAAGGTTCGTCGCAGCGCATCGCCTCCCTATTATGTCAATGTGTGGGGCTGTGTTTGCACTATCCATCGTAGGTGACTGGGGGAGCGGCCGCCCTTTTACTCCCCTCCCGTGCGCACGCCTATTGTAGTGAGGGGGTGTCACCCTGGGAAACGTCCGTCACGCAGGTACCAGGCAAAGCACAGCAGCTTCTAGACCGTTTGTTTTGCAAGTGCTCGTGCGGAAAGTGTGTGTGAGAAAGCCAGCGAGAGCAGACAACAATAAGCACGGCGTAGGTCATAGCCTGGCCACGCGACCAAGCTACACAGCAGGGTCACAGCCCAATTCGGCGCCCAGAAACCGAAAATTGTCCACATAAAAAAGACGATATTAATTTATTTAGCGAAAACAAATGAGTCTTGGTGCATGTATTATGCTTCCTGGAGCTATAAAAAACGCTTGCAGCAAAGAACGTGCCAGCCACAAAAATGGTGGCACCACCCCTTTTTAAGGCATGTAGAGAAGGGTGTGTCAGCTCCGCTAATGTCGTTGGCTATTTCTTGGGCAAACTGTTGCCGTTTCCATTTTTAGCTGGGCAAACTGTTGCCGTTTCCATTTTTAGCGGACTGGTGGCGAGTAGTGTGACTTGCCCAACTTTTGTGGCATATATCCGCTAACTTTTTCTATTTCTTTTCGACAGCAGTTCACTGTTGTTAACAATCTTGCGTCCCCTTTTTCTTCTGTTAGTTCGGGCGTACCGCAAGGCAGCGTCCTTGGGCCCTTACTATTGGGCCCTCACCCGTAAACACGTAAACTCTGAATTCTCCTATTACTTGAACAATACCATGCTTTCCCACACTTCTTCCTACAAATACCTAAGTGTTCTTCTCACAGAGAATCTTTCATGGGCCTCACATATCGAGTCTACCTGTGCCAAAGCATCACGTTCACTGGGCTACCTACGCCGCAACTTGAGAAATTCCCCTACTAATATTCGAAAACTAGCCTTTCTTACCTTTATTCTGCCAATATTAGAATTTGCCTCAGCAATTTGGTCTCCTCATCAAAACTACTTGATTATTATGGTAGAAAGGATTCAAAATAGAGGTGCCCGCTTCATATCACGAAACTACGACATCACGTCAAACATAACGCAAATTAAATCAGACCTTCAGCTGCCGTCATTGGATAGCCGTCGCAGTATTGCTCTTCTCTGTCTGTTCCAGAAATATATTACCTCTAATAAACGAACGCGGCTTCAGCTTCAAACACCTCACTCTTTTTCACGCAGATTGCATAATCAGTTCAGCTTCATGCGCATATACGGGTCAACTAATGCATTCAATTCATCACCACTGCCTCGGGCCGTTCGTCTTTGGAATGACCTCGCTGATTGCATAGCCTCCATATCTAATCCCGATACATTTCGCCGTCAGCTACTCACTTTGTTCACCATGTGACCCTGTTTTTGTATTCTGAGTGCATTGCGTAACGGTGCTTTATATTCCCCTTGTCTCTTATTTTAAAATGTATCCCTCTGTCGCCATGTTCATATCAACAAGTGCTGTATTCCCTCAAATTTACCTCGCCCTGTATAGCCTGAAATGTGATCTCATTTATATATATATATAGTTTTTCGTTGTTTTTGCACTGATCCTGCCTGTAAACGTTACCTGTCTGTACCATTCCGATTCCTCCCCCCCTTACCCAATGCCCTGTTCTGGGGCCTGTAAGGTTTTTTTTTGAATAAATAATAAAGAATAACTATGCTACATGGCACATTAAGAAAGTGAAGATAGACAGCCACCTCTTTGTGGCACGAAGCCATGAGGAAAACTGTACGGATTTCACAAAAAAGAGCAAAGATTCTCAGTTGCCGAAAACATTGTCCTGGTCCGGGGACTAAAGCCTTTCTGGAGCGGTCGCTCTGCCGATCAAGCTAACCAGAAAGCCAGCAATTGGCAGTGGGAGGACAAATTCATCGACAACTCGAAGCACATGGACACAAGTAATGCAAGCGAGTTTTGCGGAGACTAGCAAGGTGGCGGAAAGGTTAAGAAAGGGGAAATAGACAACCACCTGTTAGTGGCACGAAGCCACTAGGAAATTCATACGGATTTCACAGAAATGAAAGCTCCTTAGTTCTTGAAAAATGACGCTTCCACATAACACAGTGTGACAACATCAAACGCCAAGCTGAGACCTTAAGTGCTTCGCACCTAAACCGTTTAGTAATTGGGGACACTGTGGTTTAAGGCTTCTTTTCAGGTTCTAATTTGATTTTGAGGAAGCTTGCTAAATATATGTACTCCTCTGTCCAGATTGCAAATGCTAACATGGTGCATTATGTGGTTCCAAAATAGGAAATATTTTGTGTGCCCTTTTTTGAGCAAGTTTTTCTAAGCCGAGAGAATTACATTGTAAATCAGCATGCAGTCAACTCTTGTTGAACAAAATCTGAAGGAGTTGGGAAAATATGTAAATAAAACTTCACTTTACTGTGTGGTAACACATTGTATTGGAAGCAATAGCTTCATTTAAGCATCAGTTCCATTTAAAGAATGCTGCGATAAGACTTTTTTAGTTCCTTTTTTCAATCTGTGATGGAGGTGCACGGTCTGCAGGACAGGTCCCCGCAATATGGGATACGGAATGCAGGGTAATCTTTATACAACGAATCTCAAGGTTCTCTGAAAATCATTTTTTATTTTGAGAAGTCATTGTAGTGGAAATATTGAAATTTTGCACAAAAGTCGTAAACGCAACCACATGGGTTGCCTACCTGTGTTGTGTATACATTCACGACCCCATTACGCTCTAGTAAGCGGGAAAAACAGACACGAAAAATTACTTATCCAGGGCACATTTATTTGAGGAAGAGTGAGATCTATCCTAATGTGGGCAGCTTGACTGCTGAAAGACAAAATCCTATGCATGTGCGTCTTTCTTACACAGGGTGAAGCACTGGCGTTAAATATCGTTGGTTCACGCGCGCTGTTTGAACGCCGTCTTTGCTCTTGGTGCATTTCCTTGTCTCATCAAATGGTTTAATCCTATCACTCGTCACGTGCGTGCTTTTTCGGCGCATTGTGCGTAGTGTTCAGTCGGCGACTACATCCCGTAGGTCACTGTCCTAGCATTTCTTTTGTGCCGCTTCCGGAGCTCATCTTGAATGTTCAGCCACAAGCCAGAAGGCTAGAAAACAGCTGCGTAACATGCGCTCAGGTAAAGCTGCCCAGCGATAACAATGGTGACGGGGCAAAGCCTGGCGCGAAAAACAAGTACCAGATGATGATGGTGGTGGTATTGCTATCGCCCATTTGAATAGGCCAAACGCATAAAAAAATTTGACAGCATTCGGATGATGATAAAGGCTGGTAGGGAGCTGGGCGCTATTACCACAGCTGCAAGTAACTTTATAAAATCCCTGTTCAATATTTAAGTGTTGTGGAGATATAAGGGGGATAAAATTCTATATGTTATTCTGAAACACTTGGTATTCTGAAATTTGTAGTATTGAAATATTCTTTAATTAAGCCAATGGATGTTCGGAAGGGGATTTACGGAAGGTTCCTAGTAACAAAACTTGTCTGTGCATACTACCATACGAAACATTTAGGACCCTAACATACGGATGCCAGCATATGGAACACTTACGGAAGGACCCTAACCTACAGAATATTTCTGGAAGCCTACTAACATTACTTGCAGAATAAGATTGAAAATATTGCGCTATTTTGCTTTCGTGCCAAGAACCACCCTCATGAAAATCGTGTGTTTTATGTCTGCAGATCCAACGCATGGTGATCAGCGGTGGCAACTTCAAGCCTGACACACTCAAACCCAAGGAGGTTGTGTCGCTGCTTTTGGACGACGCCGAGCTGGAGAGGAAGTGTGAGTTTATAGTTAACTCTAACGAGGCTTCTTACTATTAGAATTAATACTGAAAGTATGCTCATACCACTGATGAAAATCAAAGTGAAATGCACGCATTTTAGTCTCATTCCAAATTTATCAAAGTTGTCTACTGTGGAATTATTCATCAGCCCCCGTGTTATTTTTCCTGTAGGCTAAAATATTGAGCAGGTGGCTTTGTAAACTGGAATCAAGCCTCTTTTTAATTAGGTCATAATTTACATTATATCTTGCATTCTATTCAAAAGCTTATTATTAGGCTTGTGTGAATATTGGAATGCTTCAAATATTCAAACGAATTGTAGAGTATTCGAATTTAGGTAATTGAAAATTTAGAAATGTTCGCGATGAACAAATAGTCTGCATGTGACCGCCTGTAAAAGTAGTTTCACTGCAGTGTTGTGTTGCTAAGCTGTGGAAGCACCTATACAGGGAAAATTCGCTCTGCCGTGAAGCTCTTTTTTAAACTTAAAGGGGCCCTGCAACACTTATTTAGCATGGTCAGAAAACGCTGCTGAGAAAACGCGAGGCAAATATTATAGCGGCAGCACAAGACTTGGAATACACAGTAAATTCTGAATTTCAGCTAAAAATTGCCTTCTTCTTTCTACAAATGACACTCAAAGCTCAAAAATCACTTGTCACAGCCATTGGCTGACTTGAGCATGACGCGCTCGGTCGTTACTGGGGCCCCCGCTTGTCCACATGTACGTAGGTGATCGCACTGAGAGGCGCGTAGTCTAAGAAAAAATGGAAGAGAGAAATAGTGCTCAAGGTCACGAGGCCAGCGTGGCGTTTTTCTTTTCCCCGTGCCATCTCTCCTTTAGCTTCCAGCTCGTTCGTCCGGACGAGAAGAGAGAATGCAATTGCAATGTGCGACAAGTCTTTGTGACTCTGCTTATAATGGACTAATTCTAAAAATTTTGCACTCATGAATTCGTAAGGCGATAAGCTTCTTTAGTGGCTTCATGGCTACTTGAAAAAGTGTTGCAGTGCCTCTTTAAATGAACATTTCATAATTTTATTACACTTTAAAGCTTGTTATGATGGCTTACATGTTCTAAATATGATAAATTTTAAAATGTTACCTATTTTACAGGTCATCACCAGCATCCTACCAAAGCTCAAATACCGCTACTACTAAAGATTGTTTAGACTTCCTTTGACCGAAAAAAAAAGTGACATTTGCTATATTTCAAATAAAAAAGCTTTGTGCAGGTTAGTTAGATCATAATAAATATTCCCATTTTTGTTCTATATGTGATACATACCACTCAAATTCGATTTGAAATTATTCAATCAAAATTAATATTCGCCTCGAATATAACATTAACTATTCGCACAAGCTTACTTATTATAAGTGCATACTCGTAGGACTAATTTTTTTTTTTGTTTCGTTAAATTTGATACATCCTGGTATTTGTGTTACTCATCCAAAATTTTAACTGTATTGTAGTGTTCCTACTTGAAAGAACGGAACAGCCTTAAAGCACGAGTATGGAACATGTCTTGATCTGCTTCATTTTTTAACCTCACCCTTCTCTTCTTTCCTGCCTCAGCTCTTATGCTTTTTCTTAAAGGCTCATACCGCTTCTTGTATGTTGCGTGTCTTCTAAGATAGAATTTATTTTTTAATTTTCATAATTAATTGGTCACCGTCAAGTGTAATTGTCAAATTTAAGAATCTTACGTCCAATTTTTATAATAAGTTCCTCAGTGCGACAGAAACATTTGTAACCAGAATTTTTCTACTTGCAGCGAACATGAAGTTGCGTACACACACGGCTACAATGCAAACAGTGAGCGTTAGAGCAGTTCATGTTTGAGTACGACATTTTACTGCGCGTGCACCGCAGCTCGACACACAAAAACAGAACCGCCTCTCACCGTGCAACTGCTTCTACCTCGTAAAGCAGCTTAGAGTTGAGCTAGGATGGATAATAATGTGCATGTTATAATTTTTACAAGTAATTACGACATGCCCCGCCGTAGTGGTCTAGTGACTAAAATACTCGGCTGCTGACCTGCAGGTCGCGGGTTTGAAGCCAGGCTGCGGCGGCTGCATTTTCGATGGAGGCCGAAATGTTGTAGGCCCATGTTCTCAGATTTGGGTGTACGTTAATGAACCCCAGGTGTTCGAAATTTCCGAAGCCCTCCACTACGGCGTCTCTCGTATACATATGGTGGTTTCGGGACGTTAAATCTCACATATTAGTAAACTAATTACGGCATGCATGACAGCATTAAACTGCGTGACTATGCACAGCAAGGTGATTAACTTTGTACTTCAGGTTTAAGGCTCTTCTACCACGCTTCACGACATATCAGTTTTTTTCATTACCTGTAAGCAGGATTTAACATAATAAATTCCACTCACAACTTGAAAAGGATGCTATAATCTGTCAGCATACATTCAAACCTCGATATAACGAATTAGGATATAACAAATTGTTGGCTACAACGAAGTTAGTGACCGATAGCTTTCCCATAGATACAATGTCACAAATAATCATTTATAACGATGTTTCGGATATAACAAATTATTTTCGTGGCAGATAGGAGGTTGTTATAATGAGGCTTAAGTGTATTACATAGCCGTTTCATTTCTGCCAGAATCTAATCTTGCATTCTGACCAGTTGTCGGTCCCTTTAAGCATGTTTTTTCGTCTTTTTCTTGCTGCTGATTTTGTTTTGTTTTTCTTCTGTACATTCACACAGTCCGGCAACGTCAGGAGGAACGGAAGCAGCTCGAGGACAACGTCGAGAAGCCCAAGGAACGCAAGAGGCGAAGCGACAAAGGCGAAAAGGTTAGTGCTTTCAATGTAGCATCCGTAACTGTGTCTTTATGTACAGTAGACTCTCAGGTAACGAAACTACCCTAAATGGAACAACTGTCTTTTAATATGAGTGGTTTTGTACTTGAATTGTGCAACCCTGTTCATCTTGCGGTAAACGAAGCTCCCGTTAAATGAAACACATTTGCCTAGTCTCTTCAGGTTTCGTATAACAGGAGTCTACTTGCATAACGCCGTTAGGTACACTACGTACTCTGTACTGAAACTCGCGATTGTATATCAAAAAAGGAGAAAATTATTGCTTATATAACCTGTATAAGACCTAAGCAGCATGCCTTGCCATGCAGTGTTTAATTCTTTTCGCAATTATAATGCTTTGCCACATTACACGGACGTGCTGTCATTAAGCTTAAGATATTCATCATTACTGTACGCTAGCACCACTCTTTCTGCGCAAGCCATTCCTTTCTTTAGATAGTCATACCCCTCACATATTTTTCCTCCACAGGGTACGAGTTCCCTTCAGAATGAAATGGCCTCTTTCACAGCATCTGTCAAAGCGGTGTCGTTTCTGCCGGTTGAATGTTTTCAATAAATCTGGAGGCAATCTGATTGCAATACCGATAGATGCGCACTTGCAGAGGTGCAGCGTGGCGTACTAGCAAACATTTTTCGATGAGTGCATACTTCTTGATTTACGGCGCTGCACTTTTGGCCGGTATTTCTTGGGGGATCCTACAGGGGAGGTATTCTCGCGGTGTTCATCTAGTGGACGTGTCTACTTCGGCAGAGTGCATTCAATTACTCAAAAAAGTGGCGCGCCGTGTGCGACGTCATAACGCTCTCTAGTACTACCGATGTCCTCCATGGTTCGCGGACAGCTGCATGACTGGTCGGCATCATCTACGCTTGAGCATTGTTTGCTTAGTTTCCGGAGACTTTGTTCTCAGGTGATTAAATATGCAGAAATCACTTTTGGTGGTTCGGGAAATGTCACCGCCGTCGCTTAACACGCGAGATTCTTAGCCGTCATGGTGGTGAAATATTCCAACTTCTGCAACCGGCGACGTGCCGCTTTTAAAAAAAAAAAGGTGGGAGACACGTTTAGAAGTTCTACAAGTGGGTAACGATGTAGTTGAAAAAACATTCTGCCAGCAACTCCTTTTTCTCTTGAAAGAATAACACTCCTCGTTTATTTGTCACAACGCGACAGACATCGCAGTCAAGCGTCGCTTCTTGCGGGCATCAATGTTGAATACTCTCAAACCGGTCTGCTGCCAGCGAGCGCAGGTGAGCGCCGAATCTGCTGTCGAGGGTAATCCGGCTGTTTTCCCCTAGGACACCGTCCGTCGTGTGGATGCGCCTGCAGGCGGACCATCCGCGGATTAGCTGTCCGCGTCCACGACAAATCCGGATTCGGTCCGTCGTCTGAATGCACCATACCCGCCAGCACGTTCCGAGCAGAAATAGAAGGAAAGTGGGGGGAATGTGCAGTGACAGGACTATTAAACAAACTTGACAAGTCTGAACTTGTGTATCAACGTGTTGAGATATTAAAAGAACTATGCAGGCAATGCGTATCGACCTTTGAATTTTCATGATGATAGTTATTGGGCAAGAACAGAACGACTAACAGAACGCGTTATAACTATCACCATGTCATATCAACTAGCCCAAACTGCCACACTTTGAAATGTGTCAGGCGGGTGGCCACGTTAAACCTAATTGAAGTGCTAGCGTGATCACAGTTCATGCTCGGCCTCCGAGATGTGTGTCCAAAAGCAGATCTCTGAGGGCAGCAGTCTTGTTCATTCATGTCGAGAGTTGTGAAAGCTATGCGACGTCAAAATGACGTTTCGGAAGAAAGACCGGAAACGGGTGGCGCGCTGCTCGCCGAGCTTCAGCCAATCAGTGGAGGCTGGACAGCCCACTAGATGTACACCACAAGATTTGCACCCTAGGTGTCTGATTGAGGCTATAGAATGGCCATGCCGGTTTGTTGTTTCCAAGGTGTGACTGTAGTGCACCGCATGCTGTCTCGTTTTATGCCATTTTTTTCTTCCTTACCAGCGGGGCCCTCGTAAAAAGAAACTCGTGGAACACAATGTGACGACCAGCGCTCCTGCGGCGATGGCTCCTACGCCGCCTCCCACGCTGCCCTCGCAACAGGACTCCGAGTCCATCGTCAGCCTGGACTCCGTCCCACCAAGCCCGTACAGTGAGGTGGGTGCCTGTGTTTATGCCACGCTGTCGCATACTGTAGTATTATCCTATGCATTATAACAAGACGACTTGCCTATAACCGCATTAAATATTCTGCCTATTGTAACAGCATATTCTGTGCATTGTTACAAGTGTGTTTGAACGAAGCTAAAAAAAATTTTTTTTTGCCCGGAAGTTGCACAGAACTTGGTGGAACAAAATTAAACACAAACATTTTGCTCAGACACTGTAGTTGCAACAGCGTATTCTGTGTATCACATTATAGCAGGGATAAAGTAGGCTACAGGTAAAACAATGTACCTCATTAGCCAAGGTGACCTACTGGCTACATCGTTCAAACAGCTTTCAAATGATGGGGCTCTGTGGGAGAGCTGTCCGGTCTTGTCCCTATGGTTTTTATCTAATGGGGATTCATTTAAAAACAAATAACTTAACCAATAGTAGTACACTCATACCTCAATATAACGAACACAGATGTAATGAATTATTGGTTATAATGAACTAGGTGAAGAATAGGCTTGTCATATACTTGTCATATAGCTTGATATAACAAACCCAGATGTAACGAAGTAAATTAAGAATATTCTTGCAATAGATATAGTGTTAGGAGTATACATGTATAACAAGTTTTCAGATATAATGAATTCGTGTGAAATGCAACTTTGTTGTAATAAGGCTTTAGTGTGTATGGTGGTAGAATTATCCGTTTTACAAGGAATTGTAGGATATAATGAAGTATTCTCAGGGCATCTATGACTTTGTTCCAATGATGTTTAAGTGTAAAAGCTCGTTATGCCTACTCACTTATGCAGCGTTCGCTCAGCAGCGTGGCTGTCGCGCAAGATGATGACAGCAGCGACGGTCCCCTCATCGTGGACGATGGCAGCCCGTCGAGCACCCCGTTGCCTCCGCTGAGCGCTTCAGGTGAGACTTGCTCAGTGTCGTTAATGTGCCAGACAATTATCTGTGCTCACTTTATGTGTGCACAGTCTTCATTTGGCAGAGCTGATGGGCTGGTGCAGGGCAGTTTTATTGGTAAAGGGTGAAGTGAGTGTGTTATTGAGCGTAAAGCACAAGGCCATTCACGACATCACAGCAACCATAGGTCTTTTGATTTTTGCATCTCATGAAGCTAATATGCGATGGTCTACATTTGGAACCTCTTCCTGAAAGATTTTTTTTCTCGTTTCGTTTTGCCTGCTCAGGGGACAGTCCCGGAGCACCATCTCCAGGTGGCAAAAAGGGCCGGGGCACGGGTAGGAGTCGGGGTAGGCCACGAGGTTCAACGCGCAGGGGAGGGGCCACACTGCGGGGCCGGGGATCTATGCTGGCAGCCGCCGAGCGAGCTGGAGCCCAAGCAGGAGCCCAGGCTGGCTTTGCAGCCTACGGTTACAGTGTTCCCTGGAACGGTGCATCGTCAACCGGTGAGTCGCGTGTGGGCGATGCCGTTTCTCTCTTGTGTGCTTGTCTGTCCCGGGATTTCGGTGAGTTGCAGCCATGGAGCGAGATTATATGAGGATGCGGCACGATGGCGTCACAGAGGGATGCGGTTTAAGCCGAAGCTCGATAGATGACACTTTCGGCGTGTTACCATCTCTTACATGCGCTTCCATCGAGGCAAAGCATAAAAATCGCTATAGCGCCTGCTGCATTGTAAATTTTTTTTAGATTTTTGTCTGTAACATCTATCGGCAGACGTAACAGATATTTTGGCTAATAATGACCACTTATAGATGCAGGACTGGTTACGATGCGGTCTTTTTCGACTTCTATTTACCCTCCCATAGAACCACATGTATACGCATACAGCTTTTGGTGCAGTCCCCCAAGATGAAAGACTGGTTATGATGTGGTTGCCGGAAAATATTTGTGACAAACGCGGTAGGGAATTCACGTTTGAAAAGAGGAGCGCTGTGGAGCGAACGACGAGATCGTTACAGAAGGGACGTGGAATGAATGAACGAAGGGTGAAAGGAAAACAGAGGAAAAAAAAAACTTTTTGCCCCGTATCTGCATGTTCGACTGCAAATGTCATCCAAAGACGATAGTCTCCCGTCTGGACAGAATGAATAGAATAAAACACTTATTTGGTGATTTGCATGAGAAAATCTGTGAATGGGATTCTGGAGGCACTGCGTGAGACATGAGCGCCGTCTGGTGGTAATCTCAGAAAACGAAAGGATGGTCTTTATTATAGCAAGTGCGGAGCGTGCATGCACAATCTTGCAGGCCATATTTTGTATACTTCAAGGTAGGTGGCAGCACCATGTCGTCTTAGCAAAGCGTAGGAAACTTGTCTTTTTGTGCATTGCATAGCATTGTCACTGCAGCAGTAATGAACGCATCGGTTCTTAGAATTACTTATGTATGACTTTTATAGTGTAAAGAAACACCCCACACGATATTGAAGTGTTGATATTGTGCCTCAGATATGCGCAATACTTGCTGTTTAGTCGACAGTCGCACAAGTATGAGTGTGGAAACTTGAGCAATATTGGTGGGCGCTATGGATTTGGTTGTGTTAAGCCGTTTGACTTGACAAACAGACAGACCAAAGTTTTTGTGTCAAAGTATCCCAAGAAAGACTATAATACCCCGGCACGCTGCGCGGGCTGGCTGCCTTTGAAACGGTGCCGTCGTGGCTACAGTGTGCGCATCACTCGCGTGGTTCCGGCTGCGCGGTGCTCGACAGGTCACGTGTCATTCCGTCCTTTATGAACTGCTCTTAAGTTTCCTGTTGGAATAAGCGTCATCGTTATCGAGCTTGCTATAGATATCGCATTTGCTACCTCATCTGTAAATTTAAGAACTTTTACAGTTTTATGACACAAGTTTTCGCCTTTGCTACCAGTGAGCGGTCTTATGTAAGCTAGGTGGGTTTTTGTTGTAGATCTCCTGGCCGGGATTGTGAACTTCGTATCACGCACGCTGCTCTCGATTCAGTGCTTGAGCGCAACTTATGGTGCAGCAATTTTTTTTCCCGCGGCGACATACCGAACTAACGTTGTTTTCAATTATGTCAATGTAAAGGGACAAACAGATGAAGTGTGTTTGTGTGTGTCCTAAAATTTAAGCTTTATGTTCCTTATTTTAGCACTGTTTTCCACATTGCAGAAAAGTAAAACTTTTGCTCACTAAAGCTGCCCACATATAATTTCTTATTACGCTGCTTTAGGTTTATGACTATGAGGTTGTGGGATCGAATTCTGGTTGCGGCGGTTGCATTTACATGAAGGCGAAAATGCTGTAGGCCCGATTGCTCAGATTTGGGTGCACGTCAAAGAACCCCAGGTGGTCGAAATTTTTTCGGAGTCCTCCACTGCGGCGTCTCTCATAATCATGTAGTGGTTTTGTGAGGTTAAACTCCACATATCAATCAATCACCTTTGTCATTAGACACTTCGGATTGCCTTTAGTTATTAGGGCATAGTAAAGATATGTATCAATATATTGTACACTCGCATACAAGTGAAGTTCGGTGAATGAGCCAAATATTCTGTCATGTTTGTGTGTGTGTGTGTGTGTGTGTGTTTAGATGTTAGCTGAACGTGTGAAGGTTCAATAGATATGTTATTATCTGGCTTGAGCATATCTTATCACATGTACGAAGAGTCAAACTGTAATATGCTTGAACGTGGCCTATCAGAATTTGGAACTGTGTCTGGCTTCAACAATAAAAGGAATTTTCGCCTAGTGAAAATTATCGTAATGATTGACTCGTCGAGGTTCCGGTGGGTACAAGTGTGACCACCGCTGCAGCATTAATCTTGTCGCCAAGCCAACATACAACGCTTGCAGCCCAGATTCTTGGGGGGGGGGGGGGGGGGGGGGATTTGCACTTTCCAAACTCCTCCTTGGCTGTGCCACTGGTGAGGACATTGTCGCATGTGCTGTGATAGTGGCCCCTTGGCCCCCTTTGATTTCTTTTGGTCTGCTTCCCCCCCCATGCCACTTGAGCATTGTGGCGAAGCTGGCTTCCGAACATTGCTGTGGTAGCAACAAAGCACTGATCCAAGCCCATGAAATGGTAGATGCAGCTGAGGTGGGACTTCTAAGTGATGCTATTTTTCACCTGACATGTGATCAGACAGTACGAAAAAGTTGTCTGCACGTCTGAATTCTTAGCTGGCAAAGGTTGTCGAAAGATGATAGCCTGCTGTCTGCAGAGAGAGAATAAAATATTTATTAGACGTTCCGCGTGAGAAAGTCTGTGAGGAGGCGGTGCTGTGTTTGAGTTACTGTATATGCTACCTTTAGGTAGCAGAGCTGCGCCTCTGATCGAACTCGTCACTCGCGCCCCCATTTGCCAAGTGTACTCACATGCGCAAAACGGGAAAGCCAACTTGATGGCTGTGCGGGTTCTGGTGAGCCGCCGTACCACTGGCGCCACCGCTGCCCAAGCACGTGCGGCGAGGCGATTCGGTTGACTGCAGAATGTACTACTTCATTAGTGTTGTGGTTGTGTCTTGTGTTGTCTGTTTTTAGTGAATGTCAGTGCTGAGTGGTGGCTGTGCGGTGCATGTGCCTTGACTCAGTGTTGCATAGTTGCGACCATGACAGGATGCTGCGCTCTTCCACTACACGAATTGACAAGACAACAGGAAAATCTGTCTTCTCCGTTGCATGTGGCACGTCCATGGTGACTGACAAAAAAGGAATTGCCAAATATGCAACTTGCTAAACTAGATATATTAAACCGAGTTGTCAACGGCCGCGTTTTGCTCTTACCATCTTGAATTTTTGAAGTTCAAAATAAACTCTGCTTTTTGAAAGGCGTGTCAGAAAAAAAAAAGCTACACTGCAAGTAGTGAAGTTGGCATGAGCAAAAATGCTCAAGCGAAAGGTAGCTATGGCAATTACGTATGCCGAATTCAGTTCGATACATTGCAGGTAGTCGAATAAGCATGAAATCGACATTACAGCTCGTATATTGCTCATGACAGTGCGTCTGTCAGTCGTCAAAATTGTTGCTGCAGGTTGAATGTGTCG
Organism: Rhipicephalus microplus; assembly: GCF_013339725.1. NCBI lineage: Eukaryota > Metazoa > Arthropoda > Arachnida > Ixodida > Ixodidae > Rhipicephalus > Rhipicephalus microplus. The sequence goes on along the minus strand of NC_051167.1, from coordinate 213,560,243 downwards.
GCGGTTCCATACGACTAGTGTTACATTACGTTCCCAATGCACATCACCATAGGCGTCACGCCTCACTGAAATTATATGGTTAAGAAGCTCGTGGTAATATTCCTGGACTATGTAGGCGATAACCAACATAGTATGTATTCTTTTGCGTGCCCTTGTTGACATACATAGAGCATGTCCCAATACTCAACGTAGACGGCTAAATAGACAGCTAAGTGGACAGCGGTCATCTTAAGTCCCATTCCAATTCTCACGTAGCCGGCAAAATAGACAGCTTTGAGGAGATGTCATCGTAGACAAATGCGATGCAGACTACTTTGCTGTTCAAACAAGATGGCGACTCAGCGAAACTGCCCCGCCGCGGTAGTCTAGTGGCTAAAGTATGCGGCTGCTGACCCGTAGGTTGCAGAATCGAATTCCGGCTATGGCGGCTGCATTTCGGATGGAGGCGAAAAGGCTGTAGGACCATGTGCTTGGACTTGGGTGCATGGTAAAGAATCCCAGGTGGTCGAAATTTCCGGAGACCTCCACTACAGCGGTTTTGGGACATTAAACCCCACATATCAATCAATCCGCTCAGCGAATTGCTCGGATTGCTTAGATCTCGCCGGAATGATCGCCTGCATGCAAGCAGATGCTTCTCTGGACACTCAATGTGAGTAACTTTCAATTTTTCTTAAATTGTATGACGAAATAAGATTGAAAAATCGACAGTTACATTTGTTTATTTTAGCTCTCTCTCCTCGACACAAGGTGGTGCCTTGTCGCGTAAAAGCCATCTAGACATGTTTCATTTCTTGGACAACGTGTGCTCGATGCTGTCTTTTGAGCTGTCTACGTCGACTGTCTACGATGATGTCTTAGAATTGAAACACAGCCACAGAACGGGACGGAACAATAAAATTTTGCGCGAGTAAATGTTTTGAATATTCACCTTACCTACAAATCTGTCAAAACAGTATGATTCAGCCCGAGCACTGTGCGGCATTGCATTTGAAGTTTCGCCGAGTGTTTACTTTATGCCACAGCTACGTGGATATGCCGAAAATTCTCGTTTACTTATGTTATTTGTAAAATACAGTTTTAGCAATTATTTTAATCTGCCACTTACTTAGTCACTTAAAGCGTTGGGCCGAAAACTATGTGAAACAAGCAATTTGTGGAGCATAATTTGTCGGGAATCTGATTCCGAACAAATTCGGTCAAAAATTTCTTGCTTGCTTTTTCTAAAACGAAACTATTACTTCCTATGGTGATTGCCATCGAACAAGCTATGGCACCAGTGCTATTTAAAGCCATTATTTGTTTGAGTTTTTCCTTTTTTTTTCCTTTCGAAGCGAAAGTCATTGCGCTAGCGAGGGTTTATGAACAAGCGAGAAAGCGTACGAAGCCGCTAGGCCGCCTCGGCTCCTGCATTCGGAAGGGGTGGCTTTTCTGCATGACGTGAACGCCTCGGTGGATAAGATGGCAGACCTATGCGCTACTTAGCTACCTAATGGTAGCATCTACAGTAATTCTACGCTGTGTGAGATATGGACGCCATCTGGCAGCAATTTCAAGAAACGAAAGTGTTTGTAGAACGCAGAGCCATTTGTAGGTGGCAACACCATGTCATTCTAGTGAAGCATAAGAAACGCCCACTTTTTAGATGCGGAGCATCTTATACTCGCGCCTTGTAGTGCGCCGTCCGCACCGCTTCTCAAACATTCGACAGCTGACGCGCGCGCATGCGCCGTCGCGCCGTCGCCCACTCTTCCACCATCTGTGCATCCCTTCCTCCTCTACACACCGCGCGCGCTTCACTCCTCCACCATCTGTGCACCCTTCCTCCTCTACACACCGCGTTCGACATCTACAATTCTCCTGATTCTCCAGTGGACGCGCATGTGGCGTCGCGCTTCGAGAACATTCAACAGCTGACAGTGCATGCGCCGTCGTGCTGTATATATACTCAAGGTCGGCGCTCCCTCGCTCAGTTGCCGCTCGTCGGTTGGTTTGTACGGCGCGTCGACGTCCAAGGTCGCGGTGAAATGAATTCCAACGAATCCACAAACACAATGATCAACGTCCCCTCGACCAGCGCCGCCCTTTCGCATACGTGTGTACGTGTTCACTCATTTAACACCCCCTCCTACAACCACATTAACCAATTTAGCCATCGACCCAAGTAAGTCGCAATTTAACACCCCATTTCACAACCACGTTAACCAATTTAGCCATCGACCCAAGTAAGTCGCACTTTAACACCCCGTTAACCAATTATATGGTCCGCATCCTCCTCAGTGTTCCCCCGAGGGAAGCTGCGGGCAATTTTTTTGTTTTGCATCGCATTATCAGTGTGCGTAATAACAAGTGCGGTTTTTAGAATTGTATACCTATGCATTTTAGAAATAAAGAAGAACGCTTCATAATAGCTACGTATTGATGTTTATCTAGAATATGCGTAAGACTTGCTTTTTCGTTGACAATGCTGACAAGTATGAACTAGCCAGCAGATCGGCTGGGTGTTGAGAAGGTGCCTAAACTTTCGCAGGGTTGCTGAATGGTGCGACTAACATACCAAGAGACAAACACACAGACAGACCATAATTTTTGCGTTGAAGTATTCCGAAAAAATACTATTGTCTTTAAGACTGCGCACTGAAGAGTTACAGCGTCCGAAATTTCAGACGTTCTTGTACGTCGCCGAGCGTGAGGCTTTGCGACTGTGCCATGAAATCATCTGAATTGTTAGGTGTGGCTGGAAGCTTTGGCTTTCGGAAAATCGGCACTTTTCTGATTGATTGATTGATATGTGGGGTTTAAAGTCCCAAAACCACCATATGATTATGAGAGACGCCGTAGTGGAGGGCTCCGGAAATTTCGACCACATGGGGGTTCTTTAACGTGCACCCAAATCTGAGCACACGGGCCTACAACATTTCCGCCTCCATCGGAAATGCAGCCGCCGCAGCCGGGATCTGAACCCGCGACCTGCGGGTCAGCAGCCGAGTACCTTAGCCACTAGACCACCGCGGCGGGGCGGCACTTTTCTGTATTTGCAAATGTGGCAGCCATGCGCGTTGCTGGGTGCACACTGAGACGGCTACTAGAAGTCACCGAAGCTCTCCACGTGTACTTCAGCGACCAAAGCTAATGCAGCCAACTTTCGAGTTCACTAATTCAGAAAGATTTTTGCTTGGTAGTCATGCATTCAAATACAGTGACGCTTTTTCTGCTTGGGATCATGCTTAAAGGCATTGCTTACACTTAGAGTGATATGGTAAATTCCTGTATCCAAAAATGTTTGTTCTCAAATGGTTATTCGAAACATCCGAAAGACCCTACGCAGTTCCTGATGGTCTTATGCTGCAATAAAAGAAGTGTAGTTGATGAACCTAATTAACAAGCCATGTGTGTTTTCTTCTAGTGATAAAACACGGAAGTGCCATCACAGATGTTTCTGTGACATTTTTTGCTAAAATTTGTTAAAGCTAATCTATGATAATCATGTCACCTCTATTCATGTTATCATTCTATATTTTACCATTAGCTTTCTGTACTAAGTCAGGTTAGCCATGGGTGATATTTATAGTTCTGTGCTTCTTATATTATTATTCTGCTTGAATAGCGTGCAGCCAATCGTGCTCGTATCATGCGTGGGGACACAGCACATGTCTTAAAATTGCTTCTAGCGAGGGGTGCTGCAAGAACCAGTGTTGCTGCTCCAAAAATCTGCTCTAAAACAACCTAAGCCAGTAGCATCACTGATATTGGTAGCGCTGCATATTGCTTATTTTAGCCAATGTGAACATGATAAATTGGTAACGACAAGATTGTCGAGGAGGGTGCTCTTGGGTTTGGCGCTCTTTCTCAACCCAGCTTTTTTCCTCTAGGAGTGTGGCAGCTTGGGCTAGTTGGTATGACATGACGATGGTTATGATCACGGAGTCAGACAAGGAGAGCAGAAAAGTAGGTCTTAAAATTAATCTCGGCTCCACGGTAATAACCGTGAAGCTGAACCACACGACTGAAGTAACTAGAAGAATTAGAATGGGGTGGAGCACATTTGGCAAGCACTCTCAAATCATGACAGGTAGATTGCCACGATCCCTCAAGAGGAAGGTAAATAATAGCTGCTTCTTGCCAGTTCTTAGCTACGGAGCAGAAACCCGGAGACTTACAAAGAAGGTTCAGCTTAAATTGAGGACGACACAGCGAGGAATGGAAAAGAAAATGGTAGGTGTAACCTTAAGAGACAAGAAGAGAGCAGAGTGGATTAGGGAACAAACCGGGGTGAAGGATATCATAGTTGAAATCAAGAAGAGGAAATGGACACGGGCCGGGCATGTAGCACGTTGACAGGATAACCATTGGTCATTAAGGGTAACTAAACGGATTCCCAGGCAAGGCAAGCGGGTTAGGGGGAGACAGAAGGTTAGGTGGGCAGATGAGATTAAGAAGTTTGTGTGTATAAATTGGCAGCAACAAACACAGGACCGAATTGACTGGCAGATCATGGGAGAGGCCCTTGTCCTGTAGTGGACGTAGTCAGGATGATGATGATGATGATGATAGCGCGAGAACAAAAAGACAATGAGAACACGAAGGACACGAGCGCTCATGTCCTTCTTATCTCTTTGTCGCCGTTCCGTTCTCGCGCTATAACCATCGTCATTTCCTCTAAGCTAAGCACTCCATGGCAAGTGCTGGTCATTTTATCTGCCACACTGTTTTTATTCGAACGTAACGTGCGGTTTTCTCCAGATATCGGCTACCTAAAGTCAACCCTTTCGTTACAATCGAATACCGAAATTATATTTTTTCTCCTGGACGCATCGAAAAGTCACCTCTGGTGCTACAGTTGTCGTATAATTACAATCGAATAAATATGGTAATTTGACCACTACTACCGCAAAATTCCGAGCAAATGCTTTCTCCAATGTCAGCTAATTTCATGTTTCCGCATAGTTGCTAGAAATAAAACTCCTTCTGCATTTATTTTCTGCACTCTCATCACTCGCCGTGTCCACGGAACACTAGCCTGCTGAATCCCATGCTATCCTGCTTAAGCAGTCTGCTGGTCTTTAAGCGCCTGCACCTGAGATTTGTCGTCAAAATCTGATCCCCCCCCGCACAATGATCGCACCCCAAACTTTGCACAAGACGCCCACGACGATTTTCAGGGTCCCTTTGCAGGAGCTTCGAGATCTGTCTACGTAGTCGACAAAAGTAAGGCCTCCGAGATATGTGTTTGTCGCGTTCGATAACTTGTTGTTGGAGGTGCTTCTGTATCACGCTTCTCGCGGTATGGTCGCGTTGCCATATTGTTTGTTGTGTTTATGAGCTGCTGTTGTAATGTGCCGTGCCATGAATGAGAGCCAGATGATTTCAATAGAAGTCTGTACGTACAGTGTTTTAGGGACGAGGCTCCTTTGTGCCTAGCCTTGTCGGTGTCAGATTAGTGGATGTAAGACTCAAAAAAAAAGGTTTAATAATAGACATACAAATCGTACTTGTGGAATAACAATACAAAACCTACAAGCACGAACCCATTATACTAGTCGACGACTTCCACATACACATTGATTTGAGGACCTAGCCTGGCACACTCGCCATCATTCAGTTCGTGGATGTGCGTGGATTTTCTTTTTCTGGCGAAAGATTTATGTTGCCGCCATCATGAACTTTGCTGCCATTGCGAGAAAGCCCCCCCCCCCCTCACATTGCCAGTAATTTGGACTTGCTGAGGGGGTGCGGCCGCCAACATTAGTCAATACGTAACGAGTGCTGCTGGTATGCGTGAGTGACTAATGGGACTTGGTGAGGCCGTTGAACACTGCTAGCCTCAGGATGGGCGCATATTTTTCGTCAGAAATCGGATGCCGTCATACCCATTAGAGAAGGGGGATGGAGAAAAATTCACAGACAGAGGGTGTGTGTGTGTGTGCGCGCGCTGGAAGCGTACCTGTCTTATTCGAGCCTTCAATCTGGAGTAGGACAAGTTTGCATGTCAAAAGGTCGTATCCAGTCTATGCACATCCACTGTCTACGAATTTCTGACCTCTTTAAATTGTACACAACAGACAAAAATGATGTTGCTCTTTGTGAATCGCTCTTCCACGATACCGAAATCACTACGCCAATCGCCGCGAGAAGATATGTGCAGAAAGAAGGTCGTTGCTAGCTCTTTTTCGTTCCTCTTAAACAAACCTACGATGGTAAAGTTGGCCTCATTAAAGCCATCACAGTTTAATTATACTGTCTAAACATATTCATCACTTCCCTTTAGTTCACCTTAAAAATTCTACTGATTAACTTGAACATTGTATTACGTAAAAATACCTATTTCGCGTGGACATTGTGCCCGAAATATGTGTCCAATAAATATATAAGTAAATGAATAATAAATTCATTAATAAATAACGACACCTAGTAGGCTGTTGAGGGACTCGCACTTGCCACACGGCAACTTCAGAGGAAAAAAAAAAAGTTATTCTGAAGAAGCACGCGGAAAGCCCACAATAAGAGCATGCCGCGACAGTCGTAAGCGTCGAGAAACCAGCGTCGTTCCAACTGCGTCATTGTGTAATCGCTTAATTGGCACCAGCGGCGAATAAGCTCGCCGCAAAGTTTTTCTTAGCCCTGCTGTAGTGGCACGTCGCCCTGGCTCGTTCATTGTCTTCCTCGCCCTCATTTCCTTGTTCTTAAGCGTACGCTACTTCGTCTGTTTATTTTGCGCCTCCCCATTCATCGTTCAGCAGGGTCCTTTGCAGATTTTTTTTCTTTTGTTAATGCGGTCCTGCACTACCTTTCCAAGTAAATGTCAGATTTTATTTCTTCAGGAAGGAATCGCTGCAAGTATTAATTAAATGCAGGCCCGTATAGCCAGGAGAGGTCGCCCTCCGCCCCCGAAAAGAATAAAAATGTCTTTCAAGGTCTTCAACAAGTGGCCCCCCTCCCCCGAAAAAAAAAGTCCTGGCCCGGGCCAGCTCAAATCTGTGAAAGAACTAGCAGAGGTACGAGAATTTTCATTGACACATAAACCTCCATTTGTCTTTTTTGTTGTGTGGAATGAAAGGCCGAGCAAGCCCTGAAGAGCCTAGAGAACTCACTGATAAGCGTGAGTGCACAGTAGAAGTATATAGTTCCGATCTTTGTGTGCTGACGTCACAACATGGTATGAGCTTTCCGTCACGCGCTTGCACGCAGGATATATCGTGACGTTTCTGCGGCAGCTCCGCATTGGTGACGCACAAGCGGTCATTTTGAATGCGTTAGTACCTGACGTCACCGCAACTTGCCGGACTGCTGCTTCAGGTCGCCAGGATTAGTACTGTAGCGTGACGTCAGTAAGTGCATTGTGGGAAAATCGAAATTACTATATATAAAAAAAATGCCGCGTATCTGCGTTGTTCGCTGGCAAAGGTCGTCGAAAATCGATAGTCGTCCGTCTGGAGAGAGAGAGAGAGAGAGAACAAACTTTAGAGAATAAAAAAACAATTACAGCACGTCCATGGGGTGAATGATGATGAGTGGGCGAAGCTCCAGAGGCAGTCATTGGTAAACCGCGAATCTCTCGTGTAATTCGCCTAGTCGGTCATCATTTAAAGACGTGGAAAACGCTGTGTGTGCATGCCGTACCGCTTGGGCCTCCCGCTCTCGTACGACAGGGTCTTGGTAGCGGTGTCACGCAGCTTCATGGCGCGCATCTGCCTCGCGGGCTTGCTCATTGGGATTGCCCCGCCGCGGTGGTCTAGTGGCTAAGGTACTCGGCTGCTGACCCGCAGGTCGCGGGATCGATTCCCGGCTGCGGCGGCTGCATTTCCGATGGAGGCGGAAATGTTGTAGGCCCGTGTACTCAGATTTGGGTGCACGTTAAAGAAACCCAGGTGGTCGAAATTTCCGGAGCCCTCCACTACGGCGTCTCTCGTAATCATATGGTGGTTTTGGGGCGTTAAACCCCAGATGTCAATCAAATCAATCAATCATCGAGATTCTGTCGGTGAGCGCGCGCTCACCGCTCTGCAGCCTTGTCCATCCGGCAACTCTGATCACGTGCCAACAGCGAACGAATTTTATTACAAGGCTCCCCCTAGCGTGTGTCTCCGCAATAAATCGAACGATTGCCTTCCACCAATGACACGCGCCATATGTGACATCATTCCTATTATAACATCTCGCATCTTTCATCATCAACTACAAGTACCGCCATGTAGTTTTATAACATTTCGCATCTTTTCATCAACTATAAGTACCGCCATCTAGTGAACACTCCGAGTACCGCCATATAGTCTTATAACATCTCGCATCGTTTCATCAACTACAAGTGCCGCTATCCAGTGAACACTGCAAGAACTAAACTAGAGGTGGCTGCCTACTACTGCAACTACATACCTCGGAGGATGTACAGACCCACGCCTCAAGGAGTTTCGCCCCCAAAAAGTTTATTGGACGTTTCCCGCAAGAAGATCGGCCAGTAGGCGTCGCGTGAGATGTGGACGCCACCTGGCAGTAATTATAAGAAACGTAACTTTTTCTAGAATGCAGAGCCACATGTAGGCGGCAGCACTGTGTCGTTGTAGTGAAGCGTAGAAAACGCCAGCTCTCAGCTCTCTCGTTCATTGCGTTGCAACGTCAGCGCAGCGCAATAAACACTGCAGTCTTTATAATTACGTATCTATGCATTTACGCACTGTACCCAATACTTGAGTATTGATGTAGTGCCTCAAATATGCGTAATGCGTGCTTCTTGATTGACAATCTTCACAAGTAGGGAAACGCTGCAAGCAGATCAAGACGGCTGGACGTTGAGGAAGTGCTTAAGCATTCCCCGGGTGCTTGAATCGTGCAACACGCTGGCCAACAGAAAAGACAGACCAAAATTTTTCCGTTGAAGCATCCCAAGAAAGACTAGCGTTTAAAAAAGACTATCGTCTTTAAAACTATCCTATCACCGTCACACGTGTTCAGAGCCTTCTTTTGTTCACATGATATTTGTGTAGCGGAGTGAACCATGAACGAAAAAAAAAGTGTCAGCACCCCCGTAAGCGCTTACGTTCTCTCGTCCTGGGGGCGCCTTTACATTCCAGCACCGTTGCAGCCAGTGACTGCAGCGCCATGGCGAGTCATGGCGGGCGCACCGCTAGGGACTGAAGGGCCTAGAGATGTTCGCACGATTTGGTACCTAGGCCGCACGCGGTCGTCAGAAAACCACCTAGCGCACGAGGGGGGCAGTGGAGTGAACGAGGCGGCCGCGCCGCATTTCGGCTGATTCTCCGGCGGGTGACAGTAGCGGCAGCGCTGTTGTCCCATGGTACTGAAGATCTCAGGAGCGTCTGCATTGGGGGCGCTGGCAGCTACACGGGGGGTAGAGCTGCTGTATGAAGGTAGCATATACGGTAACTCTACCCGGGGGGAAAGAAGTTAGCCTACTAACTCCATTATAACGCGTTTTTTTTAAATTTTCGCTTCCTAAATATGACTCGCGTTACAACATAATACTGCAATTCTGTTCTATTAGGAGCGAAGCTCCTTAAAGCGTGGGCTGTGCGTCCCCTGTATGTAGCCACCTCTCGTTCAGTTCTTGCAGTGTTCACTAGATGGCGGTACTTGTAGCTGACGGCATTAAGTATTACGCTAGCCACCGCCCGATCTAAAGGGTACAGCCATATCCATCCGTCCATCCATCCATCCATCCATTCATCCATCCGTCCGTCCGTCCGTCCGTCCGTCCGTCCAAAAGATGCAAGATGTTATAAACTAGACGGCGGTACGTGTAGTTGATTATGAAAGATGCGAGGTGTTATAAAATAGGAATGATGCCACATATGGCGCGTGTCATCGTTCGATATAGTGCGGCGACGTACGCTAGGGGGAGCGTTGCAATAAAATCGAGTGGGCAAAATGTACGGAGGATTCATGGTTTACCAGGTTTACCTCCGGAGCTTCGCCCACTCATCATCATTCACTTCGTGGATGTGGCGGCACTTTTTTTTTTTTCCAGATGCAACGAAGTGCTTCTGCTCTCGCGTTACAACAAGGAAGCGCCACTCCTTTATTTCGTCGCGATTCTTAAGGACGCTATAGTGTTGCTGTACTATGTAATACTTTAATGAGAACTACCGGTCATGCAGTGAGGCTAAGGCAAGGAAAGCGGATGTTATCGGAAATAATTGCGATTCAAATGTAGAAAAAGAAAAAAAAAGTGGGCGGAAAGATGCCGCTGGCAGGGAACGAACTTGCGAGCTTCGAATTCACACGAGTGCGATTTATCCATCGATTCAGTGTTTCAATTCAGTGTCCCTTTAAATAATGCGTGGGGGTAGTCCTTTTAATGGCTAGAGTTGCTGAATATGCTCCCTTTACGGAGCACGTATCGTAACTCCATTACTGGCGTGCTTTTTGCTTCATCATCGTGGCGACTTACTCCGTATGCCCCCCCCCCCCCCTACACCTTTCTTTATCAGTGCTCGCTTCTCTTAATTCCCACCCTTTATTCGCCTATACTAGTGTCCTTTCGGGATTTTCTGCGTTAAAAAAGCAACGTATACCCCTCCCCAGAGACGTCTTCTCTCGTTTACCTCTAATTGCATTTCGTTTTTTTTTTTTTTGCCCTGTCCCACTATATTATTCATGATGCCGCCGCGAACCCGCTAAACGGAGCGCGTTTCTTTGCCGCATCATTTCTCCTCGCTTTTGTCTTTCTTTCTTTCTTTATTTCTTTTCTTCGCGGTGTTTACTCGAATGGTCGTACTCTCGCTTATTTGTGTACTCGCGTATGTACTACAAACAGCCCGCGCAACCAAAGGGAAGAGCTGTGCGATTGTTCCTCCTCCCGCGGCCAATTACGTGGCCTCCAAATGTCTTTATGTTGGGCTTGGCTCGGCTCCTAAACGGCTTCCCTATAAAGAGGTGGCTCGTTATCACATATCGTCGGAGGATTATGGGCCTTTGTTATAGCTCTTTTTATTTCGCTATTTTTTCTGACTTTGTTAGTGACGCTGACCGCATTTTTGCGACGTAAACACGCGCGCACGACTTACAGTGTCTCGCTCTGATAAGGCAAATGTGCTAAATATGTGCTAAAAACATGTCAGTCAGAAATCAGAAGTCAGAAACCCCACCCCCTTATTAATTTTTTTTAATTTCGTTAAGTTCAGCGATTATATGAGCTTTGTCTGTGTATAGTCCAGTTATTTTGGTACTCAACTTAGCAGCGCTGCTTTTGCCGACATATTGTCCGCTCTGATTGGCCTGAAGCACTGCTGCCGCCTCTCTGATTGGCTGAAAAAATCTAACATGGCGAATTTGGATATAGCAGGATGCAGCAAGTACGTGTTTCTTTTTCCGCTTTGCAAGGCTGTTTGTTCTTTAAAATAAAAATAAAGCAAGGAGCTGGCTTATAAATAATCGGAATTGGACAAAATTCAGGCTACCATCCATAAGCGGTTGCAGATATCCCTTTATGTGGTACTGTTGCTGATGAGCAAGGTGATAGCGATAGCACGTCTGTATTGTTTCGATGCATCAGGCTTGAGTCTGCGCTGAGCTGCTCGCATGCTTTGATTTCTACTTAATAGCGCTTCGTGGGTATCTTTGATGTTTCAGTCGGATTTCAATATATTTGTTTTAGCTACCACGCCGTGCTGTTAAGCTTGAAAGAACGTCAACAGGTTAATGCATGGAGATCGGTAGGAACGGCAGTAGCTCGGTAGGACGTCAAGCTAAAACACTACAGTGTCGAACTTGAGTCTCGGCTTAATTGCGCCGGTACCGGCTACCGAGGTACACTGACTGTCGTAAAACTTAATAGATTGATTGATATGTGGGGTTTAACGTTCCGAAACCACGATATGATTATGAGAGACGCCGTAGTGGAGGGCTCCGGAAATTTCGACCACCTGGGGTACTTTAACGTGCACCCAAATCTGAACACACGGGCCTACAACTTTTCCGCCTCCCATATCGTAAAACTCATGGCGAATTCCATTGAGAGAACGGGAGTAGAGGGGCGGGGCACTGAGGGCGGGGCCACTCAACCTGCCTCTGGAATGTGGCGCGCTCCCGGAGGGCAGGTGACGAGTATAGGGAGACCATGCGACTAACATTCCAAGCCCCGACATATTTTTTGTGGGACAACAGCAAAATACGCGTGAAATTCATACACCACATATTCTTCATTATTCTAATACCTAGTATGATTGTGCAATGACTTATCGGCAAACGTCCAGCTGTCATGGTAGCCATCCGTACAAAACAGCGGTGTCAAACTACACATGGTTGCTACCATTGTCGCCGGGCTGGCCGGCTGAAGAAAAATTCGGAGGCTGTGACGTTCAAGGACCACGTGACTCGTCGTATTGCGCCTACTCCGCTCTTCAGGCGAGAGCACTGCAAACTGCTCCTGGCTGCTCTCGGCGCAGGAAAAGCACTCTCGCTCTACCAATGGATGACTGTGCTCCTGCACCTGTTCGACCACTGAAACACGCCGGCTCTGAAAGGAGCACTTTCAGCGCGGTTTTGGGTGCTCCTGCTCTGTGAATGGAATTCGCCATGAAACCCCCCTACACTGTAAATCCTCTTTGAACCCTTGAAGCGATCCCAATCAAGCAACTTTAGCCTAACCATAATGTGTAGAAACGGTGGCGTAAAGAGGTTTTCCTTCCCCAAACAACCGTTAAAAGGCAATTCTTTGCTTAAAACACCCTTTGGAGCTAAGTGTGTTATGGGTTACGAAAAACCTGTGGCCCCTACGACAGCGTTTCTGATGTTAACTGATATTGGATATGAGGCGAGTTCGATTAAAATATTTGTCTCTTGTAGGGCCATCTATTAACCCACCATATATTTACGCCTATTTTGTGTCTGTTTAATCTGTAGTTATGCAAAACAGGAATATTTCCTCTGGTACAGAACGATGGCTTGATACGCGAAGCCATTTCAGGTGGTCGGTGTAAGACTGTGTAGCGCGAGGTAAGGTAAGGTATTTTACAATGCTAATCGTAAGGTATTTTACAATGCTATGTTGCGTGCGTGGTTGGGCGCGTACGCGCGCCTTCTATGCTGATGCTATCTCTAAAGGCATGTTCCACGTCTGGCAGCTTCATCGTTGGTGATTTTGCGGTGATAAAGGTTTTTAGTCCATTGGCAACACCCCGCGGCATGGGTGTTTTGGTCGGCGAAAACACCGTTTTGCTATTGTGTAAAGGTGTTATAGACTCGGTAAAGTTCTCCTAAGGGTGTAAACTGGTTTGTTTCGGTGTGCTTGTGGTGCGGTGACCCAGAACGACTGTCGTCCATTAGCTACAAGGCTAGGCCTTTCTTTCGTCTGTTTCAAGCCTGAATCAAGGCTGCCAGCGTTGTCGCGTCGTTACACCGCGTCGGATAGCTATCTCGCTCTATGAAAGAAGCCGGGCCCCAGTACAGGGCGAGACTGCCGAATGAAACCGAGAAAGTTGTTTCTACTACTCATTTTGGGGGCGCGCAGGCGACGCTGCGAGCGCGGTTTCAAGTTACGATCAGTCGCGTTTGCCTTTAAGCGCATGCTTGCAGTGCGTACGTGCACATATGTACACTTGGATTGGCTTGGTGACTAGGCTCTGTGTGTCGAAGGGAAATCGTCTGTTCGCCCGTCCCGCTGTGCACGAGGGGACCTCGAATCGAAAGAAGCAAAGGAAATTGAAAAAAAAAAAAAAGTGAGACAACTCTCTCCTTTTTCTTCTTCTTCGGCCGCTTCCTCCCACCGCTCGGGGTTCCTTTCCTAGCCGTGAGAAAAACGGAAGTGCTCTTGCTGCTGGAGTCGAAACCGGGCTACACTCCGTACGTTTTCGGCTGTTCCGGATCTGGCTGCTTCGTTCTTGCCTGGTTCGGTTTTTTTTTTTTTTTTTTGCGCAGTCTTCGACGGCAGATGTCGCCGCCGTCGTCTGCTACGCCTCGGAGGGAGCAGACGATGCGCAACTGCGCGTGCGCAGTGGGCGGAGAGGAGCAGACGATGCGCGTGCGCGTCGTCTGCTTTGCGACTTTTTTTTCTTTGGCAGTCGACGACAATCTTCGTGCTTGATTGCATACGATTCTGCGTTCTCGCGTGGTTCCGACGGTAGCCGTGGTATGTCGCTGCGATGACGGAACCGGGAGTGTATTTTTTTAATGATAAAAAAACATACCTTTTACTCGCGCAGGAAGTAAACATGGCGGATTTTTTTAAAGGTACAGAGCAATGCGCACGAGAACGGATGCGGTTGAATGGACGACGTCGCTGAAATGTTTGTCGCGTCGCGTTTTTTTTAACTTTATATATTCAAAATGTGGTCGCGTCGCCGCCGGTTCCTCTTTCTTGGGCGGATTTCCGTCTGTGCGCGTTTCTTTTAACTCACTTTTTTTTTCTCTCCGTACGTCTTTTTCGTGGAGCGGGCGTATTTAATGAGTGACGCGCCGCGTAGCACCTCGTTCGAATGTGATTTGTGTTTATAACCCCGCCACGCGACATTACGCCCCCCGCTCCGCTTCTGCAGTTGGACACGTTCCGAATGTGATGGTGGTGGTGGTCCATGGGAATTGGTTCATGTTTCCGGCTCTTCTTCGAGGGGGGAGGAGGGGGGGGGAGGTGGTCTCGGAACATTTTCCATTCGCTTCACTCTTCCTTCTGCGTTTGCTAACATTGCAATAAAAAGAGAGAGAGAGAAAAAACTACCTCGTTGGAAAGGTCAACTGTAGCAAGTTTTCGATGTCCACTTATGTCAGTAACCTTTTCGATGTGTGCTTATTTATTTATTGTTACTTTATTCTGTACAATACTGCCGACAGTCCGAACAGGAGATGATGTACATAAACACACGTGTACAAAAGGAAAAAAGAGAAGAATTTTTCGCGCAGCAAGGGTGAGGTAAATGCTAACGAATTCCACTCTGTGATTGCCTACGGCAAAAAGGAATGTTTATGCAAATTAGTTCTTGCGATGTAATTTAGTTCACTTTGATACACTAACGGTCTGCGCCTAACCGTACTACCGAAGTGGAGGTTTCGATGGGAGGGCGTCTGGTCGGCAAGGGACGTCGTTTAAATTAAGAGGGACGTCGTTCACGAACATGGGACAAGAAGGGTATATAGGTCAGGAAGTCGACGTGCTTTCAGGACGCCGTGGTCGGAATTGAGAAGAAATGGGACATGGGCTGTGATGTGCGGGGCATGTAGCGTGGAGGTGAGATAATCGCTAATCATGAAGAGTACATAGCGCGCTGGGTTCCAAGAGAACCGAAACGTGCGAAAGGCAGGCAGAATGTTGGGCGGACACACGAGATTGAGGAGTTAGCGGATACAACGTGGCAGCAGCTAGCGCAGGTTGATTGGTTGAACATGGGAGAGGCCTTTGATCTGCAGTGGTGCAGTGGGCGCAGAAAAGCTGATGATGATCGATCATAACAAAAAGTGATACTGGCACGTTGTTTTTATTTTACCGCGATAGCGTTAAAGAGCTCGTGTCGCAGAAAACCCGCCGCCGGCTTCGGCGCCGTTGGTTGTGAGCGAAAAATTGTCTGTGCGTCTGTGACTGAAAAATTAAGTTACCGAGATGGCCGTGGGAGGCCGCTACGTGTCGGCGCGTGCGCGCGCGATGACACTGAAAAAGCCGCGCATTCGAAGAAAAAAGTGCTCAAGGTCACGAGGCGTGGTAGTTTCTTTGCCCTGCTACCCTTCCCTGCTTAGCTTCCAGTGCTTTAGTCGGGACGAGAGAAGAGATAATGTAATTGCAGCACGCGACAAACCTTTGTAACTCCACTCGCACTCGATGGATTCCTAAAAATTTTTGCGGCGTTGAATTCGTGAGGTGATAAGCTCTTCTAGTGAATTCATTCCATGGTTACTTGAAAAAGT
Organism: Rhipicephalus microplus; assembly: GCF_013339725.1. Classification (NCBI taxonomy): domain Eukaryota; kingdom Metazoa; phylum Arthropoda; class Arachnida; order Ixodida; family Ixodidae; genus Rhipicephalus; species Rhipicephalus microplus. The sequence goes on along the minus strand of NC_051167.1, from coordinate 213,544,397 downwards.
GTTTCTGGGCCCCTTTAACGCATTTCTTTCGGCAGGTGTCACGATGAAAACGAGCCCATTCGGTGATACTATAGCACCCGCTGGTCCAATATACTGTGTGCGTGCATGCGTATGTAACGAACCATATGAATAAGTATGCACTTAGCGGTTGAAAGGTGCACCAGGGGCCGAATTTCGCTATCGCGTTCAACTCTTAAAGGCGAAGCTTAAGGGTCCCCCAATTTTCGTTTGTCGTTTCGTACATCAAATGAAAGGGCAAGCCCCCAAGAGCCTGGGAGATTTGCTGCTAACCGCATGTGCTCCCCGAAAAAGTAATTTCATTAAAATCTAGTTTCTGTGCCTGCTGTACCGTGACGTCACAACACGATATGAGCTTCTTGTCACGTGCTCGCGCAAATTATCGTGACGTCTCCTTGGCCACCCTGCGCCGTGGCTCTGTTGGTAACGCACAAGCGGCCGTCTTGGAAGTTTTGGGTGCCTGACGTCATCACAACCGGCCAGGCGGTCGCGGGAAGTCACAAGAATCAGTACCGTTGCCTGGCGTCAAGCTATAGTGTCGTATGCCGGTAGTTGTGCCATTTTAAATTTGACTTTAATGTCGACATGAAACGCCGCATCGGCATTTGTTGAGTTTTGCATTCGCCCAGAGCTATCTCTGTATGCAAGAGATTTGCATGGCCCAGTGAAATGGCGTTCGAAAAGGGGTGTCAGTACGTTTTCAAAGGCTGCAACTGATCTTTGGCAAGCTGGCCTTGGCTACTTCATGTTACGAATTCGATTGTTGCCTTGGAGAAGGCTAGAGCACTTTTGCACGTGTTATACATATGAGTTGCCGACTTTATGAAGACCACTTGTTGAAACACTGCAGCTTTGGAAAAAATTTCATCGAACCACTGCAGCCAATGTAAGCGGAAAATGAAACGACCTTGGAATCGCAAATGCCGCACTGACATTCATGCATAGGTCGGCAAACTCACTCGTAAGTCGACTCTCTCAGACTGAGGCCGGGCCGTGAGTCCGAGTCCCGGTGAGTATTCTTTTGTTCAGATTGAGACCGAGCGATTCCGGTTGAGGAAAAATTTCGTTAGTCGTAAGTCGTAAGTCTGAGTGAGACCCCGGAGCGCATATATATATATATATATATATATATATATATATATATATATATATATATGTATATATGTATAGAGAGAGAGAGAGAGAGAGGGAGAGAGTTTGTGTCAGTGAGATCTTGATTTCTTTGACGACCTATGCATCCATGTCATAAAGTTTTCGACGCAAATATTTGCAACAGAACGAAGCTCTAACCTTAATTTGTTCTCGTCCGCCGCGGTGGACCAGTGGCTAAAGCTAGATTCGCACGCGAGAGCTAAATCCCGCTGCTCCGTGGACCGATGAGTCAGTCACGTGATTAGTTCAATCCGGCGCATCAGCGGACACGTCGCATGCACACACAGCCAGAGCTACGCTCGCGTAATCCTCGTGCACACTCTCGACTCCTATGCTTATTACGCAGCGCACTTATGTGGTCGACATGCAGGTCACGCGCTGTGAATGAAAACCACCAATCCATTACAAAAACCACCAAAAACCACTTGCCTCTTCCACTGTCACGCGGAACACATTCGGGCGTTGCCGCAAAACTAAGACGTGTGGATTTTAAGCCGGCTGCCTGCTTCCGAGCCACGCCAAATCCGACCAGTGTTGACAGATTTGACGCCGAATCCCTCTCGATCGAGAGCAGACGACCGCCAAACGGAGGGGCATCGAAGTAGCGGCGACGCATTTTCCATCCGTGCCGCGAGCGGAGGAGAGCGCATGGAGCGAGGACGGCACGTTTCCGATGACGCGCACGTCACGTGATGCGCCGTGCGCTACGAAAATGCGTCCTCCGTTTTCTCGTGTGAATCCACCTTAAACGTGCTCGGCCGCTGAACCTCCACGGCCGAGATCTAACCTATACCTGGTCGTGGCTGTCGCATTTCGTTGGAGGCGAAACGGCATAGGCCCGTGTGCTGTCCGATGTCGGAGCACGTGAAAGAACCCCAGGTGGTCAAAAGTTCCGGAGCCCTCCACTGCGACGGCTCGCATAATCATAGCGTGGTTTCGGGACGTAAAACCGCACATAATAATAATAATAATAATAATAATAATAATAATAATAATAATAATAATAATAATAATAATAATAATTTGTTGTTTAAATATTCATCTTATTAAATCGAAATTGGCGAAAGTAGTCTTTCAGCAGTAACACGTCAGTGCGTCTCCGCATCAGCGTCCCCTTCGTTACTGATTTTCTTAACTACATTTGCTTCCACGTAGATGCATGTGTTCCCAAGGTCGTAATCGCATGTCGCGTGTGAATCTACACCCACGGCACATTTCTTCTCTGTGAATGGCCCACACACCGTTTCATTAAAGACGAACGGCATCCGAAACGTCTGCATGGGCGCCTTTTTTTTTTTCTCGCCTTCTTTTTTTTTCTTACGAAGTCCACGTGCATTGATGACCCCGATGACTTCCTAATCCCCTCTAAGGCAAGACGTATTACGGGCGCGGATTAAGTCCTGGTGGGTCATTAAACGGTTGCCGCGAGGGATTAACGAACTGATGGTGGGATTACAACGCTAAGCGAATAGAGGGAAGAGAGTGGGGTCTCGGGAGGGTCGACTGAGTAATCTGGTGCGGGACGTCTTGAGAAAGCAGCTGTCGGAGCTATCCTTTCTTCTGAGCGCGGGTCTTGTGAATGGATTCGACTTCGTCCCGGTGTCCCCGGAGCCAGACGAAGTCGTTTTTCTTTCTTTCTTTCTTTCTTTCTTTCTTTCTTTCTTTCTTTCTTTCTTTCTTTCTTTCTTTCTTTCTTTCTTTCTTTCTTTCTTTCTTTCTTTCTTTCTTTCTTTCTTTCTGTCTTTCTTTCTTTCTTTCTTTTTCGATTTTCTTAGGCCTATCTAAGACATCGATAATCCGTCCCCTTTCTTTCTTACTGCGACCGCAGTTTTTCGCGGCGCCGTGACGTAATGCATTCGGCTCGCCGCCGGGTCGCATCACGCCTTGTCGACGGCCTCTATGAAACCCCCGTCGAATTAGTTCGCGTCGCCCGGTCGGTATAAATGGGCGAAACGTTTCTCCCAGGCTTCTGTTCTATCGCTCTTTTTTTTTTCGGCTAATTAGATCACGCGGTAGTGCTGTTGCAACCCCTTTTCATCCGACACTTCGCGAAGTTATGTTTTGAAGTCTTCTTCGCGTAGCCTTTCTTCTCGGACGTGAATGCATACGCGTATAATGCATACGCGTGGTTGGGTAAAAAAAAGGGGGGGGGGGAATGAGCGTTCTTAATTGAGTCGTGCGTTGTGGGTGTTGTCCTTGGTCTGAATGAAATCGTGTCTACTGTGCTCTCCTGTAGATATTTGTTTCGTTGATAGACTGTTGTGCGCAGATGGTGTGACGTCTTAATGTGATTACGAGGGAACGAGGCGGAGACGAGACTTGACAGCGGGGCTTTTTAATTGGATCGGGATGCGTCTTCGCACGATGTGTCTATCGCTACGTATCATCGTTATAAACTTTAGAAAACAGCCCGCTTGCGCTAACTATTTGATTAATATCCGGGTTCTCAGAGAGAACTTTTGAGGCTAGAAGTTCAGGTTGAAGTCGCTTGCCTCTAAGCCACTTAAGCGACCGCCATTTTTGGCATGGCCAGCGTGAAGTTTGGGAACTTTCGCGGCATCACAAGTGATTTCCGACATTACAAAAACCATACGTGACGTCTATAAGTGCTACGTGACGTCAGCAGTGTTGCGTTTTGCCTGGAAGTGTTGCGTGACGTGCCTACCACTGTTATATAACGGCAAGAAATGCTTTGTGACGTCGGAACACCCTCGTGACACGTATGGAATGCCATGTAACGTCTAGTAGTGTTGCGTCACTTCAAGAAGCAGCATACCGTCTGCTCGAACACAACACATTTTAACTGATGTTCAACTACAGCGGACCGTGTTCTGTCGTAGTAGATCGTTGTCAAATTGGGCGAGTTGGTTGACATCCAGTGCAATATAAAAACGGCGCTGCACAAATGCGAACGCATGTCAGGGTAAAGAACATCAGACGGGCGGTGGACTGACCTGCTGGAGTCAGTCGTTTTGTTTAAGCTCATCTGCTGTGTACTTCTTGCTATAGTCTGTGCGGCCGTGTTGGGCTGTTAATATCTGTGCTGTGCATCTTTAACAACTAAACGTACAGTGTTCCGATAGACGCATACACATGGAAGCGGTTGACTTGGTGCATACGATGTTTCTTGGCTTTAATAATTCACACCACAATATACAAAATAAGAAGACATCGACTAACAGCCGGAGATGGCAGTGCCCATATGTCTTACGTAAGATTGTCGATGCGTTGTGCCCCATATGCCTCACGTAAGATAGTCTATACGTTGAGTTAGTGGCTAGTGTGCTCGGCTGCTGACCCGGGTGGTAGCGGGTTCGACCCCGGCCGTCGCGGTCGATGGAGTCGAAATGCACTGCGTTATGCCACTGCACGTTAGAGAAAAACCAGATGGTCAAAACTTCTGGAACCCTCCACGACGGCTTCCCTCGTAATCATATCTTTGTTTTGACACGTGAAACATTAGATCTTCTTATTAGCCTGTGTGATTGTTCCTACTGTGCTATGTGGTTATAACGGCCGAAACTGCGTCGTTACAGTATGAGCGATGTCGTGGTTAATAAGTGCGATTGCACTTCTTTCGAAAGCACATTACGACGAGCTGCTTCGTCCCCGACCGTCCTGCCTTTTTGTTCACAATTGCTGGCCTTGCCCGCTGTCTCTACGGGAAATATTTTTTCTTCTTCTTTCGTAGCGGAAAGTGAACGGCAGGGCCAAGGTCGAGTCCTTTGCGAGGTTACGCCGTGACGTGGTGCCTCGCACAACTGTTTTAATTGGTCCGGAATCACTAGACATCGAGTTTCTTACAATATTTACCATAGTCGGGTACAGCCTAAGAATAAATAATACACGCTCCGACCCCAGCACTGCAATGCGCCTGTCGTTCACCTGAGCAACAAAGCAATGAGTGGCAATTTCCGTTCGAACCATATAAGTACTTTCTCGCTCGTAATGCGAACACTACGCACAATATGAGTTCGTCGTTTTCTGTTAAAATGTGAATGTTTGGCTGAGCAGCGAAGTTGGAATTTTCGATGAAATTTACCAAGTACAATTTTTCGACCGAAAATTATCGAAATTAACACGTGAAATGAATACGTGAAGGGGCCTGACTTCACGTGAATAAGCGATTGCAATTAGTAGGACATTTATGCAAATTCTGCCTGGCTGGCATGGTGACCGCTGTGGGCGGAGCTTACATTTTTTCTTAGGCGAAGCAGCTCTTTGACTAGCCTGTGTAACATAGGCCGTCGTGTCTCCGTGCCAACGCGCCGCACCGACTATCGAGAGAGCTCTGGTGCAGTGATTGTTCGGCATGTAGTAGTATACGGATTTGCGCTACCGGCTTCGAACGCACATGTCGCTTCGCTTATCCTTTGTTCTCTCGTTTGTTTCGGGCAAAAAGAAAATGGATCATTGTGAACTTCGTGAAACGACTTGAATCAGTGGGTCTGAAACGTTACGGTGGTGATGTGCAACTGCTGAACATTTGTGGAACTTCGTCTTGCGACAAAGCGGCTCCAGACGCTCGGCTGATTTCGTGGCGGACAGTTGTCTCGTCCGCGACGTCCTATCTTCGACAACCGTTCGTAGATCGGGACCCCGTCGACGGACTTCTCCGTCAATCTCCCAATCTTTTACTTTTCTCCCAAACTTTACTTCTATTTTTTAGATGTGGAGCAGCTCTATGACTAGCCCGTATAACGCTGTCCGACCGTGCCTACGCGCCGCACCGCGTTCCCCTCGACGCAGTTGTTGGAACGATGCCAAGCAGGTCAGGTTGCAGCTGCACATTGACGTCACTTTCCTTTCACCCGCAGCAGCTGCCGGCTCCTCCCAACACACATAGGTGGCGTTGCTCCTCTGCCCGCTCGGGACACGCTCCTCTCGGAACATGCTTTTGATATCGGTGATTTAAAATAACAAAAAAAAAAAACGTGATTTCGAAGTTTGGCGCCTGTCCTGTATCCTTCCGTCTACGTTTGTCGCGCTCGCTATGTCCGCAATGAGATGTCGGCTACGAAACCGGTTTGATCACTCTCGTGGTAAACAAATATGGAAAATCGTTTGTGTAACGCTCGTCACAGCTTCATACTAAGTGTGCTCAGTGCAGCTGCTGATAAGGGTCGCTAAACTATCAGGACTGCACGGGGTGGGTGCCAGGCCTTCTGCGGACGCTTCACACACACCTATCGCGTTCGGTCTATTATAGTTTTCGGTCTATTATAGTTTTCGGTCGTTTGGTCTATTATAGCGTTCGGTCTATTATAGTAACCCGCAGTTGTTTGACCATCCAAGCTTGTTGTGCTCTTTCCCGCCCTTCTCTTTCTTTTTGTGTATTAGCTTGAGTCTTAGCAGGTGGGCGTGTGAATATTTACGAATGTTTTGCAGATGCTTCGTTTCACATACTGGCTACTAACGCTGTACGTGCACATGTAATGTGCACGTACAGCAAGCCAAGGAAGCACCTAAAGTAAAACTTTAGGTGCTTCCTTGGCTTGCTTTTGAATTCCTTAGTCGTTCCGGGCTGTCACGTTGACTCGGTGTCCAACTCACGATTAAACGTGCGCTCGCTCACGTTTAGAAGAAGAGAAAAAAAAATGTGCCACGCGTCAATGCGGGTAAGTGAGACCGTACAAGCGGTGGCCCTCGAAAAACAATGGCTCATACATAACGCAGTCTGGCGAAATGCTTCGCGGCCAACACCTTGTACCGGCAGCGGCGAGCTTTTCCCTTCAGAACGGTGTCCACTCTTACGATCTTTAATGGTTCTTTTGTTTAATTTGTCTTTCATTTCGCGATGCCCCGTACTAGGCACGAGCGGGAGTTGGAGAATCGTGCCGTGGTTTGGCGCGGGCGTTTTTTTTTTTGTATGTATGTAAGAGCAACTTGCGTCAGCGGGGGCACTCTGGTATTCGTCTTGCCTTGGGTCTCGTCTTGGCAGCATTGTCGGCTTGGTGTCTCTTGTCACGCCGTCGTGTGTTCTACGTTTTTCCTGCATCGTTTTCCGGTAAATTCGAAAGAAGAGGCTGGGCTATATAGTTGGTCTCAGTCAGAACTTTGTGAGACGTAGTTGGGCCAGAAGGTGAACATACTGTATGCTTTTATTGCGATAACAATTATACGGACAGTCTAGGCTGTTTTTGTCATGCACCGTATATGTATACGTATCGATAATATACGAAAACTGAAGAAAAAAATGACAGATCCCACGTACAGTGGAATCGATATGCGAAGCACGAATGAGAAAGGTCGATATGTCACTTTAAAATTGGCACAACGTACGAGGCGGACGTAAATTATGCCGTACATGACTTCCATGTCATGATTGTCATGTGTGGGCGTGTCATTTACTTTCGTTGTCTATTCACGTCACGTAATACGAAACATGGTATATGTGAAGCTAACGAAACGGCCGCGAGCACGCTATGAGCGTAGCATGTAGTCAAGTTTACGTAACACGTATTTCATGAATATCATGTTTGGACGTGTCATTCACCTTCGTCGTCAATTCAAGTCACCTGTGATGATACTAAATTTGGTATATGTGGAGCTAGAAAAACTGCAGCGAGCAGGCTATGAGTGTAGCATTTATTGATTGATATGTGGGGTTTGACGTCCCCAAACCACCGTATGATTATGAGAGACGCCGTAGTGGAGGACTCCGGGAATTTCGACTACATGGGACGTGCACCCAAATCTGAGCACATTGGCTTACAGCATTTTCGCCTCTATCGAAAATGCAGCCGCCGCAGCCGGGATTCGATCCCTCGACCGGCGGGATGACTGTAGCATGTCATATTTCACATGAGACGCATGTCGTGATTGTCATGTTTGGACGTATCGTTTACCTTCGTCATCCGTTCGCGTCACGTAATACAAAATTTGATATTTGTGAAGCTAGAGTAACGGCCGTCAGCGCACCATGAGCGTGGCGTGTAGTCATGTTCTTACATGACACGCATCTCATGATTACCATGTTTGCGCCAGTCATATATCTTCGTCATCCATTCGCGTTCATGATTTCCATGTTAGGGTTTGTCACTTATGTTCGCCATCCAGTCATGTCGTGCCATACCAGTTTTGGAATGGGTCATGTAAACGCATCATTGGTCAGTCGGGTTTAACGTCCCAAAACCACCATATGGTTATGAGAGACGCCTTAGTGGAGGGCTCCGGAAATTTCGACCACCTGGGGTTCTTTAACGTGCACCCAAATCTGAGCACGCGGGTCTACAGCATTTTCGCCTCCATCAAAAACGCAGCCGAGCACCTTAGCCACTAGACCACCGCGGCGGGACGCGAAACCATCGCAAGAGAAGCAGACCATGAAATGTAAATCATGACATTCGTGACATGTATGTCATCATTTTAATGTTATGACTAGTCACTTATGCTCATCATACAGTCATGCTATGGCATACGAGTTTCGGTATCAATACCATTATCGAAACGGCCAGGAGAGCTAAATGTCGTAGGCGGGTTGATAGATAGATAGATAGATACGCTCAAAGTCGTCAAGTTCGCTTATAAATGCTTCGCATTAAAAAAAAACAGCCGCCGGGCTCGGCAACCAGCTCGTCGCGATGCGCCTTCGCGCACTTTTCTCTCTCACGCGTACTTCGTCAATATGGGCGCGAAGGGGGGGGGGGGGGGCATCTGGTGCTCGTGTGCGCGCTTATCTTTCGGTGGGGAGAATGGTGTGCCTTGGCCTTTCACCGGAACGATTGCGTTAGTTGTCTGGGTCACAAAGGTCACTTCGCTCGCTGGGCAGGCCCCGTTTGCGAAATAGCAACCGGGACACTCGTCAGTTCGCACTCATATCTGTGCCTGCGATGAGGAGGAGGCGGTAAAACTTTATTAGACCAAGGGATTTGGGCACGGCCCGGTCAGTGGCGATTTTCTGCTTGGCCGGGTCCGTCGAGCGCAGCAAGGTCTCCCATTCCTCCCATGTGGTCAGTGGCTCCGGGCCCCGCGGGGGAGGGTCCGCCGGGCATTCCATGAGAATGTGGGTAAGGGTAGCGTGGGGGTGAGTGCATTGAGCACAGGACGGGGCGTACGCTCCCGGGTAAATGCGGGAAAGAAAATAGGGGGAGGAAAGGGTGTGGGTCTGAAGGCGACGCCATAATATTTGGTGAAAATTTTTGAGGGGTCGGTGGGGTGGTGGGTATAGCTGGCGTTCGGTGCGATATGACTGGGTGATCTCGTTGAACGAATGCATGCGCTCCCTGGAAGAGCCCGACTCCGATTCCGCCGCCGCCCGGTTGATGAGACCTCGGGCGTGGTCATTGGCGGCTTCGTTGCCGGGATTTCCAGTGTGCGCAGGCACCCAGATCAGCTCCACATGGCGGGCCGGGTTTTTGGTGGGCGAGCTGAGAATTCTGAAAGCGCTCTCGTGGACTCGTCCTCGCGCGAAATTTAGGATCGTGGTTTTCGAGTCGGAAAGGACGTACCGGGCATCAGTGTGTGCGAGGGCAAGCGCGATCGCCGCTTCTTCCGAGGATTCCGGGGTGGATGCAGGAGGAAGGTGGAGAGTTGCAATGGGTTGGAGTGTACGATCAACGACTGCAACTGCCGCGTCGTCGCCCGTGCAAGCTGCATCCACCCATACGGCGTCCTCTTCAGAACCGTAGTATTTGTGGAGAGCTTTTGCACGGGCCTTGCGGCGGGCCGAATGGTAGGTAACGTGGGTGTTTCTTGGGAGAGGTTTAACTATTATCTGTGTGTGTATGGGTCGGGGGATTGGTAGAAGTGTGGGGTCGGCTGCTGGTATGTGAATATTGAGGGTGTTAAGTATGTAGCGTCCGGTGAAAGTCTGAGCTAAGCGAGTGTATTGCGCTCGTCTGTGGGCCTCAGTGAGTTCGTGTGTGGTGTTATGGAGCCCAAGCCCAAGAAGTTTAGTGGTCTGTGTGTTAGGGGGGAGGTGTAAGGCCACCTTGTAGGCTTTACGAAGCATGGCATCCAGGGTGGCTGTTTCTTCTTGTCGAAGTCGGAGATACGGGATTGTATAAAGGAAGCGGCTCAGTATGAAGGCATGAATGAGACGACACAAATCGTGTTCCTTCATGCCATGGTGTTTTCCAGAAATTCTGCGGACGAGGTGCGAGAGCGCATCCGTCACCCGCTTGAGTTTCCGGATAGTGAAAGTGTTACGGCCGTTATTTTGGATGTGAAGGCCCAAGATTCGGACTGTGTCGACCTCTGGGATAGGGCGCCCGTCCAGAGTAACGGTGATGGGGGCAGTGGGAAGAGTACGTGGTGAAGGGCGTATGAGAAGCAGCTCAGATTTTTCCCGGGGAACAGGAGAGACCAATGCTTTGTGCGTGATGTTGTGTAATGTTTGCGGCGGTTTGTAAGGTTTCCTCTATGTCGCCATCACTACCGTGGGTGGCCCACAGTGTGATGTCGTCTGCATAGAGGGTGTGGTGAAGGTGAGGGATATTGTGAAGAGCGCGGGCTAAGGGAATCAGTGTGGCATTGAAGAGAAAAGGGGAAAGGGATGATGTTTCGTGCGTCGTTTGAGATGCGAAGCAGCTCTTTGACTAGCCTGTGTAGCCCTGTCCCTCCGCACCGAGGCGGGCGCCAAGTAGACCACAGCCACGCCTCGTCACTCGCAGTGCGCGAGCGTGGCGTCACTCTGTACCTGGCCTGCCGCTGCTCGCCGCGTGTTATCTCACTCGCTTCAGCCTCTCCACCGCTCGCGATGCTCGAGCCCACTTCTCACCTCTGCATCGTCTCACCCGCTTCTCTCTCCATCCGTCGGCGAGAAGAAGCCGCGGGTAGGCGCGCCGCCCTCTAGCCCGGCCGTGGTCCCGCGGCTCCGGCAATGTGGACAGCGCGCCGATGCTTGCCGCGCGAACACGTCGACGGGCGGGACGCCCCCGGGAAATGCTTCCCGCTAGTGTGCGCGTACTTTTCCCGGCCGGCGTTGCGGATTAGGGAAGCCGATCAGGTTCGCGAATGGCGACGTTGCGCCTGGAGCACCGATGAGGCGCGAGCCAGGGAAGCCGAACGCAAGCGTTGGCAGAATACCGACGCCGAGGAGGTGCGAGTCGAGAATGGATGGTTTCAAGGTCACAAGCGTTGTACCCCCCTCCGCCGCCAAAAAACAAAAACAAAAAACGTCTGGTCACCTCATTTACCCGCTCCTAACGTCTAAACTGAAAGCGCGTTTTCAAGTTTTTTCAAGGGTGAGAAAAAATTGTCTCTCGTTTTTCACATAGAAGAAACAAGCGTAAGGTACAAGGAAATCGTTTGTAAATATTATGTAGCTCAAAAGAACTTCTATTTGATTATATTTCGTCAAGTAAGGGAAGGAAAGTGCAGAAATTGAGCGGGCTATTTTCTAAAGCTCTTCTTACCCATTGACGCTATTAAGCCATATCGGTGAACGAAACCGGATGTTATCAAGGGTCTGCGTTTGTAAACAGTGAAAGGGTCTCTAGACACGGGGCATGGGCAACACCCGACGAGACGCGAGCCAAGGAAGCCAAGCGCAAGCGTCTTCAACGCGCCCCTCCTCCCGTGTCTTTGCGTTTCAAACAAACATTTACTCTAGTAAACGCTACCCCGAATTTCGCCTAAAACAGTTCTTCCAGCACCCGCGTCGACGCCGTTTCAACCGGTTCAACACCGTGCGCACCACTGCTGCTTTGCATCGCGCCAGGGTTCCCTTTGGGGAGATGGTCCATGCTTTTTTTGTTTAAACAGCGCGTTAAGCGTCGAGCTGGAAACGTTGTTAGTTAGCCTCTCGTCCTGTATGTGTTGTTTTCGTGCGTCACTTGTGCGTGAGCAGCGCGCTGCATGTTTTGTTCTGCTAGCCGTTCTCAGCGTTACATTCCAAGTAGTTGCTATCGCATTCATTGCTTTGCCCTTGCGGCGAAACTGTGAAATTTTTTTTTTTTTGAAATAAAAGGCAAGGATTGCTCATTCCCGGGAGTCGTGTGCGCAATGTACGAGGCTCGACAGTATTTCAATAACTTCGCTCTAATTAATGTGGTGAATTATATTAGTGGGCAAAGGAAAGTAATAGCAGTGTCACACGATACACTGCCAGTCGCGATTAAGCCCGACGGGATCTGGGAATTGCCAAGATCAGTTTTGTAATTTGGTCTGTTGTCTTGCCTACCTCAACTAAATCATTCAAGAATAAAGCCTTATGAATATTCATAACCGAACTCGCTGCATTTTACAGAATAATATATGTAATCTTGTTTCTGATTATCCGGCTTACTTTATCGCTAACTTCATGCATTAGGCAGGGGCCCAAACGTACATACTTTTGGATATCTTCGCATTCTAATAAGAACATGTTATGTCGTTTCTTTATCTTATGCACACGAAGTACTTTTATCGTTACCGATTCTTGTTTTATAACCACGGGTTTTCAGGCAGCCCGACTACGCTTCAAACAGCAGGGTGCTTCGCCGTGTGCTATCACAAAATACATCCTTATTTCTGTTCTCTTTTCTGTCGACTCGCAGAGCCTGTTTTTCTCTCTTATTTTTTTAACCCGAGTGTGTTTGATGCCGGGGTTCTCCAAGAAACTCTTGGCATAATACGTTAACAGGCTTTAAACACGTTAGCGAAATGCAGATGACAAATTGAAAGAGGAAGAAAAAACTTTGTTGATTTAGATAAACTGGTAGTCGAACCAGAGACCTCTCGATCCACGATGAAGGGAGCCGGGCACTCTGCTCACTGCACCGCTGATGCCCGTACATGAGGCTCCAAAGGCGCGCCTCATGTTTGTCACGCCTACTATCCCTTTGCAATAATCCTGGAGGTGGTGTCGCCGTCTGGGATCTGTGAAGTACTGCATCATGTGACTCAGTAACCAGCATCGACAGGGGGCGATTTGGTGGTTTCAGCTTTCACCTGCAGAAAAAAAAAAACAAAAGAAAAACAAACACGCTAGTGGGAAGCGGAACGCCTGCCCGCGTTCGCGGCTCTAGCTACTAACCCAGCATCTCCGTTTTCTCAAGTGCTCTGTGGTATACGTATGGGCACTGGTCATGGGTGGCACATACCTTCGCGTTTCTCTCCTCAAATGCCTGATGACTCATTGAAGGGGGTACAGATCGAGTGCCGCTGTTATGTGCTGGATGGATGACATCTTTGCGCGAGATTCTGTTGTCCAGCTGTGTGCTGACTACCTGAACAGCCATAAGTGTTAAATCATGATCTTTGGTGTTGTCGGCGGCACGGAGACATGCCACCACGTGTTAACATGCATGCACCTGCCTCTAATGGGGCTATTTTATTTTTGTTAGTCTTGTTCTATTGCATTGTTGTGTTATTTACTACCCTAGATGTATGATTTCCAGTTCACCACTCCCGTCTGTAATGCCCTCGGGCCTTGAGAATACAATAAATAAATAATTAAATAACTGCTACATGCCAAATAGGCATTGTGCAAGATCTCATGCATTCATGTACGATCAACAATCAGCTGTGCTTCCGCTGCAGACGTGGTTCACTTTCATGTTAGGCTGATTCCTGTGACAGAGGGATCAACCGTGCATTATTCTTTTTGCCAAGTGTTGCTACCCATAACGTTCTGCTGCGTCTTAAGGTCTAAAACTTGAACGCAATAACCAACTAAACACTTGGTCATGCATAGACTTAGATAATTGGGAACCGGTCTTGTTGCCGCACACAACGAGCTGGAGAGAGAGAGAGAGATTCGTATTGAATTACCTTGATGTCTTCAGTTGATTCAGTTGCTTGATATTGATTGATGATGATTACTAGTAGTCGTGTACGTTCAGTTGGCACTGAACAAGCTGTTACTGCGCATATGCAAAGAAATATGGCTAGCAGGGCAGACTATTTTTAACACAAAATTGTTTTATGCCAGCGTCCGCCACAGCTTCGCTGACGTATTTCCGTTACAGATATGGCATTGTAAATTATATACTTACAGATTGCGCAGAAAAAAAAAACAAAAAACAAACGAGATGGCACGATCTGTCGCGTTGACTCGAACTGGGAATCTCTCGATTTGCAGCGCGGGGCGCTAACCATTGCGCCACAAAGCGTACATTTTTGGATTTGCAAATGGCAAGCCATTCATAAACACCATACACCGTGCGGCGATCCTCAGAGATCTGCAGCTTTAGGGCGTTTGCGTTAGTAGTAGTGAGATGACGCGATGGGCTCGCGTTTGTCGCGGCCGCCGTCTTTCGTGTTTCTATGAGCCCCGCCTCCACAGAACGAGGTCTCTCCTGCATGCGCGCTTATCATACTCATAATTCGGGAGAGGACGAAGTTCACTTCGCTCGATGCCGCGGCCGCATTTACGAAAGGAGCGCGCTGCTTGACACGCGACAATGGAAGAATTGTGAAATTGTTTGCGCTTGTCTTGTGGAGCGCGCTGCTTGACACGCGACAATGGAAGAATTGTGAAATTGTTTGCGCTTGTCTTGTGTATACATGTGCACTTGTTTAGTGTGTCTGTCTTTCTGTTTGAAAAGCGCACTTTAAATATCGAGCTGTGACAGTTGTTGAGGTATGCACTGGAAGTTTTGAACTGCTTGCCATTCTTAACATGACCTTCCAATTTGTTGCTGTTCCGGCAGCAGTGTACAATAAGTGCTCAAACACCTCTGTAGAAACACGTTTCACTTTTGTGTTATAGCGATTCCTATATAAAGGGGATCAGCCATGTTTTTTTTTTGTCTGTTGTTCATTCAATGCGCTCGTTTTTTTCCTTAATGTCGTTTCTTCGTTTCTAAATGTCATAGAAGGCGTGACATTTCAGAAATATTGATTTTTGAAAAGTAATTGTTGAGCACACTTATTGGAATGAGGAAACGGGAGTGCTATAAGAGCGAAAAGTAAAACTCATTTTATAGAGGAGAATTCTCGGTAAGAGCAAAATTTTTACAGAAAGCCAACTTACAGATTTTTGCGAAGTGTGTATTCGTAGATGTCGGCTATCGCTATATACCATTGTTTGCTGAATGGTACTATAATAATCAAGTAATGCCGGCAAATAATGTAGGCTATCCGTTGCTACAACTTCAGCGATGCCTTCAGTCAGTTTCAGTTCGGCAACGTTCTCGCATATGCTTCGGTCAAACATTTTGAATTGTCGGTGCTTGAATGTTTCATGATGGAGTTCAACTACATGGGTACACAACACGTGCACCTTTTCGTGTGTAGTTACAGGTTCCTATTTCAAGCGCAATTCTTTCTTTCGCAATATCCCGTGCAACTTTTGCTCGACAGCTCTTCTCTTACCATTCGCAGGCGGAGCGTCGTCCTCGGTGGCAACACGCGGTGGTGCTGCGGGCAGTGCGTTTCGTGGCGCCCTCCTCCAGCAGCCCGGGCCATCATCGAGGCACGGCTCTCCGCGTCCCTGCCTGGGTCAGGCATCTTCGTCCTCGTCGTCGTCGGGAGCTTCCGGTTCCTCTTCTGGCTCCCAGTCGGCGCTGCAGCAGCACCTCTCCCAAAGGCCGCTATAGCTTTTCCCGAAATGCTGTTGAACTCCTGAAATGTTATCCGCAGCCAGCTCGTCGGCAGCAAGCCACCACAAGCCACTCAGACACCCATCTGTAATTTTAGACGCACTCTTTGCAACTCCGCACTGCCTTGCCAGCCAGCGAACTGACGACACTGACTGGCCCGAGGCATCTGGACCTGTGTGATGTCATCACTCAACGTCATTGGCCGTCGGCCTACGCTGGGCGTTCCCGCCTGCAGTGCCATTGTGAAGTCGAACGTCAAGTGAGTTGCGGCTTAGTTTAACCTCGAGACTTTCTTGGCATCATCTAGTCGCATCGTTGACTGGTCTGCGCATGATCCTCCGTACCGACTTGTGAAGTCAGCGCCGTAGCTGATTTGTGGCACCAACTTCCGGAGATCTGACGTGACAAATCATTGTCAAGGTGAAAATCGTCGACTGGTGGACTAGCACGGGAGCTGTCGGTTGGTGCGGGGCATATGCCATATCATCAAGCGACATTGTTGATTGGTGGATTACGAAGCCGCTGCTGGGAAAAAGGTTAAACCTGTGTTGCATCATCAGACAACATGGTTGGAATGGTCCTCTACGCGAGGACGCCTTCTCGTTACACACAGTTGTGGTGAACTCGCACAAGTGCGTTTTTGGACTCCTTCTGAGCACATTTTTTTTTGGTTCGTGCCATAATTACTAGAAGCCTAGTCCATTCTGGCCCCTCATAGCGGTGCTGAACTAGGCTCGTTGTGATTTTAACCTTGAGAAAAGTTTTGCAAGATCTTTTGAATACCACAGCGGTCGCTACAGTTCTTTCAACATAAAAACTGAGCATAAAAGCATTTCGTTATAGGTATGCTTTTTTTGTACCTCACTCATCAAGCGGCTAAAGTTTTCTTGTTGCCAGAGTGTGCATATTTTTTCTCGTGTACATTGCGCTCAAAGGAGCTCCCTGTTTCTCGTCTGCCTCGTGTTCGCCATTTGAACACAGTTTAAGATGTAAACGATTCAGCACGACTCTCTCTGGCTGCGCGCCAAATTGATGCTACAGATGCGAGGATCACGGGATGGCGTGTGGCAAAGAACCGATGTCTTACCTACGCTGCACTTTGTAGAAGTCGACCGAACATAGTTTCAGGAAATGCTCCTGTGTGTGGTTTCATTAACGGAATATTTCCCAGTTGGAACACTGACGGAACTTGTTCAGAGCTGGAGGTGTCAACGCCTCATCTGAATATCACTGTAAAGAAACAAAGCCGCCAGCTGTGAGGTGTTCATGGCTAATGTGAATGACTAAGTGACCACAGTTTATTTCGTCGCAGAGCTTACGTATATAGTGAGTGCCGTTTTATCGTGACTTCGTTTTTTCGGTCTCTTTTCTTCAGTGTGAAGAGGGGATGCATTTCTTTTTGCTGTTGTTTTTCTGTGATCACGACGCTTTCAAAACTGAACAATGTTCAAGTGGCATTATAAGCATGTTCATTGTTTTCTTTGTCTCTCAAAGAGCTGTGTTGTGTCTGAATAGGCCTACGTGATAATGGCACCGTCTTTGAAGTTGCATTGTGTTGTGCAAGGCTTGCGCGTACCAAGCCTTGTGTCGCCTTTTTTCTTCTTGCCATGTCGTGCAAGCCATGCTTGCACAGTATACACCAGCGCCTGCTGACTTGCTGTAAAAGCGCTGTGAACAGTCGAGCTCCCAAAAGGAAAAAGAAAATTAATATAGCATCGACATCTGCCTTGCTGTGAGCGAATGAAAAGTAAAAGGCCCAAAAGCGCCGTCCTGTTATGGCTTCAGACATCCAGAATTGAATTGGAAGTCGTGTTTAACTTAAAACACCCGAAAGCTCGAGCCAAGCCTGCGTTGCGCTCAGTGACATCGCTACAAAAGATTGATGACCGGCCTCGAATTGGTGACGGCGAAATTGCCGCGAAGTTCTCCGCTGGGATTTCGGAAAAGAAAAAAGTGCGAGTATGTTGATAGCGTAGCACTTACGAATGCCACGCACTGTAAATAAAGTTTACTTCGAGACCAACCTTGATATTAGGTGATTCAGTGCTGCTTGTGGCAGTACTAGTAGAAACTGATCACGGAGGCCACGTTTTCGTCTCCACACGCGTAGCTGTTGGTGTCGTGGTGGCGGCCATGCTTGTAGATGCCCATTATCGCCGAAGGATTCGGTAGGTGCTGTTTGCTTGGACTGTGAAGCCATCCGTTCACCATGGCATCAGTTTCGAACCAAGGACCTCAGTGGCGTAGAGTTTCATACAGCATTCACTAGATGAAACTCATGCGCTGCGATCGTGCAGCTACCTTGGGAATGATGGGTAGTACACTGGATTTGCTCATGGTGTCATTCTTTGGCAGATTCGGAGCACTTCCGGTAATACTTTTTCTGCTTCCATTCGGAGCAAGTCTATTCCATTGGCAGATTCAGTGTGCTTCATTGGCAGATCTAGAGCAGCTCCGTCGCAAAGATGCACTCCACGGAGCAACTTTTTCTACTCCGCGAAAATCGGCGGATTCGACCGGAAGTCGCAAGCGCCCTGTGACTTGAAACAATGTCAACTTTGGGCGCGTCAACGGACAGTCGCTTGCGTTGGTAGCGCCTCGCGTCTGAGCCCACGTGTTACTAGCGTATCGTCGCGGTGTGCAGCTTGCCCACTCAAGCTAGAAGAGAGACAAGCGTATCGCATTTATTGTGACCCTGACATTTGCAACAAATGGAGCACGTGTGTTCCATTGGTAGATTGCCTCTTGTTGCCCTCCGCCACAGTGGAGTGCTCCGGCGCAGAGTTCGTTGGCCACTCGAATCTGCCAATCGATGAGACCATTAGTCTTTGGGCTGGCGGGATCGGAACGCACTTAGTTTAGTAAATTGTTGTTTGATTCGATTAAGAAGTATTGCGAACTTCTTTAGCCGATTTTGAATTGATGTGAGGTGGAACTGCTGAACGTTTGCTCAACTCCGTCTTTCAACAAAGCGGATTCAGGCCCCACGGAGCCAAACGAAGCCGAAAGAATCAAGTTTAGACAAATCGGTGTATCACCGACCATTCCCATGCCGGCTGAAGCCCCATGCGTTTGAGCTCCCGTAGACACTAGCGCCAGAGTTCGCTCTAGTGTACTTATAGAAAACTGGGCCCATTGGAACTCTTCGAAGCATGCCGCACATGTTAGAGTATTTAATGTCTTGGTAAGTGTGATGGACTATAGGACTAAGATGTTGTTTTACTTCGGATGCCGAACAGCGACATAAATTCAAAACCTTCAGGCAATCAAGCCCGAGTATTGGATTTGCATGTGCTTTTGGATCCCTAATGAAAAAAATCGTGTTACATATATCTGTCGATCGCCGCGACACAACGGTCCGTTCTTATATTCCGAATAAACCAAAGCAGCTATAAACACAGCCACAAATGCGTTCAAAGCCAGCAAGCACAAATACTATAGGTTATTTTTGTGTACTTCTTATTGTTCCCATGGCGTATGATCAATTGCAGCGCCAGAGTACCCTTTATTTAATTTTAGGAAACTCAAAATGCGAGCCAGCATCATCGCAACGGACAACATGATGACGTGTCAACACAGTTCCACTGAGTTTGCGAACTCGGCATTCTGCACGCAGCCTAAATCGCAGAAATCGCTATTGTAGTCACCGACGACTACGACATTCATCGCTGTTTACGTGCGAGTGGCAAAGCTGCTGCCAGTGCATCGCGAGTTTGTTTCCTCGTGTTGTCACACTCGTGCTGACACGTCGGTGAGAAGCCACCCCCTCGGTATCAAAGCTAGAAGTGCCTTTTTAAGAAGGCCGTAATAAAATGATGCACAACGCATTCCCAAACACTATGATACTTCCTTATGGGTTCTGTACGCCAGGTGTTCTTTAGGGGTGAAGCTCCTTATAGCAGCACCTGTCGTCCCTTGTAGCCGGTCTAGTAGTGTGTAACAAGTATAACATTTTGACCTCCAAGGTGGTGCCAGTGAGAGATTTCTTCTGTGCGTTGTTGAACAATAAGAGATAATGCTCAATGTTCATGACAGTGGCTGCTAAGGGGAATGAGAGACAGGAGAATTCAGCTTTTAGCTAACGTGCACGCTGCGAATTTTTTATTGTTGAACAACGCACAGAAGACAAGAAAGGGTTGCTACGTTATACTCGCTGGGCCTCCTAGGTTTTAGAAAGGTTTAGCGAGCGTTGGGCCGCAGTGCCATGAATACAGTGAACTAGTATATACCATGAACTCGAGGGAGTTAAAGGTGGGAAGTAGACACGAAGTGCAAGCCGTAATAAAGTGTGCGTGTGCCTCCTCTCGTTCAGTCCTTGGAATGTCCGCTAAATGGCGGTGCTTCTATATGAGGAATATATGATGAAAAGATGCGAAATGGTGGTACTTGGAGTGTTGAATAGGTGGACGAACGGACACACAGACAGATGCATGGACGGACGCATGTATAGATGGACGCATGAAGACGCACGCGTGGATGGATGGAAGCAAGAACGAATGGATGGACGGATGCTTCGCCCCACTCTCCATCATTCACTCCGTGGATATGTTACCATTATTTTTCTTTAGAGGAATAATCTGACAATATTTCAAAGCCATGGCAACATTCGCTTAATAACACGCAGGTTGTCCCGCAGCAGGCCACAAGTGCCCCTAGCGGTGTGCAGCTCTGTTACACGATAAGGCGCACGTACGTTTCGTTGTCACAGCGTCGCATGGCACACTTTGGAAGCCGTCTGTTTTTTATATGCGAAGCAGCTTAGGTCTCGAGCTCAATCTGGTGTGCGGCGTGATCACCCTTACTGCGCGTGTGCGTCCGCTCCCCTTCTCTCTCCTATCCTATGCTCCACCCTCTCTTTCCTCGCAATGCCGACGCATGGAGCGTCTGGTTTACCTGCGCTTGCTCCCCCTCCTCCTCTAGACATTCCTCACCGCAGCGTTTACACCCCGATTGCGCATACGCGTCCCTTCTTCTCCGCTTCCCTCTCTCTCCCATCGCAACGCCGAAGTAGGCAGAGTTTGCTAGCGAGTTCCTTGATTGAAAAAATAATATGGACCATCTCCACGAAGGGAACCATGATGGAATGCGAAGCAGCAGCGGTGCGCACGCCGTTAACCCGGCTGAAACAGCCCCGCTGCGGTATTGTAGTGGCTAAGGTACTCGGCTGCTGACCCGCAGGTCGCGGGTTCGAAACCTGGCTGCGGCGGCTGCATTTCCGATGGAGGCGGAACTGTAGGCTTGTGTGCTCGGATTTGGGTGCCTGTTAAAGAACCCCAGGTGGTCAAAATTTTCGGACCCCTCCAGACGTCTCTCATGATCATATAGTGGTTTGGGGACGTTAAATCCCACATATCAATCAATCAATCAATCAATCAATCTGGCTGAAACGGGCGTCGACGCGGGTGCTTGAAGAACGGTTTGAAGCGAAACTCGGCGTAGCCTTTACTCGAGTAAACGTTTTTTTGAAACGCAAAGGCATGGGAGGTGAGATAGGTTTCGTAATTCATCCCAGATAAACGAGCCGAAAGAGTGTTTCCACTCACGTGTGGTCGAGCGTTGCGGGCGGTGGCGTGGGTGAAGCGAGATAAGAGAGTTTTAGTACTGCGTACGCTGCGTACGTGGCGGCGTTGCGTACGTAAGGACGCCACGTTCTGCGTAGTGCGCATGCGCAGACCGCAACGCGCACGTATCGCGTTACGTACGCAGTCGCTACGAACGCACGCATGAGATGCGTGCGTGCGTACGTATGAGCTGATCGCGCCGCTCTCGAACAAGTTCGCGACAGCGCGAGACTTCGTTTTGCAAAATGGCGGCATCGAAGGCAAGCACCGACCGGCTCTGGCTTAAAATGTGGCCATAATCTGGCTATAACACTTGGATTGTCTCTCATTGGCTGTCAACAACACGTGCTTCTATTTTGATCTACCAGATGACGCAACACGCTTCACGCTCGTTACGTACGCGGGTACTACGGCGTACTAAAAGCCGATTAGTGGCAAACGACGCCACGTATCGCAAGGCGCTTGCGTGATGCGTACGTAGCACCATTCCGCAGTACTAAAACTCTCTATAGAAGTGCGTTGTGAGTGAGCGGAGGAGCAACACTACCTATAGGTGCGTTGGGGGAGCCGGCAGCCGCTGTAGGTGAGGGAAAGTGTGACGTCAACGTGCTGCTGTGACATGACCTACTTGACATTGTTCCAACAACTGCGGCGGGGGCAACGCGGTGTGGATCGTTGGCACGGAGACATGGATGGACAGCATTACACTGGCTAGTCAAAGAGCTGCCTCGCATCTGAAAACTGACTGCTCGCGCTGAACAACTGTTCACCGGCCACCCCTTATATACAGACACCGGATCTTGACCTTCAAGGTAATGCCGGTGGGGGGTTTTTCCCGTGCGTGCGCGCGTTATCTAAAAGCAGACTCTGGGTCTGTGTCAAATCGACGTCGTCTGTCTCTCATTGCCCATTAGCAGTGATTAGCATGTTCCAGTAGGAAACAGCGGTCCATCATTGCGTGTTTTGCGCCTCCCGAGGTTTGTCTCCTGCGCAACGCCATGACGAGCGCCAGCGTCAACGTCACCGCCAGTGTAAGAGTCAGCGCCCGCTGCTTTTTTTGTTTTAATTTTATTGAAGTAGAAGAAGCCTCCTTTGATTAAGTAAATCATCTTATTCTATAGGACCGGAAATGTGGGGCATTATGTTTTAGGCTAGCAAAGGCAGGACACTAACATACCGCAACTATAGGCACCCGACTGTGGACCAGAGGGTGCGACGAAGCTCTTTGGGCCGCCTCAGCACTGTTGGTACCGACCGCCGAGGATACTAAGAAAATGGAACGCTCGCTGAACACAGTGACACGCTGAAGTGTCAGTGCCCTATTTGGCACGTTTTCAAAGAACGCTTCCTGGGCGCTTACATAATCAGCCGTGACCCCCCCTTGCTCACAACTAAAGAAGAAAATAGTATGCACGTGCAAGTTCGGTTTTGCTGCGCCTACTCGCTAGGTCGTGTGTTCTGGCGCTCCCATCAGATCTCTTAACGGCATTGCCGGGAGCCTGTAGGTAGCGGACTTCTACGGTGAAAAAAAGCGTGGCTGCAAAAGACGACGCGCGTCTACCACGCACCCTCGGCGGGATTCGAACCCGCAATCCCCGGTTTAGGAGACCGATGCCTTATCCGTTAGGCCACGAGGGCTGACGTTCGGTACTTTTTGATTGCAACTACAAGGGTGTATGCCGCTGGAAAGAGTCTATCCTCGGCCTTAAGGAGATTGGGATCACGTGACCCGAGGAGAAACGTCGCACGTGACGTCATATCTCCGCCGGAATTTGCGTTAGAGGGAAACGTTCAGCCTGGTGTTGCGTAAAAGTCACTATTTTGCCGTTGTCTGTTGCTGGCCTGTGTCTCTGCAGGGAAATGAAGAAAAAAAGTCGAGGGAAGGTTACTTTGTCTGGCACAACTTTAACGAAAACCAGTAGATGGTGTAGCCAAGGAAGGTATCATCATCATCATCAGCCTGACTATGTTTACTGCAGAACAAAGACATCTCCCACGATCGGCCAGTCAACTCGGTCCTGTGCTTGCTGCTGCCAATTCATACCCGCAAACTTCTTAATCTGATATGCCCACCTAATTTTCTGTCTCCCCATAACCCGTTTGCCTTCTCTGGGAATCCAGTCCGTTATCCCTAATGACCAGCAGTTATCCTGCCTACGCGCAACATGCCCGGCCCATGTTCACTCTTCTTCTTGATTTCAACTATGATATCCTAAACCCCGGTTTGTTCCCTGATCGACTCTGCTCTCTTGTCTTAAAATGGCCTTGAAACACCTTTCGAGCATGGTCAGAAAACGCTGCCGATCGGTAGTATAGAGGCTCCCGACAACACGCGAGCCAAATATTATAGCACAGCACGTGGTCTGGAGTTCACAATAAATTATCAAAGTTAGCTCAAAATTGCTTTCTCTTGTCTCGACAAACCACGTTATATACCCAAAAACCATACGTCAACGACCCATCTATCAGCCATTGGCTGATTTGAACATGGCGCGTTCGCTCGTTACAGAGACTGCCGCGGGAGGCCGCTACACGTCCACGCGTGCGCGTGCGATCACACTGATAAAGCCGTGCATTTCAAGAAAATAGGGCTCAAGGTCGCGAAGCGCGCGTGACGTTTTTCTGTGGCCGTGCCATCCCTCCCTGCTTAGCTTCCAGCGCTTTCATCGGTACGAGAGAAGAAGGAATGGAATTGCAGCATGCGGCAAACCTTTGTAACTCCACTCGCACTGGATGAATGTTTAAAATTTTTGCGGCGTTCAATTCGTGAGGCAATAAGCTCTTTCAGTGAATTCATTCCATGATTACTTGAATAAGTGTTTCAGGGCCCCTTCAAGGTTACATTTATCATTTTCCTTTCCATCACTCGCTGCGTCGTCTTCAATTTAAGCTGAACCCTCCTTGTAAGCCTCCAGGTTTCTGCTCCGTAGGTAAGTACCGGCAAGATGCAGCTGTTATATACCTTCCTCTTGAGGGATAGTGACAAGGGAGTTATATATAAGGTTAATTTTACAAACTTAAGGTATGATGGAAACAACGTCAGCCGAATAAAAGATTGAAAGAAACGGTGTGTTGGCTTTCGTACGGAAGTCTTGTTCACGATGAGGATATTAGTTAACTCCTGTTAAAACGAAAACTTGTACCAGGTTTAGATTCGTTTATACAAAAATGCCTCGAGCAGGGTGTGAGCGTCGTGAAAACGGAACGATAGGGCAGCCCCCAAAGGCCGTCATATTCTTTTTGTGCGTGCTTCTAGTTTAATGTCGTTAAGACAATAAACTTCAGTGAAGATATTCCACGGTTACTTGAGTGAGTGAGTGAAACAACTTTATTCGGTCCACAATAGACGCGAGTAAACTCAGCGTCACCTGGCTAGGCCCACTCGGGGACCATCAGGTTAAACCTGACGGCCCTCGCGCGGGCCCTCTGGACGGCCAGGATTTGAGAGGTCTGGTCCTGGGCCTTAATGAGTCGCTTCATTTCCTCTTGGGTGAAAGGGGGACCGGCAGAGGCGCAGCCCCACAGTACATGCTCGAAGTCCGCATAACCACCACACAGGGGGCAGTCCGGGCTTGGAAACCGTTCAGGGTACATTGTGTGCAGTGCCGCAGGGCTCGGGTAAGTGTTTGTTTGTAGCAGTCGGAGAGTAACAGCTTGGGCCCTGCATAGCGAGGAGTGTGGTAGAGGCAGCAGTCATCTTGACAGATAGTGGTGCTTGCATATCTCGTTGTACGAGCAGAGAGGCTCAGGTCGCCCAGGAGATGACGCGTTACCCGGCACACGGTCAGTCAAACCTCGTGCAGCCGAGTGCGCCTCCTCGTTGGGATTGAGCGAGGCACCCTCAATGGTTCCAAGGTGCGCAGGAAACCAGACCAATGAGTGATTTTTGAGGTCTTTGACTTTTTGAATAATCTGTAGGACCTGGGGAGCCACCATGCCCATCTGGAAGGCCTTGATAGCGGCCTTGGAGTCTGAATAAATTGTGTCATGTACACCGTCCGTCAATGCAAGAGCAATGGCAACCTGTTCTGCAACGCTGGAACTAGAAGTGCGGATGGTAGCGCAGCTGATGACTCTGCAATCACAGTCGACGACCACTGAGGAGAAGGCTTCTTCTTGAATGTACGAAGCAGCATCGATGAAGCAGGTTCGATCCTTGTCCAAGCGGGCACTGGCGAGCAGAGATTTACCCCTGGCTCGTCTTCGTGCTTCGTTGTAGGTTGGATGCATATTGCGCGGCATCCGCGCAATCTGGATCTTGGATCTTACGTCGTTGGGCAGCTTCAAAGCGTCAGGACCGACAACCGTGGGGTTTCGTCCCAGCATGCCGAGTATGGCTCTACCCGCTGGGGTGCCAGACAGTCTGACAAACTGTGCAAACTCTTGGGCTTCGACAATTTCTTCGAACGTTTTGTGGATTCCCAACTTCAGGAGGTCTTCCGTGTGCGTTCGAACGGGAATGCCAAGGGCCAGCTTGAAGACTCTTCTGATTAGGGCATTGATTTTGTTGCGCTCCGACACGAGCCAGTTGTGCATAGCCGCCGAATAAGCGAGGTGGCATAGCACGAATGCGTGGATAATCCGGATCAGATTGTCCTCCCCGATTCCGCGGTGCCTGTTAGCGATTCTTCGAATCAGTCCGAGGGCGCTTTCGGTCTTGGAACAAATGCGTTTGACGGCGGCTCCATTGGCTCCGTTAGACTCGATAAACATTCCAAGGACCCTGATAGTGTCCACCCGCGGAACTGGGGAGCCGTTACCGGTGAATAACGTAATGTGGCTTTCCATTGCTGACTTCCAGGACCGGTGAGAACCGCCTCTGGGCCTCTTCTTATACAGTAAGAGCTCGGACTTAGCGGGCGAGCACCTTAGCCCGGTGGGGATGAGATAGCGCTCCCTCACATCGATGGCCTCTTGCAAAGCACTCTCGACCTGACCCTCACATCTGCTGAGGCACCAGATGGTGATGTCGTCTGCGTAGATCGTGTGGTTAATGTTCGGGATTTTGTTCAAGGCCCTCGACAGGTTGATCATGCAGATATTGAAAAGCGTCGGGGAGATCACTGCCCCCTGAGGTGTCCCTTTTGGCCCAAGGGTAATTTCGTGGGTCAAAAAATCGTCAATCTTCAGTCTTGTGGACCGCGACGAAAGGAAGGAGCGCACAAAATTGTACGCCCGCTTGCCGACGTGAAACTCAGACAAGCTCTTGAGAATAAAGGCGTGTGATATGTTGTCAAAAGCCTTTTCCAAATCCAATCCAAGAATCGCCTTGGTGTCGGTGGAGCCGGAGTCAATGACCTGGTGCTTGATCAGCTTCATGGCGTCCTGAGTCGAGAGCCCCGACCGAAAGCCAATCATGTTGTGGGTATAGCATTCGTTAGACTCGAGGTGGTCAGTGAGGCGGTTGAGCATGGCGTGCTCGGCCACCTTCCCGACGCACGACGTCAACGAGATTGGCCTAAGATTTTCGATGCTCGGTGCCTTACCCGGCTTGGGTATCAGTACTGTGCAGGCCGCTTTCCAGCTCTTGGGAATGAGACCGCTGCGCCAGATTTCGTTGATCTTGTCTGTAAGAAACTCGATCGAGTCGTCGTCGAGGTGCTTGAGCATTTGTTGGTTACCCCATCTGGCCCAGGGGCGGATCTGCTATTGAGGGATGCGAGAACCCGCTTGACCTCAGCCACGGTGAAGTCCTCGTCCATCGATGGCGCGTCGCGCCCCTCGTAGTCGGGAAACTGGGGAGGTACCGGATCGTCCGTGGTCGCCAGGTACTTGTCTATGAGCTTCTCCGTGATCGCCTCATCTGGAGTTGAGTCGGTGGCCAAATGGACAGCTTTCGCCAAAGCTCTCTTCTGATTGGACTTGGTGTTGCCGTCGTGCAGTAGGTGTTTGAGGAGTCTCCAGCTTTTACCGGTCTTGAGTTGGCCCTCCATAGAATCACAGAGCTCATCCCATTGCTGCTTGCATAAGACCTTGCAATGATCTCCTACCGTTTTGTTGATTTCGGACATTTTCTTGCGCAGTCTTCTGTTATGGCGCTGAGTCTTCCATCTCGCGAGCAGTGCCTGCTTGGCTTCCAACAGATGCGCGAGCCTACTGTCCATCCTGTCCACCTCCAGATCGGTTGTCACCTCTTTGGTGGCGCTGGCCACATCTTCTTTTAACCCGTCGCACCAAGAGTCTAGGTCCGCATCCTGGGAAAGGGCGCGCTCGGAGCGGTTGGCTCGGAACAAGTCCCAGTCGATGAACTTAAAGGTCCTCGTCTTGTTGCGGGCAACTTCTATGAGCACTTCGATGATGCAATGATCGCTACCGAGGTCGATAGCTGTGTTGGTCCATTTGACGTTTTCCAGACTCTTGACAAAGGTGAGATCCGGGGTTGTATCTCGGCACACCGAGTTCCCTCTTCTGGTTGGGAAGTCCTTATTGGTTACCAGTGTCAGATCTTCCTCCGTTGCCGTGAGCCATATGTCTCTACCCTTCTTCGTATTGGTGAGGTAACCCCACGCCTGATGCTGGGCATTGCAGTCCCCCATGACGACAAGAGGTTGACAGCCGGCAAAATGCACGGCCTTCTTCAGAAGACCACCAGCCCTGGCTCTGTGTACGGTGGGCCTGCAGTATACATTTAATATGAAAATACTGTTCCTTCGTAAGCACCGCTTAGGGGGGTCGACTAGGAGTTCAGTCATGACGTACTCGACCCCATTGTCCGCTGGACCGAGGTCTCGCTGAATGCACGTGAACCTTTTACTGACCAGAGTGGCCACCCCCCTTACCCCTTCAGTGGAAGCCACAGTGACGAAACCAGGGAGTCTGATGTGTGATGATGTGATCGTTTCTTGCAAGGTGATAACTTGGGGTTTATCCTTTATGCCTTTTAGGTATTGTCGCAGGGTCGCCCGTTTGCTGACGAACCCTGCGCAATTCCACTGCCACATTGTTATGACGTTAGTTTCGTTATCCATGTTTGGGCTTGGGGATGGGTTTCGAGAGGGCCGCCTGCAGGATGGCACCCTCTGTCGGCGGGGCAATGACACTGTTCAAGTTTGGGACTGGTGTTGTCGATGTGCTTGGCAAAAATCCGTGGTGGGTCCCCTCCAGTTTAAGTATTTTCTCGCTGAGGGCGACCAGACCCAGCTGGGGGTGCGCGATCATTTCTTGTACTTGAGAGAGGCCTGACTGTATGTTGGAGATGGCCTTCTTGAGCTCCGAAAGGAGCTCCAGAGTCTCGTCTTCCTTTGAGCTATCCAGGGCGCGACGCTTCACTGCACCCGCCTTGGGGGGAGCCTCCGCCGTGTCCATGGCCGACGAACTCGTGGCGGCCGGAGGAGCCGGCGGTTTGAGCGCAAATTTTCGTATTTCGGCTATCTCGGTGGCTAGCCGACTGATTTCCTGCTTGAACTGGGCGTTTTCTTTCCTAAGACTATCATTGGCACGCCTAAGCTCTTTGAGCTCGTTCGTGAGACGCGGGTCGTGCGAGTCCTGGGAGTTGGACGCCTGCGCTTGGTTGCCACGGGCCCTATCGACCCCACGTTAGATAGGACTTGCCTTTACCACCGGAGGGGGTGTTGGATCTTGGCCTGTTGGACGAGCCGCTCCGGGTGCGGGACGTGGAGCGGCCTCTGGAGCCGGAGCGCGCTGGAGAAGGCGATGATGGTCGTGATCTTAGGGCAGAGCGGCTTTTGGAGCCCCGTCGGCTCATGGAGTGACCTCGCGAGCGCGAGCGTCGTTTTCCCCTAGGGCTAGGGCTACATGAGGCTTGAGAATAGGAGGATCGAAGGATCGACTGCGGGGGGAGCTACGGTTACTTGGAAAAAATTTTGCAGGGTCCCTTTAAGTGTGAGCTTTTGCGTTCGAATTCCACCAAGGGAAGGATGATTTTGTCCACATTAATTCGGTCTCTATTGGATTCAATTGGCTGTGCGTAACATTAAAGCGAGCTACTCGAAAAAAAAAAAAATCCCCATTTTGTCTTGTCTTGTCTCCTAGGAGATCTTGGCTCATACCCACATGGGGGATTGGCCACACTGTACCTCATAATAGATCATTTTTACAACGCAAAAAATAAAGAGAAATTAGATAGGAACAATGATAATGTTCCTTTAAAAACGTGAAAATTGCAGAAGAATGCGATAAACCAGATGATATAAAACAAATGAACAAGAATGAGGTAGGGGGAGAAAGAATTGGATATATCTGGCAGTACCACTAGCAGCGTATCCTTTCGGTTGCCTGAATGAATTTATGTAGCGCTGACAGAATAGTACTGCGGCCCACACTCAACTGACTGGCTCCAAATGATAATAGGGTGGATGTATTGACTGGCAATCCGAGCATACCAATTGGTATTTCAAGAATTATTCGGCGCAGTGAGGCTTGATTGGAGAGACGTGCTTCTTTTTCACAATTGTTGACCGATCATCATTATTTACAACAAGAAGGCAATGCCAAAGTGAAAGTACCGACCACTAGTCCTCAAGTACTTGAGGCATTAATGTGGCCTGGCAACCGATACGTATGTGATTCCGTTATTGAGGGCTGACGTCTTTTAAGGCTTGTATAATTTTAACGAATGATCACGAAGAATAATTAAACCGCATGCAGCGTGCAGCCCTCGTGGCCTAACGGATAAGGCATCGGTCTCCTAAACCGGGGATTGCGGGTTCGAGTCCCGCCGAGGGTAGCGTCATTTTTTTTAGCGCCCACCATTTTTTATTTATTATTGTACGACATTGGTACTTTCAAAAAAAAAAGGCGAAAGGCTTTCCTCAGGGACCGGGCGTCCTGCAAGACATAACGAGGGACGGGACATGCCTTGACCTTCTCGGTCAATTCTGTAGGTACACGACAATATGCCATCACTATTCACTATAGATGGTGAAGTTGGGCCGTTTGGGAACATTTCGAGGCGCAAGAAACACACAGTATAAAAATACGTTGCAGTAGGGTTGACAGGTGGGTTGAAATTCATAATGGAATAATTGGAAGCGCAAACCAACGGGACACAAGAGAAGAGACAAACAAGCGCATTTGTTTGTCTCTTCTCTTGTGTCCCGTTGGTTTGCGCTTCCAATTATTCCATTATAAAATTAAGTGTGCTTCACTTCGGATATTGACGATATCAACGAAATTTTCCGGCCGCCAATGAATAGTCGAGAACGGGCCCGTCGCGTCGGCTTACCTACACTGGAGCAGCAGTGTGATAAGCACGAAATGAAAACAGCCTGCGAAAGGATGACTTGTATATCGATAACGACTGCAATAAAGAATTTTCTTGCGCGACGAAAGGGTGCACACAAGTGCAGGTTTGGTGTCAGGGGCTTTTTGCTAAGGCGAGAAAAGGAGGGGGGAGGGGTCGTATCAGTTGTTAGGGGGGGGGGGCATGCCCTTTTTGGCTTCTAACCTGTGAAGGCGACAGCCCCCAATGCCCCCCACCCCGGCGGCGGAGTCCCTGGCTTGGTGTATTTACAATAATTGCACAGCCGTTCCTCAAGCGGTGATAAGTCAGGTCGTACTTAGTATGAGCGAGCTTGCTCGTTCTCCTTACTGCGACATCCCCCTCCTAGTGGGCTTAGCTCCGTCCTGGTACAAATTATGGAGCGTCAGTTAAGGCGCGTATATACGGAGTCCGGCGATGCGAACAACATCGCTGCTGACCCTAGGGAGCAAAGACAAGACGTCTGGTTCGATCTCGTACGTCACGTCAGGCAGTTGGCGCAAGATGTTGTACGGACCAGAGTAAAGAGCGAGGAGGTTTTAGGCCAAGCCGACAGGAGGACATGAGAACCAGGAGAAAAATAGTGTTTCTCGGCTCTGATGATCGTATGCGTGCCGCTTCTGAGAAGATTTCGACGTTGTGAGGCGATGAAAAGTGACCTCTCGGGCGTGGGCGGCCAAAGTGATTGCATCGCAGGCGTAATCAGTCGTTGAGAATTTTACGCCAGAGGGTAGCGACGTGTCGAAGGGCAAAACTGGGTCACGGCCATACAAGAGGTAGAAGGGCGAAAATCCGGTGGTGTCGTGACGGGAGGAATTGTAAACAAAGGTAATGTACAGTATCGCAGTCACGATGAACGTCAGAAACGTACATGGCAAGCATGTCAGTTAAAGTGGTACGCGGTAGGGATATTTGTTTCAATAGAACAGTAGCGGGGCAGGTCATCGGCGACCTTCGACAAAAAGGGATAATAATGTTGGTGGGGTTTGACGTGCCAACTTCGACAAAAGGTAACGGTCACGGTTCGTTAGTAGCTGCTGACGGGCGCCGTGGTGCAGGATGACGTCGCGGAGTAGGAAGTAAGCAACATCTGTAGCACAGCTGGTTGGTTTCGCTCGTGCAATGGCGTATCTAGTTGCGTAATCTATTGCGACCGCAATCGACTTGTTTCCTTTGGTAGAATTTAGAAATAGGCCAAGAAGGTCGTGGCTCACACGGAAGAACGGCTCTGTTTGGATCTCAATTGGCTGAAGCACAGTCCCTTAATACCGTTCTGGTCACGAAACTTCTCCGTCACTCTATGGGAGAGCTTGATATGGTGCCAAGAGCGGCCGCTACGCGGCGCAAGCCGTCCTAGGGGGGCCATCGCCCCGCTGCGCCCGGCGTAACGCACTGGCCGCGGCAGCATCCCGAGGGCGTTGTGTGGTGGCAGCTCGCGGTTTCTGCATCAGCGAAACGCGAACTTCATGTGCCAGTGCACCGTGCTCAAGGTGGACGGCATGAAAATCCGAATGAACAATGCCTAAGACGTGCTGTGTGACGGGTTGCAGCTCCAGATACCGAAGCAACAAAGAAAAGGCGTCGCTCGTCTGTTTCCCAAGTAGCGCCGAACTCCGAGAGAAATGGAAGCGAGCTATACCGCGGTTGGAAGCTGGCGGTTTCAGCTTCGAAAGTAAGAACGTTCGGGTGTGCGAAAAGCATTTTGATGCTAGCGACGTTGTGAGAACCGACGAGCACATCGTGAACGGGGTGGTCGTGTCGCTTCAGCGAGAGAGACCGAGGCTTCGCACGAACGCCGTTCCAAGAATTTTTGACGGGCTCCCGGCGTACCTGACAAAGCAGAAACCGCGTTCACGCATGCGGTGACGTGTACACGAGGATTGTTGAGGGCATTTTGCTCGACAGCCGCACAGCGTCAGCAAGTGTAGGTTGTCTGATGCACTTTTTAGGGACAACAGCTGAGGTTGTACACTTTTTTTTAGATGTAGATTACATTTCTTCACTCGAGAAAAAAAACAAAGCCTCGCGGGCAACTGTGCGCAGCTCATGCCCTGCAAGTGGTGGGCGGAAGCGACAGTGTTAAGCATAATGGCTGTGTATGTGAGCACGCCTTCCCATTTGTATATAGTGTTGTATATCTTGTATACATTACACTGTAATATTTTCGTACTATGCATATTTATATGCATATAGTGTAAATAGTGTATATTCAAATACAGTTTATTTTAGGCAGTGAGCTAAGACAGAGTGCAGCTGTTAATGAAACGAAATACACATTATACAGTAGAGTCACAGATTGTGTAACATTGCTCAGAACAGCTGCAATAGTTTCTAGTGCTTTTCTTCTCCAAAGTGTTGTTCTCAGTGTATTTTGTGTAAATAAATGTTTTCCAACTTCCTCCCCATTACATGCACCATATGTGAATCTCCCATTCATAAGTACACACCTGACTACTAGGCGGCGTATCATTAGCACCAAATTTAAGATTTATTGCATGCCTTAAATCATAACCGCCCTTCCCCCCCCCCCCCTCCCACCCAAAAAATAAAAACAAATGTGTGATGCGGTACCTCGGTAGTGGCAGAGGCGGCCAAGCGGCTAGCACTGGCATCAAAAGGAACTTCCAGATTAGGCTGCTGTACTTCCGTTCCCGGAGAAATCATGGGTTGTCGGCCGGTAAATAATAGTGCCCTAAACAGTAAACACAAGGAAACGTCAAGCGGCGGGTGTCCCGTGTAAACTGCATGGAAAGAAGTGATCAATCAAATGTTGGGCACGTTTAGAGCGGTCGCGAAAGCCCTCGACATAGAAAGTCCCCGCGTCAAAAAAGCGATCGGCACTCACAAACGTGTGTCCAAAACAACTGTGCATTTGGGTATAAACTCAATTGAAAGGTCTGGAATAAAACTTCTGGCTCAACCATTCAGTTCATTTGAATACTTGGGTAGTAGCGCGCGAGAGGCGAGCCGGATATAAACCAAAGTGATTGCTCCTGTACTACCCAGTCGTGTTTCATTTCGTTCACCTTCCTCCCCCTATTAGCGGCCCTACCAGAATATAAAGCTCACCTACCGCATAAACATAATCGCCCTTTGGCCGGGCGCAAATACAAACATGTTGTCGAGCAGATCAAGCAGTAGCTGCTCGCATCAAGAGCATGGAGTATAAGCATCGTCTTTCAACACTTGCAAGCTATAGCTCGCAAGTACCGCTTCGAGGCATCGTAAGTATGCATATAATTGGGCTATGAGACAATTGTTGACACAATGCGTTATCGCGCGGTGTGAGAACACTTTTAATGCGCTGCTGTTTATAAGGTGGGCCCGCACTTCCAAGTAAACTACGCGTGCGTTCCAAAGTAAACAGCTCTCATTCGTCGTCGACACTGGATCCTGTTTCAACTTTATCTGGTGGCATTGACGCGTTCAGAGACGTTTAAAAAAAGGTAACAGGAAGAACAGCACGCACATAATCGCGTCGAAACGTCGGCCGCAGTGCGCATACAAGCCCAGCAGTGGCGGCAGCTTGTGGCCCCCATACGACGGGTGGCGCCTCTAGCGACAGATTTTGTCCCTATATCAACCTTCGGGCGGAGTTTCGTGACCAGAAAAGCATTGAAGGACTCTGGCTGAAGCAAACTAGCAGGAGGCAAAGCAGGCGTCTTCCGCCTCTGACGAAGAACACAAGAAGCGACACAGCGACGCGCATAGCGATAGAGCCCAGTCCAGAAGCAGCGCCTTCCGTGGTCGTAAGTCCGAGTGGTTATTTCTGGAGCGCAGCCTGTCGCAGGTGCTTAAGAACGACTGGTAAGAGCTGAGGATCGTAACTCTGAACGCTGCGGTGGTATAAAACGCCGCTATCCAATGTGAACATCCGGAAATAAGTGTCGGTGGGCGCGTAGCTTGGGCGGTCTATAAGGTTTCGAAGAACAGGGTTATTGTCTTTGCTCGCTGCCTATGTGGAATAAGCCGGATGTAAACAGAGCACAGATGTCCTTGACGGCATCCGTGTCATCTGGTTGATCCACAGGTTTGTTTGCGAGAAAGGCAGTCAGCGTCGTTGTGCTTGCGTCCAGGTTCACGCACTACCATGAAGTCATACTCTTGTAGACGCAATGGCCAACGTGCAAGTTCTCTAGTTGGGTCCTTCAAGAAGGAGAGCCAACAGAGGGCGTGGTGGTCAGTTACGACGCGGAAAGTATGGTCGAAATGTAGCGACAGCCCAAACGTGCGCAAGACATTCTCGCTCAGTTATCGAGTAATTGCGTTCGGGCGTAAAGAGAAGGCGGCTCGCGTAAGCGATGACGCGGTCGTGGCCTTCTTGATACTGAGCAAGAACAGCGCCGATGGCATTACCACTGACGTCGGTGCGTGCTCAAGTGGGCGCAGAAGGGTCAAAGTGCGACAGAACTGGTGAACTTGTAAGCCGCTCAACCGTCCAGAGATATCAAAAACGTCAGCAGCCACGGCAGAATAATACGAAGTGGCCCGAGCTTACGCGTAAATGCGCTTCAAGAAAGTGCTAAAGGAATAACGATGTGTTACTCCCGTATTCATAAACGAGCCTCAAGCCGTGTTTCGTCCTTGACTTGGGCCCTTGAGCACAGCGCCGCTGATCGACTGAAAAATGACGTTGCGCTTCTCAAGAGTCGCTAC
Source organism: Rhipicephalus microplus (assembly GCF_013339725.1). NCBI lineage: Eukaryota > Metazoa > Arthropoda > Arachnida > Ixodida > Ixodidae > Rhipicephalus > Rhipicephalus microplus. The sequence continues at coordinate 213,509,322 of NC_051167.1, read as the reverse complement.
AGGTTATCGAAAAGGTGCGGTTACTTGCACTACGGCGCTGCCGTCGACTTTCTCAAGCCCAGGTGAATAATCTTCCAGCAAACTGCGCAGCCCCGGGGACTTAAGAAAGGAACGAAACTAGACAGACGAGCGCCTTGCGTTTTCGACGAAATTCAATAAATTACGTTTTCAATCAATCAGTTATCAGTCTACGCTCGCCTGTCTCGTTTCGTTCCTTTCTTGTCTCCAGTCTGCTGCGCAGTTTGCTAGAAAGCGAACGCTTACCAACGCGTCCAGCTTTCAACGATCGTTACTCAAGGCCCCAGTGTAAGTATATACTAGACAGGTGCTGACACCCTCCCCGCAACGCGTTGAAAAGGACATTTCCATCGCGTCCAGATAATGTTCGGGCCATTATCAGTTGTCTTGCAGCTTCATTGATGTGATATGTGGGGTGCAACGTCCTAAAAACGCCATATGATTACGAGAGACGCCTTAGTGGAAGGTTCCGAAAATTTCGACCACCTGGGGTTCTTTAACGTGCACCAAAATCTGAGCACACAGGCCTGCAACATTTCCGCCTCCACCGAAAATGCAGCCGCCGCAGCCGGGATTTGATCCCGTGACCTGCGGGTCAGCAGCCGAGTACCTTAGCCACTATACCGCCGCGGCGGGGCCAGCTTCATCGATGTATTCTTAGATGGTGCTACGGCGAGCGGGGTTAGCCGTCTCGGCAGCACACTCGGCACAAACGCGCATGCTACTGATTGTCTTTTTCATGCTGCTGGTTAGCGCTTCGGGTGTATCTCGCATAGCTTGCAACGAAAATGTTTGGTAGGCACAAGAATTTCAGCACTACTTCGCTGGGTACGTTGGGGTGGTGGTGGTGGTGGTGAAAACATTTATTAGGCGTGGCGCCATCTGACGGCTCGCAGCAGAGAGCTGCCGCGAGAGCGAACGTCATCTGGCTGCTCAGGCGCGCTCATTGTCAACGCCTGAATATTCTTACACCGTGCCCAAGGTAAAGCTCTGAGTGAAGGGACGTTCTAGACTATGGGGGTCTGAGTCGCCTACTAACCGTACACCGTGAACTGGTCGTGTGGGCTCCCATTGACTGGTAAGGACTGCTCGCCGCGGCGAAAGCTACTACGACCAGTGCTACTACGGAAGGAGAAGTCCAACTTGCCTGGTATCCAAGGATTCGAGCAATTGCCGAGGCGGGACCACTCATTGTCACACCTGGACGCGGTAAGTGGAATAAGTCATTCTCGCCGTTCGTGCCCCGATCAAAGTTAAGTGTCTTAGCATAAGTCTGTGGTAATCAGGCTGAAATAATTGAAAACTTTCATGAAAAACTAATAAATCGGTAGTATACAGGCAGCCCATCCTTATCAAGTCAATGTATGGGAACCATTTTGCGCCCCCCCCCCCTCTCAGGTGACTATGGGGAGGGGGTGACTGGCCCCCTTGTCCTATCCCCGCGCCACGCGCAAGCCTTATGCCTATGTTGGCAGTGAGCCGTAGCCAAGTAACTTAGTTAACCATGCTTCTGTTACATTTAAGGCGGGCGTGTTAGCAGCGAAAGCACATGCGTCAGTTCAGCACTTGATTAACCGTCGTAACGAGAAAACAAAACCGTTTGATCCGTTATCTCTCGCGTGTAATGAGCAGGATTGACAAGTGGCGCTATGTGGTATCTGCGCATGTGCAGATATGATTTTGTGTCTGTATTCTTTTCCACCGCAGTTCAACCTTATATTAGGCCCTGGTGTCGTTTTGCTCTCCTTTCTAGTAGGCATCTGTGCACTCCTTATCTTCTCGTATGATGTCTTTCACTTTCGTTTAAGAAAAGTGGGCTGCAGCAAACGACCGCGCGAATTTTATCTGGTGTAAATAATAGGCTTATTGGGAAGTATCAAAAGCTTTTCACGAGAGACTTTGTAACGCTCAAGGAACGAAGGTAGTCCTGTAATCAGGTTGCCAAGCTCAATCATTGGACTGGATGGAAAACTCTATTGAAGTCAAGTCGTGCAAGTTAGCTAGCCTGAAAGTGACTGCTGCCACGTTTGTACAGAAAAGCCTAGAATTTCGGAATGGCCCTTTTTTTTCACTCTGCTACGCTTGCCCTTGAATCCAGTCGCTTATTCGTATGGAAGATTACTTGCGACTTGCAAGTGCTGCGAAAGCTACAGAACCAAAACACATGCCTGCTATAGCACTGAGAGAAAGAGTACTTAGATTTGTCGACAAGCTTTGCCACTTGCCTAGCTCAAACAAATACCGCTTTATTTATTATTGGACCACGACAGTTGCGGTAGATCGTAGGTAACGACATTTTTATTTACTTTACAAGAATGTTTTCGTTTCTTACTTCTTTAGACAGCACCACCTTTATTTGCATGTCTAAGTAAACATGGCGTCCTTGAGGTTTATTGGCCAGTGAGCGGAAGCAAACTCACCGTTCAGTTCTAGGGGAAAATGCGGGGGAGAAGCTCGCCGGGATGGAGAGAGTGCGTACATCCAACAACGCCCCAACGCGCCATCGAACTACCTTGGCATGGCGGCCATGCGATGCACAGCAGCAATCGCAACGCCACTTGCGTTCCCGCGACACTGTGGTAGTAGTGATACGCGTTGTGGACGGGTGGAATACTCCACGGTAGCACTGGAGCGCTACCGCAACGTTGCAGCGCAGGCCTCTGACCGAGGTGCTTCAGATGCCTCTGACGACGCCTTAGGCCACGCGGCACCTTTCAGTGCGGGAGAACAAGCCACTATCGGGTCAGCGGTCAAGTGCTAACCAGGAGGCCACCGTGACGGGTCAATACAAACCGAAACTATGAAAGAGACCACCAGGTGGAATAGTACAATAATTAGCACTACAACAAGTGCGCAGCTTAACTAGTGTAACAAGTAAACAACAATGATATAAGGCAAAAACACTTGAAAAAAAAAACCACAGCTTATCCACGGAACGAATGATGATGAGCGGCGCGAAGCGTTCGTTAGTCCGTTTGCGCTTCCGTCCGTCTGTTCGTGCGTCCCTTCGTGCGTCCGTCTGTACGTCCGTCTGTGCGTTCGTGCGTCCATCTCTGCGTTTGTCCGTCCGTCCGCTTGTCCATACGCTCGTTCTTGCGTCCATCCGTCTGTGCTCCCGTGCATCTTTATATCCGTCCGTCCATCCGTGCGTTCGTCCATCCATTCGTCTGCTTCTCTATCTGTCTGTCCGTGCGTCCATCTGTCGGTCCATGTAGTAACACTCCGAGCTCTGCCATCTCGCGTATTTTCGTCGTATATTCATCCTATAGAAGTACCGCCATGCAGTGGACATTCCAAGGACTGAACGAGAGGTGGCTATCTACTACTACGACTACTACTGCCACTACTACTACATCATACATCGCGGAAGCACGACCCACGGCTTAAGGAGCTTCGCCCCTAAAAAATGACACCATCTCCCATGAAAGGGAACCATGAGTAGCGTGCGAAGCAGCGCATGGGTTGACCTACAGTTTTGTTCATCGCGGGCACCTTGCCCTATATGTTAACGCGTCCGCGCAAGTGAAGCACACCATGGATTCACTGTATTTTCGGTTGCTCTTACTCGTCCCGAACTATTATTGGAGCACGCCACGCGGGTTCATCGCCACGACACGCAGGAGCACGTGGGTTCTCGTTCTGCGACGTCATCATCTCGTTCCCCGAAGCCATCACGAGATTGCTGAGAGAGTGTAAGGGGGAGAGACCACAGCTTCTTACATAGCCACTTACGCAGGGCTGAACGCGCTAGCGCGTGCCAGCGCGTTTTGACTAAGATACAACGCTTTTGTTGATCGCGCGTGTGCAGGATCTCGTTCCCAGACGCCATCACGAGAGTGCTGAGAGAGTGTAAGAGGGAGAGGCCACAGCCTCTTACATAGCCACTTACGCTGGTCCGAACGCGCTAGCGCGTGCCAGCGCGTTCTGACTTGGATACAACGCGTGGGCTCATCGCGCGTCCGCCTCCAGTGGACTTCTGTAATAAAGAGATCACCCAAGTGCATTTGTAGTGCAACTCTCTGTGCTTTTCTCAATAAATGCTTTCCACCACTACCACCATCGCGCGTCCGCAGAATCTCGTTCCCCGACACCATCACGAGATTGCTGAGACAGTGTAAGGGGGAGAGGCCACAGCCGCTTACGCAGGCTGAAACACGCTAGCGCGTGAGCGCGTTTTGGCAGTGCACGGGCTAGCCGTTGCGCATGCTCGGTAAGCGTGGTCACGCCGCACACCGGAATGAACTCCGCCATAAGATGTTTCGTATGCAAGGTGTGTTCGCATGTAAAAGACCTGTAAAGCCATTGTATATGAATGTGCGAAAACAGAGAAGGCCGTTGCCTAGCGAAAGCCTGGGCAATCGGACGAGCTGCTTGGACGGCTTTCGCAGAGGTGGAGCTAAGTGGATTTTTCAGAAATGTATGACGCTTTTACGGAAAATAGAAGTAATTCATAGTTCCTTTACTTACGGAAACATAAGAGTTACTTTCAGTTTAACATCTCAAATTAATGAGGTTTGTGCCTTATAAATTTTATGCGGCTCAGTAATGAATATTTGTCCTGACACAAATGTGCTAACCAGTGCCAGCTGTGCTAGTCGAAGGCAAATATTTGACCGTTCGAAGCTTGCTTCGTTAATTTATTTACCGTCGTTAACCAGTTGAATATCTTGATGCCTCCTCCGAACAGCCCGGGACGGCTTTAAGCTCTCCCATAGTAGAGTACCCTGTACTCTAAATCGTTACCCACTTATTCTAACCCCTAATCGCACTGTATCTTTTTGTTTTCTGCAAAGGGATAACACGCTGCCGATTTACTAGTGCGGCTTTGAACATTGAGGCCAACGGGACGGCTTTAAGCTCTCCCATAGTAGAGTACCTTGTACTCTAAATCGTTACCCCCCCCCCCCTTTCACGGAGCGGCTCTATGCTCTTCCATAGTAGAATACCAAGTACTCTAAATCCTTAAAGGGGTACCGACACAAAAACATTCGCCTCGCGTTTTTCTAGTGAGATGCGTTGCTGGGGGCCTGTTAGTCATGGCATGAAGCATCGTTTGCTGCAGCACGCAACAGATAATTAATTACAGGCCCATCATTATCGACCAATTTAAGTTTCGGTTTGAGAGAGTTCTAAAAACTGGGTGCAACTGTCGCCACCTAGCGTGTGCAACTCTTGAACACGTCAGCACACAGAACTGTGACGCACTTCCGCACGATCCGCATCAAGAATTACTTTCGAATAGGAAACGGCACTGGAATGTGGCCAAACACAAAACTTTCCAAGCGTGCGCAACGGCCACGCACTCGCAACCAGCCGCCTAGAAATATAGGTTTTGGGAACCAACGTGGCAAAACAAACGTGGCGGCTATGACGTCATCAAAACTTTTCCGATGGAGGCGGAAATGTTGTAGGCCCGTGTACTCAGATTTGGGTGCACGTTAAAGAACCCCAGGTGGTCAAAATTTCCGGAGCCCTCCACTACGGCGTCTCTCATAATCAAATGGTGGTTTTGGGACGTTAAACCCCACAAATCAATCAATCAAATCAATCGACGTCATCAAAACTTGTTTTGTTGGCCGCAGCGTGGCGACGTGAGCGAAGTAGGGTGTCACCTAAGGGTCCTCTTCGAGGGTGTCAATGGCACGATGAAGTGGAGGGCTCACGCAAACTTATAATTTTTTGAAGATACCTTCCCAGCTATATTCGCAGATGATTTGCAGATGATATACGAATGTTCCTGGGAATCGGCCCGACCAGTTACCTCGACCGCGAAATTTTGTGTCAGTGCCTCTTTAATTTTTTTTTCTAAGCAAATTGTATCTTTCCACCGCTATGGTGCTATACCGGGCCCGGCCCGGGCGTAATTTTTGTCGATGCGGCCTCATCGAGTGTGAGGCCTAAGGGACGGCTTTCAGCTCTCCCGTAGTAGAGTACCGAGTATTGTAAATCGTCAACCACTCTTTACACACTTCGGGCAACACCACCTATATGGTTTTGGGTCGTATCCTGAATTGGCGGTGCCGCTTCTGGTGTGCAGCGTTTGAGGTGAAGCCGTTTGGACGAGCAGTCGTTTCAACCATGGGGCATGGTGAACTGTGCACACGAGATGCCACCATCGCCGAATGTGATCGTCCCGAGAATGCAGATACTCTCTTTCAGAAGTTCCTTTCAGCACTGTGAAGGCTACAGGTCCCCTCAGCCAATAGCAAGGGCGCTGAGCCCCGCAACATGTACTCATCCGCACCTTGTCGTCTGCTCGCCGACTTGTCTATACGCGCTCGTAGGAGTTGATATGGCTCGTGTTATAGTTTAATAATACAGTAATACTGTGAAACAACCAACTATATGCACCAGTCCTTCTTCGGCTCTTTCGAAAAATTTGATAACTTGTGGATTTAAATCACTCGATGTCATTCCTCTCACATCGGTGGCTACATAATAGATAAGAAGAACAGGCGAAATTGTTCGAATTTTGGAGAAACTGTACTTGAGTCGGAACGCCCAACTTGTTACACGGGGAACACCGATGGCAGCTTTTTTCTATTGCGGAAGTTTTCCTATACGGCATCAACACATCTTAAACAAAACTATGGAGCTTCGTTTCCTCCGTAAAGTCGAGGAGGAGGGACCTGTGGTTCGGACGATAAATCAATTGCTGCAAGTCAGGTAGCCTGGTGTGCTGCAGTCCTGCACGCCGCAGAGGGGTCGACGGGCCGCTTGTAGCCCAGACCTTGTTCAAAAGAAGTGGTTAAGGTCAGCTTCCCGCACCGGCGCAGGGCAGAGTGGGCAGCTTGAGGTTGTGTGCGTGTAGCCCCACTTCGCAAGGACTGAAGGCAGGCTGCATTTACGCAAACCCTTCGGAGTGACACTTCCTCTTGACGAGTAAATCCACTTGGGAGGTATGACCACGCGGAGGTATGAGAATTCGCGTGGTGTGCCGAAGATTTTCTTTGCGAACGTCCACAGTGTCATAAGCAAAATATAGGAGTGAGGTAGACTGGGAGCACACAACACAGCGCTCGAAGCAAAAAAAAAAAAAAAAAATTGGCAGATCCCACGTACCTGGGAATCAACGTTATGCGAAGCATGCGGAGGGAAGGTCACTATGGTGAATTTTTTTATTGAGAGACACGTCATGAAATGACGCTGAATATATGTGCAAATGTTGCACGCACAGACATACAGTTGAAGAATTGAAGATGTTTATCATAACCAGTCGTTTGCACTTGTGCAAGGATGCCAACTAGAACATGCGTATTAGCAACACCAGAAGCTGATATGAAGCGCTGAGGCTCACGACGATGCCTGGCCCTGGACACTACTACATAAATCAACTTCAGCGCATGGCAACTATCCACAATTGACGTTAACCCGACGTGACGGCTGTGTTGAAAGAGTACATATGTAAGGTTCATAAAATTGAGTAGGCAGCACTGCAACCACTATTGACGTTTCACGAAGATTAGCGTCTACTCGAAAAGTAGTTCCGAGACTTGGCGTAGCTCTGTGATAAAATGTTTCATTGCCACGTAGAACGCTTGGGTTCAATTCCAGCTGGGACCCTGACATTTATTCTTTGCATTCGTCGGGTCGACGCTACCGACGTCGGGTATTTCTTAACGCTCGTGCGTTAAAATTGCCCATGTGTGTTCTCGTCGTCCCTGGGTAGATAGTAAGTGTCAATCACCTGTGGCACATGCCCGCATACCAGTGGCACATACCCACCTGTGAGTATGTGTTTGATGACGTACGCGAGGGGATTGTGACATTATTCATGTCTTGACCAGCGCGTCATATTCGTAAAACCATCATACCCTCACATGCTAATTTTGGTTCATGCCAAGTTAATGGGGCTGCCACGAGAGCACCCAAACGTAAGCGGATAGATAGATAGATAGATAGATAGATAGATAGATAGATAGATAGATAGATAGATAGATAGATAGATAGATAGACAGATAGATAGATAGATAGGCAGATAGATAGATAGATAGATAGATAGATAGATAGATAGATAGATAGATAGATAGATAGATAGATAGATAGATAGATAGATAGATAGATAGATAGATAGATAGATACGTTCAAAGTTGCCGAAGTTCGCTAAGAAATGATTCGCATTTAAAAAACGAGAACACAGCTTCCTCGCCGTCAGTTCCGAGCTTGTTGGACGTGGTGCTCCGGCTATGGGAACCACCCGGAGTTTCACAACGGACACCTAAATCTACGCACAGGGGTCTGTAGAATTTCACCCCTATCGAATTGCGGCCGCCTCGGCTGGGATTCGATCCCGCGACCGTCGGGTTAGAAGTTTGAGTGCCATAACCACGAGGCCCCCGTGGAGGATCAATTCAAACGCAGCATATCGATGAAAAAGACCACCAGAGATAATGGTACAATAAAGTACTAGAATAACCGTGTAGCTTAATATAGAGTAATAAGTACACAACGGTGATATAGCACAAAAGTATCAAAAGAAGTAACACCATCTCCCACTAAAGGGAACCATTTGGGGAAGCAAAGCAGCGCTGGTGTTCACTTGTGTTTACATATGTATGTTTTCGTGTATTTTTCTTGATAAGACAGATGCTTGGGCTAGTTGGTGATTGGGAATCAACATATTTGCACAGCGCAGAAAAAACGCTATTTTCTGTCATTGTGCTCTTCTTCCGTATAAACATGCCGTAACTACTCGTAGTCTTGAGCTGCGCAAGATACGTCTGTTTTTTATTTGTGTGTGGAGTTGTGTGTAAGTTATGTACAGCTTATGTTACCCTCCCCCCTTTCCATTTGTGTTTATTACCGTGTGTTTCCCGCAAAGTGAACACCTCAGCGCTGCTAGCAGTGGGCAACGAAGCGAGCGCGCAAGAACGGGAGAGGAGAAATAAGGCGGAGGCATCGCTCTTCCACCTCCTCCCACCTCCTCGCTGGGGAGTCGGCGCATGCGCAGTTGGGGAGTGGACGGTCGCCAAGGGATGGACCAAGGAGGCTTTTGGGACGAACACAGACCCGAGAATGAGCTGCTGCGCATCTAAAACCTCCGCCAAACAGGAGAGAGAGAGTGATAAAGGAAAGGCCGGGGGGTTAACCAGATATTGGCATCTGGTTTGCTACCCAGCGCTGGGGGTGGGGAAGTAGGGGCAAGAAAGAGGGGTTAGATAGAGGGAAAAAAACGCACGCGCACTCATAAAAAAAAACGAAAACACACACAGGAAGGGCGTCCCAGCTACAACCGTTCAGCAAGGCCGGTCAATCGCAAAAAGTGCAGCAGCGCTTTGAGGGCCCTCTTCTGTGAAGTCGCATCCTGACGATACTGCAGAATTTCCTGCTCCGACAGAGGCTGATCATCTAATTTGTTGAGTTCCCTGCGAAGGCATAGTCGCCGCCTATTATAAGCTAAACACTCACAAAGAACATGTTGAATAGTTTCCTCCTTGCCACAGTGGCCACAGGCTGCGGTGTCGGGCATCCCAATGCGGAAAGCGTAGGCGTTGGTAAATGCAACGCCCAACCACAGCCTACATAATGCAGTAGCCTGCGGTAGCCTGAAATGGGCATCAGAATCGCTGTTTCGACGGCTTTCGCAGAATGAAGCCAAGTGGATATCTTGAAAACCCGTGGTGCTTTTACGGAAAATATCTGTAATTTATACTTCTTTTTACTTACGTATGAATAACAGTCATATTCAGTTTGCCATGAAGGATTATCAAGATTTGTACCGTGAAAATATAAGAGCCTCAGTCATGATTATTTATCGTGACACAAAGATGCTCACCCGTGCCAGCAGTGCTAGCCGAAGGCGAGACTTCAAAAGTCGTTCTTATAATTGCGATAACCGTATCTGCCAGTAGTCGTATCCCACGGGGCGTCTTTATGCTCTCCCATAGTAGAGTACCAAGTACTATAAAATGTTAATCCTTTTTTTCAAGACACATTGTTCCGGAAATATTCCGATTCTTTAGGTGGTTTGTACCGTTCTGAAACGATGCCTGTTTGGTTTCGCAGAAAATAAACCTTTTATACATCTATTATTCCTGTGTTTTCTAAGTGTTTAGTAAACCACTCACGGGACGGCTCTTCGCTCTCCTATTGTAGAGTACCTCGTACTCTAAATCGTTAACAACTTTTTCTAAACACACATACACATACTCTGTAAGGTGTGGGGTAAAGACAGTGTTTTGCCCTCCCGCAAGTGAGTACCAAGTACTCTAAAGCGTTAAATACTGCTTCTAAACACAGTTTTGTGTCGTATTCTGAATTGGTGGGGCCGCCATAGAGAAGCATACTTACGTAAAGAGTGGACACTCCCATAGGGACCCGCCGCGGTGGCCTATAGTGGCTAAGGTACTCGGCTGCTGACCCGCAGGTCGTGGGATTAAATCCCGGCTGCGGCAGCTGCATTTCCGATGGAGGCGGAAATCTTGTAGGCCCGGGTGCTCGGATTTGGGTGCACGTTAAAGAACCCCAGGTGGTCGAAATTTCCGGAACCCTCCGCTACGGCGGCTCTCATACTCATATGGAGGTTTTGGGACGTTAAACCCCACAAATCAATCAAATCAATCAACACTCCCATAGGGGCTCTGCGGCAGAGCTACTTCGCTGCTTTCAGCGCCACGAGTGGCTGGTCAGACCCGATAATGTCTTCAACATTAATGAAATAACAAAATAATCATTTTCTGATGCTGGGATTTGAGCCCGTACCCTCATGCTCCCAAAGCGCGTGCCTTTACAACTAAGCTACACACCCATACTTCCGCAAAGTGAATAAATGTACAGTGCATCTAAAGTTCAAGTGTACAGTGCATCTAAACCACATAAGTTTACACCTTTGTGCAAAACAAATACAAAAGGACAACACTTTCTAGTCAGAGCTTACGTATCTTTGTTGCAAAGCATAAAACTTCTTCCGCAGGACACGATGTAGAGCGGATATGAGAAATGGCACAAATAAATAAAATTTCTTCTTTGCAGAAATTTGATGCCAATCTTGGGTTTTCTACGTCTTTCCGAGGTGGCTATTACATGTTTTGAAAAAGGAGTAAAAGCGGTTGGTCAGACCCTTTTCTTGCTGGGCCGCGAAAAGGCTCGATTGGCCTTCGCAGTTGTTGCTCCAGATGATAGGACTCTGCTGTTTCCGAAATATTCGCGACATAGCGGGACGACTTTATTCTCTCTCATAGTAGAGTACCAAGTACTCTAAATTGTTAATCATTTTATCTAAACACTCTTTATACGGTATCTTTCTCTATGGTGCCGCTATGATACCGCACTGGTGTGCTTTGTTTGAAGTGAAATGAACGAACAGTTGCTTCCAAAATCTCCGCGACGTGAATCATGGGAAGTGGGCAAAGCTGTGGGTATCGCATGGATGAGTAACCGTGCGCTACTCGAGCTATGTAATGTAAATTGAGTTACATGAAGAATTGACGACAAAGCAACGTCCCAAGTTTCACAATGTCTACGTTGAATTGACCGACTAGTTGAAGGGTTCGTGATTGTAGGCTTTTCGTGCTCTTCTGCCACAGTTATGGTTGATTGGTTAGTTGTTGAAAATTTTTTGTGTGTGTTTCACATACTTTACACGGGCGTTGGTCCATATAATTTAACTTAGAAGTGTGGCAGCTTGGAGTAGTTGGTATATCATGACGATAGTTATAGCGCGAGCGCTCGTGTCCTTCTTGTCTCTGTGTCGTCGTTCTGTTCTCGTGCTATAACTATCGCCATGTAATGTAGCCGTGACAACGGACACCGGACAAGGTATAACTGTCAGTTCAAGCGCGCGAATAAACAGAAAGGAAGAGAGGACAACTAGCCCAACTTTCGATTCTGACACCGGACAAGCCTCGCCCTTTCGGTGCTTCGCGCACAAAATTGGACACGCTGAATTCCACACGCCACCGAAAATTCCACCATCGCCGGATGTGATCGTCCCGAGAACGCTGCTCTGGCTTGTCCATTGTACAGTACAGTACAAAAAAGTACCGTAAATTGCCTTCGTAGCACACTAGCTGCCTCATTGTGAAGCTATGTCATCGTCAGGAAGCTGTCAAGGTTGACGCCGGCCAAAAGCTCCTCCCACCACTCCGTATTCGTTTGGACAATGCAGGGCCAGCCCTGCAGTGCCCTGCCACTCCGCAAGTATCGCTGCATTCTGATGGTTTCGTCCTTTGGGAAGGGGGGGGGGGGGAAACCAGCGAGAAGTTGATGCTCTCGCAATTACCAGTTACATGAAATTCTTATTGGTTCTCTCGTAATTCTTAACGCGGTAGTGTCTTATACTGGAGTCTACCAATGGTTGAAGCAGGTCATTTCCGTCATGGAATGGCCGTCCCCTATTGCAAAACCCAGCATTTCCGATGGAGGCGGAAATGTTGTAGGCCCGTGTGCTCAGATCTGGGTGCAGGTTAAAGAACCCGAGGAAGTCAAACTTTCCGGAGCCCTCCACTACGGCGTCTCTCATAATCATATAGTGGTTTTGGGACGTTAAACCCCACATATCAATCAATCAATTATTGCAAAACCCAGCGCCATTGGATGCCAGCGTCCAGTGCCATGCCGTGTTATGGGCCCAGTATTGCGCTGGATAGTGAGTGAGACGCTGGAGCGGCATTTTACTGGGAGGCACTGGGTACACAGCGTAAAACGGCTTTACAGCGTTGAAACAGGGGTGCCTGTTCGCCATAAATAAGTATATAAGTAAAAGAAGTGATATAGAGCGCATTGACGCTTTAAAAGTATACAAAAAATAAAATTGTCCGCCCAAAGGATTCGCACTCGCCACCTTATAATCCACAACCAAGCAGTCTACCCGCTATACCAAGCCAGAAACATTCTTTGGTGCTTGTGAAATAACTATTTATCCAATAAACATGCCGTTGATCTTCATGTTTAAAAGTCGCACAGTTAAGATGCACGCGATATTCCTTTCCAAATAACAATTCCGTCTTCATTAGACATTAACGAATGGCTGCTGATCACCGAATGACATACATATATTGGCAAAAGAACATTTTTTTGATGATTTCACATATCAACTTCGAAAAATATCAAATGGACTGTAGGAGCAGGCACATATTGCCGGTTGTTACTGCCGATTTTTTTATTCGATAGCCGTTTCTCGCTCTTGCTACTCGTCAAAAGGGAGGTTTAGAATAGCATTCGCAGGCGTTGCTGGCGTAGTAGGCGCCGTATGAGTTTTAAAATAGCGTTTGCTCCCCCTCCCCGGTGAAATCTAGGGAATTTAGACGCCCTCCCCCGCAGATCCAAGCACACCTCGGAAGCTACACATAGTCTCGACACCAGCGCGTTGCGGGCCTTCCGGGCCGCAACGCGCCACACGCTATTTCAGATTTTCTGCGGGCGGACCGCAAGCGCGAACGATGGCTCGCGTTATGACGCATGAGCAGTGGCAGCGACCGCACCGCAAGGGCTTGCGGTGTGCTATTCTAAACCTCCCTAAGAATTGATTGATTGATTGATTTTGATTGATGTGTGGGGTTTAACGTCCCAAAACCACCATATGATTATGAGAGACGCCGTAGTGGAGGCCTCCGGAAATTTCGACAACCTGGGGTTCTTTAACGCGCACCCAAATCTGAGCACACGGGCCTACAGCATTTTCGCCTCCATCGGAAATGCAGCCGCCGCAGCCGGAATTTGATCCCGCGACCTGCGGGTTAGCAGCCGAGTACTTTTGCTACTAGAACACCACGGCGGGGCTCCCTAAGAATTGAAATAGCAAGTATAAAAATACTGGGAGTTACCTTTACGCAAAATATGCTTTGAGATACACACATCGAATTGGTTTTGGGCAGTTATCTCGTGCGGTCTATGTCATGGCGCTCCAAATATAGATATCACCTTTGAAAATAAAGATTCCTGTTTACAACACACTGTTTTGTTCTTCCTTACATTATTTCTTTTTGGTATGGGGTTCGACGACATATACAAGTCTTGAAAGACTTCATATACACCTGAAGAAGTTTGTACGTTTACTTTTTAATGTACCATATAATTCTAACATTTAATATTTATTTTTGAAAGCAAAATTAAACCATGTGTTTAACCTTCTATCTTGTGTCAATTTGTGCACTTGTGCTAAACTCGCTGGGTTCGGGACGGCTTACTGCTCTCTTATAGTAGAGTACATCGTGCTCTAAATCGTTAACAACTTTTTCTGCACACACACCTTCATAACTATATGTCCAGTCTACCATTCAAATGTTGAAAGATAAAAGAATACTCAGTTTTTCTACGATCTATATAAAAAATGCATTCACATGGTGTGACTCGTCACACATAACTGATGGTCACCGCGCGGGCAAACTGCCCGATGCAAAGAATATCCTACACCCTGCCAACCAGTTTCCTCCACGCATGCGCAGAATATATTTGCCGGGGTTTAATCCATCCTGCTCTTCAAACAAAACAAGACAGTAGACTCGTTGCAGTGATTCCCGCTTCCTTTACAAGAAACGCCGTTTTATGCTTGGCACTTGTTTCCGCCTCCGCAAGAACGGCGCCTCTCTTGCTCGCTTACGCACACAGGGGCGCTGCTCCTTACGCCTGTCGCTTTGTCCGAAGGCGCCACGTTAGGCCTAATTGGCCTCTCGCAGTGACGCCGTCAGTGGGTGCGAAACGCGCCCGTCGCGACTCGGAAAAAGAAACGGCACACGCGCCTCGTTTTCAAGGCCGAACTTTTTATTACTCGCAGGTAGGACTATATAGAAGACAATAAGCTGGCCCACGTCTTCCTCATCGCGCTTCGTGGTTGTTCTTTCTTCTCGTGTTTTGTTAGCCTTTTTTTCAGCGGCAAGAAATTTCGTTTTGACTCATTACGTTCAGCGCTTTTGCGCCTCTTTTCATTAGGAATTTACGACGCACGCTCAGAGATTAGAGAAATCACAGAGTTACCCCACATTTTAGTCTCACGCCAATAAAGATTCAGCCAGCTCTGCTTGCTGGACAGTGATGCAACACTGAAGCGGGTGGCATGCAGTAGGGTTTCTTTGTTTTCGAAGCTAGTCAAAGTTGATTTCACCGGAAAATTCTAGATATTCTTCAGGGCTAAAAGCTGCCCTGGGCAGCTTGACTTGGTCCCTGAAGACCGTTACATTAGCAGTATATGACGTTTACAGTACGAACGGACATCTACAGTCCGTATCTTAGTCTTTTTCTACGTTACACGCTCGTATTTCAACGAACTCGCCCAATCAGCCATTTTGACAGGGCATATATACTTGAACATACTTAATGCTGCAATACTGTAAGATACGGTAAGATTCATCACGTAGTGATATTGTGAGAGTTGTAGTTGAAATTACATAAAGCAATAGAAATAGCATGCGAGAGTTGCAGAAAATGTAAACGGTTGAATGAAGTGGCATGAAAGGGATAAATGAAGTGGGGATAGTGGGGGTAAGTTGTGCGGTGAGTTGTGGGCACAGTGAGTGGTGGCAGTTTCGGGAGGAGCGGGACATATCTCTAGTGAAATTTGCCCGCTTGCTGTGAGTATAGTCTCAGTACGATCTACGACGGTGAATGCCTCGACCGAGAATCGCTGGTGAAAAGATGCACCAGGACAGATCGAATACTGCCACGGATAGACAACGCATGGTCAATTAGGTATAAGAAGGAGATAGCCGAGAACGACGAATGGTGAGAAGTGGCGAAGAAGTTACGAAGTTCGCAGGCACATTACTCGTTCCGAGTATAATGACCCCCAGTACAGCTCAGTTTTTCCGATGAGATATGGAAATTAAAAGTAGCCAGATATGTATAGACGGTTATTAATTACAACCACCCTTGTAATGTATCGGTGCTTATCGATGCTCCTTTAGGTTGGAAGTTAGCGCCAGTGGGGGACGAAACGTCCATTCATTTTGTCCCGTCTTTTAACGTGCGCTACGAGGAAAAGCTAACTGATGAATCAGCCAGCCCAGGACTGGATGAGTCGGATATCACCGGGTGAGAGAACAGCAGCGATGTGTACCTTGCCTGTAAAGGGTCTGTCACGGGCGAAGGAAATTTAGAGCTGTCCCTTTTCCCGAGGGGTCCGCGGCAACGTGCAGCAACGTGCACCGACTTACAATCGCCTTCCTTCAAGCTACGGTGCCGGATAATACGTCGTTACAGAGCCCCTGCAATTCAGTAGACGCTCAGGCGGAACAATTACTAGCCACGTAGGCCCTACCTGCAACATTACCACCACAACGTTCGTCTCGTAGTGGACTCATAAATATAGACAAAAAGATGAAGAGGATGATCATCATGCTTGAATTCAACTGAAACAATGTCCCAAGAACATTAAAAAAAAACACTGAGTGCACTATAGGGCTACCTTCAGGCAAGAATATGCTAAAAGTTACATACAACGTATAAATAAATAAATAAATAAATAAATAAATCAATGCTAAAAGGATCACCCTCATGACGCTCACATTGAAGCGAATGTCCACCGTGGTGGGAGCAGGGGTTATGGTATTCGGCTGCTGACTGGAACGTTGTCGGTTCGAACCCCCCCCCCCCCTTTTTTTTTCATCTACTGACGTCGTCATAGTGACGAGAGCTGTACTGAATGCATATAACTGCGAGTAGATTAATCAGAGGCACTTCAGCTTGACTATTCTGCAAACGGAAAAAAAGAAACATAAGTTAGCAGAGAGGAGTACAAACAAAGTAAACGGCTTGTATACATAGATTCAGACGCAGCCTTCTGAAAGTGTCTTGTACAGGTCCTGAAAAGCCCGGCGACTTCAGCGACGTCAAGTTTCTAACGAAAACGGTGGTCTATCCTTGTTCAGGTAACGGGATACTACTTGGTATATCAAGGACGGCACAAGTCGGTCACCATTCGGCATACCTAGTATACGTATTTTGTGACGGGCTCACGTTGAGGTCGGTACTATTGCTTAGAATCACGCGACTGTGGCGATCATTGTATTTTGCGTTACAGTCGCTTCAGTCTGAGCATTAATACTAACCACAACTTGAGTATGTAACAAAATACATTACAGAATTGGTATATGCCGATATGCGAGTCACTCCCGGCGCTGAGAATCTACGTAGAAACAACACATAGCATCGCCTGCCTGGCAACAACCTGTTGTCAACCAAAGAACAACTTACATCACCTAGCTAAGACGTGGAATGAGCCTATAGAAGCAACTAGATTAGTGTTCAATATTGTCCAGTTTCGCTGTTTCAAGGCTAGCGCGGCTTATATGGCTTGGTGCAAGGTACTCTCATTTCGAAAATTTTTTTTTTCAAACATGAAAGTGTTTTATGCCAGGATCTACCAAGACTTCAGTGACGTATTTCCGTCACGGATATGACTTTGCAAAAGGACAAGCAGGATCCCCTGCGAGGCGTTGAATCTCTGACCCCTTGGGAAAGAATGAAAAGTGCCCGGTGCTCTACCAACTGAGCTATGGAGGCAACGGCTAGCATAAATATACGGGCGCGCCCTATATCTTTACACATTCTCTCTCGCTGTGTGCTTTCTGTTAGTGAAGCTCGAAGCGACCATCTGTGAGTAAGCATGAGAAGTAATGTAGCATGACGCGGCTAAAGCATGACGTCTGAGATGGCGCTGCGGTGCGCAGTTTGGAAGGCATGATTCAAGCTTCTCAATAGCAGTGAGAGGGACCCTGATTGAACGAGCATTGGAGAGTAGTCGCCGTAATTAGGTTCTTTGCCCTTCGCTTCGTCCCAGCACGTGACAGCTCGTTGTTGAAGTCGTGCAGCTTGTACACGCGTCAACCATGTTACACTGCCGACTACTTCGAGTGTAATATGGCAACGTCTTATTCAATAAAACTGCTGCAGTTCTTACTGCAGCAAGGCAACCATGTCTATGGGCGAATGTCGTGCCCTGGTGGAGTGAAACTGAGGCCAGCAGGACGTGAAACGCCGGCGAGAGTTTGCGGGTGAAGCTGTAAACCTCTGCGTCCCTCGTTGCTGAACCGCAGTTTGTGTGAGCGCTGGCACAAGTTTCGGGAGCGCACACCGTGCTATTCCTCGCCATGCCTGACGATATTTGAACACGTGTATATCGAGTAGCTCGTGTGTGCTTGTTGATCTTTCTGCGCGATGACCGATACGCTGTGTTCAGGTATATGTTAAAGATTTCAGTTACCAAAACGGTTAAATCGTGATCATGGGTGGTAGTCGTCGCGATCGAGACGCGCCACTAGGCGTCAATGTGGCTGTGTCCACGTCAAGCCGTGCGATAGCTGCGAAACGCCAATAGAAATTGTACAAGCTCTCGTTCATCACTACAAAATAGGCACTACTTCTATGAAGAAGCGTATCAATTTCGTGTTATAAGGAATTTCTATGACGGAGAAATCAGCCTTGTTTTTTTTTTTCGGAAGTCTGCATAACGTGTTGCATGTCTCTCAAATGAGGTGTCGCTATTACTTGAACTTTCCCTGCACATATCGACGTGCGGTGCTATTGAACAAACCGTCCAATGTTGCACTCACGACATTTTTATCCGATCTCACTAATCGGCTTCAATACAAACGTAACAGTAATTATGAGAGCTTAAAACATGTACGCGGTGCAATTTGGCATAGCTGACTGCGATTATGTACGCCCAGTGGGGAGATCTTATTGAACGTTACTGAAACCGAGCCGTCACTTGCTTATTGAACTTTTTGCATATTCATGATAAGTAAACTTGGAAAGCTTGCAGCTAGCAATCTCGTAAGTGCTAACAATGCTAACATAGTCCTCAGAGGTTGCAAGCTTTCCCACGGACGCTCAAAGCTGGCTGTTTGAGCACTGCTGTCGAGCAGCAGAACGTCACTTTTACGTGCAGTGTGATCCATTACCCTCTTTGACTCCCCCGTGGCTAATCATGCGATAACCGATGGGCCTATAGCGTCAGGACAGTGGGTAGCTCGGTTAGGAATGAGCCGGCAACCCCGGCACCAAGCCAAAAACGTGGACAAACGACTCTTCAAGAACTGACCGCGGCAGTCTCTGAACGACCATTCATTGCTTGACCAGAAGGAGCGAAGCAGACGACTTCGTGAGAGAGTCCAGTCCGTCTGCAAGACGTGCGTTGCTGACGACCACCAGGGCAGCGCGTCGTCTGCTGCGCGTATCCATCACACCAAAAGCGGGCAGGCTCACGCCCACTCAAAAAAAGACGGGGCGTGATTTATTGGCACGAGGACTCAACGCTAATTCCTCTAATGGCGCCCCGTTTGCATCCATTCACCGCACGGGCGGCGCTGAACAACGAGACAGCGAGATAGGCGCACCGTGCCCCGGCTTGCTCAGCGGGGGCATGGCCGCACAATGTCCACAAGAAGGACGCCGCGCGCACCGGAACCCCACGAGCACAGCTCGGTGCCACACGACCGGAGCCACAAAACTAAAAAAAAAACGCAAAGCGCGCTGTTTGCGCGGTGGTCGACAATCCTCACCGTTCGAACGCGTCTCGAAGAAACGGAAAGGTGCCGAAAACAGGTTTCCCTACCTTCGACACGTAGCAGACGACAGGGAAAGGGCTAGCTACGACCGCATCGTCTGCTTCTGAAGGGGGCGGCGCCTTTGCATCCGGAATTCTTCTTCGTCACGAAGAAGAGCGCAAGGTGTGGGAATCCTCTTCGCACGGATACTCTTTTCACTTCTCCGTCCTCGTCTTGCCGTGACGTCCCGCTGTCTGTGACGACGTTTATCGCTGCTTGAGGGCTTTGTCGACTTCCGGAGTACAA
This sequence comes from Rhipicephalus microplus, assembly GCF_013339725.1. Taxonomy (NCBI): domain Eukaryota; kingdom Metazoa; phylum Arthropoda; class Arachnida; order Ixodida; family Ixodidae; genus Rhipicephalus; species Rhipicephalus microplus. The sequence continues at coordinate 213,489,577 of NC_051167.1, read as the reverse complement.
ACTATGCGCCGAAGACGTGGAGTTCTGTTAAGCCTTATTTTCTTTTTCCTTTTTTTTTGTGTGTGGTGTCAGCAAGCGGTGGCCTGTTCCCTTTTGAAGCACTCCAACGGGTCAGTGGGTTCGTTTGTTAAAGAAAGGCGTGCTCCACTGCCGCCGGCTTCTGTGAAACTCTAGAAAGAGAAGGTGCGTCATCTCAAAGGACGCGACGCCTCTGACCCAGTGGCGGCAAAGTTTCGCACGGAATGCATGGAGGCCTCCGAAGAGTTACAGTATACGCCACGGTGGTCTGTGAAGCAAAGGAATGTCGGAAAGGAGTCCGACGGTCTGGCACATCCGCTGCTGTGCGGGCATACTTCAGTAGCAATGCAACTGGCATTGTTTATGATGGATCCGCTTGTCGAAGCGCATCGAGGGAAACACTGCGCACAACACTGCGTGGTTATTCTCTTATGTCTTGCAGGATGTTGTCGACTAAAACGATTCGACACGCAAACCATGACGTTCGGGAATTCGGTTTCGAAGCATCGTGCTGGTTGTTTCAGAAACGGGCACCCTTTCGTCGACTCGCATTTTGTTTTCGACTCTATCTGTATAAATCGAAGTCAGTCTCGACTAGGCTTGACATCTGGAAGGGCGAAAAGATCAATCACTCAATCGAAGGACGTTTCCCACTTTGGGCACCGATTCGACCGTTCAAGCGTTGCATGAATGACTCGCTTTGTGCTCCTCCGGCAGGTGGAAGCGCGTGGAGACTTTGACAAGTCGTTCCTTGAATTTCTGAAAGAGCCGGGCGTGAAGTTTAGTGTGGACATGGCGAGAGATCGATCAGAAATTTTGCGCGCGAACGGAAACGTTGACAAGACGTGCCGCGGTGTGGGATGGCAGTGTCTCAGAATGTGGGACCACACAGTTTGCGGGACTCGCATGCACACTTTTATCCGCGGAATCATCTCTTCACAATGGTGGTCAGAAGGTTCACCAGGTTCCTTACATTCCAGTTTTAAAAACGATAGTCTTTCGTGTTTAGAAAAATTTATTGTCACAAAAGTCAATAACATTCACCAGAACATTTTCTTCTTAGACATACAATAACGATGATGACAAAACAGGCATCATTTACATGAACGTGGCATATCTGTGTTTAGAAGTGGTTAACGATTTAGAGTACGTGGTACTCTACTATGGGAGAGCACTGAGCCGTCCCTGGTAGCCACCTGCAAGATAGCAGAAATAAACAGCAAGATATCCTGCACACCACTCCTTAACGCAGAAATTTTCCTCTGAATGTCGCACAATTCCACCACCCGGCCAACTTTTAAGCCCTTGCCGAACGGCCAGTCATGTCGAACTGGTGTCCGAGTTCATACTTGTGAATTTTATCGATCAAAAAAGCGAATATTACGCATATATGAGGTGCAACGTCAACACGTAAGTATTCGGGGTATGTTTCTTTAGCAGAAAATACATAAATACATAATTATAAGGACCCTAGTGTTTCTTACGCTTCACTGAAAATGCGACGATATGGACAAAAAGCGAGGCCGGCAAAGACTATATCGTATTTCGACATTTGCAGCAAAGCTCGCAGATAGGTGGCCAATTTTTCATACGATTGATTTAGTGCCGTCAATTTTTTCTCTATTATGGAAATTTTCGAAGCCAGAATGGGAGCGCGGAAGCCTGAAAGTTTGTTGATAACAGGTGATACTAGACGTTCATGGCTCGAAGAAACGAAGTGTGCGAATAACGACGGAGCCAAGTGACAGTGCCCCTGCAAACACTATTCCATCACTCCCTAGAAAAAAGTAAAAAAAAAAACATAAAAATGGCTTCTCTAATCCTCGGATAAGGGGCAGGAGAGCAGGAATTTAGTTCCACTTTTTCTGAAACATCAGCTTACCCTGAGCGGGACATACCAATGAATGTCATGGCCAAATTTGCTAAATATTGCTGCAGAAACAAAGGTCATCAGCCTAAGCCGCGCACAAAAATGTGCCAGGGGTGACCGGAAGTATGTTGAAATTTCAGGACGATAGACGGATTTAATCTGAACGGCTACATTTCGTTCAACTTTGGACGATTCGACTCTACGGTTTAGTGCTACACTAAATATGTCACATATAGAATAGCCTACAGAGAGACCGTGTCGGTGAGCTTCCGCACGCTGCACGCAATAATTGGCGTGCCCGATGTCCGAAGAAAACTTTACGTTCTGTCCAAACAAGCGCGAAGTTGCATGCACTACATTAATTCCCGCGTCGACTCATTAAAGTTGTAATTAAGTGGTCGCAGCGATTACGCCTGAACGACTTCTTTCATGCCGCTGCCGGCAATTCACTACTATTCCTTTCTTTATTTTCAGGTGGTCTAAATTTCCGGAGCCCTCCACTACGGCGTCTCTCATAATCATATAGTGGTTTTGGGACGTTAAACCCCACATATCAATCAATCAATCAATCAATCAATCAATCAATCAATCAATCAATCAATCCTTTCTTTATTTTTTTCGCCCTTCTTCGTTCCCGAATCGTCTTCTCAACAGATTTTCGTATCAACCGGCCGCTCTTTGATACGCTTCGTCGCCTAAAGGTAACCGATAGTGGCCCGGTCAGCGACTAAAGTTAGACGGTGTAGTATGTCACGCTGTCATAGCTGCAGGGCATTCCCGAATCAATGGCCAGTGTCGTAATTTCCCACGGGTGTCCGTGTGACCAGCATTGCATCCTTGTTCTTTTCCTTATCGCCTATCCCGGCTGCGGCGGCTGCATTTCCGATGGAGGCGGAAATGTTGTAGGCCCGTGTGCTCAGATTTGGGTGCACGTTAAAGAACCCCAGGTGGTCGAAATTTCCGGAGCCCTCCACTACGGCGTCTCTCATAATCATGTGGTGGTTTTGGGACGTTAAACCCCACATATCAATCAATCAATCAATCAATTAGCCAGGGTGCTCTATACAGATATGAAAGTCTTGGTGACAACTGTTCCAGTGCCCGTGGTTGTTGCTGCAAATTCGGTCTTTATCAAGAGCTGTTCATCAGACCTCACCTTCTGGGGCATACAAGCCGCATGTGAATTAACAAGCCCATCTCACCACATCAACGCCTCCTTTGACTATATGTTAATCCGTTAATTCAAAACTAGTTAGACGAGGCGTCATCAGCGATTGTTTTCCTCTTTGTTTTAGCTCAAGGGAGATTCCGAAGACAAGCAGAACATTTTGTTAGTATAGCTGGTGCATGTTTAGTGGAAGGAATAAGGCGCAAACGAGACCAACATAAGAACTGACGGAGCCTTCTGGTTGTTTCTATAGGTTTTTTTTTTCTGGGCCTTACCTGCCCTGCCGCGGTGGTCCAGTGGATAGATAAGGTACTTGACTGCTGACCTGAAGGTCGTATAGGATCGAATCTCGGCTGCGGCGGCTGCATTTCCGATGGAGGCGAGAATTCTGTAGTCCTGCGTGCTCAGATTTGGGCGCACGTTGAACAAGCTCAGGTGGCCGAAACTTCCGGAGCCCTTCACGAGGGCGTCTCTCAGTCATATGGCGGTTTTGGGATTGTTAAACCCCACATATCAATCAATCAATCAATCAATCAATCAATCAATCAATCAATCAATCAATCAATCAATCAATCAAGGTCTTATTTGAAGGATCAGGGTTGTTTTCATGTTGCTTCCAAGTCGGTGCCAGGCTTCAGCTGCGTTATGAGACATCACCAGCCGTTTTCCTCTTGTTTCAACCCAAGTCGTGCGCATATGACATTGTAAAGAGTTCACCCAATCAGCCTGACAGATTGTCCAAAGCATTTTACCTGCAGCATGCTCCGACTTTAGTCGCTGAATGCCTTCCTCGTAAGCAGCATATGCTTTACAAAACGCTACTCGGCAGGTCGTTTGTCGAGGTGAATGCCTCTATTGCAGCGCACCGCTGCAAATAAATTCCTTTGAACTTAAGGGTGCAAGGAGCTTCCCAGCTCACAAGGTGGTCCTGGCTCGCGATTAGATCTCAACATCGGCCATTTTTCTAGGTCACGAAGCTCCGTCATTACAACTAAACAAGAGGCTAACCAGCAGCTCAAGGCTAGGTTGTCAATTAGTTGACTACGGGAAGTACACGGGGACTGCTGAAATTCGCGTAGCTCAGATGAAGCGGAACAGACTCGAAAAGGCATTGTTTCCGGGTTCAAATCCATGCTCGGACGGAAATTTTTTCGCGAGCTACATAGGAAGCAGATTTTATTAAACATCAGTGCGTAATTTCACGCAGTTTCTCACTGCAAACGACACGATGACAAACGCTGTTGGCACAGCTGGTTATTCAGAAGATAGCCATTTCAATACCGACTATGAACGCGTGGTATGGGTGTAAGCAAAACATATTCAATGTGCCGTATGCGTTGCCACGTACAAACATGAAACGTTTCAGCGAAACACATGCGACCAAGTTCTAACATCATTGACGAGTGCATGCGTTCGTGCTGTGCTGAAGCGTAGAGTACCGCGGCAATAGCAATATTGTTACGTTGGCGTGACGTTGACAAAGGGAGGAGTCTCTGTTTCAAGAACGAAACTGCTTGTTTGGCCGAACTTGTGGATGGTAAACAAAGCCAGGTTACACCAATACGCAATGGCACCGATATCGGCGTCCAGGGCGTCGGCCGTCGATAATCTGATCTGCGGCGAGGTATTGTTAGTCTTAGAATTTTGCTTCTGCGCGATAAGAGCTCAGTTGTAAGCTACGAAATCAAACGACATAGTTCCATTTGCTGACGTTTGGGCAAACTTTTTTGTGTTTGTTTTTTCGCCGAAGAACGGGAGGAACAAGACATCGCTAACGAGATACGAATCGCAACGCATAAAACGTGAAATCTCGGCAAAAGAGAACACAGATTTTACCCAGCCGGCACCGTCTGCTTGCGAGCAGACGACGCGTCGTCGAGTGACAGACGAGCAGACAAACACTCGCCTTTTATCGTCGGCTACTGCTCCTTTACACAAACACTAGACACATACACGCCCCTTTTACCCCCTTATAGAGAGATGTGCGAGAGCAGGGAGAGGTCTGATCCTTAGCGCAAACATGCCGCCGAACAGCGCTGGCCGCCATTCAGCCGTTCCCTCACCCTCTCCTGAAGGACGGTGTGCGAAGACTGTGCGAACTGACGCAACTGCCTCGGCAACTGAGTTACCTGCTCGCGCGGTTAACCGAAATGTGTCACCAAGTCCTGTTTTATTAGCCTCTTTTTGTTTGCTCCTCGCTCCTCTTTGCGACTGAGCGGGAGTATGGCACGGTTTGTTTGAGATTCGCGTGCCGCGCCGCGCATGATTGTCGGGCGTCTGCTCCCAGCAGACGACGAATCGCCGCGAAGTCGTGACTTTGACCTCGGCTGCCGCTTTGGCTACGGCTATCTCAGCGGCGCGCCCGTCGCCCCAGGTAGGAGTGTATAGCAGCTGCTTTGTATGACTTGCAAACACAATACGTCCACTGCGCGTGGGATATATCGCAACGCTCTCATAGAGCCTGCCCGCATCTGGGAAGTTGTGACGGAATCTTAGAAGCATTGGGGTTCGTGCCATTCTTCGTGTTAGCTGCCTATAGGAAATATAGCTATGTCCAACTTGTTGAGGATCGGTTTGCGGTTCTAACAGCTTGTCGCGGAATCGTTCTCTACAGAGCAATGTCCAAAGGCCTGTAAATTGAAGTGGCGTGTCAGTGTGTTGGAAATCTTCCGAAATACATCAAGCCTAACATGGCGCGCATCCCATACGATGAAACTAGGGCTACAATACAGATGTGATACCCTCCCGTTAGCATCGATTTATGCATCGCGTCGTTTGCAATCGTTTGCATCTAGTGAAAACAGACTAGTACAGTTCTTATTTGTCGTGTATATCGCTCACGAACAGGTAAATAAGACAGCTAAGTGCACGAAACACAACACACTCTCCCACCACCGCCTGAAATAATACACTATTCTACTAATTCACAGGGGCAGGGAGAAAGTTAACCAGTTCTTGCGTGCTTCTGCATAAACGCACCCAAACTGAAAAACTCCGGGTCGAAGCCCCGAGCCCCCTCCCCCATGCCGACAGTGCCCCCAATGACCACTGGCCTATAACTTGGACATCTCTAATTAACTTGTCAAAACAGCAATATATATACTGGTGGTGTAGTGGAGCATACGCACTAACGTGTATGCGCCTTCCAAAGAAAAGGAAAAACCCCGTGCTCTGATTACACGAGAACCTGGCCCGCCTTTTGCCAGACTTGTCGTACGGCCATTTTTCGTTGCGACATCGTTGCGACTTCTCCGGTTCAATAAACGTCATCACATTTGGTGGAGGCTGCTGAGATCCCCAAGCAGACCTGGAGCTCCGCTCTCGCAAGTTGCCCGAGAGACCACTGCAAAACATGACTGACGCAGTCGCCAACCAGCCCATCCCAGCCCAGCCAGCACCACCGGCTGTCCCGTCTACCTGCCCCGGCGCTACTCGCCAACGAGACCCACCAATCTTCAGCGGCAGTGGCGAGCAAGACGTCGAGGACTGGCTCTCCTTGTACGAACGCGTAAGCGCCAGTAACAAGTGGGACAACGACTCTAAGCTCGCCTACGTTATATTTTACTTGGCAGACGTAGCTAAACTTTGGTTTACGAACCGCGAAACCGCCATCGCCAACTGGTCTTCCTTTAAGACACTCGTCACTGAAGCGTTCGGCCGACCAGAGGTCCGCAAGCTCCGCGCTGACCAGCGCCTGCGCCACCGAGCCCAGCAGCCTGGCGAGACGTTTACTAGTTACATAGAGGACGTGCTCGACCTCTGCAAGCGTGTGAATCCATCTATGCCCGAAGAAGAAAAAATTCGGCAGATTCTCAAGGGCATCGAGGATGGCGCATTCCAGATGTTGCTAGCGAAAAGCCCGAACACGGTGGCAATCCTCGTAAGCCTCTGCCAGAGCTTTGATGAATTGCGCCGTCAGCGTTCCATCGCCCGACAGAGTGTCCTACCGCCGGATTCGATCTCGGCCGTCACACTCACAAATGCCAACGTTTGCAAAGAAAGTCTGTCCAACCAGATCAAAGACTTCATCAGGGAGGAAGTCGCCCGACAGCTCTCCCTGCTGCCGCATAGCGACGCGCCCACCGCAAGCCTGCCTACGACACTGCAGCAGGCCATACGCACGGAAATTTGTGATGTCCTCCCTACAGTGCAGGCCCCTTACCCGTGCACTTCAGTAGCGCCTAATCTCTCAGCTGTCGGCTACGCACCACCTGCACCACCTTCACCTCTCAGCTACGCAGCTGGGGTCGCGCGGCCCCCACCGCATCCAGTCGCCTTATCAGCTCCACCTCCTCCGGCCTCGCCTCCAGTTTACAGGCCCTCACCTCGCTTTTTCCATCGATCTAATGAGTGGCGCACTCAAGACAATCGTCCTATCTGCTTCGCCTGTGGCATCGCTGGCCACATTGCACGCTTCTGCCGCCGTCGACCCACACCTGCAAACGTATACTTCGGAACTCCTACCTACGCGCCGCAGCAGGCCACCGCATCTGCATATGAACAGAGGCACTCAGACTCGGATCGCCGCCCATCGACTGCTCGTTTCCCATCCCCTCGTCGCCGGTCGCCATCGCCTATGCGTCGTCGACCACCTCCTGAGGAGGGAAACTAATCAGTGCAGTTCCGGAGGCAAGAACTGCAACTTGTGCGCAATTCCCAAGGCCTCCGTTTTCGCCGAAAAAATGTTGTTGATGTCGATGTTGAGGGAGTCGCCACATTAGCGTTAATTGATACCGGGGCCGCCGTTTCTGTGATGGACGTCAAATTTTGTCGGAAACTGAAGAAAGTGACCACATCTCTCTGTGGCATGGTGCTGTCCACGGCTAGCGCGCAACGCATTCATCCCTCGGCTCTGTGTACGGCGCGCGTCGTCATCCAAGATGTTTTGTACGTCGTACAGTTTTTTGTTCTGCCATCTTGCTCTCATGACCTTATCCTCGGTTGGGATTTCTTATCAGGTCATGAAGCTATCATCGATTGTTCCCGTGCCGAAGTGTCCTTTGTGCCAACATATGAATTTCCACCACCCGACCGGTCTCCTCGGCTCTGCAAACTCATCGCTGACGACGACATCACCTTGCCCCCGGAAGCTTCGGTCCCTGTAAGCCTTTCATGTGTGGCGCAACCTGACGCCACGGTGGTGTTTACGCCATCTCCTGTTTTTACTGAACGCAAGGGCATCGTTCTCCCATTTGCCGTTCTTACAATTGCATCTGGTTTAACCGTAATGCTGGTTACCAACCACTGCAACTACCCCATCAGCTTACTTCGTGGTGAAACGTTGGGATATGTGCAACCTGTCGACCATATCAATGATATTATTCTTCCCGACGAAACGCCATGTCACACTGCCGCAATAACTCATGCGTCTGAGCCATCAAGTTTGTCAGCCTTTGACAATGCTATTGACGCAGACCTTCCCCTCTCGCATCGCCGCCAACTTGTTGCTCTCCTTAACAAGTTTCGCTCTTCTTTCGACTTTGAGGAACCTGCTTTGGGCCGCACCACGACTATCACTCATACTATTGACACCGGCTCACATTTGCCTCTGCGACAGCGTCCTTACCGCGTTTCCGCCGAAGAGCGCCGCGTCATTACGGAGCAAGTAGACGACATGCTTAAACGTGGAGTGATACAGCCTTCTCAAAGCGCTTGGTCATCACCTGTCGTTCTGGTCAAGAAAAAAGATGGCACCGTTCGATTTTGCGTGGACTATCGCCGCTTAAACAAGATTACGAAGAAAGATGTCTACCCGCTACCACGAATAGACGATGCTCTTGACTGTTTACAAGGCGCCGAGTACTTTACATCCTTGGATCTGCGTTCTGGGTATTGGCAGGTGCCAATGGCTGAATGTGATCGCCCTAAAACAGCCTTTGTAACGCCAGATGGTCTATATGAGTTCAAAGTGATGCCATTTGGGCTCTGCAACGCACCTGCCACATTTGAGCGCATGATCGATACCATCTTGCGTGCCCATAAGTGGAAAACTTGCTTGTGTTACCTGGACGACATCGTAGTCTTTTCGTCTGATTTCCCGACACATCTTGTTCGCCTCCACGAGATTCTGACGTGTCTAACTTCTGCGGGCCTACAACTTAACTCCAAAAAGTGCCACTTCGCAGCACGAAAACTAACCATCTTGGGACATGTCATCACAAGAGACGGTGTTCTTCCGGATCCCGATAAGCTTCGGGCTGTCGCTGACTTCCCGTTGCCCACATCACTGAAAGCTCTAAGAAGTTTCGTCGGTCTCTGCTCGTACTTTCGTCGCTTTGTCCCCAACTTCGCGTCCATCATCGCACCTCTAACAAGTCTGCTCTCCAACAGCAAAGGTATATCTGCATGGTCACCTGCATGTGACGACGCATTTCGCCAGCTGCGCCGCCTGCTGACCTCACCACCCATTCTTCGTCACTACGACCCCGCTGCTGCCACAGAAATTCACACCGATGCAAGTGGCATCGGTCTTGGTGCAGTTTTGGCACAACGGAAAGGCACCCAAGCCGAATACGTAGTCGCCTATGCAAGTCGCGCTCTCAAGAAGGCTGAATTGAATTACTCCGTGACAGAGAAGGAGTGTTTGGCCATAATCTGGGCCTTGACGAAGTTTCGCCCGTACCTTTACGGCCGCCCTTTCGACGTGGTCACAGACCACCACGCTCTATGTTGGCTGTCCACATTGAAAGACCCGTCCGGACGCCTGGGACGTTGGGCACTTCGATTGCAAGAATACGACATCCGTGTAGTATATCGTTCCGGTCGCAAGCATGCAGATGCCGATGCACTTTCGCGATCGCCTTTGACCCCAGATGTGGCTTCTCTGTCACCACTTTTTACCACCTTGTCACCAATAGACATCACTGACATGCTTTCGGAGCAGCGTAAAGATCCATACCTTGCATTGTTACTCGACTACCTTACCGATCCGTCTGCTGTCCCTTCCACGAGAGCGCTACGCCGACAAGCAGCCCACTTTTCCGTGCGAGACAGCATTCTGTACCGCCGCAACTACATGCCTGGTGGTCGGAAGTGGCTCCTTGCTGTCCCAACTCATATGCGCTCTGACATCTGCATGAATTTCCATGCAGACCCTCAAAGTGCTCACGCAGGTGTCCTGAAAACCTACGAAAGGCTGCGCCAACGATATTACTGGCGAGGAATGTATCGCTTTGTGCAGAAATACGTTCAGTCTTGCACCACTTGCCAACAGAACAAGACACCCTCGCGGCACCTTACTGGCATGTTACAGCCGCTCCCATGCCCGGCTCGCCCATTCGACCGCGTGGGTATCGATCTCTATGGCCCCCTCCCATATAGTCGCTCTGGAAACCGGTGGATTATTGTCGGCGTCGATCATCTGACACGCTACGCTGAGACTGCAGCTCTACCAGCAGCGACCGCCCACGAAGTTGCACTCTTCATTCTCCGCAGCTTCATTCTCCGCCATGGGGCTCCACGGGAATTACTCAGTGATAGGGGTCGAGTGTTCCTGTCGGAGGTCATCCAAGCTATTCTCGCTGAATGCAACATCATCCACCGGAAATCTACCGCATACCATCCACAGACGAATGGTCTCACTGAACGGTTCAACCGCACACTTGGCGACATGCTGAGGATGTACACCTCCTCCGACCACACTAACTGGGACGCTGTCTTGCCTTTTGTTACCTTCGCTTACAACACCGCGACGCAAGCGACTACCGGTTTTTCCCCGTTCTTTCTGTTGTACGGCCGCGAACCATCCCACCCACTCGACACCATACTCCCGTACCGCCCTGATGTATCGGAGTGCTCCCCGCTTTCGGAAGTCACCAGATACGCTGAAGACTGCCGTCAGTTGGCTCGGTCTATGACAAGTGAGGCTCAAGGTCTACAAAAAACCCGGCATGATGACGCTCATCACATAGCGCCTACGTTTCGTACTGGCTCCCTCGGGTGGCTTTGGGTGCCCCCGCACGTTCCTGGCCTGTCTTCTAAACTTCTGGCCCGGTACCATGGTCCATACCGTGTCATTGACGCAACCTCACCAGTGAATTACATCGTCGAGCCCCTAACACAATCGCCAGATTTGCGCCGTCGAGGACGCGAGACCGTACACGTCGACCGTCTCAAGCCCTACTACGACCCCCTCATTGTGCCTACTCCCTGAGTCGCCAGGATGGCTACTCTTCAACCCGGGGGGTATTGTAGTGGAGCATACGCACTAACGTGTATGCGCCTTCCAAAGAAAAGGAAAAACCCCGTGCTCTGATTGCACGAGAACCTGGGCCGCCTTTTGCCAGACTTGTCGTACGGCCATTTTTCGTTGCGACATCGTTGCGACTTCTCCGGTTCAATAAACGTCATCACAGTGGAATGAATATTGGGCGTTTAACAGTTTATTTTGTGTTTCTCCACTCTCTTCACACAGACACACACCATATATATATATATATATATATATATATATATATATATATATATATATATATATTTGCTACGGGGCGCCACAAACGAACATTCTAGAAAAGAGGACGATGTTTAGCGCGAGCTCGTGCAGACCGGGCTCCATATTGTATGCCTGCCTGTTTACCGAAAGTAAAGGCATTTTTCAGACGCCTTCTCCCCGTAACATTTTGGTGGAGGTGCGGGTCTTCCCACAGTCAACACCACGACGATTCTACGCAGCGGACGTTCCTTGGCTGCCTGTGCGATGCCTGATCAAGACGAACACGAGGATTCTTCGGAGACTACCCCAAGCGTGCTTCGTCCAACTACGCAGCCACCAACAGCACCGCATCCAGCTGCTACTAACCGCACCATCGTCCTGACTCAACCGCGTGACCCAGGCACATTTTCGGGCAGTGACAGTACTGACGTGGAGGAATGGCTTCAGCTGTACGAAAGGGTGACGTAGATGACGTTAGATGACGTTATTAATGAATGCCGACGCTTCGAAGACGCGAAAAGTCGCCGCATCACTCCGCACTTTTCGCGTCTTCCCAACACGGCTGCAACATCAACCTGCGAGGACGCCCGTTTGGCACCAGCCCATGCTGCTTCCGACAATATCGTGCGCATCGTGCGCCACGAAATCGAAGCAGCATCTCCTCTGTCTGACCAAGTCCAGGCCCCTGACGACTCTCGCGCCACGATTTCCTTAATCAAGAGTGTCGTACGCCAGGAACTAGCCAACGCCGGACTTCAGACGCTATGCCCCGTTAACCGACCTGACTACCGACTGCCCAGTACACCTAATATGTCCCGCGGACCGAACAACCGCCCACGTTACCGGAACCCGGCAGAATAGCGAACTTCCGATGACAGACCGATCTGCTTCAACTGTGGACGAGTGGGCCATATTTCACGTCATTGCCGCACTTCCTGGGGTTGGCAGCCATGGTCGCATTATGCCAACACCCGACGCCCACTTGCTGGCTCTCGGATGCCGATCTACACGGCACAAGATGATGCTTAGCCATCCAGGCCCGCCCAACCAAGCCGATCTCCGTCACCCTCTGGACGCATGTCCCGCTCAACTAACCGACGTCGCTCCCCCTCGCCCTCCTACCACCAGTCCTCGGAAAACTGACGGGTGCAGCTCCTAGAGGTGAGCCTGCTTCGACGACCCGACCCAAAATTCCTCTACACACGATACCCGGACACAACAACTTGATTAAAGTAAATGTTGACGGTACTTCTGTGGCAGCACTCATTGACACCGGCGCTCACATCTCAGTCATGAAGTCCAGCCTTTGTGCTCGACTCAAGAAAGTGCTCACTCCTGCTCCGATCACTCTTGTCCGAGTAGCTGATGGTGCAACACCAGCGGTCACCGGGATGTGTGCCGCCCGTGTCACTGTTGCTGGACGTCATACCACTGTTCTGTTTTACGTACTGGACCACTGCCCACATGACATCATATTGGGACTCGATTTTCTGTCGGAACATTCCGCCCTAATTGACTGTTCTGCTGGTGTTGTTCAGCTCGTCCTACCACACGTCGTTGACCCTCCTGATCCTGCGCCGCCAAAGCTATGCTCCGCCGACTTTGTTCGCCTATCTTGCCGAGCTGTGACGTATATCGACGTCTCTTCTGATCCACCTGTGGCTGACGGCGATTATGTCATTTCACCTAATCCTACAGTACTCTGTTCGCTCAATGTTGCGTTCCCTCACACCATCATCACAATGAAGAACAACGTGGCATGTCTCCCTATTGTGAATTTTGGACTTTGCTCTGAAGTGCTGCCACGAGGAATATCCCTTGCAACCCTTGCCCCGGCCGGCGACTTCCACATATCGGCCTTAACAGAGGATACACCGTCATCTACAAGTATTCAGTCGCGCAGTACACTACACAGCATAACTGGAATGATTGCCTCTGATCTCCCGGCCGAGCATGTGTCTGCGCTTCGTGGCCTTCTTGCGTCGTATGAAGACGTCTTTGATCTCTGCGACCGACCCCTAGGTCAAACGACCGTCGTAAAACATCGGATCAACACCGGTGATGCAAATCCAGTACACCGGCGACCCTATCGAGTTTCCTCCACCGAGCGCCACGTGATCCAGCAAGAAGTCGACAACATGCTTGCCCGAGACATCATTGAACCTTCTTCAAGTCCTTGGGCTTCGCCCGTTGTGCTTGTGAGAAAGAAGGATAACAGCTGGCGCTTCTGTGTCGACTACAGAAATCTTAACAAGGTTACAAAAAAAGACGTATATCTTCTGCCGCGGATAGACGACGCTCTTGACTGCCTTAGTGGCGCAAATTATTTCTCTTCCATCGACCTTCGTTCCGGGTACTGGCAGATATCAGTTGATGACCTGGACCGTGAAAAGACGGCATTTATAACTCCCGACGGGCTCTATCAGTTCAAAGTAATGCCGTTCGGTTTATGCAATGCCCCGGCTACATTCGAACGAATGATGGACGCTCTTCTTCACGGTTTCAAGTGGTCAATCTGCTTATGCTACCTTGATGACGTCATTGTTTTTTCGCCAACTTTCGAAACACACCTCGAGCGTCTCTCAATAATTCTTTCGGTTTTCCGCAAAGCAGGGCTCCAACTAAACTCGTCGAAATGTCACTTCGGCCGCCGGCAGCTTACTGTCCTTGGACACCTTATCGATTCTTCTGGTGTTCGTCCCGATCCTGAGAAAATCCGTGCCGTCAAAGATTTCCCTGTGCCGACCTCTGCGAACGATGTTCGAAGCTTTCTGGGCCTTTGTTCTTACTTTCGTAGATTTGTGCGGAATTTTGCTGACGTCGCCACGACCGCTCACGGAACTACTAAAAAAATGTGACTTTGTGTGGGGACGTGAACAAACCAGAGCATTCATTGAACTGGCTTACGACGCCACCGATTCTCGGCCACTTTGATATATGCGCTCCAACAGAAGTGCGTACCGACGCAGCGGCCACGGCATCGGAGCCGTTTTGGCACAACGACAGCATGGCTGCGAGCGCGTTATTGCATACGCTAGCCGTCTTTTATCGCCAGCAGAGCGAAATTACTCCATCACAGAACGCGAATGCCTCGCACTCGTCTGGGCAGTGGCTAAATTTCGGCCTTATTTGTATGGACGCCCGTTCACGGTTGTCACTGATCACCACGCCTTATGCTGGTTGTCGTCCTTAAAAGATCCTAGTGGACGTCTCGGCCGGTGGGCTCTACGGCTACAGGAATATTCCTACACGGTTGTCTACAAATCAGGCCGCCACCATGAGGATGCTGATTGCTTGTCGCGTCATCCAGTAGACCCAGCAGACCTTTCTGAGAGCGATGAGTCTACTTGCGTTTTGGCACTTTCCGCGTTTAGCAACATCGGAGATCAGCAACGCCGTGATCCTCACCTCAGAGATATAATCCTTCGGCTTAGTGGTCCCACAACTCCTCCTTCTCTCCGTATGTTCCTGCTCCAAGATGGCGTCTTATATCGCTACAGCATGCATCCTGACGGACCTGAGCTGCTGTTGGTCATACCACAACATATGCGTCAGACTGTCCTTGCACAGTTGCATGATATTCCGACAGCTGGTCACCTGGGAGTTTCAAGAACTTATGACCGCGTTCGACGTCGCTTCTTTTGGCCCGGTATTTACCGATCCGTCTGCCGTTACGTCGCCTCATGCAAATCCTGTCAACACCGCAAAAAACCAGCAACCCTTAAAGCGGGACGCCTTCAACCCATTCAGATCCCATCCGCACCATTTTATAGGGTAGGTGTTGACTTACTAGGACCGTTTCCTTTATCGGCGAGCGGAAACAAGTGGATAGCAGTCGCCACGGATTACACCACTCGGTATGCAATCACACGGGCCCTTCCTACCAGTTGTGCGACCGACGTCGCTGACTTTCTTCTAGAAGACGTCATATTACACCACGGCGCTCCTCGGCAACTGCTCACCGATCGGGGTCGCTACTTTTTATCACAAGTTATCCAAGACATATTGCACTCTTGCGCTACAAAGCACAAGTTCACAACAGCGTATCATCCTCAAACCAACGGGCTCACGGAGCGGCTAAATAGAACCATCACGGACATGCTCGCCATGTACGTTTCTTCCGACCATCGTGACTGGGACTTCGCCCTTCCATTTGTAACTTTTGCCTATAATACGTCTCGGCATGACACTGCAGGTTTCTCGCCATTTTTCCTCTTGTACGGACGAGAACCTACGTTGCCTTTCGACACGCTCCTTCCTGCCGTTGGCCACACGTCTGAATATGCCCGTGATGTGATTTCTAGAGCTCTAGAGGCACGTGAGATTGCTCGCCGGCGTCTGAGCGATTCGCAGGAACGACAACGACAGGTCTACAACGCGTGCCATCGTGATGTCCACTTCAGTCAAGGTGACACAGTCCTTCTCTGGACGCCGTCGCGGCGAGTTGGCCTGTGCGAAAAGCTGACTTCACCGTACTCGGGTCCGTACCGTGTGGTGCGCCAAGTCACCGACGTGACATATGAAATTGAACCTCTTAACGCCACCAGCGCGCGATCGTGTTCTGACATTGTTCACGTCTCTCGGCTGAAACGATTTTACTCAGACCAACCAAGCACCGAGACGGTGCCTTCGCCGCCGGGGGTGATGCTACGGGGCGCCACAAATGAACATTCTAGAAAAGAGGACGATGTTTAGCGCGAGCTCGTGCAGACCGGGCTCCATATTGTATGCCTGCCTGTTTACCGAAAGTAAAGGCATTTTTCAGACGCCTTCTCCCCGTAACAATATATATATATATATATATATATATATATATATATATATATATATATATATATATATATATATATATAAGGGAAAGAAGTGTATACCTAAGGGCTCGTTTTTCCGTGTTTTAACACAATATTAATGAGATCTAACAGACAGTAATGCCAAGTAATGTACAGGGGAAGTTATTAGAACCAATGGAATGTAAATAAGAAGAAAGAAAAGTGGATGAAAAAATAACCAGCCGTGAGC
Source organism: Rhipicephalus microplus (assembly GCF_013339725.1). Taxonomy (NCBI): domain Eukaryota; kingdom Metazoa; phylum Arthropoda; class Arachnida; order Ixodida; family Ixodidae; genus Rhipicephalus; species Rhipicephalus microplus. Next base: position 213,473,071 of record NC_051167.1, on the reverse strand, counting down.
AGGAATCGAACCTACGACCTTCGAATAACGCGTTCGATGCTCTAACCACTGAGCTACCACAGCGGCCTTCCCTCCATCCACTTTTTTTGGGTTTATATGTGAATATAGAAGTAGGAGTTGTAAGCCAAACGACGAGTGTGAAAACACTCTTATGCGCATGTTTGGCGTCACGTAGCACGTGAACATTATAAGCGGGCAGCTGATTAATTGTGCCTCTTATACAACCTAAACACACCAAGTCTGCCAGTACGAGACCCTCGTTCAATGAAATAAGGGAAAGAAGTGTATACCTAAGGGCTCGTTTTTCCGTGTTTTAACACAATATAATGAGATTTAACAGACAGTAATACCAAGGAAAGTACAGGGGAAGGAAGGAAGGAAAATAGAGAGAAAAGAAAGGCAAGGAGGTTAACCAGCCTATAGGCAGCCGGTTTGCTACCCTGCGCATGGGGGAGAGATGGGGGAGATGAAAGAGAGCAGAGAGGGAAGATAGAAACAGCACATTTGGCAGCACATGCGCGCACACTCAGTCATAGTCCAGTCTTGTCTTTCGCGGTGTGTGACATTGCTGTTACAGTCGTTTGTTCAAGTCGGTGTCGCGTAGGAATTTCAACAGAGCTTTCGTCGCCTTCTGTTGCAGTGTCTTCTCTCGGGCACTCCACAGAATAGTGTCCACAGACATTTGGCTGTTGTCGATGCGCGCAAAAGCAGACGCCAGTGACTGTCTCTGGATTTCATACAATGGACAGTCACACAGGATGTGGTGTAGCGTCTCTTCGCAATGACAGGCATCGCAGAGAGCGTTGTCGGCCATTCCTATGACAAAGGAGTAAGATTTTGTAAATGCCACTCCTAGCCATACGCGATGAAGTAGGGTGGCTTCTCTTCGGTCGAGTCCAGTGGGCATGCGGAGATCCATCAAATAGGACAGGTGGTGTTGACGATTCGTATCGATGCTTGGTGGGCACCATAGTGAAAACGTGATTTCACGCGCAAGTGGTCGAAGATTACTGGCAGCATCAGTCCTCGAAAGTGGTATGGCTTCTTTTCGTGTTCCTTCAAGGGCTGCCCGCGCGGCAGTATCGGCATGTTCGTTTCCTATGATGCCGCAATGACTTGGCAGCCATTGAAGCGTCACATGATGCCCTTTCTCGAGTAAAGTGTGGAGAAGGCATCGAATTTCGAAAACAAGCTGTTCGTACGGGCCGCGACGCAGTGCTGAGAGCACAGATTGTAGGGCAGCCCTTGAGTCGCTGAAAATCGACCACTGTTGCGGTGGTTCCCGATTGACCACACAAAGTGCAGCGCGCAAAGCAGCGAGTTCCGCTGCTGTAGATGCCGTGGAGTGGTCAGTCCTAAAGCTGATGGTAACACCTCTTGCTGGGATAACTACTGCCCCTGACGAACACTGGTGGTTCGTGGAACCATCGGTGTATACATGTATGCTGTCTGAATATTTCTCGTGCAAAAGAAGAAGATACAGTTGTTTCAGCACGGGTGACGAAAACTCAGATTTCCTCCGGATCCCTGGTACACTAAGATGCACTGTGGGTCGAATAAGACACCAAGGTGGTATGGGTGGTTTAGATGCATGAGTGAAGCCCGAGGGAAGTTTATCGTTGTATTTCACGATAATTTTGGTGAACGATGCTTGGCGCCTCTCTGAAGGCAACAGTGCAAGGTGATGGCCGGGGGCACGTGCGAAGTGTCGGATGTGCGTTCTCAGGACTTCTACAACAATGTGAGTTTGTATCGGATAGTCACCAGCAATTGCAATTGTTGCTTCTATTGACGTACATCTGGGCAGACCGAGGCACACTCTCAGCGCTTGGGCTTGTACTGCCTGTAAAACACGAACATTGGTCTTGCAGGTATTGCTAAGCACAGGCAAGCTATATCTGAGGAAACCGAGAAACAGGGCCCTGTAGAGCTCCATCATTGCGTCTACTGACATCCCCCACGTCTTTCCTGCCAGGAACTTGAACAGTTGAGAAACAGCGGTCAGGCGCTTCTTCATATAGGTCACATGCGGACTCCAACAGAGGTCCCTATCAATAATGATGCCCAGAAACCGGTGGGTTTCGGCGTAAGAAATCGGTCGCCCGCAGATTGAGATGACATAAGGGGTCATTGCTTTGCGAGTGAAAGCCACCAGCGCGCATTTTTCTGGTGATATGCTGAGACCTTGTTTGAACAAGTAGGTGGCAATCATAGTTGCTGCTTTTTGAAGCCGGGAACGTATCTGAGGACGTGTGACTGCCGATGTCCAGGCACAGATGTCGTCTGCGTATCTTGATATTTTAATGGTGCTTGGCAAGTATTCAGCAAGGCCAATTAGTGCAAGATTGAATAGCGTCGGGCTAAGAACTCCGCCTTGAGGAACACTCCTGGAAGTATAGCGTCGCGTAGTTGGACCATCTTCTGTTAACACAAAGAATGATCTTGCAGCCAGGTAACTCGAAATCCACCGAAAGACTCGACCACCAAGGCCAACCACCGCAAGAGCACCCAAAATGGCTTCATGTAGCACATTATCATAAGCGCCTTTCACATCTAGAAACAAAGCTGCAGATAGTCGCTAACGGGATCTTTCGTGCTGAACGTACGAAACTAGATCAACGACATTGTCAATAGAAGAGCGGTCGCGTCGGAAACCAGCCATTGAATTCGGATAAATCTTGTAGTGTTCAAGATACCACTCCAGGCGGCCTAGTATCATCCGTTCCATTATCTTCCCTACGCAGCTGGCCAGTGCTATTGGGCGGTATGAGGTTAGTTCGAGTGGGGATTTGCCCTGCTTCAAGATGGGTAACAAGCGGCTTACTTTCCAGTCATCAGGAACATTGCCATCCTGCCACGAGATGTTGTAGAGGCTCAACAGTTCTCTCCTTGCACCTTCCCCAAGGTTGCACAAGGCTCGGTACGGAATACCATCTGGGCCCGGAGAAGTTGAACGCCTGCAGAGAGCTAGTGCCGCCTCGAGCTCCTCCATTGTAAAAAGGAGGTCCATGTGGTAGTCACGGGAATGGGGGACGTCACCTCTCACTGGAGAATCTGGACGAGTGGCTCGGTTGGCGATCTGCGCACAGAAATCTTCTGCGACATCGATGTCTGGCCTCCTTTGAAATAGCGCGAGCGCTTTGAATGGAAAGCGCTGATCCGTAGGGTGACGCAGACCTTGCACCGTTTTCCAAATGTGTGAGAGTGGCTTGCGAGGGTCTAGTGACTGGCAAAACGTTGTCCATCGTTCCGACGCTAATCTATCCATGCGACGCCGAATCTTCTTTTGCATCCTCCTGGCTGCCCTAAGATCGTGAATTGATTTTGTACGCCGATACCGACGCTCCGCCCGGCGTCGCAGTGCTCGGAGTCGCTCCAACTCTATATCAAAGTCGTTTCGTGTGGAAGATATCGTCACCGTGCGAGTGGCGTTTTGCATTGTGCTCTTGATTGTTTCCTCTAACCCAGATCGTAGGCCATCGCTGCAAGCATCTTCCATGTCAGATTTGAAGTTGGTCCATTGGACTGCTCGAATGGTCGTCCGTGGACCATAACTAGACAAGCCTTTGATGTTAAGGTAGATTGGAATGTGATCACTTCCTCGTGTCTCAACATCTGGAAACCACTTGACGTATCTCGCGAGGGAGTTGGAGACAAAAGCAAGGTCGAGACAGCTGCCGCATGTCACACCTCGAAGAAAAGTGGGGCTGCCGTCGTTCAGGAGAGTAAGGTCATAGTTGTAGGCGATGTTTGCTAACCTGCGTCCTCTTGCATTTGTCCGCGTACTTCCCCATGCGTGATTGTGCGCATTGAAATCACCTATGAGGACCCATGGTGCAGGACACACTCTCAAAATATCCGCTAATCTCCTGGAATCGAGATTACTTGACGGTGATATATAAACGCCTATGAGAGTAAACATGAGTTGGTTCTTTTTCACAGTGATGCAGACATACTGATTGTCATCGTGAGGTGCAATTGGTTGCACAACATACGTCAGTTCACGACGAACAAAGACGATGATTTTGCTGCACGCACCGTTCGTTGAAGACATGACAGCTTCGTACCCCAATAGTCCTATTGGTTTCGACAAATTGGGTTCACAAATGACGATAATTGGAAACACGTTGGTAAACACAAACTGACGAGAATCTGAAAGGCGTGATTTTAGTCCTCTGGCGTTCCATTGGATGACGGATGCAGCCTTGACTTCTTTAAGAAATGTTGAGGTGTGAGTAGCCATCTTCCTAGTTGAGAGATTCAAGCACTGGGCTTAGGGCGTCCAACAGTCCAAGTGCGCTTCGAGCAGATGGTGTCTTCATGCCGACTAATATCGCTCGGATGGCTTCTATAAGGGAACGCAGCACCGAGATCACTTGACGATCAGTTTTAGGCAAATCTACCATGGTTGGAGACGGCTCTTGTGTGGCCACAACCTGCAGAGGTTCCTTGGCAGAAGAGCGCGTCGGGAGCGTGGGCCATTCCTCCAGAGAAGGAGGCTTCTCTGTTTCTTTTGTAGAAGTGGTGGGCCCTTTCGCGGCGCTACTGGATGGAACCGCTACAGAGTGGGAAGGAGCGTCTCGGGAATGTGCCTTCTTTGAAGACTTTCGATGATGCCGACGTCGACACCGACGCCGGACTATTTCGGCTGCTTCCCTGTGTGTTGAGTTGTCTCGGGCCATTTGTCTGAGAACCACGCGCTCCTTTTGGATTCGAGGACAGTCTTTCGACGAGGCAGCATGAGGACCACTGCAGTTGGCGCACTTCAGGGTAGTCGCCCGACAGGCGTCTTCAGCATGAGATTCAGCGCAGCGGGGACACAGTCGTAAGTTGGGGCATACGCCCTTGACGTGTCCTAGCCTGAAGCACTGATGACATTGAAGTGGCTTTTGGATGAATGATCGAACCGGATGTCGAAAATGTCCAACTTTAACGTGGGACGGTAGGCAATCTCCCTTGAAAAACACTTTTACGCAGCGCGTATTTCCAAGGCGCCGCAATTGCGTAATGACAGTTCCCTCGTTTGCAGGCTTGATGAGGGTGGACAAGTCAGCATTAGGAATGGCAGTGTCGATGTCATAAATTACACCGGCAGTTGATTTGTCATCCATCGGGATAAAGGGGCGCATTTTAATGCCACCTAGCTCAGTCATTTGCTGCAGCTGTCCTAGCGCACTCACATCATGCACGTCTATGGCGAGAATGTTCTTCCTTGGGTTTACTCGTACGTCCTTAATTTGATGTGGCACCGCACATTCGAGAGCAACTGAAAGGGCTTGCCTGTTCAGGAGCCGTAGGTTGCTTGATGGATCTTCGGGCATGAAGATGATGACGTGCGGCCAGCGCGCAGGCCTTGAATGCACAGTCGCTGTGCTTGCAGGAGCTGATGCTGCTGTATTCGCCGTCCTTCTCTTTGCCCTCTTACCCCGGACAGGTATAAAGCTGCCATCGGATGTGTCATCTTCCGACATAGAATAGAGATCGGTGTCCTCAGTGTCACTGGGAGAGCCAGCTCGCTTCCTTGTGGCTGACGGGTGTGAGGACCTGTGACCAGGCGGGCCTCTGTCATGCTCCATGTCCATCACCGCAAGACGGAGAGGCGAGGCACCTCAAAAGACCGATGATTTCACTAAAATGAAACAGAGCGCTGAAACAATCGTTCTTCTAAAGAGACGCTCATTGAAAAAAAAAATCGAAAGTACAGGGGAAGTTATTAGAACCAATGGAATGTAACTAAGAAGAAAGAAAAGTGGATGGAAAAATAACCAGCCGTGAGCAGGAATCGAACCTACGACCTTCAAATAACGCGTTCGATGCTCTAACCACTGAGCTACCACAGCGGCCTTCCCTCCATCCAGTTTTTGGGGTTTTTATATGTGAATATAGAAGTAGGAGTGACAGTCAGCGCCATCTATAAGCCAAACGACGAGTGTGAAAACACTGTTATGCGCATGTTTGGCGTCACTTAGCACGTGAACTTTTTATGAGCGGGCAGCTGATTAATTGTCCCTCTTATACAAGAGCATCGAACGCGTTATTCGAAGGTCGTAGGTTCGATTCCTGCTCACGGCTGGTTATTTTTTCATCCACTTTTCTTTCTTCTTAGTTACATTCCATTGGGTCTAATAACTTCCCCTGTACATTCCTTGGCATTACTGTCTGTTAGATCTCATATATATATATATATATATATATATATATATATGTGTGTGTGTGTGTGTGTGTGTGTGTGTGTGTGTGTGTGTTGGGGGTTTGGGTCGTGTCGTGCACACATGCAATCGAGAACAGGCTCGGTAACTTGAGTACCCGACTTGAGCTTCGTCTTCGCTACTTTACTGTTATATATCCAGAATAGAGCCGCTCCCATTGCTGTCGTTATTCAACTGTGCAACTGTGTCTCACGTTCTTGCACGGCATACAGCATTCACACATATTTATTTCAGCATCCCGAATGTTGAAATAAATAAAGTTCAAAGTTCAAAGTTCAACACTGTGCCTCACTAGTACAGCGTGCGTAACTAGGCGCGGAGGCCGGCAGAGCCCGCAGGCCCAGATCCAGGTGCGTGCGTGCGTGCGTGTACAGTGGCGGCCCCACCGGGGAGCGGCTTGTAGCGCCCCGCTGCGACGATCGCTGGCCCGCGGAGCACGGGCCACGAACCAGGTGTGGGCGGGTCATCGGAGACCTCGCGGTGCTGGCTGCGTCGTCAGGGGTGGGCCCCAATGTGTGTCGGTCCATTTGATGCCACAGCCGTCGTTGATTCTGGAGTGCGAACTGATGTACTGCGGCCCTCTGTCTTAAAGGGACACAAGTCAAATAACTATTCACGTCAAAGTGAAAGCTCATTGTATGAGAACATATGAAACGACAATATTATCAACAACAATGCCCTACTTACCGAGAAATTAAGGTAAATGCAGAAGAACACAAGCGCCACAGTAGGGCTTTTTCAAAATGATCCCGATGACATCAGACGGACCACCCACAATTAATCACTGGTAATTGATCTAATTGCACTAAATAAGGAGCTTCTGTGTATCGAGAGATGCAATAAAATGCTGATTGTTCGTTTTTGTTTGATTATTGAAAAAAAAGAACCACCGGACGTTACTATGGGGAATGGCGCAAATGGTTCAAAATTCAATTTTCGTGTAGTTGGATGGATGGATGGCTGGATTGATATAGCTGTACCCATCAAATCAGGCGGCGGCTAACGCCACCTAGCCGTAATACTTAGTCAACCAACAACTAGATTTATCTTCATTTTTCCCTCTAAATAATAAAGTTGAGGACTGGTACTTTGCAGTGAAGGATTTAATTTCTACTCGTGTCTTAATTTTAACCACCAATCAGATAACCTCCTTCAAGTTATTTCTGCCCGCTTAAAGTCGCTGTCCCTAAACCCAAGTGCTTTGAAGAACTCTGCGCCATCATCCTGAACTATAGCGTGAAGCCCTTTACAGAACATTATCAGATGTTTGGCAGTTTTCTCCTTCTCTCCACACGCACTGCATACCGTGTCTACCCCTTCGTATTTAGCCAGATAAGTCTTGGTTCGCAATACTATCGTCCTGGCCTCAAACAGTAGAGAACTACCCCGAGTATTATTACACATCTCTTCCTTGGCAATTTCCTGCTTAAACGTTCGATAGATCTCTAGTGCGGACTTCTTATTCATGTCAATTCTCCACATGTCAGTCTCCTTTTCCTGCACTTTCTTTTTATCCTATAGTTCTCTTTGGTTTGGCCCCCTGCTCTTTTATAAGTATCTACCCGTCAATTTTCTGGTTCGCTTCCTCCATTTTGTATCGACGTTCCTCATGTACAAGTAGCTGAATACCTTCTTATCCCAATGCTCCTCCTCCATTTCTCTCAATCACTTCTCAAATTTTGTCTTGCTGCTAGCTTCCCTGCCCTCGAATGATGTCTAGTGAATGAATAGGTAAGCAAGCCTACCTATTCCACGTTGCTTAATTTCTAATCTTGCTTGAACTTAAGACTGCATTGCGGAACGTCAGACCAGGAACTATGACCCCTTTCCAAATTCCTCTCACAACATCGTGCCTATTGTAACTCCACAGTGCCCTATTTTCCATCACCGCTGAATTCCTGTTTCCTTTAGTTGTTACGTATATTTCGTGTTCCCCTTGGTACTCGGTTAAGTTGCTTATCCATACGCCCAGATATTTGCATTTATCCATTATCTCTAGCGTGACCTCCTGTATCGTAAGCTGAATACCTTCGTTATCATTAAAAATCATGACTTCTGATTTTTTCTCACTGAATCTCAAATATAACTTATCTCCCTCATTACCGCAGATGTCAATCAATCTCTGGAAATATTCCTTGTGGTTGGCCATTTCTACTATATCCTCTGCATACATCAATACTGGTAGTGCCTGTTCAATGAGTTTTCCTTGTGTGATGAAAGATAAGCTGAAGCCAAGTCCACTTCTCTCTGATTTGGCCTCTAATCCTTGTAGGTACATCATGAATAACAAGGGTGACAGATTACACCCCTGCCTAAGCTCGGTTTTATCTCTGTAGGCTCGTATACCATCTCCCCCTCCCCCCCTTTTATAACTACCTTGTTACTCTTCTGAATATCCTTTAAGAGCTTAGTGACTCCATCCTCCACACATAGTGTGTCCAGTATTTCCCACAAGGCCTCTTGAACAATGCTATCGTACGCTCCCTTGTTATCCATAAATGCTTGCAAAAAAAGTTGTTAACGATTTAGAGTACTTGGTAGTATACTCTACTATGGGAGAGCAAAAAAGCCGTCCCGTGGGACTCGCATTTCATGAGGCCGTGTCGAGAAAAAATTGCGCCAAGGTGGCGAACAATGGCGAAGCAGGCACTGACTCCTTTATTACTGGCAGGTGCCAGCGCTGCAGAATAGTTTACGGAATGTAAGTTTAGGAAAAGTGGGTAATGATTTAAAGTACTATAGGTACGTACTCCCCTATGGGAGAGCATAAATATGTCCGGTGGGCATCGCACTTGAAGAGTGTGTGTTTTTGGTACTACTATAGAGAAACATACTATGTAAGTATGTTTCTCTATGGTACTACTATGGGAGAGCTCAAAGCCGTGAGCCGGCAGGAATTTGCAGTGTTAAATGACATAACATACACTGATGTGCGCATCGATACCTCCTCATCCAACTGTGTTCATCCTTCGTGATTGCGATAGCAAGAATTGCGAATATTGGAAACATGCAGCCTTTCATTAATATTCGATTTGATTTCTATTAAGATACTTCAGGAATCTTTTGCGTGCTGTATGTGACTTTTATATGAGATTTCATAATAGTAATCGTAACGTACACGCAAATGTTTTGACTATAACAACGGTTTTCTATATACCGTGACAGCAGACAGAGTCGACGACAAAGCAAGGTAATAAGGTGCATCACCCCTAAACTTGAAGCATTATGTATTGAACTCGAGATCTTGGAGTGGCGCCCTCTAGCGTGTGACGTAAGCTCGTGGACTTCCCTGTCAACCGCGTTGCAGCAGCCGCTGCTCCTGTGCGCGGATCGTCTGCTTCTGGCTTGAACGAACAGCCTCGCGAGGGTCAACTAAGAACCGCGACGAATGTTTTCGAGTGCAGCTATGAATTCGTTTCAGCTGTGGCCCAATCAACAGGGCTAAGAAACCTCCCACGTGGCCGATGAGCATGCCGATGCCGCCAACCACATTGCTGGTAAGAAAGTGAAACTATGCGTGAACGTTCTCGCTCGTCACCAGCTGTTTCCACCGCGCGATACTAACTGGTTCGGATGTTGCTTTCGAAGTTTCAATGAGCGTGCCTTTGTCCAGCACCTACAAGCATGTAGATACAGCTTGAAAAACGTCGCAGTATCTCATTGACGGCACGGTGGTGTATGACGCAGGCCACGTTGTTGAATTGACAGTCGAGGCCATCAGTGGAGATCGCATCACGTCGCGGCTATGTTCCTGAAAACACGTATAGTTGCGAACCCTCTACACAACGTCAACGTGGCAATAGAGTGCTGCGCGATGGTGAAGGGCTGCTCTGTGCCTCAGTGTGTATCGTCTGTCGGTGTAAAGGACGTTAGCTTCCTCAACAATCCTAAAGAGAAGAGCACAATTGCCCGTCTATTTAGGATATTTTTTTTTCTGCAGTGCAACGATAGGGACAGTGAACGCGAGTATATGAGTGAGAATCGCTGGTTTCCGCCTCTCTAGCATTCGCGAACAACGCATGAGATATTTACTGCAGAGCAGCTGTTTAAATTACTGCTTCGGCCGTCAATCTACCATTCGTGGCATCTGCTAGGAAAGAAAAGCAAGCACCATATTGCTAAATTTGAGATAACCATGCTCGGATTGCAGCCACGAGTAGTTGCAGTGGCGCCTCCTGCTGGGAGGCCTGGGTGACGTCAAAGCACGGACTCTTCAATGCCCACCTCCATGCGCCCACATAATAAAGATTTGAGAATTGGGGGCGCAAGACACTGGGTTCCCACGTGGCGTTGCACAGGTTGCTTAGGCGTCCGGAGGATCAGCAGAGTTGGATAACTAGGTCAAACGCAGGCTACATAGTGTCAAACGCACGGGGTGCCACTCCTGGGCGAGCCCAAAGAGGAAAAAATTGCTGGAGTGGAAGCTCCGTCGTAGGCCCTCTGGACGGCCTGAAACTTCGACTTCCGGTCCCATCGTGGGCTGGGCCACCGACTTGATATGGCGGGAGGCCTATGGCTCCCCTGAATTTTCCTCGAGGGCCTCGACTGGAGACGCCAGTGCTGCGATAGTTTTGACGTCACAGATAGGATAGTAGTTGTGGAATACGGCAGCTTTGGTTTCGCAACACCACTTGCATAGTGCCCCAAGGCTGCACCGGTTCTTAGCAGCAATTTCACGATGCAAATTAGACACGAGAGTGCCACCGGGGACACCGATTCGTAGTTTGCTTGCCCGTAAGTCTTACCGCTTCTTTACGCACTGAGCTTCAAAACAAAGGGAAGCACTAATGCATGGTGTCCACAGCAAAAGCGTAGGAAATGCGCTGTTCTAGCAGACAACACAACCCGGCATTCTATGCGTGACGTCATCACGTAAGTGGCGCCACGGTATATCCTCTAGGCCAATATCTGTTCCTGAGGACCTTAATAAAGTTTCTGTCGTGTCATGTCATGGAGTGGAAGTTCCCGCAATGCTTTGCCAGCATTAATGAAGCCAGCGTTTGCCCTCCAAAGATCTCAGAAACATGCTATTTCATGGTGGTGCCCACTAAGGCATCAAGTGGCTTTGATTTGTAAGTCTACAGGCTACGTTAGTTATAAACAAAAAGATAGTTGTTTTCGGAGAAATAATCTGCACGGACTAGCATCGGTGACTTAATCTCCAATAAAATGTGCCTTGAATTCAAGGCTTACTAAAGAAAACTGGTAATACAAGGAGATACTTTGAGCACTGTCTGGCCCGAAAAGGTTGCCTCGTTAAACTCGTTGGGCGTGCGAGGAAAACGCTCCTTCTCAATCGCCGAATGCTAACCAATCTTCCTTGATACTAACAGTTCGTCATGCCCCCAGTAAGATGGCTGCCGCAGCCGCTATATTACGGGTGGCACGATTTCACTCGTGGGCAAGAATTTCCACTCCAGTAATTTTTTAAAACCTCCTTGATGCCCCCCCCCCCTTTCCCTGCCTTCTTTGTGCGCACGCCTGCGGTTACAACCTAAAAATAAATGTAAACTCAGTCCACAGCATCCGAAATCTCTCCAAGACAAAATTCACAGGGATGTCCTGTCCAATACCGTTAGCTCATTCTCGTGGCAAGTACTTTTCGTGTATTTCAGATGCACTATTTCTCCATGCAGATTGTTCTTGTCACATATTTTCGAAAACGTGAACTTCTTGTCAAGCTTTGACAAACTCGTAAACATAAATGACCCGGCAAACTTAATATTTGAAGGAAGGTCAACAAAAGTTTTGTTTTTAATACGTGTAGTATTCACTTTGGGAGCAAGACGGAACTTACAGTGAGGACCTAGACCGACCTTTTGAGCAGAGGAATGACAGACGCGCCATGGTTCTAGGGGCCCAGCCTGTATTCGTATTAAGGCGAGAACCTTTGAGGCCCCATGATATTCAGAAATACACAATCGGGGTCAACAGGACTGAAGTTAAACTCATCAACGCCTGATCACTTCACCGCAAGATGACAGAGATCAGCGAAATGTTGACGTCATCATGACGCCATCATGCCACTCTGACGTCACATAACGCTGTAATCGCGTGATATTATCTTTTGGTGATACGTGAGCAGATCAGAGAGGCAGTGACAAAACTAAGGAGGTTTTAAAAGAAAATTGCTGGAATGGAAATGTGTGCCTAGAACGAAGCTGTGACCACTACAAGATGGTGGCTGCAGCCGACATCTTAGTAGGGGCATTATACACTGCCTGTGTTCGGCGAAGAAAGCGGGGCGCTTCTTTTTTGCATGCCCGACGAGTTCAATGTGGCAACTTTCTTGTTTGATACTGCTCGACGTGCCTCTTTGGGTTACTAGTATTTCTTGGTGAGCCTCGAATTCTCGGCAAGTTTTATTGGAGATCGTGTAGTAAAAGTTGGTAACAATTTAGAGTACTTGGTGCTTTGCTATGCGAGAGCTGGAAGCGGTACCGTGGACCTCCCATTTGGTGAAGCCGTATCGGCAAATATCAGGGCTCAAAAAAAGCCACCAGTACTTCTCTCATTTCACCGGGAACAACTGTCTTGTACATGAACAGACCAAAGCTACTTGATTTCTAGGTGGCCACCACCAGAAAAGCACATGGTTTGATGGTCAAATACTTTCTCCGCAGTTGCTGACTATACACTGCAGGAGCTTCCACTATAGCAACTTCAACGACCAGTAACTGTTATTCAGTTGCTTCAGTTGAAGCAACTGACCATGGCGGTGGTCAGATCTGCAACGCAGCAGAGGGTTGCTAAGAATCTCTGGACTACAGGCCGCCAGCGGAACCTGAACTTGGCAACGTTTAACGCTAGAACCTTATTTAGTGAGGGAAGTCTAGCTGTTCGAGGAGCTAGAGGGTGTTAAATGGGATATAATAGGGCTCAGTGAGGTTAGGAGGACAGATGAGGCCTATACTGTGCTACAGAATGGGCACGTCCTTTGCTATCGGGGCTTGGCAGACAGAAGAGAACTGGAAGTGGGGTTCCTAATTCACAGAAACATAGCTGGCAACATAGAGGAATACTATAGCATTAATGAAAGGGTGGTAGGTATTGTAATTAAACTGAATAAAAGATACAAGATGAAGGTAGTACAGGCTTACGCGCCTACATCCAGCCATGATGACGCTTCGGTTGAAAGCTTCTATGAAGACGCGGAATCGGCAATGAGTAAGGTAAAAACACACTATACTATAGTGATGGGCGACTTTAATGCAAAAGGTAGGGAAGAAGCAGGCTGGAGACCAGGCAGTAGGAGATTATGGCATCGGCACTAGAAACGCCAGAGGAGAGCTACTAGTAGAATTCGCAGAACGCAATAATTTGCGGATTTTGAATACCTTCTACCGAAAACGAGAAAACCGCAAGTGGACATGGAGGAGCCCTTACGGCGAAAATAAGAACGAAATAGACTTTATAATGACCGCACACCCAGGAATCGTGCAGGATGTGGAAGTGGTTGGCAAGGTACGATGCAGTGACCATAGAATGGTACGGTCTCGAATTCGCCTAGACTTGAAGAAGGAACGACAGAAACTGATACGCAAGAGGCCAATCAATGAGCTAGCACTGAGAGGGAAAGTAAAGGAATTCAGAGTGTCGCTGCAGAACAGGTACTCGGCTCTTAGTGAGGAAACCAACCTTAGCGTAGATACAATGAATGATAATCTGACGAGTATCATTACGGAGTGTGCAGTGGAAGTTGGAGGCAGGATAGTTAGACAGGACACTGGCAAGCTTTTCCAGGAAACGAAGAACCTAATTAAGAAGCGTCAAATCATGAAAGTGTCAAGTACAACAGACAAAATAGAACTGGCAGAGCTTTCGAAGTTGATTAATAGACGTAAAGTATGCGATGTAAGAAGGTATAACATGAAGAGAATTGAACACGCTCTGAAAAACGGAGGAAGCGTCAAAGCCGTGAAGAGGAAACTTAGGATAGGCAAAAGTCGGATGTATGCACTAAGGGACAAAGAAGGCAAAGTAACTACCAATATGGATAGGATAGTTAAAATAGCGGAGGAGTTTTACACAGATCTGTACAGTAGCCGAGACAACCATGACCTTAATACTATAAGAACTAGCAGTAACCCAGATGACACCCCACCAGTATTGATAGAAGAAGTCAGAAAAGCTTTGGAGAGCATGCAAAGAGGCAAAGCTGCTGGTGAGGATCAGGTAACATCAGATCTGCTGAAAGATGGAGGACAGATTGTGTTAGAAAAACTAGCCACCCTGTTTACGAGGTGTCTCTTGACGGGAAGGGTACCAGAGTCTTGGAAGAACGCTAACATCATCTTAATACATAAGAAAGGAGATGACAAGGACTTGAAGAATTACAGGCCGATCAGCTTGCTCTCTGTAGTATACAAGCTATTTACAAAGGTAATTGCTAACAGAGTAAAGAAAGCATTAGAAATCAATCAGCCAAAGGAACAAGCAGGATTTCGAACAGGCTACTCAACAATTGACCGCATTCATACTATCAATCAGGTAATAGAGAAATGCTCAGAGTATAACCAACCACTATACATAACCTTCATAGATTACGAGAAGGCTTTTGATTCAGTAGAAATATCAGCCGTCATGCAGACACTGCGGAATCAGGGCGTAGATGAAGTATATATAAACATTCTGCAAGAAATCTACAGGGGATCAACTGCTACCATAGTGCTTCATAAAGAAAGCAACAGAATACCAATCAAGAAGGGTGTAAGGCAGGGGGACACAATCTCCCCAATGCTATTTACCGCGTGCTTACAGGAGGTTTTCAGAAGCCTAGAATGGGAACAGTTAGGGATAAGAGTTAATGGAGAATACCTTAGTAACCTGCGCTTCGCCGATGACATTGCATTGCTGAGTAACTCAGGGGACGAATTGCAACTCATGATCACGGAGTTAGACAAGGAGAGCAGAAAGGTGGGTCTTAAAATTAATCCGCAGAAAACGAAAGTAATGTACAACAACCTCGGAAAGGAGCAGCGCTTCGAGATAGGTAATAGTGCACTTGAAGTTGTAAAAGACTATGTCTACTTAGGGCAGGTAATAACCGCAGAGCCTAACCACGAGATTGAAGTAACTAGAAGAATAAGAATGGGGTGGAGCACATTCGGCAAGCACTCTCAAATTATGACAGGTAGATTGCCACTATCCCTCAAGAGGAAGGTATATAACAGCTGTATCTTGCCGGTACTTAGCTACGGAGCAGAAACCTGGAGACTTACAAAGAGAGTTCAGCTTAAATTGAGGACGACGCAGCGAGCAATGGAAAGAAAAATGGTAGGTGTAACCTTAAGAGACAAGAAGAGAGCAGAGTGGATTAGGGGACAAACGGGGGTTAAGGATATCATAGTTGAAATAAAGAAGAGGAAATGGACATGGGCCGGGCATGTAGCGCGTAGACAGGATAACCGCTGGTCATTAAGGGTAACTAACTGGATTCCCAGAAAAGGGAAGCGGGTTAGGGGGAGACAGAAGGTTAGGTGGGCAGATGAGATTAAGAAGTTTGCGGGTATAAATTGGCAGCAGCAAGCACACTGACCGGGTTAACTGGCGGAACATGGGAGAGGCCTTTGTCCTGCAGCGGACGTAGTCAGGCTGATGATGATGATGATGATGATGATGATGATGATGATGAACTGTTATTCAATCTTTTTGAACAAAGCCAGGTTAGGTGCAGAAGGACTGCAACGCCTTCGATCTGGAGACAGTGGAAGACCTCGTTAGGTGCCGAAAGAGAGGCGCGGCCGCAGGAGGACTAATACACGGACCGAACACACAGAAACAAAAAAATCTGACTTTTAACTTCGCGTACTCAAAAAAAAAAGGCATAGAGACCCCAGGAATGATACGTTGTGACCAACCATGTATACTTTCCTCTCGAAGCCAGCCTCTATTAGAGAACCAGAGAATGGGTCTCACCTCCCAGCTGGAATGCTACGAGGAAAGTACCCAGATGTGGTCCGCCCAATGCTTTTGGACACTTGGCTTGTCATACACAAACTAAGTGCTGTTGAATGGGCGTAAAATTAAGAATTATGTTCGGAACCTCCTTTAGAGTTGTCGGGCGCGCAAGTCTCGAGTCATGTTGCGACCGTCCATAGGACGCTATATTTTGGGAGGGATAGACGCGCCGTCTTTCACCATTCCAGAGTTCTTCGGCGCTTAATTTGACCCCCGAAAAGCCGCATCATTCGGGCCACCGAATTGTGAGTTTGGCAATATGTGTTCGGAAAGTTTGGCTGCAATGCCAAGAATGTACTTGGCAATATGTTTTCGGAAAGTTTGGCTGCAATGCCAACAATGTACAGTGGCGTTGTGGATGTGTAGAATCCTCCATATCGGCGTTACCTGATGTCCAGGAAGAGCATTTCATTCTACAACTCTGAAATTCAGCGAAGCTACCGCGGAAACTGTTTCGCTCTTACATTTGTTCCGCACTAGGGCGATAGAGCACATTCACACGGTTAAGGCACATTCGGGAGAGTTGCTTCCTGTTTATCGCCTTTGGAGAGCAGGGGCCCAGCTTCCAGCCGAGCACCTTTAAGATCAATCATACTCTTTTGTACATTTATTGCTTTATGGCGATGAATGTGTTACGTTGTGAGGGTACGCTAGGACAGCTTACGCGATGAGTCGGCATAAAATCACACGCATTTATTTATTTGTTTATTTATTTAATACCCCCAGTGCCCATACAGACATAGTGGGGGGGGGGGGCTACAAGGAAAGAACATAAAAGTTTACAGGTTTATATAATTTTACATAAGTTTGTGTAAAAAAAGAAAAATACAGAAGAAGTACATTTGCAAGACACAAAACATACACAGCTGCACCAAACACAGCTGCGTCAGAAAAGTAATATGTATTGATATTTAATAGCGATCTGTTGTTTGTGAAGTTTTCAGCCCGCCATTTTTTTTCCTAATGTAACGTAAGTACCAAGGAAACCCTGAGACCTAAATATATTTAATTCTAAAAGACTATACGCTATAGCAGCTCTGAATACAGGCACGATAATATTCAGCCACGTTCGCGCTCTTTTCTCGCGAGCCCCCAAGCGGAGTGTTCTGTTACGCCCCCAGCCCGTATAGGCATGTAGTGCGTACGGCAAACAGATGCCGACGCACATGTTCTGCAAAAGAACGCGTGCCCCATAAAAGCGGCACAACAAAAATGGGCGGGATGTTGTATGTGGGTCTTTGGGTAACTGGGCAAAAAAGCTGCTCCGTCATGTCAGGCCTGCAGGCGGTGGTGCCGTCACTCATGTAACGGTATGTTTCCCGGCAGCCCCTCCTTCCCTCCCTTTCCAGTAGCAGACGATTACAACGGTGCGCGTGTAGTAGCTAGCAGACGACGCAGGGGAGGTCTTGGCCCTCGAGCAGACGACGACCCCGGGAGCAGACGTACAAATTTTTGGCGGATCCCGCTGGGCCGAGGGCCCGTTTTTTTCCCTGTCACATTTCCTTTTATGTTTGTTTTCCTTTAAACGTATATGAGGCCATTTCAACGCGGCACACTAACACTGTGGAAAGAAATAAAGAATAAGTTTCTTTAGATTTTGTTCGCAGTGTACGGTGTTTGTGGGCTACGGTAATTGATTGTTTCGGTTTGTGCGCATGTCGTCTGGCAACAGACGACTCTGAAATTACAAGAACTAGTATAGCTGCTGTGCCGTGTTCTCTCGAGTACCTTGAAGAGTTCAAGTGCGTTGGAAAAAGTTCGTGCGAGATCGCGCGCCACACACGTAACGGTGACATCTTTGACCTTGTTACCATCCTGTGTTTCTTTTTTTTTTCAGTGTCGAGTTCTATCTAGCATGCTCCTGTGTTCCACCGAGTGTCGTTAGGCCTAATTGCTCCAATAGCTCGCTAACTGCAAGGTGACGGGGTCCTTGCCATCAGTTTTTTTTGTCCGTTCTTTTTTCGGGGAAAGAGAAAAGCTCGACTTTTCTGGGGCAGCTGCCGGTGCTTTCGGAAATGGAGTGTTTCCGACGTGGCGATGCCACGGAGAGTGGTCGAGAAACGGCGCGTGCGTGGAACACTGACGCCGGTTTCCGACAGCCGACGATTCGGACGCAGCTGCCGTGCAAGATGTCGACTTTATGACCGCCTCCTGCAACTGCACCTATATGGTTCCCTCCATTTTCCTTTTGTTTTATGTGCCTTGTTTCTCGCGCACACAACTAGTGCAACTTCATCCAGATGGCGTCTCGGCAAATCAGCCTAATAAAGTGGCGTTCCTCGTTTAATGTGATTGCCTTTGAGGTCATGGACTCGGCGAGTATACAATTAAAAAAAGAAAGAAAACGAAGACATGTTAGTATACAGCATGCACGACGTACGAGAGTTGAACCAGATCTCGCCGTTCGCGAAGACAGTTCGCCGTGGTGGTGCAGCGCCTACGGTGCTTTGCTTGTGACCCCGAAGGTCCCGGGTTTGATGCCACCGAATTTCGATGGGGGCGAAAGGATAGATGCTCGTGTACGGCGCGAAAGGACATCCGATGGTTGGAATTTCCGAAGCCCTCTTGTACGGCATCTCTCATACTCATGTCGTTATTTTGGCGCAGAAAATCGCATGTATTAACTAGTTAATTGATCAATTAATGTTTATAGAGGCAAGGTAGTATAAAAGACATGAGTGTTGCTTATGCTGGTAACTACTGCTAAGCGTTCGTGTAGCGTATTTGAGGTTATAGAATTGTATCAATAAAAATATCGGCCTTAAATGTTGTGCTTTTTTGACGTCTGTGGCCCAAGATGATGTCGGCGATAGAGTACCCATCCGCATTAGTCGTCGCCATCCGGACTGTGACTGTATCGCTCCCATAATGGCACTGAGGTGCACGGGACGGCTTTAAGCTCTCCCATTGTAGAGTACCCTATACTCTAAATCGTTGCCCACTTTTTCTAAACCCCCCCCATAGTAGAGTACCGAGTACTCTAAATCGTTAACCACTTTTTCTAAACTCATCATTCTCGTCAGTTTAATAACGTCATCGGTCCACGGGACCACTTTCAGCTCTCCCATAGTAGGGTACTGAGTACTCTAAAGCGTTACCCACTTTTTCTAAACACATTTACTACCTACGCTGTAACGTTTGAGTCGTGAACTCCGCTCCGGGTGGCTTCTGCTCTCCCATAGTAGAGTACATCGTACTCTAAATCGTTAACAACTTTCTCTGCACACATTTACTACCAGATGCACGGCTTAATTCAGCACCGCAACACTTAACGCGCCTGCATTTTACTCAACGGCAGTAGCATTTTATCGACACACGCAGCAAGTTTGTCCCGATGTGGACATTCTCGAAAGTCGCATTGTAGATACAACGGCGGCTTTTCTCTTTCCTCTGGTTCCTCCAGCCCGTCTAGCACGATCGAGACATGTCTCGTGGAGCGCTATAACGGCATCGTTTTTGCCTGGTCACCTCCGTGACTTTATGTGGCATCTTGGATGGAGAGTACTCCCAACACGGGACAGACTGGAGAGGTGGGGCATGGTCCCATCTTCCACTTGTCCTAACTGCCCGTTAAAGGAGTTTAACCAGCATATGCTGCAGCAATGTGTCATTGCAAAGGTGTTTTGGAAGTCAGTTAACACTAGTTTTCGTGGCTTAGGTGTTAATCGCTTTGTAACATCTGGTCACTGCTCGCGTAGTCGCTTTGCACGCGTTCTAATAGCTGCGGGAGCTTTTTGTTTGTGGCGCAATAGATGCGAAGCTGTTGCGGCAAGTCATCGTCGTCGTGCTCTCTTTCCGATTCTGGAACGCCTCTACTCTGAACTCTTATCGTTTCTGTCAGAGGAATTGTTCTTCCTTGAGGAGGAAGAATTTCTGCGTCAACGGTCGTGCCGCTTTCTGTCCGTAGTTGACAGACGCGCTCGATTAGTCTTCCACCTGGCCTGGTTCCTATAGCCAGGTCACCTATCAATGTCTGATTAGTGCATGTAATCAGTATGTGTTTACTATTTCTATGTGTTTGTGTATGTCCCATATGAGTGTGAGCTCTTCTATATATGCACTTCATTCTAACGCTGTAAGGTTTGTAACCCTTATGAATATTGATACCTGTTGTACATATTTTCTAACATCTTCACCAAGTCTTGTAAATTCTGTACATATATCATCATGTACATTGTCCATATTGTGATTAGTGTATGTATGTTGTGTATAGTTATTAGTACCATCAACAATGGACATCCTATGTAGTTGGACACTTTTGTTTAAATGTGTAATGTATGTTGTACTTTGTCTTTTGTTTGTTATTGTGCCTGTCGTACAGACACTCGTTCCTTAGATTTGTTGCGTCTTATGATGGAATAAACTCTTTCTAAACATGCATTTCAGCCTACGGGACGGCTTTAAGCTCTCCCATAGTAGAGTACCAAGTGCTCTAAATCGTTAGCCACTTTTTCTAAACACACTTCAGTCCTGGACGGCTTTCTGCTCTCCCATAGTGGAATACCAATCAATATAAACCATTAAACACATTGTACAATCAAACATTTCGAGCACCAAGTAATGGAACACCCTGCAAGTACATGGGACCTTGAAAATCTTTGTCGACACGGCCTCATGAAGTGGGAGGCCCGTGGTATGGCTTTTTGCTCTCCCAAAAGTGGAGTACCAAGTACTCTAAATCGTTAACGTTTTCTAAGCACGCATGTTAGGTGATTCGACTGGGACGACTTTCTGCTTTTCCGAAGTATAGTACCGCGCACTCTGAATCTTTGAACAGCTTTTCTAAACATAATTCTCCTTGGTACAGCGTAAGCCACATTGTAATTGTATAGTTGTCAAGGTATGTCGCTGGAGTGAACGTTTTGACAGGATGAGGCTATGACAGGGAGGAGTTGCCGTTGTCGGGGCTTCTCGTTCTAGAGGAGTACCGACACTATTTTGAGCCCCGCCGCGGTGGTCTAGTGGCTAAGGCACTCGGCTGCTGACGCGCAGGTCGCGGGTTCGAATCCCGGCTGCGGCGGCTGCATGTCCGATGGAGGCGGAAATGTTGTAGGCCCGTGTTCTCAGATTTGGGTGCACGTTAAAGAACCCCAGGTGGTCGAAATTTCCGGAGCCCTCCACTACGGCGTCTCTCATAATCATATGGGGGTTTCGGGACGTTAAACCCCACATATCAATCAATCGACACTATTTTGAGACACCGTAAAAGTGACGTTGCTATGCAGCGTTAACGCTCTCGACACGCCAGAGTCAGAACAACACGTATAAAATGTTTTATTCTGGTGGTATACTTTTCATCATTGAGCGTTAGCGAACCCGCCACAATGCACCGTTATCGCGACGAGTTAACGCAGTCATGGAGATTGCGCATTTCGCATCCGTCGTGCAGCATTATTCACAGATATCACTGTCAGGGCTCACTGAACGACAATTGTTTGCGTGCACCACGAACAGACGACGTACTGCCGCTAGCATACGTCACGGGTTTCTGCTTCCCGTGACGTCACACTGGGATGACGCGTCACTGAGAAGCCGAGCCGTCGATTTCCAAACCGGAAGCGTTTATTTTTCTGTTTTCTTTAATTGTTGATGGTTTTACAAATGTATTCGAAGCGTTCGCGGACACCACAAAACTCTCTTTTTAGGGTTCTTGACATCAGTGCTTTTATTCAGAGCGAGAATTCAAAAAAATTATTAAGAATCTGTGACAGTAATGCTCTATACCACCGTTCTTACAAAAGGACTCGTTTTCGCCAAGGTATGCCTCCGAAGCCGTCGTTTGGACAGGATCACTTACCTTTATCAGGACGCGCTGAAGCCAACGTTTCAACGTGACGACTTGCCTACGTCACAACCTGATGAACACACGTCATCTTGTCAAAAGTTTGGCGCCAATGATATTCACTGATTGATTTGCGGGGTTTAACGTCCCAAAGCCACCATATGATTATGAGAGACGCCGTAGTGGAGGGCTCCGGAAATTTTTGACCACCTGGGGTTCTTTAACGTGCACCCAAATCTGAGTACACGGGCCTACAACATTTCCGCCTCCATCGGAAATGCAGCCGCCCAATGATATTCACTGTCAAGCGATTTCTCGTCGCGTCAAGCCGCCATTCTGTCCCTGAACTTCCATGCACATAGTCCGTGCAAAGGGAGAGCAGCCCTATAAGGAATAATATATTAGTTCTATTACAGCTGCTGAACGAGGGCAGAGTTAACCGAAACGAATAAAGGTACACTTAAAATCGTGTAAATACGTTCTATTGAGGTTGGCAGCGTACGGGAAAGCTTACTTATAAAACGCCGTTTAAACCTCGACCAGCCATGAACTGCGCATCGTCGGTGAACAATAGGCAAAGCCGGGCAGACGTATGACGGCGCACATTAACGACCCCCCAAGTAATTACACGTGGAGGTATACTTTTCAATGCGAGGCCCACCACCAGAGCACGACAAAGCAGTTCGCTGTAGAAATCTCGGCCTAAAACACCGCGAGCGGCCGAAATCATCGAATATTGATTCAGAACCCTAATGGATTTTGTAATCATTCCAAATGTATGAGAATAAAAAGGCAGCCCCCCCCCCCTTCCCTCCCCCCAATCATCCTCTGATATGCAATACGCAAAAGAAGTTCCGGGTCTGCGGGGTTTGTGGAGAGCGTTTATTAATTTCGGGGGGGAACTTATAGTCCGAAAGCACAGGGGGCGTGGAGCTGCATGTAGAGAAAGTTGGTACGGGGTTTTCGGAGTTCGGTTACAGATGATGTAATAAGTACACCTCGATCCCCACTCCTTAACGTTCGCTTCTGCAGCCCTCAATAGTGCTTACAGTTGTTACTGGCCACGTAAAGTCTAGCCCCCGTGCCGATTCGCCCCCCCATCCCCCCAAAACGGGCCCCCAAGTTCCCGCATCTCGACTCGGTGTAATTTAAAAAGTCGGGCGCAAACCCCCTCCTAGTCAATGGGGTCGGTGCAGCCACTAACAGTGGGTTCGGAACTCCGTGCAGGGAGGAGGAGGGTTCCTTTTGTTTTACAACTCTTATTACTTCTTTCAGTAATTTTGTTCCGCTGCCTGCGGTTGTTGGCGGATCCAGGTGATACAACGTACGCTAGTGAAATCGCTCTTAACCTCCCCCACCCAGTCCTTCCCTCCACCCTAACCTCAGTTCGTGTTCGAACTTTCGAAGTTACAACGGTACATTGCCGGAGATCGAAAAAAGTACACGCTCTTTTTCCTTTTTCAGGAACGCACTTTTGCTCTTTTTTTTTAAATCATCTTCCACGCTTGCTCCGACTCCGAGTAATAGCTGAAGCGATAACTACTACAAAAAATACATGAAACAGAAAAAAAGCATGGCAAGCTGCATTCCGTGTATAACCCAGATTTCGTTCCAGCCCTTGCCGCCCCCTCCCAAAAAAAAAAAAAATGCGGTTCGATTCAATTTCTTTCTTTTTGTTTAGTGCGATGCGGAACTGGGTAATTTGGCAGCGCGCCGCTTGGCCGCCCACGCCATTTTCGCGCCCCTCCGCCGCTTGAGGGAGCCAGGGTAGGTCTCGGGGTGGGGGGGTCGGGCGAAAACCCGATACCGTATGAAACGCTTCTGTTCGTTGTTGCGTTCCACATTTTGTATCGTTCCTTTTTTGTTCGCGTCGGCGAGTGCGACCCTGGCGTGTGTCGAACCTTACACGTGTTATTTCTTTTATTGATTCCCCCAACTTCCTTTCCAGACCATTGCATGCGGTTTCGCTCACAGCGAGCGTGACTTTGAACTACTATAAAGTTTCACTTCCAGCTTGAGTGGGTGCGGCCTGTCAGGGGAACGCTACGGGAGAACTGTTTTTTTTTGTTTTTACTTATATGCATCATTACTTGTATGCTGGACAAAAAAAGCAATATGGAAGCAGACGAACTTAGCCGAACTCTTGGTTGGGACCGAGTTGCAGACGAATGGCAGACGATACCAGAACCCCTGCCGTACCCTTCAAGCCACTTCTGTCTATTGGTTGGCAGACGGCCTTTGTCATTCTCTCGAGCCTAGCAAACGAAATTTTTTAATAGGCGCATATGCCATGCTGTGCACAATACAACGTGTATAGAGTGCTATGGTTACACTGTCTGAAATTTAAAATGCCTTTTTTTTTCTACAACTCGTGTTGCAGACGAAAGCAGACCGAGCTGCTCACGAATTGACTGAGTTGCGGATAAATGGCAGACGATACCAAATCGTCTGCCATAGCTTTGAAGGCACGTCTGTCAATTGGTTGGCAGATGGTCTATATATATTTCTTTAGTCTACCGAACGAAAATTTTGAGTATTTGAGTTAGGCTTATGCTGCGTGCTTTGACACATGCATAGAGTAAGTGTGCTTACGCTGTCTGAGGTTTATAATAGGCGTCTTTCCCCAAGTACTGTTGCAGACGAATGACAGGTGATACCAAATTGTCTGCCATAGCGTTCAAGCTACTTTGCTTATTAGTTGGCAGATGGTCTTTATCATTGTCTAGAGCCCAGCAAACGAAAAATTTTGAGTAGTTGAATTAAACCCACATTGCGTACTTTGCACAATCCAACTTACAGAGAGAGTAACGGTGCATACACTGGCTGTGACTTAAAGTAGCTTTCTTTCCTCAGATCGTGCTCTGTTTCCAGTAACAATGAAAAAACGGTGCGAAGCGGAGGAAAACCCGTGACGATGCATGTGCAGCATTGCCCTCGGAAAAACCCTGTTACTCATGTGCACATTGTTAGCGCTTAGTAGGAAACCGGCCGGCAATTCCGAAAAAAAAAAACATCGAATGAGAGAAGCTGGGGATACTTGAATATTAGTTTTGATGTCTTTAAAAGAAAGACTTCCAAAATGCTGCACGTTCACTTCTTGCACGTAAATCATCATTTTGTGGTTCCTGTGATCTGGAATGTGGGCTCGTATCAAATGTTGAAAAGAAATGTGCACCCACACTTGCTATATAAAGAAACATAAGCTTTCTTTTGTAGTCTAAAATACTTTTGTATGTGTTATTGAAAATTTATGTCGGCAAATGACATTCATATCACACTGACATGTAGATATGTGCTCGAAACTTGGAGCCGATCATTATTCACGTATATTGATTCCTTGACTCCTGTGCTAATCAAGTCATCAATTATACATGTATGCTCATTTATGCTGATATTTTTATACATCTATTACATTGTTGATTGTATCACTAAAGATTGTATCATTATGGCGGGATTTCCGGTTTTCAAGAACTAGGTGCTTTGTCAGTTTTTTTTTTTTCGCTGGTCGCCCACGCAACTATACATCTCTCTTCCTGAAATACAATACGCCTTCCGGTACAATTCCAGTGATAACAATGTGACCATACGTCGCATTCAAAGCATGGTGATAATATCCATCACCGTTCTGCAGATAACCAGCACATTGGTCTGCGATCCCATGTTAGATATACAAGGGACGTCTTAGAGACGTCGAATTTGAAATCATATTGTTTCACATTTTGGTCGTTCTTTTATTACAGTACTTTTACTATTGCTGTACCGTTGAACTATTCGGCCCACTGCTACCATGGTTCAATCAGATTCAAAGCCTGAATGCCCAACGGGACCGAATTTCCAGCAAAAGAGAACGCCGAAAGGGGTCACGTGATCGCCCAGACGCAATGTCTAGCCACGTTGAACGCACAATGAACACGATTGTGCATTATAAACCATTACGTTAGTGTTTTAGGTGCGTGAGGTTTCGGAGATGCTGGTGTACTTCAGCTGGCTCCAAGTACTTCTATTCAGAGAACAATCGATGCGGCAACTGACGTGAAAGAAATCACATAAAAAGTCACAGCTGAGAGCCATTTCTTATTAAGTATGACAGTACTACTCATACAAGGAAGGCACTAAGAGCACGCAAACACATAAGCATGAAGGCTGGTGTTTAAGGCCACTCGTTATCAAGTCACCCGCAGTACTTAAACAAATGCACTTCGTCCAGCCACAAACATGAAGCGAGTAGCTCATGGATGAACTAGACAGACATCCCGAGCTTGCAGTGGACCCGAAAACGCTTGTCATGATATGATCGTATTGTTCACTTCGCAAAATACTGTTGATCATTGTTAGTGTTCGACTAAGCTATGTACAGTACCATACATTGTTAAAGGGAATCACTACATTGAGTGTCCGTTCATATTGCCGGCCTTCTAACAGGAGGCGGATAAGAAAATAATGTTTACGCATGGAACAGTTTTGTAAAAAGAAGTCAGAACTGTCAATCACCGGTACTCTTATGCAAGTCTAAGCCATCATGTTTTTGCAAGAGAGTGAAATCCAAACATGCCATACGCGCAAGTGTTCCCTCTAGCAGTGGACCCGTCTGTAGACAGACAACCATCGTGGTGCCTGAAAGATGACGTTTCGGCAGGGGACCGGCATTCATCAAAGTCGGATAAAAGCCGGAAACCAGCCGACAAGTAAGAATGTTTCTTATTCCTTAGCTGTTATTTTTATTGCTAACCGAATTAGTACAAACATTGTTCTCAAGCTTTCGGTAAAAAGAAAAAAAAAATGTCATGACCATGAATCATGTAGCAGTGAACTTTTTACGGCAACAAGCTACCGAGCCAAATTTTAAACCGTGCTTACGTCTTCACGCACCACTGTCTTTTTCCCGCAAGAAAGGAAGGAGAACGAGACGTTTCAAGGGCGTCTGTCTTACTCGCATTTAGCACAGAAAGCGACGTGCCGGGAACAGACGGATCCTTTTCGAGTGGCTTAGGCGCCACGCGCGTCGGTTACGTCTGCCGAATACCGTCAATAAACCGTCACCGCCACTTTCAAAGAAAAGATGGAAATCAAGGGCGAGACAACCGTTCACCCAATTTTTCAAACCAGCCGTGCAAGCAACAGTGACTTCAGTATAAGCACCTCGTTCCAGTGAGCTTTTCTTTCTTTTTTGTTAAGCCGGCATTGCCGTCTGGTCTCGTGCGAAACTGCGTCTGCTATCTTTAAAGAAGCACATACACCCACGCCTCATCTTTAAAATAATAGCACACACGCCAAAAAAAAAAAAACATTTTCCTTTCAATAAGCAAGCGGCATCGTAAACGTTATCGTCCACTTGGCCCCCTTTTTTTCCTCTTTTGTTTCAAACTCAACCGTGCAAGCTTCGAAGAAAACAAAGGGCAGCTGCTTTTTTTAGATTGAAAGTAAAAAAAGGGCCGGCTGCTTGGCAGGCTGCGAAGGCCTGGCTGACTTGACGTTGGCTTCGGCTTCTGCCAAAAAGACAGACGGTGTATTTTTAATCCTGTTTTCTGTGTCCAGCATTTTCCTTTACATTGTTTTATATTCAAGAAAGAACCCTCGCTCGAAAGTCGTGCACGCGTTCAGTGGAGCTCCGTAGAGGAGGTACTGTGTTAGCAACCTTGTGGGGTGCTCGCGAGAGATAGACCCGCTGTGAACGGTTAATCACCGCTTCGCAGACGACGCGTGGTATTCGGCATAAAGATAAAAAAAAAAGAAGTACGCTGAGGCGGGGTGTTTTCGCGCTGCTAACACGCGTCCGTGGAGTGCTTTCTCTCGTTATCGCTTATTGAACACGAAGTACACCTCTGGACTACATAAAAATTGTGTGCATGCTCTAGCGCGCACTGGCAAGAAGCAGACGCCTCCCCTCCCCCTTCTTTTTTTTGTTAATATCTAACGTCGTCTGCTTTTACGTGCTGTTCGCGCCGTCTGTTACATTTTAGAGAGAGATGATAAACATCAATAATGACTCCGTAACATCTGCGACGCTGTATGGTGTAAGCGTAAGTGTCGTTACGTCAGAACTGTTGAAGAACATTCGCGCAGGACTAGTTCTGTAGGTAAGTGTGTAGCAGACAATTGTTGTAGTTATATTGAATGACAATAATATAGCAGCCCTGGAATCGAATAGCCTGCATTAGCCGAAAGCAACCAAATGAGCACCGATTCGCAATAATTTAAAGAAAAGTAGGTGATAAAATCTCTAATTCAGCCAACACAGGACGGTGTTACACAGCGCTAGTTGCCATTTTGCTTGCACAAGGAAATGTAAGTCATAATTCATCCAATATCAGGTAGCATACTAGTAATAAATAGGTCTGCACTACGCATACTTAGTAACATTTTAGCCTGCATCATGTATCTTAACAATATTTTGGCCCGCAATAAGCAATATTAGTGATCATTTAACCTGCAGGCATTATTAGCAACCATTTAACCTGCGAAATTCAATACTAGAACAATGCAACATTAGAAATCGTTTAACTTGAATTAGGCAATCTTAGTAAAATATAGAGTATACTAAACAATATTACAAACATTTTAACATGCACTTGGCAATATTAGTGACATTTAGACAGCACTATACAATATTGGAATAAATTTGACATGTACTAGGAAATATTAGTGACATGTAGCCGGGACTAGGTAACACTAGAAATCATTCTGCCCGCACTAGGCAATAGTACTGGTCACTTAGCCTGCACTAGGCAACATTAGAAATCATTTGACCTAGACTTGGCAACAGTACAGTGATCCCTTAGCCTGCACCAGATATCATTAGTGCACAGTTTGCCTGGAGTACGTTATATTATCCAGTGCTGTGCAATATTGGGGCTCATTCAGCCACCACTGAGCAGTATTAGTGATGCGCAATAAAGTGACTGGGAGGATAGCCGCCGTGGTAGCTCAGTGATTAGAGCATCGAACGCGTTATTCGAAGGTCGCAGGTTCGGTTCCTGCTCATCAGTTATCTTTTCACTTACTTTTGTTTCTCCACATTTAGATTACAATATATATATATATATATATATATATATATATATATATATATATATATATATATATATATATATATATATATATATATATATATATATATATATATATATATATATAGTGGGAGTAATAATTCAATGGGCCAGTTAGTCTTCGTGAAGGTATGGGATATGGCACAACGGGAGCGTTGTCACCAAGGATAAATATATTTATTTCCCAACAGTTTCGGGAGGGGACCTCCCTTCATCAGGGGATGAGTCACCTGATGAAGGGAGGTCCCCTCCCGAAACTGTTGGGAAATAAATATATTTATCCTTGTTGACAACGCTCCCGTTGTGCCATATATATATATATATATATATATATATATATATATATATATTGTGTGAGCGGCAAATTTCAGGAACTTACCCTCGAGCAAGTTGGCTGTAGGTTGAAGGTTGAATAGCGCTGAAAATGAGGCTATTGAGAAGCGCTATATTGGTGCACTCCGGATATTGTATAAAATCTGGGAGTTGCCTTACGTGCACAGACGTCACACAGTACAAGGACGTCTAGCATTTCAAATATGTCTGCATGTGCATGTCCGTTGGCGTGTGATATCATGGGTATTCTTGAAGAGAGTGACAAAGAAGTCATATTCTAGAACCACGTGACTTCGCGAAAAAAACCAACGAAAGCCGTGTGTTTCGGCAGCGCATGATTAAGCGCCAGCTACGAGAAGTGCCGGTTCTTAAAACAATCCACAAGCAGAATGTTGCTACAGACGTACTTCAGTACGTTAAAATCCGGCACCTGTGACCAAGATACATAAACAATTAATTTGCCACTGCAAAAGCACCTTAGAAAATCAAAACGCAGTTCGAATAGAACCTGTTCAGACCACCGCGAAGTTGTTCATTAAGCCCCTGTTTTCACAGCATGCCCGACCGCCCAGGTGCACATTGATACAGTCATCCCGCTCGTTTGACACCTCGGCGTTTAACTTTGGCGCACGTACATGCCGTTGGCACTCCTTCCCGCCTCTTAACACAGCCCTCGGAATAGACCCTTCCAGCAGCCCAACCGGGTATGGCT
The DNA here is from genome assembly GCF_013339725.1 of Rhipicephalus microplus. Taxonomy (NCBI): domain Eukaryota; kingdom Metazoa; phylum Arthropoda; class Arachnida; order Ixodida; family Ixodidae; genus Rhipicephalus; species Rhipicephalus microplus. The sequence goes on along the minus strand of NC_051167.1, from coordinate 213,443,029 downwards.
GTAATAGAGGAATGTCCCGACATGGATTCCAGGTCCACTGACATCTCAATGCTCTCTGGGGTTTGAAATTACGTACGCTGTCACTGAATGCCCGTTCCTTCACTGTGTATATACATATAGCAGACCATGCTGCGGCAGCGGCGTCGTCTGCTCGCGTAACAAAAGTAGTTGCCAGCCGTTGATCCGACAAAAGTCAAGAAAGAAGAAGAAGCGCCAATGGCGGTCGCTTATCAGTCAAATATCAAAAGGAAGAGCCGCATGCCGTCTGCTTTTTGTTTTCTTCTTTTATTTGACGGAGGCACATCGGAACCCTTTGTGCAGTCCCAGTTTCTTCTATATCGCGTGCGGCTTCTTTTGCAGTTGTTGTTGGCCGGGAGTCGAACCCTATAATTCCGCTTCAACGAGGAGGACGAGCAGTGGCAAGCTCGTTTTGAAAAGGAGGGCCACGAATCGTCTGCTACGACACGGCGTCTGCAATCGCTGCGTTTTCAATTCTGCTTCGCGCCGGCGAGCTTTTAAAGAGGGCGGAAAGCGATCGTCGTCTGCAACTCTTGTTCGCGGGCGCGAATCTTCTGCCGTTCGGGCGCAAATCGTCTGCTGCAACGCCCTTCTATTGAGACGAGTGAGAGCAGACGACCCGCGATTAGAATGTGATAGCTCTATTGTGTCTCGTTCAAGCGTGATGGATCTGTTCCGGAGAGAAAAGCATTCGATTGACTCGCTTCTCTGCGCGCACGCTTTGTTTGGGGGGGGGGGTTGCAGACGCTGTGTTTGTTTTGCCGTTCGCGTTTTGCGTGTACCACTTTCGATGCAAGTGTTCTCGGTTGCAACGGCCTGTCGTGTATTGTTAATCAGCTCAAAAACTCCCGGTGCGTGGACGACGACTTGATGTGGTGTGAAAGTCGAGGCCACCGCTGCATGCCAAAAACTGGCACTTCGATTCAGGCCCAGCTACTGCTCTGGACAAGGCTTTCTATCTGAGATGTATATTTTTTTATTAAAAAGGCGGTGCGTAGCTAGGTTTATGGGGAACAGCACTTCGTGAGCGGTAGTACAGCCAGATTGGCCTGCACCATGACGATCTTTTACTTTCGCTTCTTTGATGTTCTTTTTTTTTCTATTTGCGATGCAGCATAGTTGAAACCAAGACCGTACCCGCGAATTCTATTCGGGGATGTTTGTGTGTCGAACGTCTGACTTTGGCAACTGGTAGTCATAGTGAAGGCGTGTGAATAGTGTAGCATTACCCAAAAAGTTAAAGCATGAAAACAATTCGGGGGGGGGGGGGGATGAGAACCCTCTTAACTCCCCCCTGGTTGTGACCATGGTTGGAACCAATATGTGTCAAGTTCTAGCCCGCAATTTATGAACTTCCACATGATATTTGGTGAAGAACTGAACAGTCTGAGATTCTGTTCCATTTAGGTGCAGGCGGTTAAATGGCCCCTTTTGCGACATAATATAGGTTCTTGATACGACACATGACCTAACACGTTTTAGGGATCTAGCGGAACTCATTTGCTGCAAAAGAATGGCTACTAAGGCTGGTTGGTATTGCACCTTAAAAGAAATATACTGTTGCGCTGTGTCATATCTGCCTTCTTTCTGAAACCTTCTTCGAACTAAGAAAACATATTTCTTTTAAGAAGTAGTTGCTGATCATGTACCATAGACAACTAGGATGAGGGATCCTTAAACAAGGTGTTGCTTGAAGTCATGTTTCGATTAGATGTCCTGTCTTTCTAGTACTCAGGCGACAAGACCATGAACTTGTCAGCTCATTGACTCCAGCGACACCCTGTTCATAAGTATTTCTCATGTCTCAGAGCCTCCATTTTAACTGAACTTTTTTGTAGCTATATACAGCAGGAACACACAATCGTTAGATCGGAAATACAAAATATCAAGCTAGGACAATGGGAACTGTTTGTGGGTATTTCTAGATAATCGCAAACAGCTGTATCACTGGAGATTTAGAGCCACGATTACAGCTTCGGTGCTACAAAATGCCACAAAGAATAAAGAATATCCGCAAATATGGTTCGAGTAATGTTGCATCACTACATTGTGTTTTTACGAATCTTCTTCGATTTTCTAGACTTCACCAGTTTCGTGCTATGGCATCTGCTTTTGTGACAGCTTTTATGAGTCATTCAACTGTAAGCTTTACGCTACCTCATAGTATATACCAGTGGCAAATGCATCGCACGGTCTCAACAAACGATGATTTTTTTTTCTATGAACATTTGTGAAGTATTTGTGACAATGTACTCCCGTATCGGTCCGTCGTCTCCACGAGCCGTCATATGTGGTACAAGCTTAGAAGCTTCACGTTTCGTTTGCGATTCAATCGTTTCTATGTGCTGCGAAAATTATATTGCTCATCAAGTGTCCAAGAATGTCGATAATCACCGGAGTTTTACTGATCAGAGTCACGTCTACAACAGAAGCCGTAGTTAATGACTCATCATGTCTCCACACGAATTATAATCCGCATGACGTATTCACGAAGTGATCGTCTTCGATTTTGGTCATTTAGCACTGAATTGCAGCAAGTACTGATAACGTTTACGATGCAATATTTCACTAAATGCGTACACTTTTGGCATACACCACAAAGTTGAGCTGATCGACTTGCACTACCTGTAGCAGACGACAGTTGTTGATATTAATACGCGTTCTCACTATAAAACTGGGTTTTAAATACATGAAGTGCTCTGCTATGAGGGTGAGCCTTCGCGAAGTCCCCCTGTCTTGGCAGACGACTCTGTATCCATCCGGTGATAGTCTGCATGTTCCTCCCATCTGCTGCAAAGGAGAGCATTTAGAATTTACGTGGACTCAATTGTGTCTGCTATAGACGGTGGTTTGTGTCCATGACTGCTGCTATTGAAAGGAAGTCCCAATTCGTTGATGTCTCAGCTACTTTAGTCTACTCCAAAGGATAGCATTCACAATTTATTTTGGCCCGGAATCTCGTTCTCCCATGGACATCCACTTTCAGGACGCTGTCTCAGTAGACGCACATGCTCAAATCGTCGGCTGACTTTAACACATTGGTGACCGTTCAGAAGTATGGCATTCGTGATAATTTTTGGGGAGTTCAACACACGGAAACCACGATTTGGTCGTGAGAGACGCCGTAGTGGAGGGCACCGGAAAATTCGACCAGTGGTAGTTCTTTAACGTGCACCTAAACCTAAGCAAACGGGCTTCGAGCATTTTCGCCTACATCGAAAACGCGACCGGTGATTCGACGCCGCGAGCTGCAGGTCAGCGTTTGTGTGCCATAACTGGTACACCACCGTGGCTGATTAGAACAGTATTCAAAATATGGCTTGCAGCTGAATGCATACATCGTAATACACCGCAAAAGCATCCCTCTCAATAACGAGTCATTTTCCCCTATTATTACATTAACTGTGCGTTAGAGACCATACGCTGCGCTTACCTAGTACCGATGACGTAACGCCTCAGTGTGCAATTATGCGTCAGGCTTTTCAATTTGTTCTTCCCCGCGTGGCATTGTTCCGCGTGCCGAGTATCGGTCATGGCGAACTGATTCTCACGCCCCCACACTCAGTGCACGGGACTCTCAGTGCGATATGTGCGCAGCGTGCCGTTGCAATGCCTAGCCAAACCGGTCGCGCTGTGCTATGGCGAAGGCTTCCACTTCGCACACAGGCGCAGCCGTAAGATGAATTGGCGTGTGTACAACTCGTTGAACACTTGAAGCGCGCCGAGATCTTGAAAATCCAGGACGGGACCTCGTTCGGAGAGTGCGCAAACATTGTGTGGCGCATTTCGCACGGGCATTTTTTTTTTCACCGATGCGGATCGCCACCACTGGATGTCGCCAGTGGCCGGCTTCGCGTATTGAAGTCGAACGTAGAGGTATCCATCGAATGATAAAGGGAGGCGTATGTATAACGGTAAGTACGGGCAAGGTGCAGCTGTTGTATAACTTCCTCTTCAGGGATAGTGGCAATCTTGGCAATCTAATAGTCTTGATTTGAGAGTGCTTACCTACGGATCAGAAGTCTGGAGGCTTACCGAGAGGGTTCAGTTTAAATTGAGGACAGCGCGGCGAGCGACGGAAAGTAAAATGATAGGTGTAACCTAAGAGGCAAGAAGAGAGCAGAGTGGATCAGGGAACAAACCGGGGTTAAGGATATCCTAGCTGAAATTAAGAAGAAGAGATGGACATGGGCCGGGCATGTAGCGCGTAGGCAGGATAACCACTGGTCATTAAGGATAGCTCACAGAATTCCGAGAGAAGGCAAGCGGGTTAGCGGGAGACAGAAAGTTTGGTGGGTAGATGAGATTAGGAAGTTTGCGGGTATAAAGTGGCAGTAGCAAGCGCAGGACCGAGTTGACTGGCGGATCATGGGAGAGGCTTTGTCCTGCAGTGGACGTAAGGTAATCAAGATGATGATGATGTTGATGATGATGTATGAAGGAGATACTAGGTATAAATGACAGTCTTTGGGAACACAAGTGAATATGCTGTAGAGACCTGCAAGTTGAAGGAATGGTGGCGGAAAACCATGGAACGCGTGGAATGAAAAGGTTTTACAGCAACATGCACTGAACATAGGGAGGTCGTAATTGACTCGTTAGTACTGCCTAAAAAACACAGAGATGACTGAATAAAGTTCTTGATGGCACTAGGTTGTCACACCAAAGGGGGGACCTTCTAACATAAAGCCACGAAGCCACGCCACGCAAATGAAAAAAAAAAGAATTCAGTCAATCAGTTCATCCATCCATCTTTCATACCTCATGCAGGTCCTCTGTAGGCTTAACAAGAACGTTCCGCTGCGTGTACTGAAGAAGTTTGGCGGACACTAGCGTCCGCGTAGCATTTGTGTTTCAGTCGCTGATATTTTATCCATGCTTGCCGACATACTATGCGTGCATGCCGAGGTATTATCTCTGTAACAGCGTCCAGCGTTTCACGACGGGCACCAGTCAAAGTAGTCCTGGTCATGCGCCGGAGCAGCCGTGTTAAGCTTTCTGACGACTGTAGTCAAATTTGTTAGACACAGGTAGATATAATTTCAAACTTGCACGAATGTGCTGTTTTAGCCACGTTATTTGTGCTTACAGACGCATTTGGCGTGTAAGTATTAGATTAGGTGTTACGCTACATATTAACACTGGTCGATTATAAGTTAACACTAAAGGGACAATTAAAAAAAAACTGCGCTGCTTGAGGAAAGAGCAGCATTACCCGCCGTGTTGATGTAGTGACTATGGTTGAACCTTGCCCCTTCGGTGACCCTTGCCCCTACTGGGACGCATATCTAAGCACTCCAAAAGGGGGCTGCATCATTTAGCGTTATGCAGTAATGAACATGGACAAACTTCGTAATTCTGACTACAGCAAAAGAAATAATTACTAGACCTCATGCTCAGTGCAGTTATTTTAGCTTGATTCCCCACGCCTCAGTCGATACCAACCTTACAAGATGAATGACATAACCAACATTCCTGCATTTTGTAACACTCACTGAAACACGACGTGCGGCTGATCTGTATATACGTGACAGAGAGCTGTTTATTGAAAAACAGAGAATTTAGCCGGAGTGTGTGTGTCGCTGACTTGATACTCTGCGTGGGGAAGGGCATTGGGGACTGAAAGGCAGAAGAGAGAGAGAGAGAGAAAGTATTAAGAATGAAAATGGAAAGACAAAAAGTAAATATACAGACATTTTTCTGTCTCTTGGGCGGGGACGTGTGCTGACAGCATGACCAGTTTTCAAGGCACCCCTATACAGTTTGTCTAGCCGACCGACATTGTCTAAATACGCGAATAAAAGTTTCATCTCTTGCCACTGTTGCGTGAAGCTGGGGAAAGGGCCCAGGACACAATCAACTGATAAAGTTCTTTGGGTTAACACATGCATGCAGTGTTCATAGAGCGCACGCTCAAAGGCATACGCTCGGCACTCAAACAAGATATGTTTCACAGTTTTTATGCAACCGCAGTTATTGCAGTATGGACTGTCTACTGTGTCTACGTGACACATTTTCCTTACTTTCATAACATTTCATGCTATGCAGTGCTTGGTTCGCGATTCTATCGAAGATGCTGGCAGACATATGGGACGTAATAACGGCCATTACAACTGATACTTGGGGTGTGCTCCAATGTGTAGACAGCTGAATAGACCGCTAAGGTGGACTGGACAGCAGGCATGGTAAGTCCCATTCCAATTCTCACGCAGTTGGCAAAACAGACAGCTTCGAAAATATGGCATCGTATAGACGAAAATGACGCAGGCTACTTTGCTGTCCAAAAAAGATGGCGGCTCAGCGGACTTCTCGGATCTCGCCGGAATGATTGTTTGTAAACAAGCTTTTCCAGACGTTCAGTGATGGGAGTAAGGTTGAATGTTTCGCAGATTTGAGCACAAATTAAGCTAAAAAATACTAGTCACGTTGTTTCATCGTTTATTTTAGCTTGCTTTTCTCGAAGCGTCGTCTCGTCGCGTAGACGCGTTCAATTTCTCGGACGACATGGACTTAATGCTGTCTTTTGAGCCACAAGCATCGACTCTCTACGATGCTGTCTAGAATCGGAACACTGCCTTGGTTTCCAAGCGTTGACTTTACATACGCGTAACAAAAAGACGTACGCAAATACGGAAAACATGATACAGTCTTCTGTAAGAGCTTTCTTCCGACCAAGCAGACTCCCACCTGGATCCATCCTTTTTCAGCAGCGCCTCCTGTCGTCTGCTTTTTTCTGACAGGACGCCGCCACATTAGGCCTAAGTGGTGTTATCGCGCGCCAGTTGCTGGCGGCACACTCGCGTGGTGCCAATCGCTGCGCATCCTCGGAGTACTCGGAGCTTTGTTTGCTTTTATTTATATCTTTCTTTTAAAAGCACGTCACCGAATGCACGTTTGGTACATTCTTTTTTTTTCTCCTCGTTTCTTTTTTCGTTGCTGTGTCAATCTCTGGAGAGCACCGTGCGTAGAATCGACTCTATATACATTCACGAAAGAGTGGCTTCTGCCTGTTCTTTCCTTTCTTTTTTCATCGACGCAAGCTTGTGGGCTACTCGCAGAGGCGTTACGCCGCCAGGCCGCGCTTCAGCGTACATGTGCGCAAGTTCGCGCGTATTGCGACTTGGCGCCTGTCTTCCTGAGTTTGCTCGGTCACGGAGCTGCACGCGGCACGGCTGTACTACGTTTGTGTGCCTACTCGCGAGACCATTCAGAGCAGCGCGGCTGCTGCGTTGTGTACACTACACCCCTTCGCGTGGCATGCGCGGTGAGGTGTGGAAGTCGGTGCTGTTGAGCCCCGGACTGGAACGATTGCGCGCTTCATTCAACGTGTCGGTGTGCTTTGGCATGTACAGACGGGTGCACTGCTAAAGGGAACGCTCACATGCGAGGCATGTTCGCATTTCGTTCGCTATCTTACGGAATCGTAGTGGCTTAGATATGCGTAAGACTACTGGTGGTGAAAAGTTCCGACTTCTATTGACAGACTATTGTTTCTTAATGCACTTACTCTTAGAGGGCCAGGAATATAGATGGTGTACATTCGAGTGTTCCCTTTAACAGTGGACCATCCTGTACATACGGGTCTACTGCTAAAAGGAACGCTCACGTGTGAGGCATGTTCTGATTTCATTCTCTTCTCAGTTGTAGCTTCCCGCCACGTTTTAAATGTGTAAACGTATCTAGCGTGTCGCCGATCGACATGCCTTGGCGGGTGTCGAAGGCCGGTGATTACCTCGGCTCTCGATGAATGGTGTGACTCCGCAGAGGCTTCTATAAATACGAAAATTCGCCCAAGCATCGGCTTCTCCGCAATGCATGGTTGCTTAGCGACATGCGGAAGACGTGCAACTCTGCTACCTTTTCACCCAAGATAGCCCTAAGCTTCAACAAAGTCAGCTTCAATAGCATCCCTCTAGCTGATGATGATGACGATCTTCTGTGGTCTTCACCTTTATATCACGGTGGCACCTTTTACTGCCCTGACCGGAACGATAACTAAAGGCTCCAATGGTAAAACGCGCCGGCCTGCAGTGGCGATGCATCCGTCGAACAGCTGCGCTGCCGTAAGTGCACCGACGTGTACCCAACCACCCGTTCTCACCTTTTTCGCGAATAGACGCTGCCGACCATTAAAATTCGAGTGAACACGCGCGTCAGCTCGAGCGAAGCGTGACGTGTTTTTGTGTTTTTTTGTTTTTCTGCATAGATGCAGCGCACTCCTGAGGCGCGCGTATGGGGTTAAGTGGCGCGGCGTGGTGAAGAGTGGAGGAGGTTGCGGAGGCGACCGCTGTATGCCGCGGGCTATCGAGCGAGGGCGCCACCATCGGCGGCCGCGTGGCATATGGCTTCGTTAATTGGGCCATCCGCTGCGGGAGGTACCGTTATATCTCTAAGAGGACTGCGAGCCCGCGCAACCTTGCTTGGTCCCGGAATAGGGGAGAAGGCTTGGACTTGGTAGTAACGTGCATCGTGCAGCGAAAATTGTGCCCGGCCCCACCACGGTGGTCTAGTGGCTAAGGTACTCGGCTGCTGACCCGCAGGTCGCGGGTTCAAATCCCGGCTGCAGCGGCTGCATTTCCGATGGAGGCGGAAATGTCGAGGCCCGTGTGCTCAGATTTGGGTGCACGTTAAAGAACCCCAGGTGGTCGGAATTTTCGGAGCCCTCCACTACGGCGTCTCTCATAATCATATGGTGGTTTTGGGACGTTAAACCCCACAAATCATCGAAAATTGTGCCCACCCTAGAGTTTCTTGGAAATGTTGATCGACAAATCGGTGACGCTGTACACACCATAGTTTCGCACAATAATACCTAGACATAAATCTGGCGCCACCTTCTAGGCGAATTTCCTAAAAGGCACTGTGCTGCGATAATAATGGTGGTATATACGTCTGCGAGGCTTGTGTTGGCTGGCGTTCAGTGAGGCTTCGGCTAAAAAGAGGATACGACAGCACAAATAAAGCCTATCCGAATCAAAACGTTTACAAGCGCATCTCTTTTATGCGTATTACTTTTTTGAACAAATGTCTCCTTAAGTTTACAATATAACCAAAAGGTGAGAGAAAGAAAGAAACGGGCGAGAAATGTTGGCAGAATTAACGCTGTCCTTGCCATCTGCCTTCCAAGTTTAGCCGCAGTTCGTCGCATTTTACGCTTCGCGAAACGGTACATCGACGCAGAAGTTCTCAAAGTAAAATGAAACTGGTTTCTTTTTGACGACCAAAAAGAAATAGGTTAATATGTGTTTCTTCAGTATAAAATAAACCCTTTTGACGCGACGAACTCGTTGAAGCGAAGCTCCTTCGAGGTCCGGACCCAGTGTGAATGCGATTGATGATTTTATATGTGGGATTAGACGCACCAAAACCACCATATGATTGTAAGGAACGCCGTAGTGAAGATCTCCGGAAATTTCGACCACCTGGGGTTCTTTAACGTGCACGCAAATCTGAGCACACGGGGCTATAGCATTTTCGCGTCCATCGCAAACGCAGCCGCCACAGCCGGGATGCTATACCGCAAACTGTGGGTCAGCAGCCCTTAGCCACTAGAACACCGCGGCGGGGAGAGTCTGAATGTGACGTATCCCAGCATTAGCATGCGTACAGCTCGGCGGACAAGTGTTCCTTTTAAGTAATCGTAAGCAATCTTATACCCGTGCCACACGGGCATAGAAAATGACATTTGGTGGCGAAGGCCTTCAGTTCCCGAATGACATTTGTTTCGCCGGCGCTGCTACACGTCCAAAGCGAATGACATTTGACTTGATGATGTCGATCACAGCACCTTCCAAGTGAGCATTGAGTGAATAGCAACAAAAAAATTAAGAAGCATTTACAAGCTTCATACACATCAGATAATCATCAAATGTAAAATAAGCGTATTACGCTGTCCTAAGTTTTAGTTTCTTGCTTTGTTTCACAACGTTGCAGCCGACCGTAGCAACCTAAGCCAACACTAGTCAGATCCACAGCGTAAATAGAAAATGGCGCCTGTCGCATCGCACCTGTCGCATCTCTCAGAAGAAGATGTTTGCAGAGTTCGTTTTTTCACAGCAGCACTTGTGTGTGGGAAAACGTTAAATCGTCAAAGTGGAAACTGATGAAAAAAGCACAGAAAGTCGCGGAGAAAGTGAACTCGATGGCAATGGCGATGAAAATACCAGTGTTGCATGCTTGTTTGCCAAAGTTTCGCTAAAATTGACAAGCGTTTCATTATCAATACTTTATTTTCTTCGTATAACGTTCAAAGCATCTTTTTAAGACTTTAGTGCAAATGAAAGACGGGAAATTTCATTTTAGTTCAATATGATTTGTTTTATATACTTTCAGGTAAATCGCACTTCGCGAGCTGTGTCGTCGAGAGTAGGCATTTCTCAGTCAACTGAGTTCTGGCGAAGGCATTTGGTGGCGAATGGCATTCGGATGAATGCCATTTTGTTCGCCGTGTGGCACCGCGCGAATGGCAATAAATCTGAAGGCATTCGGGGGTAAATGCCATTTTTTCCGCCCGTGTGGCACGGGTATTACAACATAGACTTTCCTTCAATTACGTAGGGGAAACGGAGGCGCTGCGATCGTTTAGCAACCGTGGGAATTATGGGTAGTACACAGGTACTGAGCTCGCTTATGGTAGTACACAGTAGCCTGAGCTCGCGGCTTGGCTTCCAACGCACTTGTGGCTTCGCTCATCGCTGTGTTTTGGTGCAGTTTTTTGTGCAGTTTTTGTGAACTTCATGAACCCAATCGAATTAACCACAAAATGTTTCGGCGGTGAAGTAGAACTGCTGAACGTTTGCCGACTAACTTTGTCAAGCAAAAAAAAAAAAAAAAAAAAAAGCGGAATGCAGACCACAAGGAGCCAAACGAAGCCACAAGAACAAAGCGTAGACAAGTCCGTGCATTACCCATCGTTCAAGAAAAATAAAAAAGTATTCTAACACACTTCGCCACTATTGCCACGCTGGTTAAAGTGCCATGTGTTGCAGCTTCCATTGACACTATAGCGCCAGAGCACACGGGATGGCGCTGCCATCCTGTCTTCTTTGATCAGTTCATATTAGCGCGAATATCTTCTTCGATCAGTTCATATTGTCGACTCGCTCGACAAGTTTTTATCCACAAGTGGGAGGAGACGCCTCCCTTTTAAAGCAACCCCCACCCCACGCCCCTTCAGAAACAAAAAGGAATGAAGAGCTTTGTAGCGTCCGTCGTATTATACGGGATTCTCTCTCTTCGCACAATATTGTCAGGTTCAGAAATTCTGATGGGCATACCACCTTAACATGTGTTTTACAGTGCACATGGTACCTACAGAAAGAATGAATGAATAAATGAATGAATGAATAAATAAATAAACAAATAACCGTACTCCTCTGCGCACGCTTAATGGACACCTCTACACGCACACGCTACACGTGTCACGTGTAGTGTGAAATATCGAGGCATGCGTAGTGTTTTGGTTGCATGCAGAAGAACGGTCGCGCTTATTTCAAAATATAACTTGTTAAGTTTTGCGCTTCGCGTGTTTAATCGTGTCTCTCTTCCGTTCGTGTCTAGCTTAGATTGGATGGAAGGACCAAATAAAAGTTTATCCAATCCAATCCAAGCCGCGTGAATTTTTTTGCATTCACGATCGATGTAAGCTGCGTGGTACACCGACTTAAGGCAGACAAGTACAAGTCGTTCTATACCGCGCAGTACTCATCGAATCACGAGTCACCAACTGGCCCCGTCCTCCACTTTGATTTGCGCATTCACGCGCCAAACCAACGGGCCCAAATGGCACCTTAGTGTCGCTTCCTCGGTTGTCGTTGTTCGTGACGTAGCCGCTTAAAGGCTAAGCGCAGGTTTCGTGGAATTGCCGCGCTGCACGCAATTAACGTGACACGGTGTGTGCGAGAGCCACTGGCCGTGAGGCTACCACGTGGTGCCCCCGTGTGACAGCCGGCGTCGTCACTAAACGGTGTTTCGCAACACTTCATGCACGCGCGCGTGTGTGCACTTATTATCTCCGCAGCAGCCCTCCGCACGTCACTTTATTTTATTGATTTATTTGTTATCCTCCAAGCATCCCTGTTGCAAACAGTTTTGGCCCACGACTGCGCTGTGTGCGGGACGGCAAATGAGTACAACCTATTAGGTTTGGATTCTTGAAGCTTTCATAAATCGAATTTTTCGGCAGTGCCGTGCTTAAGAAAAGTGTGTAATGATTTAGAGTACTTGGTATTCTACTATATACGGGAGAGCAAAAGCCGTCCCAGTGCAACTTAGACGCACCGTTCAAGACATGGTGCCATCCACCCTCATCGACGCCGTTGAGTGCGTTATTAGAGGAACTCCGCTTAGTCAACAATTGGCTCAGTCTCAAAAGAGTTCGGCCCTGAAAGGGGCGCCGCTCGCATTTTGCGTTTGTATGGGCTGTTCTTCAATCTCCCATGTTCTATCCGTCGCCAGGTTGTCGGTACTCAGCCGCTTCTGATATGGAAATCTCATCTTCTTAGTGAGGTTGTTCGTGACTTTGCGTTGGCACAATTCATTGTTGCCTGGCTGTATGGGAAATGATGACTGTCGTTGATGCCTGTAGCAACTGAGGCGTATAGTGCTGCTAAACATGGGGGTTAAAGGTCCCATTGAAATAAATATCAGCGAGTGTGATAAATAAATAGTAAGAGAGAACGCTTTCTTGGCGAAAGCATGGCTCTCGTGCAGTCTACTCTCGCGGTACACGGTAATCGTTTGGGCCAAGTGGAGCAATATCTTGATCACGTCGTCGCCCCTGCCGTTGCCGCGGATAAGCCGTTGTCGCAACGTACAGCCGTGCCCAGTCCACCGCATCACGCGGCCCTTATGCACCCGCCGGGTGCTCAGGCCAACTCCTGAATGCTTCAAGATGGCCAGGCCGATTGACGAGTTGCGAATCTGGCAATGGAACTGCAGGAGCTTCACCCACAAGAAAGCTTTCCTGCAGCAATACCTCCGTAGCCACGAAGCCAAACCTCACATCATGCTATTACAAGAGACTGTAGTACCAACCGCCACGTTTTCCGGATACCAGTGGTTGCCCGGCCCCTCGGGAGGATGCGGTATCGCCACCTTGGTCGCTAACAAGATTACCTGCACAGCGCACAATCTCAATGTGCCCGAAATTGAGCACGTTATGGTCGAAATTCTCCCTGGAAACATATCACAACAAAGCGTATACATGCTCAATGTATACAGTAGTCCCAGCCACCATAGACACAGATTCACACGCTTGTTCCAGAAAGCTGTCCGCCTCGCGGGGCCTAACCCGCTAGTGATTGCAGGCGATTTTAACGCTGCGCATAGCGCCTGGGGCTACACGTACGACACACCCAAAGGTAACGAGCTTTGGAAAAGTGCGAATGACATGGGCCTTGTTCTCATTACGGACAAGGCCTTCCCCACTCGCACTGGTACGTCCACGCAAAGAGATACTACGTCGGATCTATGCTTCGTCAAGAATATCTCCGACGCCCACTGGTCCAACCTCGCGGTAGATCTCGGTAGTGACCACTTCATATTGGCTGTACACCTCCCCACAGTAAGCAGGAAGACCAAGTCGTACACGTGGGTCGACTGGGACCTCCTCCGTAAGGCCCGCGCAGAACGACCTCCTCCCGATACCCCACCGAGCCTCGAGACGTGGACGGCCCAGCTCAAAGCTGATGTAAACAAGGCAACGAAAACTATCAGCACAGACCTTCCAACCGAAAGGATGGACAGTCGTCTCGCCCACCTACTAGAGGCCAAACAGTCTCTATTGGCCCGGTGGAAGGGCCAGCGCCTTAATCGGAGGTTACGCAAACGCATATCTCAGCTGAACAAGACCATGATGGATCACTGCCGCATCCTTTCAAAACAACAGTGGGACGAAATTTGTAATTCGATTGATGGTCAGGTTCAAAATGGCAAAACGTGGAACTTACTCAAACACCTCCTCAATGAAACCAACACCCGCACAAATCAGCGTCATTCGATCGTGAAGATACTTCATCAGGCTAAACGAACAGTGTCACCGGAAGATGTTGTCAAGAACCTCATGGAAAAATATCTCCCGCTCCCCACGGGCCCTGTGACCCCTCACCCTGATTACTCTGGCAGCGACAACACTAACTTAGACGCCGAGTTCTCTATTGAAGATGTGCGCCGAGCTCTCCATGAACTCAATGGCCGCTCAGCCACTGGCCCCAATGGCATCACCAACAAGCTCCTACGCAACCTGGACGATTCTTCCGTCACTTACCTCACTGACACTATCAACGAGATATGGAAAAAGGGTGAGATACCCGATGCTTGGAAACTAGCTCACACGGTTCTCATACCCAAACCGGGAAAGGCGCCGAGCCTAGATAACCTACGCCCCATATCTCTCACGTCGTGCGTGGGCAAAGTGGCTGAGCACGTCGTCCTCAACAGAGTTGGTCGATACCTCGAAGATAACGACTACATCCCGCACCACATGATTGGCTTCCGACCAGGGTTATCCACTCAAGACGCCATGTTACTCCTAAAGCATCAAATTCTAGATGGCGGAAACACTCGGGACACTCGTGCAATACTCGGTCTCGATTTAGAAAAGGCCTTTGATACAATAACGCACTCGTCAATCTTGAAAGCGATCGCAGCCCTCGGCCTAGGTCGTCGATTTTACTACTTTATCCGCTCTTTTCTCACTCGACGCAGAGCCGTCCTCCGCGCAGAAGAACTAGCGTCGGAAGAAGTGGAGCTCGGACAGCGGGGCACTCCTCAGGGATCTGTCCTCTCACCCACGCTCTTCAACCTCGTGATGATCGGGCTTTCCGAACGACTTTCAAAAATAGACGGGCTAAACCACACTATCTATGCGGATGATGTAACCATATGGTGCTCCACAGGGTCGGATGGCTTCATTGAGTCCGCCCTGCAAGAGGCTATCGACATCACCGAGTCTTACCTCGACCACACCGGTCTCAGGTGCTCACCTACGAAGTCGGAGCTGTTGATATATTTGCCCAAACGCCGGGGTGCCAAGCCCAAAGGGTGGAAACCTCCGGCGGAACGCAATATCACCCTCCACACCAGAGATGGTCGTACTATACCCAGGGTAGACACCATCAAGGTCCTCGGCATGATCATCGAATCCCGCGGAACCAACACCCAAACAGTACACAAGCTCAGGACTAAGACTGAGAATGCCATACGACTCGTACGTAGAGTAGCCAACAGGCACCATGGCCTCAAAGAAGACAACCTGCTGCGTCTCGTACACGCGTTTGTTTTGTGCCATTTTACGTACGTTGCCGCTATACACAAGTGGCTACGTGCTGAGCGCGATCAACTCAATGCGCTTATTCGCAAGGTGGTCAAACGAGCCCTTGGCCTCCCTATCACCACTCCAACGTACAAACTCCTCGAGCTTGGCGTACATAACACGCTAGAAGAGATCGCCGAAGCTCAGGAACGTGTGCAATTGACCCGACTCACTACCACCAAGGCGGGCCGCCATATTCTGCGCGAGCTCGGCTTCTTCTCCTCGAGGGCCAGGGACCCCCCAGAGTTTACTCTAATTCCCCGTGAAATCCGCAACCTTATCACGATCGCTCCCATACCAAGAAATGTACACCCCGAATACAACAGAGGCAGGCGCCTTGCGCGGGCGACCGCCATTCTCAAGCGCATAGAAATGGAAGCGGACAACGTCTCGTTCGTGGACGCCGCTGCCTATCGCAACAACCAAGCCTTCGCCGCGGTCGCGGTATCATCCGCGCAGCAGACTCTTAACTCAGCCACAATCCTCACCCGAAACCCCGAAGTAGCGGAGCAAGTAGCTATAGCTATAGCTATGCTCGACAGCAAACGGGAATTCATCTACAGCGACTCCAGGCCGGCCATCAAAGCCTTCGAACGCGGAGTCATCTCCGACCAGGCGTTACGTATCCTGCGCAATGCAGACCCGAGTGCCCTGAAGCACCACACTGTCATCTGGTTCCCCGCCCATCTCGGCCAGGTGCCGGGTGCCCTATCCAACCTCAACGAGATCGCCCATGATGCAGCGCGCGCACTTACCGACCGCACTGCCACAGGGCAACCTCATCTTGCTGGGTTGGATACCAATCGGGATGCACCAATTACGTACAATGAAATTACAAAGCACTTTTACTTGGAACGCCGCATTTTTCCACCCCCACATCCGAAACTTAACCGACCGCAGGCATTAACCCTACGCCTATTACAGACACACACGTACCCAAACCTTGCCACGCTTCACGTTTATTATCCTGATGCATACCCCAGCGACACATGCCCATCATGTGGACACACAGCGACACTCGAACACATGCTCTGGGAGTGTAGAACAACTCCTCCCGACTCTACTTCAAGCAAGTGGGAGAGGTCCCTCTGGAGCTCACTTCTCGCCGACCAGCGATGGGCCGTCCAGCAGGCCCACGAAGCGGCCGCCAGGTACTCCCTGTGGGTCCCTACGTGGGAGACGCCCGCTACGCGCTAAGCGCGTCCTGCAGGACCGAAATAAAGTTTTTTCATTCCATTCCAAGAGAGAACGCAAGGCAGGACGAAAGATACATAGAAAGATAGAAAGATTGAAAGAGAAAAACGAAAGAAATATAGCAAGAAATGAGGATGGATAGATAGATAGATAGATAGATAGATAGATAGATAGATAGATAGATAGATAGATAAATAGATAGATAGATAACACATCACGTACGCAGAGTCCAAACCTCGCTTGCCTCTACCCAACAGAACAGGAGCTCCTGACTTTCTCCTCTTGGTTTTTACGATGATTACATCCTTGTGTATCCGTGTATGGAAATAAATAAATAAATAAATAAATAAATAAATAAATAAATAATCCCATCGTAGGTTGGTGTTGTAGCTTAGAGGTTAGAACATGAACGTAGAACAAGCCTTCATCTTCGAGAATAAGGCTTGATAAGAAGAATGGCCGCCCCTGTGGATCACGGTGGTTGCGGCGCCCGGCTGTCAACCCGAAGGTCATGGGTTCGATACCGGCCGCGGTAGTAACATTTCTATCGAGGCTTAAATGGTAGAAGCCCGTTTACTGCGCGGTGTCGGGGCGCGTTAATAAACAGCAGATCGTCTTAGTTTCCGGAACCCTCTACTACGACGTTTCCCATAATCATCTCGTGGTGTTGGGATGTATAAAACTCCAGATATTATTATTATATTATTATTATTATTATTATTATTATTATTATTATTATTTCGCCGTACGTACTTACTTGTCGCTATAGCGATTCCGTCCTTTATCCTTAACCTTTCTATCCGTGCCAGTCTAGGCTCCCGCTGACTGCAACACAAAGTGAATCAGATATGAACTTGCAGCCAGATACGCATCGAAATGAAACACTCTTTTGCACCAGTAGAGTCGGGAAGCGTATACAATCACGAATACAGGCATAAGGGAACGTAAAAAAAATGGTGCAACAAGGATCCTGACTAGGCCTGTCCACTTTCTTTTTTTTCTCTCTCTCTTTTTCTCCGTTTTTTTTACAGATCGTAGCCGCCGTAATACAGGGGTGGGCCGCGTTGGGGAGACCGTAGATTTCGGCGTTATCACGAGCACGCGTCTACAGGCCTCCCTTCCCGTCCCGACCACCGAAGAACGTTGATTCACTTGTGCGCGTTTTGTCGATTCCCGAACCACGCTGTCGAACGAGGGAGACGGGCTATACGCGCCAAAACACACCACCCACGCCTGGTACATTGAGATAAAGGTTTTCCTTCGGAAACACGTTGGCCGCCTATTGGTTTTAGTTTGGGCAATATGTATTGGCCAGCATATCTACACCCCGTGAATAGCGCAATTAATTGAGTCTGCTCGCCCCGCCACGGTGGTCTAGTGGCTAAGGTACTCGGCTGCTGACCCGCAGGTAGTGGGATCGAATCCCGGCTGTGGCGGCTGCATTTTTGATGGAGGTTAAAATTGCTTGAGGGCCGTGTGCTCAGACTTAGGTGCACGTTAAGGAACCGCAGGTGGTCGAAATTTCCGGAGCCTTCCACTACGACATCTCTCATAATCATATGATGGTTCTGGGAATTGAAACCCCAGCAATATTTACTAATATTATTATTAGTCTGTGACTCCGGTTGGTGTTAATATTGGTGAGTCGTAGTTCGATTGAGCGTTAAGCCGATATAGTAGATATATATATTATAATATACTATATAATATATATATATATATATATATATATATATATTATATTATTATATATATATAATATATATATATATATATATATATATATATATATATATTTCACGAGGGATTCTGAGTGAGCTAAACCTTTATTTGCCGAGCTTATCGACTAATTTCCAGCATAAACAATCAGCCTTATACGAGCTAAGCTTACACTCAAGTCTTTTGACAGATATCTCAGCGATGCGGTACCTCATATTTCTTGATCCGAGGCGTGAGTTACTGGGAGGGGGGAAAGGTACCACGAGCTTCCCCCGAAACTTTTTTCACGGGACGTTTTTGATAAAGATATCTCGTGCGACTGGTAAGTTTCATGCAAATGTCCTTATTGAATTGAAACCACTGTAAACGTGTATTTGCATGCGTAAGATGTAAAGACCTGCCGAAGAGCACCGATCGCGTGAGGTGTTGGCATTAAAGAGCATTGACGGCAAGATTGAAAAATAAAAAGCTAATTTTTACGCTAACGGACTCACGAGTTGACTTACTGAGACTCACCTCACCGAGACTCGGGTGAAGCCTCGAGTTCAGCTGAGTATCATTATGTTGATGAGTTCGTGTCCGAGTCAGTCAGGTAGATAAAAAATACAGGTAGTCCGAGTCCGAGTGAGTACTCAGAGCGAAATGTATTTCTTGAGTGAGTAAGTGAGTGAGTGAGTGGGTGAGGTCCAACTTCTTCACCGACACATATGGACGTTACGACGCCTTAACGACATCTGCAAAATTGAGCAGTACGAAGGCGCGCTCGTCCTTCGTTCTCCATAACTCTGCAGATGTGCAGATGATTTTGAAGACGTCGCAAATTTTGGCGACATGTGACGTTGTTATGAGTGACGATAAATTATGAAACCATTCCGGGTTGACGGCTACGTTTGTTTGATGAAGTGCCTAGAGCTTGTAGCGTTTAGTAACACTTAAGAACTCTTACAGCTTGCTGGCTGAAGTTGTGCAGGAATTATTCAATGAATATGATAATCAGCGAGTTAATTTTTCCCGAATACGCTTGGGTCACAGAAAGAAATCTCCGCGCTTTACGCGAGTGGCTTACCTCTCGAACGGCACTGCTTTTTCGAAACTCGCATAACAGGAAGTCTACCACTTCAATATTTATTTTAAAGTCAGCACGCGAATCGTTGCATGCGGTAGCGCACGCACGCGGCGTTGTTGTTTCTTTAATTATTTGCATCGCGGCTGTATCGGCTCACCAATCATGGCGCTCGCGCAAGCGAGACCGCCGGTGTCGGCCACCGCGAAATCTCGGCGGGGTCACGACGGGCGCCAGATGGCGCCAACGTTAACGCCCGCGTCGCGCGCCACCGCGCGGCTGGTTCCGGCAACGCGTGCGCGTCGTAGGTCCGCTTCCGAGGTCACGTGAGCACATGGCGTGCGACCGTGAAAGCTGTTGCCGCTTGTTTTGTTTTTTTCTTAGAAATTTTTTTTCAACTTTACACTCGGTCGCGCTACGACAATCTCCTCTCTGCCCATAAAACGGAGCAAATGAATCAAACATGGCAGAACGGTAACTATAAGGGAAATGTAACGGACTTCGTTCTAAGACGATGCCACAGGGAACGGGTAAACATTTTTTGAATGATCCGTTTATTCGTCTTCTTCAAATACCTCTATATTCGCATTAACAATCTATGTTTTGTTTTTTAACTAGAAGTAACCGGCAATGGTGACTTGAAGCCTTCGGGTAGTATAATGCGAGGGATTATGAATCCGCTGCCAGTTTGCTGCGAAAATCACGTGATCCGTGATTCCCACAGCCAGAAATATAGTGTTCCACACTCGCCGTGTTGGCTACTAGCAGCGCCGACTAACATTCCCAGCTTTAAAATACTCATATATACCCCATAAAGTGCAGGGGGTGGGGGTGGGAAGGAAGACGCTGGCTGCCTCTGTAGTACAATTGGTAGAGCATGGGATGTGTTATTCGAAGGTCAGAGTATCGGTCCCTGCAATATGCAAGTTATCTCTTCATTCACTTTTCTTTCGTCACACTTGCACTGTAATTACTACTGATAACATCCACTTCACTTTTCTAGGCGTCATTGTCTATTCTCACTAGGTATTCTCTATAACAAAGAAAAAAAAGCGAGCCCTTAAATTTCCACTCTTTCGTTCCGAGTACTTTAAAGGGTTTCCAGGCTATTCGGCCCAGATACCCGCAGGGAAGACGTGGAGCCAGACCAGGAGCCTTCTTTATTGACCGGAACCCGGGCCGCTACTGTTCGTTGTTGCCCTTAACTTGTGGCTCACACCCACTGTGGGGGATCAACCAATAATTGAGGTTTTATAAAGTATTATTCGATATATGAGTAAAGGAAATCACAAATTGAAAACGTTACAAATTTTAGAATGAAATTGTGATGATCACTGATCCGTACTTACTATAAAGATTTTGTATTAGTAACAGATAATAACCTAGATCAGAATCTAACTTTAAAAATATATAAAAAAGGGGGTGAAGTTCTGCGTGCGTCCACACAGAAGAATAATATTAGTCTTTTTGTTTAATTCGGATAATTCTGCACTGCCTCGCAAACTTTCTCACTGGCAAACCCAGTATCGGTCCCCGCAACTCCGTGCTGCCATCTGGTGCCGTGCACGCGCCAGCGCCCACCAGATCGTCGTCTTCCTCCTCTTATTGGCAGGCTCGCGACGGCCACTCTCATAGTATATGCTTCTCTAAATTCTCATTTTATTCATCTTTACAATAATGCAGGCCTCACTACGGGCCCAAGAAGGAGAAGCGTAAGCATACAACGTGAAACTAAACTGAACACTAATATGGAACAGTGTGAGTCGTTAGCAAGACGTAAATTATAGCACGAAAAGGGGCTAATATGATTGTATCCTGTTTGGCGCTACTAACGGGGTGTGCCACATGCGTTCTTGACATTTCAATTCCTTACCATATTCTCATAAACGTTTCCCGGTCGTTCACACATTATGCTTAGATTTGGTGTGATTTAGTGTCTTTGTAGTTATTATTCTTTGTCTTTTTTCCCTTATTTGCGATAGTCCAATAGTCGGGCGTAAAGCGCACGCTGTCGTACACTGTCATTGCTAATCGCAATGCAGGCAAAATCCCGTCTAAATATAGAAACAAAAGAGGAAGCAAACAGGAAATGGAGAGAGGGCCAAGGAAAGAAAACAATTGGAAGAAAATATAAATAGGTAGCAATAGACAGAAGAAAAAAATGTCAGAGGAAGGTGGGAGAGAGAACAAAGCGAGAGAGGAGAAAAAAAGAGAACGGAAAAGAAATAAAGATGGCTGCCGAGCCTCGCATTTCCTTAGCAGTTGGCAACACAATAGTGGAAACTGCCTAAATTTTTATTTTTATAGAACAATTTACAATATTTATACAATTAGAAAACAAATCTATATGCATGTAAACGTTGTTTATTATTGCCTCCCGTTATCACAGTGTTCATTCTGTATAATTATTGCATCCGTGTTTTTTTTCTTCACTTACTTTTTCTTCACCTCGGAGCTTATTTTGTTGTTTTCTCTAGTAATCATATACAGAAGGTCCCGGTACAGATTTATAACCTTGGGATATTCTTCGGTTTATCCTTAATGATGTAACCGTATCAAAAAAAAAACCGTATCAAAAAAAAGTATGCGCAAAGCCCCCCCCCCCCCCCTCCCTCCGGTGGCCACCCTTTTCTTGATGGTGACCTAAAGAACAAGTGATGATTGATTTGTGGGGTTTAACGTCCCAAAACCACGCTATGATTATGAGAGACGCCGTAGTGGAGGGCTCCGGAAATTTCGACCATCTGGGGCTCTTTAACGTGCACCCAAATCTGAGCACACGGGCCTACAACATTTTCGCCTCCATCGGAAATGCAGCCGCCGCAGCCGGGATTCCATCCCGCCACCTGCGGGTCTAAAGAAAAAGTGAGAACGAGTCCTACGAGTATTCACTATGGTATGTCGACGGCGTCACCCGAAAGTTGAGTACCTGCAGGTTGAAGTACTGGACTTTATTGGAAACTTATAGGTTCTAAAGAAGTCCCGTATATGTACTGTTGCTGTACCGAACGAGCTTTTCAGTATTCACACACACACACAAAAATAGAAAAAGTAATGGGTGTTTCATTCTTCCGTGTTTCACCGTTTCGCAGCCGGAACATCTCTCATGGTTAGCAAACTGAACGAACAAAAGATGGGATGGAGGAGGATTTGAAATTGAAATTTTTTTCCATGTATTTTCCACCAGAAAGGGAGCAAGGCTCGAACAGAAAGTGGCCATTCCCACTTAACGAGGATTTGGGCCCCCTTGTACGAGGCGCACAGCAAAGGACGCATATTACACACGTGTAGAGAAATAGCGTATTCAATATCACAGCACGTGCAGATAATTTGCATGCAGAAGTTAAACAGTACGGTTATAACCACTACACACTTCAAGAAAGAAAACAATGCAAATATATCTTTCAAACATGGCCAAACAATTCAAGAAATTGCGCCTCATATCATTGTGGCGACTAGTAGAAGGCCGATTGGGGTGTCTGGAGGAATTCGGAGGTCTTCAGACGTGATATTTGAAGCTGTATTATGATCTTACAAAAGGGGAGACAGAAAATTGATTGCAGCAGATGCGAATCGTGAGGTAGGCAGCACCTAAATACAGATGCGTTTCTCATTGCATCTTTTATTGCTACAATGGCTTTGCCAAGAACATTTCCTCCTTTTTTCCGGGAGTCCACGAGTGCACGATCCCTTCATGCAAGACTATTGTAGTTGCAGGTGTGGTGTGCAGTTTTATAGACGTGTAAACTAACACACAAAAAGACGCACACGTGTCAATGTTCCCGTGGTCGTTTATGTGTCTGCAACCACAATTGCCAACTGACTAAACCTAGCCTTATCTCCCCATAACGTCTGTAACAAGACCGCAAGTCTATCATGCGTCTCCCAGAAATGTTTTTCCTCTCATTTTGAGGGCACAGATTGTTCAGTGCATTGAGAAAAACTTGAAGGGCTAACGTACAATTCAACTTCAGTTCGTGACTCCTCTGTTGTACGTGTGGAATACTTCTTTCGTGAGCCCAGGAATGTAAATCTAGAAGACGTCTTTTGTTAGACGTCCTGTAGTGGTCCAGCGACTCACCTAAAACGGCACACACGGACTACAGGCGACCTAGGCAGTTCCAGTATTGCGATGTTCAAGCGGACAAGAAGGAAAGAAAGGAGCTTGGGGAAGTGGGGTGAGAGCTGGTTGACATGATAAAGCTCATCCAATTTGTCAGTGCTAAAGAGGACGATCTGGGTGGTCTGATCGCTTACTTACTGCACTGACAATGCACATCCCTCACCCCTCTAAGGATATACGCAAGCATGTGGGTGAAAAGCGGGGAGGGGGTGAAGGGGGGCAAGCAACGGAGGGTGGCATGCCGGGACTGACAAAGGCCACCATTGATCAACGCTTCAGCGCATATCTCCGGACCCACCCGTGCTTTTTTTTCCTTTTGTGCCTTTATTAGAGACGCGACCCCGAGTGAATTCTTTTTGTTCGTTTGTTCGTTCGTCGGTTCGATCGATCCTGTTTTTAGATATATCTAGTGGCAGTCATTGGCGCCCCTGCTCAAAAAGCACCGAAGTCTTGAAGTCGTCGGTGTCCCTCTGGAATAATTCGCTGTTTTGAGGATTCGTATTGCATAATACACAATGGTAGCGCAGGCTAAGGTCGACGACGAAGGAGAGGCACACTTTAGCCTGAGCTACCATCAAGTGGTAATTATCCAATGCCAAAAAACCTATAGGGTCACCCTAGTTGATTGTTGAAGCCTGTACCGACCCGCCACGATGGCCTTATCTATGGTATACCTTGACTGCCGAAGCAAAGGTCGCAGGGTCGCATCCCGGCCGAGGCGGCTACCCTTTCGATGGCGGCTAAAATGATAGAGGTCTGTGTACCTTGATTTAGGAGCACGTTACAGAACCTCAGGTGGTCGCAATTTTCGGAGCCCTCAACAATGGCATCCCTCGGAACGATGTCGTACAGGCTTGGGGACGTGAAATCCCAACAATTATTTTTATTAATATTATTCATGAAAAGAGCAGCAGTGATTCAGGCAGAGGTCAGGACAAGCCAAGAAGGCTTCGCTTTGATCACGCGGCCACTATGAAATGAGCCGAACTGCCTTGACTACGCTCAAGTGTGCGTTCGCTTGTTTGTACGAGTTGATCAGCTCAGGCTTGATCATACTCGACTGCACAGGTCGGCATAAAGATTAGAGCTTTCTCAGGCTCACTAAAGAAACATATTGTGCACTCAAGGCTCACTCCGACTCAGACTCACTACTGTTTTACTCAACTGCACTTGTTCAGACTCCAGCTCACCAAAATAGTAGTCCCCCGGACTCATTCGACCTTTGTGGGTCCCAGTTTTTTTGAGCGAGTCCGAGCGATTCGACTCACGAGCGAGTTTGCCGACCTCTGTACGGTATCGTTCACTGTAAAAAAGGAACACCTTGGATATTGGAGGCCTCCTAATTGCAAGCAGACGTAGAAACACTGTTTGGTGGGACGGCACTATTCTATCAAATGAAGTCAGAACAGTCAGCCAAAGCTTCTCTTATACAAACCTAAGCGACTGTGCCTTTGCAAGAGAGGGAACTCTGGACATAGTGCACGCAAAAGTGTTTCTTTCAACTGCGAACCGGTTTGTACTCGAGACTTCAATCATCTGAAATAAGGCGCGTGACAATCACACACTAAGGGGAAATTTAGATTGTATTCCTTCCCACGTCGCTGTCACCATCTTTCATGTATCCACTTCGTGCACACTGTCATTTCCCAGTTTCGTGACGGTAAGAATTGCTTCCGAACGCTAGTTGGAATATATGACACCTATCGGAGCGACTCCGATAGGTGTCATATATAAATTTGTATAAATTTATATATGACTTTGTATATAACTTTGTATAAATTAGCCGACATATGCACTGGGATCGAATGAAGATAAGACGCCTGCCACACAAGAAAGAGCATCTATTTATCGATGTTATCCGATACATCGAAACGTTACCTCCGTTTTGCCAATGATCGGCACCATGGTCGAGCTTTGACGAATAAATGGGATGATCGGGTGCACGTTTTCTACGCATTAAGGCCCCGTATTTCCACACACAAATTTATGATAGAGATCTGGACGAAATTTCTGGATCTAGATACACTGCTTAATGTTAGTTCTATGTTTGTTGACGTAAACGAATCAATCTCAGACCCACACCCTGATAAGAAAAAAAAAAACAGCGAAATTTTGAAGTTTCTCTTCCTGAATGTTTCGGCCGGTGCGAGGCTGATAACACTGTCGCGGTCACGCACCGACACACGAAAGATTGATTCTTTTCCTTTTTCCGTTTCATTACATATTTTCCCCTCCCCGTTCTTTTTTTTTTCTAGCAGCCGATATTTTTGTCGCGAGGCGTAGCGTGCCGGCGATTTTCAGAACAACCCCCCCCCCCCCCCAGAACAACCCCTGGCCTGCTCCCTCCCGTTGTGAGGTCAGCGGCGCACGCGCCCACGGTGTCATCCATCACGCGAAAACCACGCAGATCGGCCTGCGAGGCGGCATGGGACGCCAACACGAAGGCGACGCCGCGGAACGACGCGAAAGAGACGAAAAGAGAGGAATTGCCGCATAAACTCGTGCAATGCCACCACGCACAACTTGGAATAAAATTTCGAGCGAACTCTGTCCATACCAACGGTACCCTTTAAGCGACGTTTAAGGGCTCTTACCTCCTACCCTCAAGAGGAAGGTATACAACAGCTGCATCTTGCCGGTACTTAGCTACGGAGCAGAAACCCGGAGACTTACAAAGAGGGTTCAGCTTAAATTGAGGACGACGCAGCGAGCGATGGAAAGGAAAATGGTAGGTGTAACCTTGAGAGACAAGCAGAGAGCAGAGTGGATTAGGGAACAAATGGGGGTTAAGGATGTCATAGTCGAAATCAAGAAGAGGAAATGTACATGGGCCGGGTATTTAGCGCGTAGACAGGATAACCACTGGTCAATAAGGGTAACTAACTGGATTCCCAGAGAAGGCAAGCGGTTAGGGGGAGACAGAAGGTTACCTGGGCAGATGAGATTAAGAAGTTTGCGGGTATAAATTGGCAGCAGCAAGCACAGGACCGGGTTAACTGGCGGAACATGGGAGAGGCCTTTGTCCTGCAGTGGACGTAGTCAGGCTGATGATGATGATGAAAGGTCTCCTAAACCTCACAGAGTTCAAAGTCGAGACGGTGGTTTCTTTCCCTCTTTCACTAATTTTCCTACAAGCGCTTTGTTCTCCTCGCCACAAATTACTTCCTAGAACGCGTGGACTGTCAGCACTAAGTGTTGAGAAGGTCAGGATAACTCGCTATTCAACTACACGCTACATGCTCTATCCGCTTACGCAGTCGCAAATGTAGAGAACGAAGTGAAATCAATTTATAGCGCGATGGTCAAGGGAGGCAAGGCAGTACTGGCATGAGGCTGCATTGCGAAACAGGATAGGCGAAATTTTCGTAACTGTGACTCGTACATGGACCAGTCGATGGCTTATTCAACCCTGATGCCACGTGAACAAACAGCTGGCGTCTCACGAAGTGGGCCGCAAAGACAGGACACGCCGGGAGGAGTCAGAGGTTGTTCAGTGACCCTTTAAGAGTAATCTTTATGACGTTTGAAAAAAAATCAATGAAAATCTCGGCTATGGATTAAACTGGCAAGATCCCTTAAGCTCTATTCACACGACGGACCAAATCGCGATTCGAGCCTGCGGATTGTGTACTACGTCACACCCTGCGTCAGCCGCTCCGACTTCGGTTCGTGCTGAGTGATCGTGAAACGACGGTGGACACAAATAGCAGTTGGAATTTTCGTGGAGGAACGCAGACATTTTTGCTTGTATAGCGCGGATTCTCCCCAAGTCGTGTGAATGCTGGCTGCGTAGAGATCTGCGGAGAGACTTCTGGTGCATATCGCCGAAATTTGTGACGTCGCACGTCACGTGACTGAATAGTCCGCCGCGACCACGTCCACCATGTGTATACAGCTTTACCTATTAGCCTAACGGCGGTTGGATGGCTCAAGCCATCTTCATCTCGCAGTGTTTTCAAGCACGTGTGCTGGTGTATAAGACTATACTGTTTGCGCGTGTTGTGCTCTCTGCGTACCACGACCAGTCATGTGACCCGATATTGCCACTGCAGGTAAAAATGCGCGGCCATCGCACGATTACGTACGGTACGTGATCAACACACGTGCCGCAACCATAACAGATATGGAACGGGGGCGCTGCATACGTGTCGTGCTCTCCCATCTCAATTCACCCGCGCCGCCTTGTGGCAGCTTCGATGAATGTTTTTCAGCTACATTTTTTATTCATAATATTTTTTTTCCATTCCTTTTCTCGTTTTTTTTTCAATGTTACTTGCCAGCTTGCGACAGTGTTGATTATGTTCGGGATCGCGACTGGGTGGTGCGCACTCTCTGCAGTCGGTGAGCACGCCAACCACGAATAATGTTATTCCGCCACCCTCCCCACACATGAAAGATGAATGCCGTGATCGCCGTCCTCACGTCATAGCGTGTCGTGTTTTCAATATATTTTGACTTTTCGGGCCTTTGTCCTGCCGGCATACGTGTGTATACCCTATGGTGGCATATGGCGATCCGAAGCGGGTTAGCTTTTTAAGTTATTGCTTTGAGTTTTTTTTATTAGTTATTACTTATAGTAACAAGGAAAGTTCTTCGTCGCGGTTTGCGCTAGGCGGGACATATGATGTGGTGGAGGGACCACTATGTGGCAATCAGATGGGAAATTACTGGTCGGTTCCACTTGGGTTCCACGTGCTGCTTGTCTTCTGTGTTTGTGTGCGTGTGCTGTACTTTGTAGTGGGATTCGTGGTCGAGCATCGGCCGCGCATTCGAAGGTCGCAGGTTCACTCCCTGAGCACAGCTAGTTATTTTCCTTTCTTCAGATTGCATTACGATTACATCAAATAACGTCCCTTATACCTTCCTTGGCGTCGTTGCATGTTAGTTCTCATTATTATCGTGTCCCACAGAGAACGACGAACACTCATTTCCTTTCTTAATGTGATAGTTCTACTTCTTAGATGGCTATCATGTTTACGTTATCGTTGAAGCGCAAGCCTTCAATGCCTCGCGGAGGGTGAAAATTGATCACCGGCGTCAACGTGAGTGATATAAAGAGCCGTCATTGCGGGGTGACGTCACCATATGAAATCACGTGACATCGCCTCTTTGTCACAAGTAGGAGGACCACGAAGGCCGCGGAAAATAGGTCCACAAGGGCTTTCGGGCACGGGCGGAGGAGCATCAGTACATGCACTGAGACATGCACGAAGTGGTTTTTGTCTGCGAGCCGTTATGGGCTAACGCACAAGAGACCTATGTTAGTTTTCGTAACACCTGTTCATTACAGGCAAAATTTTTTAGATGCGAAGTAGCTCTGTGACTAGCCTGTGTAACGCTGTCCGTCCGTGTCTCCGTGCCAACGCGCCGCACCGCCGCAGTTGTTGGAACGATGCCAAGCAGGTCTTATCGCAGCTGCGCGTTGACGTCACTCTCTCTCCCTCACCTGCAGCAGCTGCCGGCTCCTTCCACTAGGTGGCGTTGCGCCTCCACGCGCTCTCTCGCTTCACCCTCTCCCCCACCCGCAACGCTCGACCGCACATCGAGTGGAAACACTTTTTTGGCTCGTTTGTGAGTGATGAAACTTGCACAAAACCCAACCAGCCTCCCGTGTCCATGCATTTCAAAGAAACATTTACTCGTGTAAAGGCTACACCGTGTTTTGTTTCAAACCGTTTTTTCCAGCACCCGCGTCAATGTCCGTTTCAGCCGAGTCAACAGCGTGCGAACTGCTGCTGCTTGCATCCCGTCATGATTCCTTTGGGGAGATGGTTCATTTTTTGTTTTCCTGTGTTTTACTAAACAATCTCACAGTTCATTTTGCTTCCCTGTTGTGTGGATTTAGCTTTCCAAGCGTCGAATAGATTACCGTAATCAATATATGATGCAGTTTCTTTTGTACTATATTTCACGCATAGGGAGTTGCCATGGCCTGTCATATAAATGAGCAATAGCTGCGCTTCGCGTCTTTCTAGCTTCATCGCATTCGCCAGACCCGTTGAGCTACACAATCTAAAGCTGCTGTCGTAATTAACATAACTACCTAAAACATTTTCTCTCGTAACCTTAACGCCTGGACGTTGTAATCACTAGCCACGGGCGTGAATTCTACAGCTTCTCATATAAACAGCGCTACAGCACTGCGCGGATGCCACATAATTTCGTGCAATACTATATAAAGAACGCGGGGATCATAGTGCACCTGCAGTCCCACGCCCTAAACGCTCCGACAACAGTCGGTCCTTATCGCGTACGGGACTCGAGACAAGAGATAAGTGAAGGCTACGCGCAATCGAAGGTGCTCCGACCCGAAGCCCCGTTCTCGTGGGAAAAAAGTGTTAAAACACGGGAATGTTGACGCAGGCCAGATAACGGACACGCCGCACAACGACGGGAGGAGGGCAGCACGTGTAAGCTACATCGCGAGGAGGCCAGGGAGGGTGCACCTAAGAGAGACAGAATTATCTCTGGTCTTTCGAAGAAACTTAGCGCGAAAAACCGCTCGTTCTTCGCGGTTCCTGTTCGTGCTTTTATTATTTATCTCTCCTCCAGTTCTGAGCGTATGAGTAAAAGGGAAAGCTAAGTGACGCAGAGGAAAAAAATGCGCACCAGTCTGGCAACCACCTAGCCCTCATGGTTTCGGAGCACTAGCGTTTGCAAAGACCTCACACACCTTCTCAGCTCGGTTTTTCGTCTGCTGGAGTAGAACGCGTCGTCTGTTTCGATGTGCGCGAAGTGCGCGGAACGTCGTCTGCTGCAGCGGCGATGTCGTCTGTTCAACCGTCGTTGTGCGTGCCCAGCCCCGGGGTCAAGTTCGTCGTTGTAATTGACCACCCCAATAGGCCCTTCTTTTTCCTCGTCTTGCGGTGAGCCGCTTGTTCTACGTAACCGACAAGAACAAACCACACAATTAAGAACTACTGCTAAACAGCGCGCAGATCCCATGCAGCGCGCACTGATTGGAATACAGCTGTCTGAGGCGTAAATACGACGTCTACATCCGTAGGTCACCTGCCGCAGTGTAATACGCCGTCAGCAGCTATAAATCACAGCATCGTCTGGTTCTGCATTGCGCATCTAACGGATTCCTGGGATTGGGCATCCCCGTCGTATATGAACTTAGTAGGAGCAATGATCAAGCCAACTTATTCACTGATTCATTCAGATTAACGTTCCCAGCAGTTCGTTAGTGGAATAACTCTGGAACATACGAAGCAGGATAGCGTTAGTCGCGTCACCGCAATGACTGAAGCCTAATTTGAAGGCGCTACATTCTTCAGACAAGTTCCACGGACTCCCATGTACTGATTGTTTCCAGGATTTGAGAATTGCTTGAGTTCAGCGTGCCCGGAGGGGTCCGAAGTGTGGACGCATTCAGGTTCGTGTTTGTGCGGTCAGTTCAACGAGGATCGACGTCATCGGCCTGCCGTTAACTCCGTAAAACTGCCGGGTACATACCATCACTGCAATGTTAGACACTACAGTCTACGACATGTCGGCAATGCCCAGCGCAATCAGCAAATCTGCCTGATTTGTGCTCGCCGTTATTCCTGCAGAAACAGCAAGCGACGATCCTGTTTTTTTTTTCTTCGTTGAAGATTTTTGTGTGACACTTGTTTCAGCGGGACTGCATAAGAACAGGACAGGGTGTAGTAATCTGGAGTGACGTCATCACTTCTGTGCCCACAGGACTTCCCGGCTTGCCTGGATTACCAGAGCGCTTCAATCGTCTGCTCATCTCGGAATAACTACGCTCTTATTGGACACCGAGGGAAATCAAAAGGTAAGCTTCCTTTAAAACTCACTTACGTCACTTCATAAATATTTCCTGCAAAACATCGCCCTCCCCACACAATGATGTTAGTCATAAAGCAACCGAACACTCCCCATGCACGCATAAAGTTGTAATCTTTAGTATGCACGAATGGCGCCTTCACTTTTGAAAAGTGACACCTAGTAATGAAGCTTGACATACTTATTTGTAGTCTCCGCAACAACCCTACCCTTCTGTCACCTTCGCGCAAGTTAGTGTCTGCACTTTTTTGCGTCTTTCCACTCTTTGCACAACTTGTGACTTCCATTAAAATACCAGATGTTTTTCTAAAGATAACCGCTGTCTCTCTGACGCAACCGGGGCGCACGTCACGCATCCACACATGTGACAGCGTACGGGTGGGATGTTGCATTTTTTTTCTTCTTGGCACTGGATGGATGACGCGTAAACCGACACCAGCGCAAGTCTCCGCGATGACGACTGGCAGTCCACGACG
The DNA here is from genome assembly GCF_013339725.1 of Rhipicephalus microplus. NCBI lineage: Eukaryota > Metazoa > Arthropoda > Arachnida > Ixodida > Ixodidae > Rhipicephalus > Rhipicephalus microplus. The sequence continues at coordinate 213,411,329 of NC_051167.1, read as the reverse complement.
CGTCAGAGTGACGGCTTCTGATAGCGAAGCAGCAGGAGGGAGATGTCTTGAACAAGTTTCGCCGCTTTACGATTCCTCTTTAAAAGTGGGTATAGCAACGGTTCACAGTGACCTTTAGTAACACTTGCGTCCCTCAACCCGCAAGACGTTTTGCTTTACACCTATTACTCCTTGTGGTTGTCCTGAGTAGCCCTCGTGGTCCGGTAGTTTCAAAAAGCGTGCTCAATGACGGATGTAGTAAGCATGATCAGCCTTCGAGGCCCAAAGTCCCCAACGTACCATGTTTTTCGCCCAAGATTGCTATAACTTTGAGTAGCCCTTGTAGCCCTGAGTCTGCAAGACATCTTGCCACAATTACTTGATGTAAACCAAGGATTACTTCTGGTAACCCTGTGTAGCCTTCGTATCCCAGAGTCTGGAAGACATTTTGTCATGGTTACTCTATGTAAATCAAGGATTACTTCTGGTAACCCTGAGTAGCCCTTGTTGTACCGTATCTGCAAGACATTTTGCCATGGTTATTTGATGTAAATCAAACATTACTTCTGGCAATCCCGAGTGGCCATCGTAGGCCAAGTCTGCAAAACATTTGCCATGATTACTAGATGTAAATCAAGAATTACTGCTGCTAACCTTGTGTAGCCCTCATAGCCTCGAGCCTGCAAGACATTTTGCCATGGTTATTTGATGTAAATCAAGGATTACTTCTGGTAACCTCGTGTAGCCCTCATAGCTCTGAATCTGCAAGACATTTTGCCATCGTTCCTATAAGCAAAAATAATTTTTTCGGGTAATCCTAGGTAGCCCTCGCAGCCCCGAGTCTGCAAGACATTTAGCCATGGTTACTCTATGTAAATCAAGGATTACTTCTGCTAACTCTGAGTAGGTCTCATAGCCCTGAATCTGCAAGACATTTTGCCATTGTTACTCTATGTATATCAAGGATTTCTTCTGGTAACCATGGGTAGACCCGAGTCTGCAAGACATTTTGCCATGGTTACTCTTCCTAAATGAAGGATTTATTCTGGTAACCATGAGTAGTCCGAGTCTGCAAGACATTTTGCAATGATTTGCAATGATTTGAGACAGTTCACATAAGAACGAACTGTCTCAAAGAGCTCAATCTAACGTAATAGCCTTGCTAAAAACTTTGTCAAAGTATAATAGTTTCATATATTGTAACTCTAACTGTAATAGCGGATGTCATTTTTTATTCAACACCCACGCGACCAAATTACCCATGTGCGTTCTCGTTATTCCTGGGTAGATATGAAGTGTCAAACAACTGCAGCATATACCCGCATACCAGTGGCACATACAGACTCACGAGTAGGTGCCACTGGTATGCGGGCATGTAACACAGGTGTGACACCACACTTTCCGCCCCTGCCTGGCGGAAACCGTTTGGTGATGTACACGACAGGATTGTGTCATTATCCGTGTCATGACCAGTGAGTCGTATTCATCAGACTGTGTTACCCTCTGATGCTAATTTTGGTTTACCCAAGTTCAAGGGGTGAACACGAGAGCACCCTGACGTAGGCGGCTAGATAGATAGACAGACAGACAGACAGACAGACAGACAGACAGACAGACAGACAGACAGACAGACCTGTCTTTACAGATAGATAGATAGATAGATAGCTAGATAGATAGATAGATAGATAGATAGATAGATAGATAGATAGATAGATAGATAGATAGATAGATAGATAGATAAATAGATAGATAGATAGATAGATAGATAGATAGATAGATAGATAGATAGATAGATAGATAGATAGATAGATAGATAGATAGATAGATAGATAGATAGATAGATAGATAGATAGATAGACGCCAAAACTCCTTGCAGTACGCAAAGAGACGCTTCGCATTTGAAATAAACATAACTTAAAGCAGTGCCCGAAAGATTGCAAATAACCGAATTAATGTGATTAGCTTTATCAGACGGAACGTTATCACATTGATTGATTGACCATTGAATTTGTAAACCTTGAGGCCATGGCATTGGAGCTGCCCAATGCAACTTCAAATGGGAGATCAATTTGGGAGTGGTTTACCTGCTGAAATTACTGTATCAGATTATTTGGATAATTATTCATATACCCAATCAGCTATAAAGCTGATACATGACTCCCGAATGGGAGTTGAAGGTTATGACTGATAAAAGAGAGTTGCTGCATATGACTACCTGGGTGCCATGATTGCTATGACTCCCTAAAGGGAGGCTATACCACTTGAATCCCGAAGAGAGTTGCTGATACATGCCACAAGAAGTGACACCCGCATGCGACACTTAGATGAGGTCATAAGCACTAAACTTTCTTCGTGGCACGAGAACCAAACTATCAGGACGAACGCCGTTCACAAACACCTCTCTATCAACATATGAGTGCCTGTTTCTTGGGCGAGCTGATAGTCCATTCTGGAAAGCGTAGCGCTTGTGAAGACGCACTACAGAAAGGCACATCGACAAACAGGCGGAAGCGCTTCAAGCAACCAAGCTGCTGAAACAAGCTATTAAATAGTAACTCAAGTAGCTGCATGATTGCCAAACGGAGCTCTCATTTAAAGTCGCATTCTGCAACCATCAAGTCATCTTATATGACACAATCATGTCCAGGAGACGACGCCTTGTTCACCAGTGCCAAAGCACCAAGAAGTTCCATGATAGTGAACGGTTAATCCACCTCAATGGTGCTTGGCCCATGGCAGAACAGCTACAGTGATTAGCACGCCACAAAAGCGCTACTGGCATTCTTACGGGCCACAGGTCTGTACGAAACGCTCTAAATAGTGTAGTGTGTGTGTGTGTGACTGTATGTGTTATGTGACTGTTATGCGTGTATGCGACTGTATGGGCTATGTGTTTATTTCTGTGTATATCATAGTCATCCCCCGGCATCTGGAGTAGCATGTCAGGTGAAAAACCAGGCAAACCAGAATTGGAAATGACATGTCCTACTACAGTCCTATATCGATTCTACCTGTGTTCTCGGAGGGTTTGGAGAAAATAATTTTGAAACGTTTGACCTCTTTTATTGACAACTTCAACTTGATTACTTCAGCACAGTATATGGCTTCCCGAAAAATGAATTTACTAAGCTCGCGCTACTGCCACAAAAAAATACATTCTAGAAAATTTTGAATCCCGAAATATGGTATACTCCGTCTTTTTCTTGATTTCTCGAAGCACTTCGACCTCATTGATCATAAAATTATCCTACAAAAGCTGAAACATCATGGTATAGGAGGCATTGCGCACAAATTGACCACTTCATACTTGCAACACCACACTCAACTCGTCGTAATTCAATGCAATAATTTCGAAACAAAGTCCATTAAAACAGGCGTCCCGCAGGGAAGCATCTTGGTACCGTTTCTCTTTATACTTTACGTTAGTGAGATAGTTCGTATTGACGAAGCATTCCATTACATTATGTACGCTGACGATACGAGTTTTTTTTTTTTTTAAGCAGATGTAGCAGCGATCTAGGTATCGAGCGAATAACTCACTGTCTAAAGTTACCTTATGGGCTCAAGAAAACTCCTTGAAACTAAATACAAATAAAACAAAAGCTGTTTTATTTCACTCCCGCAACACACAAGTTCAGTTTCCCATCATTTCGTTAAATAACACGGACATTCAAGTCGTCAAGAGTTTCAAATCATCAGGAGTGTATTTTTCACAAAATATGACTTGGGATGATCACGTGAACTATATTATTACTAAACTATCTCGAATGATTGGTGTTATGCGCCGCCATTGCTACTACTTTTCTGTTCCTGTAAACATGCTCATATATAACTCGTTGTTTTCTTCTTTATTTAATTATGCCTTTCTTTTATGGTGCACAACGACCACTGCAAATGTTAGAAAACTTACCATTTTGCGAAAGCTCTGTGTCTTGCCTGTAAAGTACCACATCGCCGCCACACAGCAAAATTGTTTACAAAACACTGCATCATTCAGGTTGCATCAATATATGATTGCAAACAAAGTTGTTTATATAAATCCGGTGTACTAAAAAATTATATGATTGCCAGAACAGCTAGGCTGGGGAAAAAATTTTCCTGCTTATATTGTACATCATCCTGCAGTGTGGTACATATCAACATGAAGAACAAAATACGGAAATAAAATGTTAAAGTTTCAACTCTCTACACTTCTTAACTGCATAACTAGGGAATTCACATAACATTGACATATCTAACATATCACTAAAACAGTTGCGATAAGTGTTTATATAGTGATGCGACATGGTGACTACAATTTTTATTGCTGTATTGTAATCTTTCATTGTTTTTTAATGCACATTACAAAACACCTTTATCTTGGTTGTCCTTTGCCGCACGCCTTCTGTGCTACTTTGTGTACTAGGGGGTCAGGGCTACTCACAGCTTTTACCTGGCCTCCTCGTAGCATGTCTTTGTTGCGGAATAAAATTTCAATTTCAACTTCTCTAGCTCTCCATTAAAATATTTATCTATTTCTCTAAAGTCTTAACCTCGGGGTTAACAAGTTAACAGGTCCATCGCTCTTAATGTACTCCATCTAGTCAAACTAAGACCATTGTTTAGATTTCTTTTTGCAACGTTTCAGGGACCTGTTTCGCTTTAAGACACGTTTTTTTTTTGTTGTTGTAAAAACGTCCCATTTGTTAGATGGTCTTCCGTATGTGCGTCCGTTTGTCTTCCAGTGTCCGTGCTCCCAAGCGCTACCCATTTCAGAATTCATTCTGTATCAATAGGTGCGTTTTGTGTCAACACTTTAGCGACTCTTCCTATCTGGTTGAAGCAACCATCCTTGGCTATCTGCGTCCGTTCTTCTTTCCATGCGTAGCAGCGGTAGCCTGCTCTGTGTACCTGCCTTCTTATCGACCACCACCGTCACTAAACACGGTACCGTGAGAAGCGACCGGAGTAAGGTAAACACTTAACGCTTTGATCCCCCCTCTCGAATGTCTAAGCTTGCTACTCGGCCTTCGTGCTGCTAATCTCTAGGGGATGTTTTCTTGAAGCTGCTAATTCGCGTGTCAAGCTACTCGATTTCGCGTAAACGTGGACACGCGTTCCAATCGTGCTTGGTCGAAAGGAAAGATGCCACTACCTCGACCACGTGGTATACTAGAGAGTTCCAGTATACCGAACTTACGGTATACCGGGCGTACCGTGATAGCAGGATCGAAGTGAGCATGCGCAGATACTTGCGTTATCCGTACCGCTTACCGTACGCGCACTATTTTTCAGATTTGACGTTACCGTAAGATAAATGTTTTCGCGTTTGGTGCGTGTTTTATATTATTCTAACTTTATTACTACTAAAATAAGCTTACAACAATGCTTCGCGCGGTGACACAGTCCAAACATTCTCGTTTTCTTTTCATTTTCATTGTTCTTTACTTACCAACCCTCCCATAGGTGGCGCAACTACGTAAACGCTATCCCGCTAAACTAAAAGACACTGTTCCTAACGAACGTTTGCTGCACGGTAACGCCATTCCCTTAACTTCCGCTATCACGCTAACGTTAAACTACTAACTGTCTACTGACACCAAAGAGTTTCCTATAAATACACTAGAGGGAATTCTGGCGCTAGCGTCTACGGGAGCTCTTCAACGCACGAAGCTTCAGCTTGCTTGGGAATTATGGGTAGTACACAAATTTGTCTAATCTTCGTACAATCGGCTCCGTTTGGCTACAGGTGGCTTGAAGCTACTTTGCCACGAGACGACAATTGGCAAATGTTCAGCAGTTGAACCTCGCCACGTGAATCATTTAGGCTTACCAATTCGAATCGGCTCCCAAAGTTCACAATGGTCCTTTTGTTTGAAACAAAACCAAAACGCTACAATAAACAAAGCCACACGCGCTTTTCAAGCCCGTAAGCACGAAGACTAGACAAATTTGGGTACTACCTATTGTGACTGATAGATCGCAGCTCCAGAGTCTTCTTTAATTCATTTCAGAAAACTGACATGAAAGCAGGGTGAGGCGTATGTATTCAGCATTTGCATTTCTCTATCTGATACCCAAGATGCTCTGGCCGGGCTCGAAGCTTTCCTCTTTTTCTGGTCTTCAAGGCGTCCTGGTCTGACGAACTAGGTTAATTGTCTGTATATCCATTCGACCATCGTGACGTCCATATCTGGCCGTACTGCGATCAGTTTTATTTGCGTTTCTACACTTCAAGATGTTATTGTAGGGTCGAAATGACCACGTTGTCTGTACTCGTGACTGCGACAGTGGAGGCGCTCTCGTCTGGCAGTACTTAACGCATTGTTTCCATCAACTCCGGTGCTCAAGTAATCCCAGTGTAAACGAATAGACGCCGTTTTATTCTCTTCATTCGGTGCCCCAAGGTCTCTCGGTTTGGACAGATTCACTGCATAGTGTCGTCGAGAGTGTGGATCTTTTTTTAGGTACTTTTGAGGTTGCATAGGCCGCAGGTCTCAGAAATGTTTTGATTTGGGCGAGTTCACACACACTTAGCTGGGAAAACACAGCGCAACGGAAGGACGAGGACTAAAGACCACAAGACACAAGACGAACGCTGACGACCTGCCAACTGTAGTCCTTCGTCTTCGCCCTTTTGATGCGCTGGGTTTCCCCAGCTACGCCTCAGAATGTGCTTGTCCCTATGACTGAACGTAACACTGGGACCCGGGATGCCAATAATGGCGCCAGTTTGGTTGGTATGTTTTGTCCTGTTCGGTCTTTGTCATCTTTGTTCTATCACGCTGTCTTCTACGGTGAATATATACCGAGAAGTACAAGTTCCCATGCTTTTCGAGGGCGTGATTGAATCTCGAGTACAAAAAGAAAGTGTGTATAGGTAATTCGCCAGAAGGTGTGCTAGATCGTAGCGTCGCAAGCATGCTTCTCACCTTTGCATCTTACCAGGAGACAGCTATATAGTATATGGTTGAGTGACACTGTTAGAGCAAGGCCACAGCAAACCATACCATGACTACGAGACACTTGCCATTACTGAAAAGGCTATCTGGGTAACAAAATACTTACCACTGCAAAGGCGTTACGACAGTTTGTTAAGGAATGTTACCTTCAGCCGACAGGTAGCGGCTGTACTTGTGGCCAAAGTGTTGGCGGCCATATCGGTGAGCACGTTGTTCGAGACCGTCATCGACTAACACTCGGCCGCACAACCTTCGTCGCCAGGTGTATTTTAGTAGGGACGGCTAACAGCTCTCCCATGGTGGAGTACAATGTACTCGAAATCGTTAAGCACTTCTTCTAAACACACAGAACCTTCGTCGGTACTGGGTCGATATATGAAGTGAGCCAACGACCTTGCTCATTACGCCCCTCCCTCGCTGGCTCTAACCGCTACCGGTCAATTCCGAATGCGGACCGGAGGAGCCCTGTACTTTCACAAAGCCATGTCCTCTCGACGCGAGTGCTGCACGAAACAAAAATCAGAAAAATGAAGACACGAAGTCGGTGACCGTCATCGCCCCATAGCCGTCATCCACGTGGTCCTGCAGTGTTCGCGTGCTAGCGGCCGATCTCGGGAACCGGTCCGTCTTCATTGCTTACACGTCACAAAGACAGAGTGTGTCCGATGGGAGTGGAGGGGATTGGGGGACGCCAGGTCTTTTAGATCGCGTGTATCCGAGCCATACCACCAGCATCCCTGCGTCCGCTCTTGAAATCCAAAGCGTGCGCGACCTGTCACTGCTGCAGGGGGCGCTGACGATCACACGGTGACTCCGTCGACTCGACTGCACTGCTTACCTCTCCAACCCTTCTCTCAGAACGTTTTCTCTGTGTGTGTCTTTGAATTGCCGTCAATCGAAATCGTTAGCGAACGCCTCTCCTTCCTCTTTTATATGTCTCACAACCCACCCAGACCTTCTTCTTGGATGTAGCAGTGCATGCGCACGCACATTTCTGTTTGGGTAAATCAGTGCAGCCACACGGAAGCCGCTACCAAGTTGCACCGGTTAGGATTTGCGAAGCCTTTACTTCTATGCACCCAGTGCATATAACCTCGTTTCGTTGCGTTGCCTGAATCCCCGCAATTTCTTGTAAAAGTTCGAACGTTTTTATCGACCTCTTTCAAAGGATCTTGTAGAGAGAGATACTCTTTATTAGGATAACATATTTTTGCAGGCATCTATATGCCACTGGCATGCTACTCTGTGGGGGAACAAAAAAGGGGACTAAAAAAATTCAAAAGAGAATAAAAAGAAGACAAAAAATATGAAAAATACTTTGTGAGCAAGTGACCTGATAAAACTATAAAAAATCGGAGTTTCCGTACATGTCTTCTGACTCTTTTTTTTATCTTAAGGCTACAGACAACCCACACTGAACTTGTAGGATGTGTGTCTCCTCAAACCGTGTTCTGACAATTTGGATTTGTAGACTTATAAAGTACTATCAAATCAGGGTTTCTATAGACGTGGTCCGCGGCCTGTCGATGGTTACGCTCGTTCCATATATATATTCATAACAAATACGTTCGTCTAGTACACAAGCATGACTAATATAAAGCATTGTTCTCTCGAAGCACGCTATGTTTTCAGCATATGTCGAAGCATAACTATGAAACAAAAAACAGTATTTCAGAATCGCCATTCGTATAGTACTCATATGGGAGATTGGTTTGACATGCTTGATTGTATCCGGAGAGCAAACCTTGCACGGAAATGATTTGTGTATGAGGTATTGGAAAAGTTCTCTTTACAATTATAGGGTTTGCTGACAACGTGTACGAACCAATCCCCCCGTCTCCTCTTTCCCCATTCTTACATTGTTCCCTGAATTAGCCCTTGCGGTACTGAATTCTCCGACGGTGGCCCCCTGCGCGCGATGAGCTTCAGACCGCCGATCTTCATGGTCCACAGGCCACCTAGACGAGCTGTAGATACAGGAAATCGATGTGGATGAAAGCAGCGGTTGACCATATACTGAACAACGACATGGCCCCTGTACAGTTGAGTTTCGGCGGCTGGTCACAGTTATATGACCGTTTTATTGATTATGCGGAACGCCGTTGACCCCAACCTCACCTTTTATTGAATCATGACAATGACTGTTTCCGCCATGGCCGTTGGCTCTTGGATAAGCATGTGCATGGGGAAGTGGCGTAGCCAGGCGGGTGGCACATCGGGCTCGTCCTCCTCCTCCCCCCCCCCCTCCGCTGACATCTTTTTCTCTATTTCATTGTGGCACACAGTGCAAAAAATGACTATTTTAAGGGGGTGCCCCCCGAAATCAAAGAGGTCACCCCCCCCCCCCCCCCCCCCAAAAGAAGTTTCTGCCTAAGCCCCTCGCATGAGGAAGGGTACGGAAGCCAGCCGTCATCCTAGTTACGTAAGATGGGGAGGAGGGTGTGAAAGCTTACCCTATACGTTAACTGAAAAGGAAGGGGACGCTCTGACGTACCTTCCCCCCCTCCCACTCCCGCCCCCTTAAGAATCCTGCGCACGCTTACGGGCTCTTTCATAGATTCCCACATTGCACAGTACTGGGGACAAAGACAAGTCCTGAGAAGGGGTGCTCCTCTTTCCCCGTCAAGACGTCGCAGTCGTCATTCGCGTAGCAGTCGGCTCGCAAACCTTCGGCGGAGTACAAATGTGGAGAGGATGTGTAACAGGGGAGGGGGGAGTGCACAGTAGCTGTACGTCCCCGGGACGTCGTCACCGCTTCCACACTTGTGTGCTGCCGCCGCCGAAGCTGTCTCTCCTGTTGCTTGCTGCTCTTGCCGCCGCTACTGACGAGTGAGATACGTGCGACGGCCGCGAGGCGTGGGAAAATTCGTCCGTTTTCAAGAGAGGCCTCTCTTGAGCCGAGGCAACCGCGCGTTATCGGCGCATGCTTCGATTAGCGACTGTCGCTAATCGACCTGCTCCCCGAGTCCCCGTGCGCGCCCAGAACGAGTCCGATGAGAGGAGGGCGTTTCAGAGGGCGAGATGGGCACGTGAGACAGGGGATCAAACGCGGGCTGCGGAGATATGACGAGTGAACGATTCCAGCGAGCTCCTTTTATAAGCGCCGATAGCGACCTTTTACCGCTTATTGGAGACCTTCAGTTTAGCGATAGTGTTGCAGCGTGTATACTTGTGATATTGGGTGGCAGACGTGGGTGTTCGATTGACGCCCTTTGTAGGGCTGTGTTGACAGTCCTGCGCGTGATCTCGCCAACAACTTCCCCATCTTTGCGGGCCGCAAACGCGAGACGGCTCCGTTTTCAGACTGCATCATCTTCTGGACGCGTAAACAGGTCTCTGTTGTGAACCGCACGTAAATTATGACTTTCAGGTTTACAGTATAACAATGGCGACTTCATTTCGGATTTGTAGCCTCCAATAGTCACCATGTTTCTCTTCCACACAAAATCCTCCGCCCCCTTCACTCTTCAACTGGTTCCGAGATGAAGAGTTGGTCTGTGTGAAGGGAGGTTAAGGGCAGTGTTGTGATTTCCAAACATTTTTTCTCACCGTAACCCACTGAAAATCCTATCTATGCTTAGCATCAAATTTGTGTCGGATACGCTGGAAATTTTGGTGTGCATGATGGGACATGTAGCAGGCATGCTGCGAATGAGTCTACCTTACGGTAAATCCCAGCACTGCCCATCTGAAACTTTGTGGTGGATACGCCAGAAATTTTGTTGGGTGTCATGGGACATGTGGTGCACATGCGGCGAATAACCTCGCCTTCCTAAACATTCCAGCATGTTCCATCATAAAATTTGCGGTACGTACGCCGGGTACTATTCAGTATGATGGGAAATGTGTTGTGCCGACCAGGTATGAAAGTGGGCATCTTGGAACATTTAATGGGTATCTTGGTTGGTTTCGTTGATTGGTTCCCACTCGGGGGAGTAGGCCACTGATCGGACGGTGCCTTGCATTAGTAAACCGATTCGCTTTTTGAGGGAACGGGCTGATAATCAATTATTAAGTATGTCGGATGAGATACGTATTGTACATGCAGGAACTTATTCTACTTTACTAAAAATAATCCCAGGAGTGCCCATCAAACCATTAACGATAGACGCGACATGTGGGTGGCGGGTTAGCGTATTGCAGCACCCCGTTCTGATATATTTTCAATGGAGGCGGAAACACTGGAGGTCCATGTATTTTGTGCACGTTAAAAGAAGCCCAGGTAGTTGAAATTCCCAGAGCACTTTCAAGAGTCACTACGGTGCCCCTCAAAACCGTATCGATGAAAAATCCGTAAGCAGGGATTGTGTCGAGCTGACATTTAGAAAAGCGGACTTGTCTTCCTTGCAAGGCTATAGAACGGAACTCTTGTCTTCCTCGAGGAAGACAAATCCACTTGTCAAACTTTCAGCTCAGCACAACCCCTGTTTACGAACTTTTATCGCAAGCTTTGATATTCCCCTTCCTACTCCCTTTTTGTTTCATAACCATTTTGTGGCTTTGGGACTTTAAGCTCCAACAATCAGCATTATATTCTAATATGCGCTCAGTTTTTCCTCTTCCGCTAATCTGCACAAAGCAGCCTCTCATGGGACGAGGCGCGAAACTGCTATGCAGCTCTGCTTGAAAGGCAGTTGCAAAATCGAGGCCGAGCTGTACACCAGCAGCGATCGAAAAGAGATGTCTTCTGTCGAGTCAGTGCCCACTGTCGGAAAGGCGCCCGGCGGAGACGCAGCCCTGCGAGTCGCCCTAAGTTGCTCTGCCCGGTTTCTTCACCACGCGGTTCACAGTCACGGTCTTCATATCCACGCCGGTACGTGCATATACCCCGTGCGAGCGTCAATACATACGCATAGCTCAAAGAGAATTGGGCTAAGGGGAGGTGGAGAGGACCCGAGACATGCGAAAAAATGAAACGCTCTGGCTCCTCTGCAAGCAACCCCGTCCTACACTGTAAGCAAAAACTATCCGAGTTTGGGGTTTTTGCGGCTCATGACCTCTGAAAACTCTCTTGCGTTTAAAATTACTACCTCGTGTAGGAGTAAAAGATGGTACATGACATAGTTTTACCACCACCTCTCAGGCAAGTAGTAAAAGGATGTCAAAATCCAGTTTTACCACTTAGGGAGTTTTTAGTCACGTGATTTTTAACCTGCGTTTCAGAGTTTATTACCACGTGACTGCAAGGTGCAGCTGCTTCGGTGGCTTTTGCCCCATTGTGACGCTCTCCTGAAGGTACGCGAGGACCACAGTTTTTTTTTTTTTTTTTTTTTGGCATCGCCGTGCCTCGGGATTGACATCGAGTCATCCCACTTTCACTGGAACTGGGGGCAGCATAAGCACAACAAGCGTGAACAGCATTCTGTGAACGAAAAAGAAAAAAAAGACGGGGGGGGGGGGTCTCAAAAGAAGAAAAAAAAGAAAGAAAACCTGCTCAGGAAACTTGTCCTGCATATTTTCGCAAATTGTTGGCTTTTGCTCGGCGTTGGCCTTGGAGACAGACGGTGCAAGAAGCTGGGTATCTGTGTGTCTGGTTGGGCTGATGGATCTCACGTGTTTCCTACATCGTCAAACGACCGTGCGCTTCCGAACGCCTCCGAACCTGCACGTCGCGGATATCTCGCTTCCGAGCCGAATCGCGAATATCTGCCAGTGGTAACAAAATCAATCTGGTGTCATCGTCCGTGCTTGCCTACTGGAGAAGCAATAACCAAAATGCTTCACTCTGTCGTCGGCACCGAGCCGCGGCCGCCAGTGACCAGTGGGAGTGTGTCGCCGGGGCAGGTGAAAGAAGCATCGCATATGTTTTGTTCCACAGTAGGCGATGTCTGCATGAGTAAAGTGCTGCCCGAATTGCCCTCCTCGTGCACCAACTGCTCTCAAACATTTAGCGCAAAGCCTATACGAGGCAGACGGGACCAACAAGCGGCTGCCGGTGAGCACGAAGAAAACCCGGACGGTGGTATTTACACCGCCCCGTCCCCGTAAGATAGTGGCCACGTGTTCATTTGTGTCTGAAACGACGACGAAATTCGCACAGGATATGTGTTCTGTGATCGCCAGCTGTGTTTCATCGGATAGCCGTGCTCCTCAAAAAGGCCTAGTGCGCCGTCGGTAAGAAGCTTGTGTGCTGGCGTGCACCGCTCCTCTACGCCCGTTGTGATGAATACGTGCTGCTACTGTGTTTGTGCACCGTCGCTCAATGAAAATCATTGAGCTACCATGGTTTGTGCGTACTTAGGTATATTTTATGGACTTGTGCATCAGCAGTGCTAACACGCGTGGGGCCATGAGCCCGGTGTGCCAAGTAATTATTGGATACTCAAAAAGGTGAGATTGGGTAGATTTACAATAAAAGGTCGGCGTGACATTTAGTGTCCTGCAGCCCACCTTAAGTTTACGCTTGCACCTTCAACTGTTCTTGTTTATCGATGCAAAAAAAGAGTTCTCCTACTGGTCCTACAGGGCCGGTCAAAAAAGTCGTGCCTATATATATACCGGACTGTCAAAGTGTAGTTGAGCATCGCGTGCAGTCTGTTCTAGTGGTGTATTATTCTGCATTTGTTGTGTGTGCGTGTTTGTATGTGAATCTATGTGTCACCAATTCTGCCGTTCAATAAATTCAATCAGTTCTGCTATTCAATAAATTTGTCGTCTCTGGGCGAATGCACCCGTCAATTTTTATTTTTTTACCACCAGAAATAACTCTCAGTAATAACCTCAAAAACCTTGTGAAGGTAGTAAAAATTTACTCCCTCTATACTCGCTGAGAACCTCACTGGGGTAAATATTTACTACTCTCCCTACGTTCAAAAACTCAGTTAGCACGAGAGTAAAATTTTTACCTCGGTAGTAGGTGGTAAAAAAAACCCAGGAAAGGTAGTGCGCTAGAGGACAAATGGTTTACCCAGTTTTTGAGGTTATTTTAGGTCATTTTCGTTTAGTGTGTAGTTACCGTATTTGTTCCTGTAAGAACCCTGCCTCCCTTACCCAAATAAGACCCCTTCAGAGGTAGAATGAAGCTTGAAGACGTGAAAAGTTCTTAACTCGGGAGGTCGCTGTTGCCACCGTTTCCGACAAGAAGGCGTTGGGTATTTTTATTCAGTGCATACTGCATAAAACATTCTGTACCTTGCAGGACGGGCATGTCGAAATGCATAAAAGGTAAAACGTGTATTGATATAAAAATGCGTACACATTAATTGGCACACGTACATTTTCAAAAGAACGTAACGAAATTTCAACAGAATGTTTTAAAAAGGTACAGGTGACCCAGGTGGTCACATGTGCTATAGTGCGGGCAGAGAATTTCATTCTGAAAGGGTCCATGAAAGAAAACGAAGCTTGTGCGTGTTTTGTATCATGTATGACGGGCCAGTGGTTCACAGCGATGCTGCTGCGTTTGCCTTGCGGAAAGAGAGCTTACATAAAGGACTAGTTTCATTGTTTTCATCAAGCCTTCAACTGGTGTTGTCTTGAAGAATGTCTTCTTCAAGAAACGAATCGCGTTTTGGAAAAGTGGTCCCTTCCCATATATTTATCCTACTCTGCCCGGTGTGTAGAATCGGGTTCGAATCCCGGCTGCGGCGGCTGCATTTCCGATGGAGGCGGAGATTTTGTAGGCCCGTGTGCTCAGATTTGGCTGCACGTTAAAGAACCCCAGGTGGTCGAAATTTCCGGAGCCCTCCACTACGGCGTCTCTCATAATGATATGGTGGTTTTGGGACGTTAAAGCATACATATCAAATCGGTGTGTAGAATTGACCAGTCCTCAATGTCTGCATAAAAAGAAGTATACTACAGCGAGTAATAGAAGAAAAAAAAGGCGAAAGCGTTAGAACGCTGCTAGAATACTAGATATAACAGTGAGAGTCGCAAATCCTTACCACGCAGGAACCGCCACTCTGTCGACACTCCAGAGAAAAGAAAAAAAAAAACGTGCTTTAGACGAGAAAATGCGGTACAAAAATGCTTTACCCTTTCTGAATCGTGTTCTTCTCCATCATCCCCCTCTATACGTTCGCTCGGTTTGAATTTTCTTTTTTCATTTCATATTCAACAAGCACATCTCTCTCCCGGCTGCATATTTTTTCGACTCTCTGTACAGTGCGGAGCTGGCTCGGCGCTCTCTTGCGCAGCACCGATGGAGCCCCGCCGTGACATACGAGTACGAAGACTGTTCGAGGACGCCGCAAGTTTTCACGGCGCATTCTGACGGCGAACGCGCCCTATAGCCGAGGGAGCTTGCGACGCGTCTATACATGCGACAAGATTCCTCGCGATGCACCCTACAAGCATCGTCATTTAGTAAGCTTTCCGTGCACCCACCTTTTCAGCTCACACGCGACGCATGCTGAGACGAGGACAACGCCGGTTCGATTCCTGTTCACCGCGGCCACAACTAACAAGAACAAGGCACTTCCACGAGGTGAATGATCATGAGTGGTCGAAGCAGTGTGACCGTGCGCTGTTACTGTGAATCACCCGTCGCATTCACCACTCACGGCTGTAAATTAGTGACAAAGTGGTGTACTGTATATATATACAAGGTTTATTGGTTAATAAATGGTGCGTTGTGTGGAGTTGTTAATTACGTTATGCTCTGTGGTATTGGATCTAGCTCGAAGTTGGCAAAGGAGAAGTTTGTGCACGTTCCCCTGGTGGTTGTGGGTCGTTTCCAGCCATACCAAATGCATATCATAGAGCATATTGTGACGTCATATCCTGCACAAGCCAGTCGTTGTCCGTGATCACCATCTTAATCGGCGGCGTCTTGGCGTATCTGTGGTTTACCGTCTAAAAACCGCTATATGATACGAGATAGTGAAGTGCTCCGGAAATTTCGACAATGTGTGGCGCGATCTTGCACGAATTCTAAATCAGCTGGGCGGCGTGTTCCGTTTTTATCGAGCCGCACGTGATTGGTCAGATGACATCACGGCGCTTGTCACGGCTCACGTGAACCAATCATGTGCGACATCCAACTTCCTTCATCCCAGCTGTGTGTGAAACTTTGGTTACAAAGATTGAAACGTTCAAGAAGCCAAACTGACGAGCGAGAAAGGGGACAAAGACCGTTTCACTTGGTTCCGTATGTTCGTGGGTTATCGCGTAACCTGAAAAATGTCGCCAACAAGCAGCGAGTGAACCTCGTATTTTCCGGTCCCCGTAAACTTATAACGCCGTGTAATGCTACGACAAGTCGCAAACAAATGTAACTTAAAAGTGTGGCAGTTTGGGCTATAGTTGGTATGACATGACGATAGTTATAGCGCGAGAACAGAACGACGACAAAGAGTCCTTTTTGTCTCTTTGTCGTTGTTCTGTTCTGACACTATAACTATCGCAAACGAATGCCGTGTAGTATACTAACCAGGAAACAAAATTCACCAAGTGCACACGTGTCGTTGTTTATGAGATACCGTGGTGCTGTAGGAGAGTGCTTGAACGGGTCCACTGTTAAAGGAAACACTTGCCTGCAAGGCATATCTGGGTTTCGCTCACCTACAAAAAAGGCACAGTTGCTTGCATGTCTATCAGACTACTGGTGTTTGGGAGTTTTGACTTCGTTTGACAGACTATAGTGTCATGTACGAACAATCCTTTAACATGCGCTTGCAAACAGGGGGCCACCATTATGAAAGGTGCTCGTTCGAGTGTTCCCTTTAACAGTGAACGGCACATATACGTTGGGCACTGTCGTACCGAAAGGGCTAGGCAACTTAAGAGCAACGTGGAAAACGGATATGACAGCCATCTAGCCTCAGACTGTAAAATGCCCATGCATACTTAAGTACGGCAACAGTAACTTTTTGAAGTTTGTAAAATACAAAAAAGGGAGAGAAGTAATAGTTGAAGCGTATTATATTATTAAAGCTGAATTTAAGCGTGTAAGTGTGACGTTACGTATACTCTGACTACACGGGAGGGATGTTTTCTCAGTAAGCACCTGCTCATATAGCAATAAACATGTTTGCATTCTTGGATAATTTGTGGCGGGTTTTTGTTATCAGGCGGTTTTTGATGGCGTTGCTATAAGTAGTGAATTTTCAATAAACATTCGGTCGGTAGTACAGTGCTATTCTTGTTGTGCGTGCGTTTTTTGTTTTGTTTTTTGTCATCGTTTCTTCGCGCTTCTGTCTGTAATTCGCATCATGAAGGAACTCTCTAGAACCTATAGGTTGCTGTTAAGCGGAACAATTTCTGTCCTTTTAGGCCAGGCTAACCCCGCTTTTGCAACGTCATAACCATCACCACCATGTATCCGTTTGACCAACAATGCTTCGATGAAAGAGGCCATCTTTTTTGCTTCTCAGTCGATTTTATTGACGCCCCCTTCCCCTCCTTCGAAACCTTTCCGCACCACACGTGGTTTTACACTGCTTCAGCGATTGAGGCGCTTGTGACTAAGCGGCAGCGTTGTTTGATGACGTCACTAAGTGACGTCGCCACGTACGTCATGATGCCATCACAAGTTCTGGCGATCTGTAATGGCATCATGGCGTGACGCTGACGTCTCTCTCTTTTACTCCCTTATTCCTCTCTCCCCACGTGTGGTGTAGCAAAGTGGGTGTGTTCTAATTAATCCTCCTACCTTTTTATATTCTTTCTATTTCTCTCTTGGCGATCTGTGACGTCACAATGACAACAACTCACTTTTGACCAAACGACGATGTGATGCTATGATGCCATTACGTGGCAGATATTGACGACGTGTGACGTTACGATGACATTGACTGACCTTTGACGGAGCAACGATGTGATGTTATTATCATGATGCCACTATGTGTCAAATATAGACGGCCTGCGACGTCACGATGACGTCAGACGGAGGAGTCATCACACAATATATATATATACTTTTTTTTAATTACACGTGCTGACGCCATCACCGACGCCACCAGTCACTTTGCGAGTTCGATGAGGCAGCTAAGAGTTTATTCGCCTTAGAAGAAGATCATCAATTTGCTCTCTTTGAGCTCGAAGGTGGGAGTTACCGAGGGACACTGAGTTTTCCCTCGCGCGCCAACGCGGTCTACCGTTTCTTGGAGGGAAAAGCGCCGACGGAGAAAGCAGTTGAACGTCCGTGTGGAAACAAGGATGTATGAGGGGTCGCGATGCGTCGTATGTAGAGCAGTGGCGTGCCGCATGAACCTCCTCTGCTGAAGTTTATATGGCACGGCGCCATTCCCTCGCCGTGCCACGGTTTATGATCCAGCAGTGGCTCCCCCCTACCCACGAATCTTACGCGAGGACTAGCTGTGACCGGTACGAAGAAGCTGCAAAAGACGGTGGGAAGAGAACATTCGCTACCGTTTATATATCTGTTGTACTGTTGCTGTCGCTGCATGGTTTTGCTCTTCGGTTTTCAGTCTCGCCATATATTCATACAAGTGCGGCTTGGTATGTCTTCATTTTTTATCTGCTCCATTTTAGTGTGTTTTGAAATGGCTCTCAAGCTTCTTTCTTATATGGTTCGCAGACCGGGATTCGCTGAAAGGAGCTACGCAGGCGCGACGTGACATTTTCGTAGTGTTCGATTGTTATTACTTCTTTCTTTCTTTCTTTCTTTCTTTCTTTCTTTCTTTCTTTCTTTCTTTCTTTCTTTCTTTCTCTCTTTCTTCCTTTCTTTCTTTCTTTCTTTCTTTCTTTCTATGGAGTGTGTTCTCCGCTGCCTTGTTCAGCCTTTATAACCTTACTCAAGACACTCGGAACCATCAACACCAGCCGTTCGTTCCTAAGCCACGTACAGTATTGTCGCCCGCAGCAGGAACTTTTTTTTTTTTGTATACCCATGCACCAACCTGCATTCGTTCCTCCCTCAACACGTCCCGAACACGGCGTACTTAATGTGAATTCGTACAGCCCAGAAGTGCGCCGTGGAGGCGGATGAGATAGCTCTGAAACCTCTGGCATCAGTTGTGGGAGAGGAACCCTTCTTTTCTGAATCGCTGCCACGACTTCGCGGCCACCCCGCTGTTTTTAAAGCGTGTATCTCTCTTTGTAAAGAGGGCCGTTTCTTGCTGAGAACATGGGTGCTGCTGGTATCGCGTAACTCAGAACCGGCAAAGATTGAGTATCGTCGTCGTAATTCGGGAGCCACCATAAGACATGAGGAAGGGGCTTTCGACGGTGCGATGGACGCACAGTTGCGATCGCCGTGAAAGAAAACTAATCGGCAGCGGCGTCGACTTTAGCAAGGCGCCTTTAGCAGAGGGTCGCGACCCCGACGATTCACTGTCAAGTCTGACTGAAAATGGCAGAAAGTGCAGCGAACGACCGTAGGGGGCGCTTACGAGACGCACGAAGCTGTCTGTCACACAAACAGGGCGGCATGATGATTGAGCAGAAGCTTCCAGGTTTATTTTATGCGGACGATATCGTCTTATTTGCGGACAGTCGAGATGATATACAGCAGCTGGCGAATATATGCGGAAGGGAAGGTGAAGCTCTTGGACTAGGATTCAGTGTAACGAAGTGTGGATTGATGGTATTCAATGATCCCTGTGATCAGACGGTGTCCATACAAGGCCAAGAAATACCGAGGGTAAGTGAATACAAGTACCTTGGAGTATGGGTAAATGAGAGTGATAGATACATGGAGGTACAGGAAAAAGCCTCGGCAGCAAAAGGAAAGAGGAATGCGGCAATAATGAAGCACAGAGCGTTGTGGGGATACAATAGGTATGAGGTGCTTCGAGGTCTGTGGAAGGGTGTAATGGTTCCAGGGCTTACTTTTGGGAACTCAGTGGTGTGCATGAGGGCAGAGGTGCAATCGGGAATGGATGTAAATCAAAGGACTGTGGGACGCCTCGCGTTGGGTGCTCACGGGAAGACGACAAACGAGGCTGTAAAGGGCGATATGGGGTGGGCAGGTTTTGAGGCGAGGGAAGCGCAGAGCAAAATAAGGTTCGAAGAAAGGCTAAGAAATATGAAGGAGAGTAGATGGGCAGAGAAGGTGTTCCGTTATTTGTATAGGAAGAGCGTGGACACACAGTGGAGAAAAAGAACTAGAAGACTCACTAGTAAATATACGGCTGGTATTGTAAGCCATTTGTCAACAAAGAGCGTTAAGGGAAAAGTCAGGGAGGCGGAGAGGATTTACTGGATGGCAGCTATGGAGAAAAAACCGGCTTTGAGTAACTACCGAAAGGGCAAAAATGAAATAAGGAGGGAGGCATTTTACGATAATTCAAGGGGAAGCGCTTTACTGTTTGAAGCGAGATCGGGTTGCCTTAGAACGCGTAGTTATAAAGCAAGATTCAGTAAAGAAGAAGAACAATGCACATGCTGCGGGAAAGATAAGGAAACGGCGGAGCATGTTCTGATTGAATGTGGAGATATCCACCCAGGTGTACGTTTGGGCACGAGCCTACAGGAAGCCTTGGGTTTTAGGGACAACAATGGAAAGCTGAACACACCCGCGATTGAAATAAGTAAGAGACGGTTAGAGTATTGGTGGCAGAAAATTAGAGAGAAAGGACAAAAATAAATATTGGAAAAATAAAATATGGACAGTGTGCCGTAAAAGGCAGAGAACTTAAGCTGAAAATTTACCTTTTTTCCATTAAGATAGAATTTATCGAAGTAGAGGCATTAGGCCAACATAAAAAAAAAAGGGAAAAAGGTTTTTTTTTTTTTTTGTCGAGCCTGGTGGCATACTTGTCATCACCCCGTTATAAAGGGGACGCTCATAGCATCCATCCATCCAAGCTTTGCCTGATTGGCCACCCTGCAGGGAGGAAGATATACCCGGTCTTTAGGAAAAGTTGTAGGACTCAGTTTTAGGGGCGAAGCTCCGTAACGTAGAGGCTTGTCCGTTGGCGGCGTCGGCGCGCGCCGTAGCCGTGATGACGATGACGATCGCGAATAGCGATTGGCTTGAGCAATATATGACGATGTCTCGATATGCTCTACGATGCATTTCGTACGATTGGAAGCAACCAATAACAACCAGGGGAACGTGCAAAGCGTAATCTTCGCCGTCTTCAAGCTAGATGCGATACCGCAAAGCAATATAATAATGAAGGCGAAACGAAATTGACAACTTGACACGACATATCATTGAGGACCGATAAACCTTGTATAGAACTGTGCGTCGCTTTGTCACTCATTTACGTGCATTAATGGTCAGTGTCACGGGTTATTTAAGGTAACATCGAACGATCCCACGGCTTCGCCCACTCATCATCATTCACATCTTGAATATGCCGTGTTTTCTTAAAAGATATTAACAACTGCGACATATCGGCTTGCCAGCCTTCAAAATCTGTTCCTTCTGCATCAGCGCAGCGTTTCTAGCAACTCATTCGATCAATCAAGGCTCCCTGCAGTTCAGAAACCGGAATTCTCTTCAGCTCCGTCGTTGCGGTCTCTCGAATGTCCTGGACTGAGCCGTGGTGAAATTATTTCGTGGCCCTTTTCTGTCAGGGGAAGAGGAAGAAGTCTGGAGAAGTGACGTCACGAATGTAGGGTGGCAGGGCAAGCTTTGTGATGGCATGCGTCGTCAAGAACTCCACGAGAAGGACGTGGCCCGGCGCAATATCGCGCCATTTTGCCGTTGGAGGGCGCGCCTGACCATTGCTCTCTTCCTATTTGAAATAGTTTGTTCCTCTCAAAAATACTTCATGGGCGCACGGCATCACTCCCATAAGCCGACTTGATCATGCGAATTGTCTCACACGCCGTTTTACCCAGTTTGAAGTGAAACTTCACCGTGAAGCGCTTCTCCGACAAAATTCATTGTGGAGACGAGGCACTTTGGTTGGGGTTCATAAAAAAAAAAAAAAAAAAACTCGATCTACACACCGCAAATGTTTGAAGACTACTGGCGACTGGTTCGCTGGTAGTGACCTTCCATCCCCTCACCCCCAACTACACCCAACCAGCACAAGTACATCCCCCTGCTTTACCAAGTTCTGGAGGGAAAAAAAAAAGCTCGGCACTCTCATTTCCCGGCCAAGCCCTGTACGAGGAAGAGAGTTGAGAGAAGAAAAAGTTTCTTACTTGATAATGTTGAAGAACGTACGGTCTTACATTTATGTATTCTAGCACAGACGGTCAGCCACTCTGGTAGCATTTAGAAATCCCACAGTAGTGGCCTTCATGGACATTTGTAGCTCCGACCTGCTAGGCCTTGGTATCACCCAACTTCACGTTTAAGAATAAATTTGGTGTATATTGCAGTATCTAGTACTACACAGAAATACGCGATTCTATGAAAGTGTAATACGTGCATTGTAGGCAGAGCAGCAGTCAGCACGATCAAAATGTAAACTACGTTCTGTCCATCAACCGCCGCATGCCGTAGGGTACCGATGCGTTGTACACAGTGCAGAAAGGGGTCCTCCATGTAACAAAACGCATGGCACCTCAACGTGCGCATGCTCAGAAGGCACGTGTATAGGGCCGAGCATAGAGTTTCCTAAAGTTCACTAGAGGACGCTGTGGCGCTGCGATCGTTCAGTGATCATGGGAATGATTGGTAGTACACACATTTGCCTAGCCTTCGTACTTGCGGCTCTGTTTACTGCTGGTTACGGTTTTGTTTTGAAGGAAAGAACAAACCCTTTTAAACTTGGTGATTCGATTCAAAATGATAAGCCTGAAAGAATAAGGTTGTGAAGCGCAAACGCTGAAAATTCGCTATTTTATTTTTTTGTGAAAAAACAAACAACTCTAAGCCACACGAACACACACGGAGCCAGAAGCAGGCCACAAGTACGAAAATTGGACAAATGTGTGTACTACCCATCATTCCCATGCTCGCTGAAGCGCCGTGCGTTGCAGCTCCCATAGACACTATAGCGCCAGAGTTTCCTCTAGTGTATAGTAGGAAAAAATATCGTGTGATAACTTCTCCGTACGGCGTCATGGTGACGTCACAGGTCGTCAATACCTGCCGCGTAGTGCCATCATAAAATCACATCGTCGCTTGGTCAAATATGAGTCAATGTCATCGTGACTCAGAGGTAGTCAATATATGCCTCGTACTAACGTCTTAACATCACATAGTGGGGCCGAGAACTTGCCCGAAACTGGGTACATAAGGTCTTCGGGTCTCTTTCAACAATAGCTGCCTCCCCCCCCTCCCTCCGAAGATTGCGGCGCTAGTGTGAGAAAAAAAGGCTCGGTGCGCACGACGGAGCCCGAGAAGTGGTCGCTAGATTGCATCGGAATGGACAACGGAAGAGGCGTGCTTCTGGGGTAACGAAGCGGGCTGGAATCGCCACGAGCTCGGCTTAAACACGTAGGAGGGAGTACATAGCGCCGCGTGTGAGTGGACAGATAGCGGAAATGCGTGGGAAAAAGAAGCGAACCAAGTGGCCGGCTCCGTCTGAGAAGAACGCCGTGGTGCCTCGGAGTGCGTTTGCGTGGTGCGTAATGCAGCATCGTCTGCCTGCCTACCTTACCGCCGAGTCTCAAGTCGTCTGCTACGATGTCTCCGGGTGGGAGTGAAGAGAACAAAGGGAAGGAAAATGGTGCAAGGCACCAAAGAATGAAAGCCTTGTTGAGCCAAGCTGGAAAAAAGTTGACCGGTGAGGCAGAGAAGTCGAGCTTAGCCTTGACGTAATAGTTTTCTTACTTCACGGCTAGACGAAAATTCATAATGGCAGATAACTGCTCCATGGAGGTGGATTGAATCAGGACAATGTTGCTGCTATAAGAATGGATAGTCAGCAGCAGTCAATATTAGGAAAGATATACCTACCAGCAGACATGTCAGTGCTAGGCGTGAGTCGGCTTACTTGTGGTAAAACTAACCACGATTTACCAGCAGTTCGTGTATTAGTAACCACTCAGCCGTTGCTACACCGCATTAGACATCGCCAAAACACTGATCGCTCAGCCAATACAATGATCGCTCAGCCAATACAAGCCGGTACTGGCTTATATTGATCTCATTCGGCCCAGCGGCAAACCACGCTATAGCAGCTGCTGAGAGCATGTGAGTCGGTGTGTACTAGTTGAGAAACCTCTATTCGAGACGAGTTGATTTCGGTCTGTGGTAAATGTCGACATTAATGTGGGCCCCAAGAACTTAATGAAAATTTTCCGCACGATGCGTTCATGAGTCTTTACCAGCCCATTGATTGATTGATTGATTGATTGATTGATTGATTGATTGATTGTTATGTGCGGTTTAACGTCCCAAAATCACCATATGATTATGAGAGACGCCTTGGTGGAGGGCTCCGGAAATTTCGACCACCTGGGGTTCTCTAACGTGCACCCAAATCTGAGCACACGGTTCTACAGCATTTCCGCCTCCATCGGAAATGCAGCCGCCGCAGCCGGGATTCGATCCCGCGACCTGCGTTTACCAGCCCCTTTATAAGGTTGCTATTGTCGATGCCTGTCCCTGAAGTAGGTCGTAATGTCTTTCAATATTCAAGATTGTTTATTGTCTCTTTTTCATTTTCACCAAATACATGCATGAATGTCTGGATCCTTAGCCTATTGGCTAGTAATGGATCCATTAAAAACATAATACAAATGAATCAGGGGCTATGTAAGTACAACCACATGTTTGGGGGAAAATGTAGTATATACAGGTGTTCAAAAAATTCTCCATAAAAAGCATGTGTATGAATAGGAAAGACATATTCAAGATAAATTACAGTGCTAAAACCAAACGCTCGGTTTATACAAAAACTATGAATAAGACAGCTGTGTATAGTTCTCATTGCAATAACACACGTACAGAAGACCACACGTCAGGACTGCAGTACATCGTCAGTGGTAGAGGCTGCAAATTTTATCGTCGTCCCCAAAACAGCAGCAGTAGGAAAAACATGTACAAGGTATTATAAGTTGATGTTATTTTCAATTTTTCTTCGATAAGCTGGATGTTGTGTGATGCAAGAAAAAGTCTTTTAAAGCTTGATCTACCCTGGTTGATTGTAAGACGGATGACGGGAGATCATTCCAAACTTTAACCCCGGCGTACATGAGACGGCGTTGTCCGTATGTGTTATGAGAGAGAGGGATTAAAAATTTGCCTTCGGAGGCAGAGCGACTACTTTTACCTGGTGTTTGGAAAATACTTCTAGGAAAAGGGAAGTTGTTACAAATTATTTTATATACCAAGAGAGTTATACGATAATCTCGTAGCGTAAGCACGGGCATTATTGCGGTTTTGGAAAATAGAGGCTGAGAGGGTGTACGAGGGGGAACATGGTTTATTATTCTCAAGGCTCTCTTTTGTAGGCATATTATGTGCTTGATGTATGTGTGATAGGTGAATCCCCAACACTCGATGCAATATGTTATCTGAGATCGGAACAGAGAGAAGTAGATGGTGCGCAAGATATCAGTTTCAAAATGCTGTCGAACTTTGGTCAGGGTAAAACAGACAGAGGAAAGTTTCTTCCCCAGTGTGTCTAAATGGGGCTTCCAGTTTAACGCATCGTCCAGCATTACGCCTAAATATGAGATCCTACCGACTTTTTCTTGAGATCCTACCGATATGAGATCCTACCGACAGCATTTCCGCCTCCATCGGAAATGCAGCCGCCGCAGCCGGGATTCGATCCCGCGACCTGCGTTTACCAGCTCCTTTATAAGGTTGCTATTGTCGATGCCTGTCCCTGAAGTAGGTCGTGATGTCTTTGAATGTGAGGAGGTATCTGCGTTTGGATTTCAGATACTAGTGATTTAACGGAGGTCTTGAGCCATTTCGAATCTTCCTTCACGGTCATGTGTCAATATTGCGGGGCTGTAACTGACATCTACCACGTCGCTTGGGCTTGCCAGCTCAACTCAGCTCTTGCCACCAACCTATGACCTAACCCAAAAGGAGTGGGAGGTGGCCCTGTTGAGACATTAAGGTCCAGAGGTCCTCGGTTCGGAGGGCTAAGCTAGCGAGTCTTACCAATAGGGTCCCGGAATAGGGACCCCCACCCCTTTTAGAGCATCTTAATACGGTCTGCACGTCCCTTTTATCTTAACAAAAATTTTTTAGTCCGTCAATCCAAGAATTTACGTAATAAACTGTTGCGCGACGTGATCTGGAATCCTGAAGCAGTGGATACCGCTGGCACCAACGTTTTCGACAAGTGCAACTGTTCTCGATAAAGCGACAACCGACACAGAAAAGTGCGTTTAGAACATATTTTCGGTGATTTATACTACGGTACACTCTAATATGGGAGAGGGTTACAAAAAGTGGGTAACAATTTAGAGTTCTCGGTACTTTACTATGGGAGAACATAAAGCTGTCTCGTGGGCCTCACACTTAAAGAGACCGTGTTGACAAAAAAAATTTGTCGTGAACGAGTTCACGACACTGCATGACATTTCAGTAATGTGGCGAGATGTGTTCACAAGAAGCGGTGAACGATTTAGAAATTAGAGTACTAGGTACTCTACTACAGTAGAGCACTATGGGCCATCTCTTGTGTCTCGCACTAATGAGTTCACACATGACAGCGGGTTAGAAAACAGTGTGTAACGATTCAGAGTACATACTCTACTATGGGAGAGCTTAAATCTGTCCCGCGGGCCAAAGCCGCACTGGTAAGTCAGATAAACCTTGCACATTGACACAATGTGTTTAGACAAAAATGTTTAATGATAATAATTAATGAAATGTTTAATGAATGACTCAACTATGGGAGAGCACTGAGCCGTCCCGCTAACAGCCTCCCATAATAACCTGACACAATGGGGGGGGGGGTTTAGAAAAGGTGGGTAACGATTTAGAGTACCAGGTACTCTACTATGGGAGAGCTTACGCCGTCCCTACCATGACAAACTAGCTTTTCTACGAACAGGGGGGGGGGGGGGTAGAAAAAGTGGGGAACGATTTAGAGCACAAGGTACTCTACTATGGGAGAGCTTAAAGCCGTCCCGAGCTTTACGACGGCAGAAAAATTCGTCTCCTAATGTGCCGAACAATGGGGGGGGGGGGGTTAGAAAAAGGGGGTAACGATATAGAACAATGGAGGATTACGTTCATCAATGACTCAATCGTCTCATATGAAACGGGTTTGTTTGTGCCTAGTGATGATACAGACCCACAATTGTGTCACTGGTTACTTCTCGAAAACTTAGACATTCTGGTAAATACCGTTTGGTATTACAACATTGCTGCTCAGCCAAACGTAATAAAGTTGAAGTAGCAAAAAACCTTTTATGGATAATAGGCGTACTCTTGTATTCATCAACGAACAGTACTTGCAGAAACTGGCTAGCGTGATTGGCGTTCCCAGCAGATGGGCAGGCGTGCCGGCGAGCGATTTCGCGTCAAGCGGTTCGGAGAATCGCCCCAAGAATGTGGGTTGTAGCCAAGGAGGATTAAAAAAATTGCTGGAGTTGAAATAACTGCCTAGGAGTGAAGCCGCGCCTCTGGCAAGATGGCGGCTGCGGTGGCCATCTTACTAGGGGCATGGTAAAGTACCATGGTAAATCACCATTAAGCGATTAAGAACAGAGCGTATCCCTCGCACGCCCAACGAGTGTAATGTGGTAACTTTTTCGGGTCACACAGTGCTCCAAGAGCGTCTTAGTGTTAATAGTTTTCCTTAGTGAGCCTCTTAGTGGACGCAAAGTTCTTGGGAAGTTCAGTCACCCATACTCGTTTCTGTGTGTTATTTCATCGGGAACAACGATCTTTTAACATAGAACTAACGTAGCATTCACATAACATATCAAAGCCACTTGATCTTCAAGTGGGCACTATCAGAAAAGAGCATGTTTCCGCCATTTTGGCAGTGGCAAAAGGTGGCTTCACTTCTGCTGGCATGGCATTGCGGGAACTTCCACTCCAGCAATTTTTCTTTAATTCTCCTTGGTCGTAGCTTGCCTCGATGCGCGAGGAGCGGGAATCAAGGCCCTCTAGTGGATTCCTTCGACAACAAACGAAGGTTTCAAGATCGCAAGCGCTGTATCCGAAAAAACTTCCCGCCACCTCATTACCAGCTCCTAACGTCGAAACTGAAAGCACGTTTTCAATTTCTTTTCAAGCGTAAGGAAACTCTCTCTTTCGCTTTTTCACATAAAAGAAACGTGCGTAAAGTGTAAGGGAATGTTTCGTAATTTTTATGTAACTAAAAATAACATTTGTTTGAATATATTTTGCCAAATATGGGGAAGAAAACTGTATGAAATCAGCGGTTAATTGTTAATGGTCTTGTGATTCATCAGTGCTACTAAACCACATCGGTAGACAAAACCATATATGCAAAAAGAAAGAAACAATGCTCATTCCCTTAGCTTCTTTTTGGGACGGCTATAAGCTCTTCCATAGTTGAGTACCAAGTACTCTAAATCGTTCAACATTTTTTTCTAAACAGAAAGAAAAAGGCATGGCATAGTTGGGCTGGGGTCCACAGGCTTTCACCGCACACACTCTGGAATTTATGAAGTGTCCTTCAATTTTTTTTTTCATCAATCGTCTTTCACCCAATCTTCCCCCGAACTTCTTTCTGCCTCAGTGCAGTCAGAGTTGCTTGTCCGTCCGAAAACAATTTTTTTTTTAGTTCACAAGGATATGCTATCACGCCGCGGGTACTAACATCTTGGTCTTTCACAATATTTAAGAGCGCGCACGAATAACGTAGAAAAGCTACCCGACAGTTTGTTGAACCCCCGCCAGGCATCGGCCCTCAGCCCGAGAACAGTGTTTACAGCGTGCGTTCCAGTTTCTAACGCGCGCTACACAGGTGAGACGTATGCTACAGTCGCTGTCACCGTGAGAACTGTGTCTCCCACCCCGGGAAGCAAACGTTGCCCCGAAGCAGCAAAAATGCTGTGTCGACCACCGCTGCTCTAACCAGTCTACCGACTCATTACGCATTTAGCGCTGGACAACCGGACCTATGGTGTTTTTTTCTTCTTTTTTTTTTATTGCGTGTAAACAAAGTTTGAGAAGAAGCTGGACTTTGCAAAGCAGGTTAGCAAAAGGTACGCCTCCCGTTCCCTCGGAGGTTGTTTTTGAGAGCTTAGAAAAGTAGGTCAGCTAGGAAACAGGACGAAAAAGAAAGTTCGGATTTTAGGCGACGGGGTGATGAAGGTCAAGCATTCATTGTTTTCTGACTCACTCTGTCTCGGCCATTTCGGCAGCGCTTCGAAAGATGGGCGGCGGGGAAAGGTTTTTCTTCTGTGCTGTTGTTCGCTGTATGAAGACGTTAGACGTGCTGCGTTGCGTAGTGCGGCTAATTCGCTAGGGCCTGTAAATAATAAGAAAAGGTCCGCGAAGTCGAGAAGATGGACAGATTACATCGCGTGCAGGAAAATAGTCCGAAAGCAGCACCTTCAATTAACCTCATTGCCTCCGGAATGGTTATTTGCATTCATTAAAGGAGTTAGACTCGAAGGTAGTATCACGTAGCCTTAATTATTTATGTTTTCATAAATGTTATGTCCATTGGAACTCGCCGAGCGTGTTTTTTGAGACATGAATTGAGAAAGGTGATGATCGTTCTTCGTCACTTGAAATATAATCGCAATAGGAGATAGATCAAAAAGTCAGGACTTTGCCACAAAGGCGAACCAATGAATGCGATAGCAACAAATTGGAAGGTCACAGGAAAATTGGCAAGTAGATCGAAACGTTCCCCGCGTTTCTCATGCGTTTCTCATGCACCCCCCCCCCCAGCCCTCTCTGCGGGGCAAAGTAGGCGTTGGAGATGAGAGCGACTTTGCCACAAAGGTGAAGCAATGAATGCGATAGCAACAAATTGGAAGGTCACGGGAAAATCGGCAAGTAGATCGAAACGTTCCCCGCGTTTCTCATGCACCCCCCTTCCCTCTCTGCGGGGCAAAGTAGGCGTTGGAGATAAGAGCGACTTTGCCACGAAGGTGAAGCAATGAATGCGATAGCAACAAATTGGAAGGTCACGGGAAAATTGGCAAGTAGATCAAAACGTTCCCCGCGTTTCTCATGTGTTTCTCACGCACCCCCCCCCTCTCTCTGCAGGGCAAAGTAGGCGTTGGAGATGAGCGCGCTCCGCCACGTCGTGATGATCTGGCGACGCGCGCTCATTGACCATCTCGCTGGTAAAGCTGAAAACATGATAGTTCCCCCGAGATGCCCATTGCCAGTGGTAAGTGGTAGATATAGATAGCTTGCCGCTTCAACGTTAAAGAAGGTCCTCGTTGCTGCCTATACACCTTTTCACAGGAAGGAAAAAAAAAACCCGCCATGATGGGCTATGCGCGGGAGTACAAAGACTAAGGGCGCAGCGTTGTCAGTGCATTTTCGAGGGGACGCGCCAATTTGCACAGCCCAAGGAAGGCTATGGCGGCGCCCAGGGAGGCGTTTATGAAAAGGTGAATAGTGGCTGACTCCTCGCACTCACGAGCAAGAGGTCGGACGTGCGATTCCGCGTGCTGGCGTCTTTTTCTGGACTAGTTTTCTTTCTTGCATTTTAATATAAATACATACGTATACGTACAGGTTGAATTACCTTCACGCTGGCAGAAAAAATCCAGCCGAGAGTGTACATATAATGGCTATCACAATAAAAATGATATCTAGAGTTTAATGTCCCAAAACCACGATTAGAATAATACCAACTACTGAGCAGCCGGGCAGGTGAGAACCGTTGGACAAATGTGTGGTTGACCGTTACTGTGGACAAATGTGTGGTTGACCGATGTCATAAACCATATGAACGCCGTGGTAATGATAGTAAGCACCATAATATAAATTATCGCACAAAATCGCGATAAGAAACGTACAATTCCTCCCCGACCCCCCCCCCCCCAAAAAAAAAAAACGTCATTGAATAGAGCTACTTGGCAGGGATCTCCCACAAAGGATGAAGCGTCCGTGTATGCTTGTCTTAATTTATTTCACGGTCAATTAGCATCGCATACGCACTGCTCAACTTTCATTTTGACGCGTTGATTACGCAGTAAGGCTCATTGACGTACATTCCTCGCCCTGTTTTTTTTTTTTTTTTTCAATGTGCGACATGCTAGCGATTTTGCAAGCACAGAACTTTCCTCTGCTCCGTTGCCAAAATAACGGCGCGTGGAAGAGAGCGCCAGCTGGTAGGTCTAGTGTCCAAGCTGGCGGAGGGATGGCGCCACGGTAGTTGTTGCAAAGAGTCGCGCGTCCGCTCACCTTTGGTTACAGTCCGGTTGTGTTTTGGAGGTCAAGAGCGTTTCACGCCTTGCGCATTCGTGTCGCGTGGATTTGTTTGCTTTTAGGGGCGAAATACCACAGGATCTCAGCTTGTCGGCGTGTCATGTCGTCACGGTCAAAAGGGGGGGGGGGGGGCGTAAATGCCACAACTTGTCACCAGTTTATAGAATGCATATTAAGGGTTAAATGACCGTCGTTACAACAACCTTGGAAGAGAATAGCGCTTTGAGATGGGCAATAGTGCGAGTGCAGTTTAAAAGGCTACGTCTACTTAGGACAGGTAATAAACGTGGAGCTGAACCATATATTGAAATAACCAGAAGAATAAGAATGGGGTGGGGAACATTCGGCAAACACTCTCAAGTCATGGCCGGTAGATTGTCACTATTCCTCAAGAGGAAGGCATGTAACAGCTGCACCTTGCCGGTACTTACCTACGGAGCAGAAACCTGGAGGCTCACAAAGAGGGTTCAGCTTAAATTGAGGACGACGCAGCGAGCGATGGAAAGGAAAATGGTAGGTGTAACCTTAAAAGAAAAGAAGAGAGCAGCGTGGATCAGGGAAGAAAGTGGGGTTAACGACATCATAGTTGAAATCAAGAAGAGGAAATGGACATGGACCGGGCATGTAGCGCGTAGGTAGGATAACCGCTGATCATTAGGGGCAACTAACCGAGATTCCCAGAGAAGGCAAGCAGGTTAAGCTGAGACAGAAAGTCAGGTGAACAGATGAGATTAGGAAGTTTGCGGGTATAAAGTGGCAGCAGCAAGCAGAGGACTGAGTTGACCTGCGGATCATGGGAGAGGTCTATGTCCTGGAGTGGACGTAGTCATAATGATGATGATGATGACGACGACTGTCGTTACTGATTCATGCACTCTGTTTGGCTAGGCAGTGGTGACATAATCCTCGAGGAAATTTACCCAGGCTCTCAAGTTTCTTATCTAGAACCAGACACAAACGTGCATTTCTACGGCGAAGTCGTCGGTTTGAAGCACCTCTTCTTGAAGCATATTTGCAAAGTGGTAGTCCGTTGGAAGACAGGTGGTGGGCAAAGCAGCATGGAGCAGAGCTTTCACTCCGGCAAACAACAGTGTATGATGCATGCCCAGGTGTTTCTCTCCCCAGGTTACAGGTTTGTGGAGTTCAAACACGCTTCCCTACATATCCCTTCACCAATTTTTTTTTTCCACGCACAGGATGGGTTGATAGTCCCTCATACACTCATATGACTACAGGACCTTCCTCTAAACTGCTCGCATTGGAAGTCTACACTTGTGGCATTATATAAGCTGAGCTTAAAGACGCTGTGTTAAATTGGCCAAGAGTGTAATGAAATCAAGAGCAAACAAGTAATTCGATATAAACACAAATTAGATATCTGGAAAAAGATCTCAGCAATTCAAGCACAGAAATAACTAGCAACCATAAGTTTACTAAACATTCTAAGGCTTTTTAAAATCTTGAACGATTAACGATTGAACAATCACGCACTTCTAAATCATTAGTTTTAGAGGTTGATGTTGTCCCGTCAAGCATACGCTTAAACCTCCTAGAAGATCTGTTACTAGAATCTTGACTTTACTATGTCGCTCGGTTATACCTAAATGATTTGAGCAATCATTACTATTCTTTACCTTATATATATATATATATATATATATATATATATATATATATATATATATATATATTGCTGCAGAACCTTTTGATAAGGAGTAGCCCAGGTAATATGGATCTCCATCGACCTCTACACAGCGAAGTTGATAGAACAGAACAGAACAGAACCAACTCTTATGAATGAAATTGATATCTTGCTGTTTCCTGCATTTCTTTGTTTTTTCTGGCTTCTCATCTATTGCCCAGTTTTTTGTTTCTCGTGGTTGCTGTACTTGTTGCTTTTTTTGTGGTTAAGTGATTCTCGCACAAATATTTTCGTTTCGTCTTGGATGCACATCGTGTCTGCGTCTACCCTAACTTTGCCGTCTTCAGTAAACTTGACAGAGTCATGTAACTTGTCCGCCGCTCTTCAGTGGGTAGTTATCTCTTCAGGACACCCAACGTAACAGCTTTTATTCCCTCCACATTGTAATAAAAACAAAGAAAGAATACAGATCTGATTCGTCAAGAAACCAAGCCAGGAGGCCCCCCGAAATGAATATAAGAAAATTTTCATATCTGCTCGAATTTGCGTCAAGCTCGAGTTTTACGAGACTTTTTGCCTTTGATAAGCGATGATAGATGGTTAAAAAAGATTTAGTAAGCCAAATTTTGGATGTTTGCGGTATCAAGCAATGAACCTTATGGTCTCCTAAGGAGCCGAAGCCAAGATCTTCTGGCATTTGAAGGAATGCAGAGTACAAGCTTTCAAACTCCTTGCGGTGCCTTCACTTAAACATTCTTCTCTTATAAAATATTTCTAAGCGTTGACCCGTAATCGGTAAAACCGTCAGAAGCAAGTCAATGATTGTCTACTTGAGAGTTTCCGCGGTTTTGTTTATTGTGATTTCATTTTCAATTATGTATTTTTCCGTCCAACCTTATAAAGTGCCAATAGAAATCGAGACACATCCTGCGGTTCAGGTAGCTCTATTTATACCGACCCCCCCCCCCCCCCCCCCCAATATCTTCAATTTTTATTGACAGAAAAATTAAAATTATACTCTGTTCGATAACACCTTTTCTGCCGAAAGATTCGGTTTCCTTGCCCGAGTGAAGATTGTCGCGAGGAAATAGAACAATGCTTCTCTTTTTGGACCTCAGTGAGAAAAACATCCCAATATCTTCGCAAGTCTTGCCGATCATAGAGTTTCTTATTCAGCAACCATACTAAGCAGTGGTATAGTAGACGGATTTTCCTGCAGGTCATCGTGCTTGCAGACTTCGAACGCACTTTTATATATTCGTTTATTTTAGTGTTTTCGCATTTCTCTTAAAAAAAAAGTATGAATCATTCTCAACTTCGCGAACTGATTTGAATTCGTGAGACTGAAAGGTTAAATTGGTGCAGTGCAACTGCTCAGCCTTCGTTGAACTTCCTCTTGCGGCAGAGAGGATGGAGGTCAGGCGAAGGAAAACGGAGCCAGAAAAAGGAAGACTACGCAAATTTTTGTCCACCATTTCGACGCTGACTGAAGCGATGATCGTTGCAGCTTCCATAGACACTAGCGCCAGAGTTGCCTCTGTGTAAGTATTGGAGGAAACTGTATACTGCAGATCTTCTGGACCAGTCAACGTTGACGAGATGACGAATGCGATGACGGTACGACAGATATTGAAAATAGGCACTTTATAATATTGAGTTTCCCTATATTAACTAGAGGGTACAATAGCGCTGCTATCGTTCATAGACCATGGGAATGATGGGTAGTGCACGAATTTGCCTACTCTTCGTGCTTGCGGACATTGAACACACCTGTTGCGTTTTTTCAGTGCTCTGTTTTGGTTTTACTTCGAGCGAAAAAATGGACCCTTGTGAACTTCGTGACCCCGATTTCAATTGGTGAGCCTGAAAGGTGCTGAAGTTCAACTGCTGAATATTTGCCGATCGTTGTTTTGCGACATAACACCTCTGCACCACTCGAAGCCAAACAGATCCGATAGAATGACGATTAGACAAATCCATGTACTACCCATCATTCCCATGCTGGCGGAAACGCCATGCGTTGTAGCTCCCATAGACAAGAGTGCCGGAGTTTCCTCTGGTGTATTTATTGGAAACTATGGCCATGGGCGTAGCGCTTGAGTTCCCCTTAGTACATTCACAGGAATCTCCAAATGACCAATACAGTTGGCGGGGATGTGAAACTACAATTTTTTTTCGGAGGTGGGCGGATGGGTTGGGGGGGCTCACCATGTTTTTGTACGTCCGTGCGTTTGTTCGTATGTGTACGCGTACATAATATATGTAAACGTAAAAAAAAACTGTTTCTGGAGCCCCCCCCCCCCCCCTGAATAACCGGCTACGACAGTGACAGTTGACCATGAAAAAAAAAAGTTCTGAGATAGTTACGATGGGAAGTGCTTCTACGACGTGCGTAAAGGTTCTCTCGCAATGCATTTTAAGCTTTACCACCACTATCGTGAATGGACGAAAAAAAAAAAACCACGAACAAATTTCTAAATGTAAGTTCTGACCGTCTAAGTCTGTCCTTTTGCACCGCAGGCGAGACACCAATTTTATGTCTTAAAATGGTTGGTTATCGCTCACACCATTCTTTCTCCTCGTGCATCCAACGACGCCATCTTCGTACAACTACCGTCAAAATTATAGCCTAACTGAACTAAGTCGAAACACATTTACATTGTTTTCGAGCGACGCGGGTGCACGTTTTTAACTAATAGGAATCCGTGAGCTAACGCAGCGTGTCGGGGTCGGTGAGAATTCCGCGTACAAACAGAGCTTAGAGGTCACTTTGATGTCGCGTGAATCGGGCGTGGTACCGCGGATGACATTCTGAGTTCCCATGTTCAGTAAGAAGCAATAATAATAATTTGACGCGTAACTGGGTTGCAAAAAAAGACCAAAAGGCCGCTTGCAGACGACGCCATTGTCCGGCAGACGACGGCGTTTCTCGAAAGCAGACGACAGAGGCCGGCCGTGTGGGTCTGCGTCTTCCTCCCTCTTTGTGAAGACGCGTTGTGCTCGTGTTGGCCGCAATAAAAAAAAAAAAACGCGGTGCATTATTTAGTACGAGCGCTAGGTGTCTCTGCACGACCCGGGATGACGCCTAGTGGCGAGCCCTGCGTAATTAATGTCCCGCCCGCTAACTGGGTTAAGGCGCTTGCGAAGCGAGAGATTTCTGGCACGCGGGAAGTCAAGGTGGAAGACCTCTGACCTCCGCGCCGGGCGCCATTTTTATTCCCGCCCGACGGGCACTTGACCGGCTGGTAAGAGTGCTGCTGCAGGTGCTGCGATGGCAACATCAGTGGTCGCGGAAGGATGGCGAGACGTCTTATTTCAGCCTTGGCGAGAATTTTAAATCTGGATGTACATGTGTAGGGGCTGGTAAATTACGTAGGCGCCAGTTTGCGAATTTAGGCTCAGCTTACTAGGTCCCGACTCGTGGGCAGTAATGAAAGGTCACGTGTTTCGTATCGCTCGCTGCACACTCACCAAGATAGTAGTGAGAATGTCTAGCGTTAAAAATAGGTGTAACATTATAAATATATTTATTGCGAGGATGAAATTGAGGAAGTATGTAGTCGTAAAACAGGGAAAAGTTTCGTGAGAATGCTGCACGGATGGTCTGCCCATGTTCTTTAGTGGTTCCCGCAGATGCACCACTCAACGGTGAAAATGTACCTGGCTGGTCATCGCCAGCTATGACCGCTAGATACATTTGCGACATTACGCAAACCCCTGCTTGAATTGATATGCCACACATCTTAATACACACATTCACACATGCCTTAGGGGAAATTTTTATGTAAGATGAAATATATAACCGACTCAATCAGTGTGTCCGGCGACATCGACCATGGACTCTCCGAGTATTGCCTTCAGACGGACATATAGGTTGTGTAGCATGCAGATGATAATATAATAATGTTGTGGCATAAGACAGAGAGAGAGATACAGATGCAAGGAAATGCTGCGAGGTCAACCAGACGCACATCCGGTTTCCTACCCTGCACTGGGGAAGGGATGAAGGGGGAAAAGATGTTGCAGAGAGATAAGAAAGGTTCACACAATCACGAGCACACTCGGGGGAGCACACAAAGTCTACAAGCGGTCGCTCGGGTTTGTTGTCTTCAAGTAATGTAGGAGTATTTTAGCCGCTTTCTGCGCAATCGAGGCAGACGTGCAAGGTCACAGAATCTTCTGCACAAAATTTGAACATAACCAAGCGTTTTGAAACGAACAGAACCGTATTGCGACGAGAATAGTCGATCAAACAAGAAATATTAGTCGTGAAGTCAGTGTGATGGGAAGACGAGAAATGGCAATCAATGCTCAGCTGTAGGTAAGCAAACAGAAATCGGAGCCCACTCAGATTCAACCCAATCAAACCTTTCCCGGAGCGTACTCACCGGCGGACTCAAGATTCACTCAAATATTACTCACTCGGACTCGCTCCGCCTCCCACTCCCGTCTGTTTGAGTCTGGTACAAGTGGGTCGACTCAGGTGTCAGTTTGCCGACCAATGCTCAGAGTGACAAGCGATGCTAGCTTCCGCGCTTGTGATGCACTTCAAGGTGTGAAAACCGAGAAGCAACGAAGGGTCTCATTTTTTTACACCTTGCAGCGCATCACAATCATGAGGACGTGCCAACTAGCCACTGTCACCACCTTTTTAGCTATTTATTTTTTATTCACACATATTGTCATACAAATTACTGGGTATTGTATTCTACCAGAGAAGCGCCGTGCTAAGGACGTACTTTTTTTGGACGTTAAACCCTACACAACAATCAGACAGGACGTACATTTGACGTACATCGCCGAACGATAGTTTACTCAATTTTCTGCAACTTTTGCGGAAGTGCTGTTGGCGTGTCCCTAGTCGACTGGCAACCTAACACAGCTTGAGACCGCGGTAAACAGAGGGTTAGAATCCCGAATCAAAGTATTTTGCGGAAAAAGACGAGGACGACAGCTTGAGAAAGCACCAGCGATCGCGAATCATCAACTTGCCCAATCACGCAGCTGGATTAGTTCTATAATTCTGTCCGCATCGGTGGTGTCATGCACGGTGTGAACGCAACAATATCGATACGCTACGACCTCCCATGTGTGTTTGTATAAGTTATAGGGCGTTTGAGTTTCGCTTTCTAGACTAGAACGCCATAACGTAATCGGGCCCTGTTGGCACCGCCGTCTCAGTACCCTTACGAAAATCAGATATATGAACCTACGTAAACCCTATATATGACTACATCAAGAATTGGGCATATTGGGCTATATATCAATGGCCCCATATATGGGTCTCAAATGGCCGGACATGCCCTATGCCTGATGTAGTCATATATGAGCCTTATAAAGCCTGATATGCCAAATTCCTGGTTTACCCATAAAGACACACACGACAAAGCTTATATATGGCTTAATACAAAATTATCCATACATGAGTATATATGGCTTTATATGGGTACCATGAGATTTAGCGGCGAATAGATCATTACTATATATGAATTCAGGTTGTGTCGCCAGTTTAAATTATAGCTCTACAAATCATTCTACAGTTAGAAATATTGCCGCAGTCCTTGTTAAAAGTCTCCAGTCACCGTCATGTACAAAACAAAAGTTGTACCCTCAAAACACTCTTGTTCAAAATAGACTATTTTATGCATGGGTTTCAGTCCCGCCATATCGGGCTGTTGACCTTAGTGCTTCCCCTGCCGCGTTGGTATAATGACTAAGCTACTCGGCTGCGGACCTGGAGGTTGCGGGATCGAATCCCGGCTGCGGTGGCTGCATTTTCGATGGAGGCGGAAATGCTGTAGGCCCTCGTGCTCAGACTTGAATGCACGTTAAAGAGCCGCAGGTGCTCTAAATTTCCGGAGCCCTCCACTACGGCGTCTCTCATAATCATCTGGTGGTTTTGGGACGCTAAACCCCACATACCAATCAAAACTTAGTCCTTCGCAACTTTACCGACAAAACTGACAGTGCTGTGGTAGACGCGAACGCATAACACGGTTGGTCTGGTGCATAAGATGCTCATGTGTTATGAATTCACGTCGCAAGGCACAAAAACATAATAGCATCAGCATAGCAGCTTAATATGGTGGCGCCTATTAGTCTTAGGTAAAATAGTCTGTAGCCAGCTTTGCTTCAGTTGCCGGTGGACACCAGAGCCGGGCAGCAAGGAAAGGAGCGCCTGTGCACGTAATGATAGTCGCTTAAAACTATCATATACTGCCTACTGCAAGCACAGTGTCGAGGTGACCATGGCCTACACGGAGTCCTTCTTATTGCCAATCAGCGAAGGGCCCATAATATGCATCCGTAAGGCTACACCCTTGACTACGCCGCAGAAGGCTTACTTCACTTATGCTTCTGAGGGGCAAAGCTCCTTAAGGCGGCACCCGTTCGTCTCTCGTATTAGTGCGTAACATGTCTTACGCTTTGACCTGTAAGGTGGCGCCGGTGGGAGATTTCTCCTGTGCGTTGTTGAACAATAAAAAATTCGCAGCGTGAGCGTTAACATAAAGCCGAATTCTCCTGTCTCTCATTCCCTATTAGCAGCCATTGGCATGTACATTGAGCCCTATCTGACAAGAAAGGGTTGCTACGTTACACTCGCTGGGCGTAACCTCCTTGGTTTCAGAAAGGTTTAGTGAGCGTTGGGCCACAGTGCCATGAATACAGTGAACTAGTATATACCATGAACTCGAAGTGGTTAAAGGTGGGAAGTAGACACGAAGCGTAAGCCTAAGAAAGTGTGCGTGTGCCACCTCTCGTTTAGTCCTTGGAATGTCCGCTGAATAACGGTGCTCTTCGACTACCTCTTCGACGTATGCGGCGCATATGATGAAAAGATGCGGGATGGTGGTACTCGGAGTATTGACTAGATGGACGAACGGACAAACAGATAGATGCATGGACGGACGCACGGATGGCTGCACGGACGGATGGACGCATAGACCGACGTAGGGGCGGATGCATGGACGAACGCAGGGACGGACGCACGAACAGACGCACGCACGGATGAGCGGATGGATGCACGGACGGTCAAACAGACGCGCGCATGGACGGACGGAAGCACGAACGAATGGACGGACGGATGCTTCGCCCCACTCTCCATCATTCACTCCGTAGATGTGCTGTCATTTTTTTCTGCTGCAGGAAATTAAATATATCTGAGTGCTTTGTACAGGGTCGGCCTTTTCGAGTAAATCCCTTACCCGTACTGCAATGCACATGTCTCGAATTCAACGCTTCTGCCAAACGACATTACATGCATTAAGGAAGATCCCCCCCCACTACATGTCATTTGTGAAATGTTTTTTTTTTGTTTCGAAGTCTGTTCCTAATAATAACATGATCCCGTTGTGCAACACCTGTCGCCATGCAGAAGGGACGGATGACAAACACACTCGAGTCAAAGTTTATTATTATTTATCTGTTTGAATCTATCTCAAGTTTCACTTATGGACAGCGCTTATTTTACGTTCACAACCAACGACACCGACGCCGAGGCCGGAACCTCCGCGCAACGAGCTCTTCAACGCTATCGCGTTGAAATTCCGAGCCCCTTTCCCGCTCGTTTGAAACGTTCAGTTCTACTTCCCGAGTACTGTATAAGCTTGCCGGGCGAAACCACAAAACGGGGAGCGCGTCTGCACGTCGACGTTGGCGCTTTCGATTGGATTGGATTGGATAAACTTTTATTTGGTCCTCCAAAACACAGATCACTGAAGACAATGCGCCATATTAGCGCGGTAGCTTCTGTTCACGCTTGGTGGCGCAGCGCGAGCGTCGATATATGGAGCAAATAACGACGCACGCACCACACCGACCCCGACGTTTTCACCAAGGCGCCCTAACACAGCGCGGAAAGTGAGTGAGTGAGATGCAAGCACCTTTATAAAGCAACAAAACGCGACGCTAGGCGTACGCCTAGCGCGAACACGAATAGAAGGAGAGTCGGGGAGGGAGAAATAAAAAGCCTAGCGGCCATTTCTACCGGACGCTTCATGCTCTGATTGGGACTCGGACGGTGGCCGTCCAGAAAAAGGAATCTTTGACTAGAAGCGTGCTCCACATATAGTCCGAGTAGTGGCCGACTCGTGTTATATATACAGTCGCGGAGATATACGGCTGGAACATTGCGCTCGACTTCTGCGTACCGCATTTTCTAGGTTATAAGCCAACGGGCGTCAAGAAAAAGGTTGCTCTGGTTGTCGTAAAAGCGTCACCTGCCCTTTCGCGACGAACTGGAAATTTACGGTGCGGGAGCTCGCTCGTTCCTTCCACCAGTAGTAATTTTCTTTTTTGCGCAGTTTGAACCCCCCGAAAAGGTGTATACAAAGTAGCCCGCCAAGATATACGACTAGTGACAGTCTACCAAGATGTGCGACTAGCGAAGCTACTTATCGGGGATGAAGTCCGTGCTAAAAAAAAAGTACTGACTATGTCTGGAAACCGTGAAGCACTTCTTTCATAAAGCAATCGCAATGAACGACATACCGTTGAGATGTGTGCGTTTTAAATCAGTTAACTCCCGTCCGCTGCCAGAAGTAACCATTGAGAAGTGAACACGTCTTTAAGTAAAAAGAAGGTAAAGCCAAAAAAATGCCGCCATATCCACGAAGTGAATGATGATGAGTGGGCGAAGCTCCGGAGGTAAACCTGGTAAACCATGAATCCTCCGTACATTTTGCCCACTCGATTTTATTGCAACGCTCCCCCTAGCGTACGTCGCCGCACTATATCGAACGATGACACGCGCCATATGTGGCATCATTCCTATTTTATAACACCTCGCATCTTTCATAATCAACTACACGTACCGCCGTCTAGTTTATAACATCTTGCATCTTTTGGACGGACGGATGGACGGATGGATGGATGGATGGACAAACGGACGGACGGACGGACGGACGGATGGATGGACGGACGGATGGACGGATGGATATGGCTGTACCCTTTAGATCGGGCGGTGGCTAGCGTAATACTTAGAACTGAACGAGAGGTGGCTACATACAGGGGACGCACAGCCCACGCCTTAAGGAGCTTCGCTCCTAAAAGGACGTTGGCGATTGATTGATTGATTGATTGATTGGTTCATTGATATGTGGGGCTTAACATCCCAAAACCACCATATGATTATGAGAGACGCCGTAGTGGAGGGCTCCGGAAATTTCGACCACCGGGGGTTATTTAACCTGCGCCCAAGCCCCGCCGCGGTGGTCTAGTGGCTAAGGTACTCGGCTGCTGACCCGCAGGTCGCGGGTTCGATTCCCGGCTGCGGCGGCTGCATTTCCGATGGAGGCGGAAATGTTGTAGGCCCGTGTACTCAGATTTGGGTGCACGTTAAAGAACCCCAGGTGGTCAAAATTTTCGGAGCCCTCCACTACGGCGTCTCTCATAATCAAATGGTGGTTTTGGGACGTTAAACCCCACAAATCAATAACCTGCGCCCAAATCTGAGCACACGGGCCTACAGTATTTCAGCCCCCATCGAAAATGCAGCCGCCGCAGCCGGGATTCGATCCCGCGACCTGCGGGTCAGCAGCCGAGTACCTTAGCCACTAGACCACCGCGGCGGGGCAGGGCATCGGCGAAGCGAGGACATGAACTGGCAGACACGGGCGCCAACTAAGAATAATCAGTGGAGGTTTACGTCCCAAGAGAACGATATATTATGAGAGACGCCGTACTGGAGGGCTCCGGGAATTTCGACCGTCTGATGTTATTTTAACGTGCGCTGACGTCACACACCACGCGGACTATACCACTTGGCCTCCTTGTTCTTGGTCTGTAATTGCCTTTGTGTGTCCTTATTCGACCCCCCTCCTTATGTAATACCCCGTCAGGGGCCCTTAAGGGAAAATAAGTGATGATGATGATGATAATGATGATG
This sequence comes from Rhipicephalus microplus, assembly GCF_013339725.1. Classification (NCBI taxonomy): domain Eukaryota; kingdom Metazoa; phylum Arthropoda; class Arachnida; order Ixodida; family Ixodidae; genus Rhipicephalus; species Rhipicephalus microplus. Next base: position 213,368,784 of record NC_051167.1, on the reverse strand, counting down.
CTGATGACACCGATGGCCGGGATCGAACCTGCGACTTTCAGGTTAGCAGGCGAGCTATAGCCACTCATCCACCAAGTAAGACAGGGGTGCCAACTTCCAACTGTTTATACTGAAGAAATCTGCTTTCCCGTTTGTTTGTTTTTTTCTCCTTATGTGTGACCCAAGTAGCGCAGAAACAGGCCCTGATGTACACATCGCACGTCGTCGCATCTATACAAGCCACGAAAACCCTGTGGCAGTTAGTTTTATGGCGAAAACATACCTGTAGACGCGATCATAGGTGAGTTCAATCAAGAAGGGGGAGGGGGCGTATACTCTGTCAAAGAAATGCTGGAACGTCATGTGCCGACATGAATCGATAAAATAAAATAATTCAAACGAATCATGCTTTGAATATCTCCCTGTACTGCTCTCCTTCTCGAATATTCTACTGTCTCGCTTACTTCCACGTCCTTCACTCCCCCCCCCCCCACACACACACTACGCGGCACCACCTGCTCCTCTATACGGTGCATAAATGAGGGCTTTGTCCTCTACGGGCAGTGTGCAGGGTAGCATACCAGATCATTTACTTCGAAGTACCCCCAGCACACCACATGCGCACACTTCTTTTCAATCCACTGTTGCTTCTCATTTATTCTTAAAAGTTGATCTGCATTGTAAGAACTGCCCTTCCTTAAAGGGACGAAAATTGCAACGAAATTGATTTCACTCCGAGTAGACTGAGCCGGATTTTGCATTGTGTTTTATTATGCGTTTTGTGTGTCTACGTGGATATGGTATATCACATAACCCGCGCTTGAAGCTAACACGCATGAACACGTTTACTGAGTTATCCACGGATCCTAAAACTGCAGGGATTGAAGAGTGCGGCGAACGCAAGGAACTTGCAAGAAAATCGCATCGAGGCCCCTGAATGCCGTTTTGAGAGCAGCGCCACTCGTAGCCCACGTGCGTTAACTCGTTATGTGTTTATCACTGTATATGTCATAGTCACTCACCGCCCAGCGCCTGGAGTGGCCTGTCAGGCGAAAAGGCAGACAAACATCTCCGGCTCTTCAAATAATATATATATATATATATATATATATATATATATATATATATAATATATATATATATATATATATATATATTTATTGCGTCTTTAAAGGCCCGAGGGAATCACATAAGGGGGGAGGGCAACAAATACACTGTGAGGGTTTACAATTTAATGTGAACAAATTATTATAACCAATACAATTCTAAATACGCATATTGTAGTTTGGTCAAGAACGGCAACAAGAACTAATTAAACAATAAAAAAACGAAACGTTTGACTGGGAGTTCAAACAACATGCCAAAAAATTATACATACAGCACGCTGGTAGGATATATCTACAGCCATGTGTTATTGGGTGGAATCAAAGTGGGATTCCAATTTTGCGCGGAATGATGTGCGGTCATGTGTGGCAACTATGGAGTCCGGGAGGCGATTGCAAAGTGTGATTGCTTGGGGGGAAAAGGAGTCGTTCATTGCAGATGTACGGCCTTTGATTGGTGCAATGGGGATGGGATGGTTAATGCGAGAAGAAGCTCTGTTAGGGGGATGTAAAAGTTCGTGTCTTGATTTCGGGCGGAAAAAGAATCTTTCTCTCGTATTCACTCCTCCACCCTTCCCATGTTCGTCCTGATCGCGTCTCTGGAAAGCAGTTAAAACGTGACATTCCACCACATCTTTGATTATAAATCGAAGCCCGCAAAGAAGGTCGTACGAGAGGCAACACACTTTGAACAACGACTGTTCCAGTAGCTATGCGGAGGCACAACAAGCTGACGGGTGGCTAATGGAGGGGAAAACGCGGTAAACGCACGCTCCATAAAGGCCCGCTTCCATAAAGGCTCGGTCGGAGTAAAAGAAATGATAGCTTCGCGCCGCGCGCGAAAAGGGGCGATTATAGTTTAGCGCTATGCTCGCGTCCACTGCTGCAGCTCTGCACCGTTCCGCGCACTTGGCGAGTTTTTTTCCTTTTCTCGACATCTTCTCCTCTGCTTCAGCTCTCTCTTCTCTAAGTTCGGGTTGAGCTTGCGTTTGCGTTACTAATCAGCACTGGAAGGAGGCACGATTTAACCGCTTCTCGTTACCTCTGCGCGTGCGCGCTAAAAACACACAAAAACACACAAAAAAAACGTGGCCATATCTTCTACCGTAACGTACACGAAGTGAGCTCCATTCGACATGCCAGAAAGAAAGAAAAAAGAAAGAGGTGCAGATATTCTTACACATACAGCGCAGGGAGATTTAGCTACGAGTCGTTCGATCGTTTTGTCGCATGTGCCGTGTCGGCGCCAAGTCGACACGGTTCCATTTTTTTTTGTCTATTCACCGAAGCGTGGGAAAGCCGATCGGCTTTGTTTTCTGGTTCGAAGTTTCGCGAGATTTCGGGTGCTCACCTTCGGAAGGCGCTCCAGTCCTGATACCGCTGTCGGTTACAAATTTCCCCGTTTACGGTTCTGTTTTGGATTGATGGCTGCGGTTATACGGTGCTCGCCTGCTGACCCAAAGGTTGTGGGTTCGATTCCGGTCGCGGCGGTTGCATTTCGATGCAAGCGAAATGGGAGAGGCCCGGGTGCTTTGCCATATCAGTGCACGTCAAGTGATGACCCCAGCTGGTCGAAATTTCTCGAGCCATCCGCTATGACATCCTCCCCTGGTTTCGGGACGTACAACTCTGTATATTATTTTATTACTATTAGTATCCTTACCGGGCATTAGGACGAATGATTTTTTCTGTTTCGTCGGGAGGTGAAGTCGTCAACGTGGCCATGCAAGACCACTTGCATCTGCAACACCCCCATAGTGCCTATGAGTTTATCTGGGACACACGTTCTCTCGGTTCAAACGAGGCAGCAGTTCAGGAAAGGATGGCGGCTTGAAGAGGGAATTGAAATCCTTGAACGCGGTTCGTTGTCGGAACCAACGTTTCTACAGGTGGGTTTTGTCTTCGTCGACGTTCTTTGAAGAAAACAAGGCCACTCGTTGGAACGTGATCTCGTATGGCATCCGCTGTTCAATGATTTCTTGTTCGTTGTTTTGTCTTTGCAAAAACAGAATGACAATATGAAAGCGTCCGAGACGGCGGTAGCCGGATTGCTTCCGTAAAGTAGTTCATATGCCCTGACATCGTGTGGCCAAGTCATGCAGAGATTGACCCCGTATGCAGCAACAGTGTTAAATTTGAGATATTCATTAGAGACAAGTTATCAAGTGCGCGGGTGACACCTTTCATTATACATTAAAGTGCAGTTTATGATGATGAAGTGGGAGCGTGCAGTTCAAAGATGTCACTTTCGCTCGGAGCCACGTAGTTTACCACCGGTGTAAGGAAAAGATCTAAGCGAGGCAGGCGATGAGACGGGCAACCAATGGACGAGCCGTGCGACGGGCATGCCGCAGCAGCAGACGACGCGCGAGCGGAACAGACGACAGCCGTGCGAAACGCTCCCATAAAGTTGGGAAGACCGGCGGACGACAGCATGCCGCGTATTGAACACGAACTGTGCACGTTTATTTCGATTGCGCTTGCGGATGCGGTGTACTTTTACGTCCGAACCTGCACAAAAACTGGGAGGGATGGGGGGGAGGTCAGTTCGACATGTTTACGACAGTCGGAATGGCGCACGAGGTATACACTCCGGACAAAAGGAAGGTATGAAAGCGGAGGGGAAGAGACTACTGGTTGGAGGTCACACTGGCGTGCTATATGTGCTCAGATCGGAGAAGGGCGATAGAAAAACTGTCCCAGCGGCAACTCTCCCATGCGGCGACCGAAGTTTATAATGCAGTTCCGGCGTCGGAAAGGGGAGATTCGTGCATTATCCCTCCGCATCTTACTGTCCGCTCACCGCGGAATTCGACGGTGTCGGTAAGCCTTTGTGCTCGATTCCGTGTCGGCGCCATTTCGCCGCCCTATCTTTCCGTCGAAAAGCGGTGACACGTGGCCCTTGAAAAAGGAGAGCAGGCGAGTCTGAAAGGCAGACGACATGCACCCCTAAACAAAGAAAGCAGACGACTCTTTTCCTGCTAGAGAAAGTGGCAGACGACAACTGCGGGGGACATATATACGTAACACGCTTGTAGAAAAGCCGTCGTCGACGGCCTTGAAAGAGGAATCGTCCATTTACGGGTGTCACGGACATCCGCCTGTGGTGAAAAAAAGCTGTCCACTCCGCCCACGACGCCACAATGGGCGTCTAGATTATGAAAAAGCCGTTAGTCGTAATCGGTCCTTCCTGGTACTCTCCCCAGTTTACGATGTGAACGACACGTTATGCTCGCGCGTGGCCCGAGTTTCTGTGCAGCCGCTCTGGCATCAGTTGTGGGAGAGGAACCCTTCTTTTCTGAACCGCTGCCACGACTTCGCGGCCACCCGCTGTTTTTAAAGCGTGTATCTCTCTTTGTAAAGAGGGCCGTTTCTTGCTGAGAACATGGGCTGCTGCTGGTATCGCGTAACTCAGAACCGGCAAAGATTGAGTATCGTCGTCGTAATTCGGGAGCCACCATAAGACACGAGAAAGGGGCTTTCGACGGTGCGATGGACGCACAGTTGCGATCGCCGTGAAAGAAAACTAATCGACATCGGCGTCGACTTTAGCAAGGCAACGGATTAATATGAACTGGGACCGAAGTGATCGTGTTTTTTTTTTGTATGATTACTGCTGAGGCATGGACACGTGTATGACGCCTTCATGTGCAAGTGGAGTCATCCGGCTTGAACATTTGTCGTCAGAACACATTTCAGCATGGCGGATGCGTTAAGTCCACTATTGCCACTCCAGTATATACGTCGGCATTTCCTTACGTCTAGCTCACGGCCGCAAACGGGTCATCCTACGTGAATTGATAAGACTCCCACAGCTCCTTCATAAGGGTTGCGAACTCTTGGATGTTTGTCCTCTCGACATGAATGCTGTGACCGTAACCAAGGTACATGAAGCATGCAGACCTCACTTTTTACATCAGGGAAACACATTTCAGTGTTTCGCAGGAAAAGGTTGTCGTTGAAAACGTTTGTAAAGAGGCTCTACAGACGAAATTAGCTTTTTTTTTTTCGCATTACTGAAGTACAATTGCGCAATCCCGAAAATTGTACTTTTGCCACAAGACGACACTTCATAAGCGTGCAAACGTGCGCAACGAAAATGCGGGTGGAGACGTCACCTTGAGATTCGCGCACCGTGACGTCATAGATTTTGACGGCGTATACCAGGTCGTGTATGTAGTTGGAAATCGGTTAAAGTGAAGTACATTATTATCTGTGGGAGGTCGTAGAACAAACACACTAAGTTTCAGCAAATTTCATATAGCTAATGCATCGAAAGTACGAAAAATGCATTTTGAAATCAGTCATGGCAAAGGCGCAGAAATCACCGCCAATGCCGCGACTGATTTCGGCGCGAAACTTAAAACGAAACTCTAACCTTGATTTTCCCTTCTAGTTATGGAATTTCGATGGTGAAACTGGTAATATCAGAGTTTTCAGAGCACAGTTTATCAATATAAAGTAAGTCATTGTTTCCATTTAGTGTCCCTAACATGCCAGCATGCATTGATTTGTACGTTAGATGTGGATTTCCAACGGGTGTCAGCGACTCGTGAAGTAGCACGTGCGTCATCAGTCCAGCATATGCGAGGACGTCCCTACCACAAGGAACAAGTCGTTCGAACGATCCAGTTTACGGTGGACCAGCTATCATGTACAGCTGTGCCCTGTAACATCTGCTCACGTTAAGTGACCCTCCGAGGTGGCTTTAAAATCGCGACCGTTGAGACCATTCGCACTCGGCAATTTCGCTCCCATATGCATCCATGCTCCAGAGTTCAACGTCCTCCAGGCACCCGGCTTCGTTTCTGTACGCACATGCGGTGCCAGTCGAAAGTCAGGTGCAATGCAAGAGTCAAGACTTTACCGGCCGCACCACACAAAGCTCTCCTAAGGTCGAGGTCGCGCCGCCCGAGCAACATCGATATCGAGCCAACAACGTTCGCAGCGCCTCCCAGCTGCGAGCGGAGAAGGTTCGAGCACGCGTGTGTCCTAGATACCAGCCCGACGTGGCCCTTCTCTGAGCACGCATTGCAAAGGCACTGTCTTTCTCTCCCTCTCTGCATCTGGCTCTGCTATCTCCCTGTGTTTTAATTTGTTTATTGCCTTCTGGAACTTTGAGACTCTCGCGGCCTAGTGGCCGGACCGCTTTCGTGCGACTTGTACACATGTCCGGCAGAGGGCGCAACGGCTCGCCAGATTGAGCAATTACTCCTCGCGTGCATTTCTGGCGACGATGCGCGGAGCAGGAATAACGGGCGCCGTCTCTTTCACCAGTGTGGATGACAACGCATAGCGCACACCGGTTATTGACTCCGCTGTAATATGAGCAACTGATCGGCGTTACCTTCGCGCCCCGATAACATCTGCTCAATTAGTCAGGGCGATAAATCAAGCGCATGTCAGCATTGTTTCAGTGTCGAAGTAAACTTCGAAGACTGCCACTCAATTTCAGGGCGGCTCGCCTTCAAGCAGGTCGGGCGTTCGATTACAAGACGAAGGCTCCTCTATAGACCACCCCAGAAAAATCTTGACGCCCGTTGTATGTGTGTACTGTGAGTGCTCGTCCGTGAAGCGTTTCGAGGCAAATGACGATGCGTGCGGCTAGTCAGTATACATTAAGTCAATTCCTGGCCTGCCAATTAAAAACGGTTCATCATCCCCATCATCAATCAGACAGTGGGGCTGAACCTCGACACCCTGGGGCGCGTTGGTACTTAACTTTATCAAAAATACTTCCAAGCTACTAAGTGTTCTCTCTTCTTTGCCCAAATTACAAAAAGAAAGATCGTAATGGCGTCTACTGTAAGGTACAACCGTCGTTTAAGCGCGCGAAGACACACAAAGGAAGAGAGGAGAAGCGCTCTCTCTTCTTCTGTGCGTCTTCGTGCGCTTAACGACGGTTGTGCCATTCATATCCAACTATCCCAACTTTCGATCGTACTGTAAGGGCTGAGTCGTAAAGACCGCTCTAGAAGCCGTAAACTTACATTCTTGAAATTGCGACCATTTCATGACCAAATAACATCGCAATACCGCTAATGCGTCCATACTGAAAATCACCTTTCCTTCGGTTTTCTTAAATAGAAATGACGGCATAACCCGAAAGCTGCCGCGTTTCACGGGCAAGGTCGCGGATGCACTGTCCGGGCATGCCCTCATCATGATGACGTGTCGTCAGTATACGACACGTCATCGGCGCCATATAAACCGCCCGAACACGATAACAAAGGGGGCAAGCCTCCGCGGCGTTCGATGCTTACAAGCTCGTAGTCTCAAGAGGGGGCACGCACGCAACGGCTTCGTCGGGTTTCGTTTGATGCGCGTCACGTGGTCCCACCACCGGCGGAGTATCGGGTGTCCCCGCCGAGGCATGCGCCCTCCGCGGCTCCAGGAACGGAACACTGGGAATATCCGCGTGGGAAAAAGGCTCCCGGAGACTGCGCCGGCCGCAGGACCTACCGGAGTCAAGTCCCGACTTGCTCCACGGTCTGACAACATCGCTGCGTTCTCCATCTTGATGCACTTGGTCTGTTCATTTCTGAGCGTCCCGCGGCGATTCGGTGGATATAGTGTGCCCGTGGTGCCGTTTCTTGGCTGATTGGTTCCTTTACCTGAGTTCCTTCACCTGCAAGTATACGGGTGCTAAAGTCATCAGATAGAAAGTGAATCGTATAAGCGATGAAAACAGTCTCTGCGGGAATGTTCTACTAACTTTTGTCGTCTGCTTTTAGTTTCCGCCATACGGCAGTCGTCTGCTCCAACGGCGTATGCAGTCGCCAGAAGGCAGAAAAGAGTGTTCCACACTCACCGTAATAAAACAGGTGGCGCTGACCGACGCTCCCACGTTTAAATGCACATATATAGACGGAGGTATGAGCGCCGCCGCAGCTCAGCGGTACAGCGTCCGACAAGTTATTCGAAGGTTGCAGGTTCGACCCCCTGCAGGCGGCAAGTTATCTTTCTGCCTACTTTACGTCCTTCACATTTGCATCAAATTATTTCTACTTTATTTATTTGTATAATTACACTGTTAACCTTCTCTTGAAGGTTCTTACAGGAAGGGCACAATGAATAACCCGACGCACAAACATATAGGAATGGCCAACCAGCAAGCAAAATTGTAGTTGTCACAATATGTGTCTAAAAATGCCTGAGAGTCACATACTTTGTTTGCGAAGCTTCTTCCGGCAAACTGCTCTACAAATTATAAGCATCAGAAAAAAAAAGAAAACGAAACAAATCTGCATTGGTTCATACTGGTTGCACAGTCAGGGGATGAACTACTCGCAGGGACAAGTTTATCAAGCTGCTGTTTAATATATATGTCGTTAATAATTATCACTTTCCATCAAATATCTGAAAGAATAGTTTCAATGGGTACCTTCTGTATTCTTACTTCTAAGCGTTCTAACTCGCACTCCTTCAGCATGTTCGTTCCCGAGTCTGTTCGCCTGTATTTTGAACAATTAAAGCGTACAGAAATTCTCTGAATACGCTCCAATTTGTTTCTTCAGAACCTCCTGATGCCGGCTCCAAACTGCGCCATCATATTCTAAAACAGGAAGTTGATGTTGCCATATATTTCAGTCAGCTTTTGCGTGGGATTTGTATCACATGGCCCTGCTAATCCCTTCGACCGTTATATAGGTGCAATTCTAACTTTAATTTCACTCGAGGTCCGATTACTTATCCGCTAGCTGGACAGTTCACCAGAAAAGTCTTCAGTCTGCGAGCTCCGCTATGAGAATAAAGTTCCTCACATGGCCTAACATGGCTCTGTCTATATTTCGCTGCATGCATTTTCAATCTTCCTACTTTTTCCTTTTATATGTTTTGCTGATGCCTCCCTTTCTTCCGGCTGTCTCCATCTCTATGTCATTATAATTTCATGTCACTCAGTTTTCTGTTGACCTGCTTGGATCAATCTGGAAGGCATATTTCGACTCTTGCAGTAGGTACATTCACGTTCTACCATTTACTTCATTAGGTAGATCTTTAGTGATTTGCGAGAGACTGATTACTCATTGCCTTAGTTATTTGCCTGGAACTTCAATTAGCGCTTCATATATCCAGTTACTGCTGCATCAATTTCAAGTATGCGGTTAAAAACAATGCTAATCTTTTTTCACTCTGATACATCTGCAATGACCTGGTTATTACTGATTGTTACTATTGTTCATTCCAATAACTCATCAGCTTCTCACAATTTCAATTACGTTTTAGCTCCTTTGTGATTGCTCTATTTTATCCAACCCACTTGATTAATGTCCCTACACGTTACGGAATCTTGTTCTTGTTTATTTATTAGATGTGGCGTCCTTACACTTTGGAGGATAGAGCAAAATTCGAATGTATTGGGTTTTCTATTTCACCATCTGGACACGTTTTTTCACTGTAAGCTCGTTTGCAACCGTATGGGTGCTTTGCGTATCTATAACTAACACTCTACAATATGGGTGTTTTGCCAAACCAATACACCCGGGTCATCGGTGCTTTGAAACGCCAAAACACCTTTGACACGCGTGTCTTGGTTTTCAAAACACCCTTATCGTAGAGTGTTAGTTGTAGATACACAAAGCACACGTAAGAGTTCGAGCTAGTTTACAGTGTTCGGCATAGCCACCGCGGCAAGTGCGAAATGGCAGACCGCAAAAATCGGCCCGTGAGAAGGTAGTGCTGTAACCAATGCCTTATCGACGCTCGGACAGTTTCGAAACTAGTTTTTTTTTCCTCGTTTTGAGCTCAGCTCGCGAGTCACCACCGAAGCATTTCTCCTGATTATCATTTTACAGGACTGCATTCTCAGCTTCATTCTTGGCATGTTTGTCGGCAAGAATGCACCCCTTTTCGCTGTCGTCTGCTTTTCGCATTCTTTCATTTTACCGTCTGTTACGCTTTCTCTTTGTTTCCGTCGTCTGCTACGCCTGCTTTGAAGCAGACGAGATCATTACGTCCGCATTCCTAGCAGACGACGCAACACGCTGCTTTCTGAAACTCTATACATGCCCGAGCAAGTGCGTATGCCCGCGTTTATAATGCTTACGTTTCCTAAATCACGGAGGAACTTTAGAGAAGCGGGCCACGAGAAATTGCCAGCTTCACCCACTCTCGCGTATACACGAGCGCTCTCGCTCAATGAACGACTTCACCAATTCAGTATTCGCCGTGTATTCGAGGTGTGGAACCATTTTGCGTTCTTTTTTATTTAATATACACGCAACGGGCCTGTACGACTTCAATTACAGAGGCATTCGCGCCGTTGTTTTTCTACGAGCTCTTTTGAGAGCACGCAGAAGGAAATTTGAGCTTGTTTCCGCGTCCGCGTGGTATGTCTCAGATTCGTACACGCAAACGGAGGAAGTCAGGCTTACGTCTCGCATTTTCTCTTATGGCATTTTTCTTTGGTCTTCACTGTCTTCAGTTCTGCAATCGCGACTCGAGCCAAAATATATGCAGCGTGAAGGTAGCGATTGTCATAATAGCGGTATCCTTACAGAATATCCCTATGTGACTGATACTGGTGAGCTAACCCCGCGTTCAATTAAAAGGAAGTGGCTTTCTCCTTTCCTCCAATATCCTTTGCAAACATCCTCCTCACCCTTTAGGCCTGTAAAGCACGTCAAAAATGTCCGCACTAAGCGCGAGAGCCTATCAGGATTTCGCACTTCTCGGCTACCCCGCGTGAAAATGGTGATGTCCTGGCAATGTACTGTCTGTTTCCTACAAATGTCCTACATGACCTTTATGGTTCCTCATCCTATATGTTGCCTGCCGGACGTTACTTTATGTTACAAACTCCTTCCTCTCCCTGTGGAAGAATTCCTTCTTGTTGCCTCTAGGATGTGTCCTTTGTGTTTACTGCAAGATGTTACCTTGCAGTGAACTATATGTTACCTGCAAGTACACCTTAGTTCACATGTTGGTAAGAAGTGGTAGTACAATAACAGTTCTTATCAGCGCCGTGGCCAGAGGGGGGAGTAACTGTGCGAAATCCCCCCCTTTCACTTTCTCATTATGACACACACGTCGTACACACATACAACCATATATATATATATATATATATATATATATATATATATATATATATATATATATATATATATATATATATATATATATATATATATATATATATATATATTGTTGAGACGTTTATTGGCGGACACTTGTCGACGATGCTTGACAGCGACAGTCAATGCGGGTACCGACTCTCTGCACGAGCTGCTCTTCTTTTTGATAAAAAGGGCAACCCACTAGAAGGCGCTGAAGAGGACGACCCACTGTTCGAAGGCTTCGCCACAACTACCCTGGGTACGAAGAGGGAGCCGCCTGGCGACCTAACAGCTGGTTACTATGAGCGGGTCGTGGTAGGCTTTGGGGCGCTCCACGTTAACAATGTCGCGCCCTCGACGGCGCATGTCCGAAGATGGTTCGATGGGTTCGATCAAGTAATTTACAGGGGAAGTGCGTTCGACGACACGGTAGGGGCCTTCGTATTTGGGCAATGGTTTTGAAGATAGGCCAGTTGAAGTGGTAGGGATCGAGAGCCAGACGAGCGCTCCAGGGAGGAACGTGGGCGCAGTAGTGCTGGTGTCAGCGCGAATGCCTTTTTGCCGCTCTTGATCATGCGCTGTGAAGATCCTTGCAAGGTCTCGACACTCTTCAGCAAGCTTGGCTGTAGCAGAAATAGGCGCCCACTCTGACGGATCTGGCTTGTACGGAAGTATAGTGTCGATGGTGTGCGACAGGTGCCTTCCATATAATAAAAAGAAAGGTGAAAAGCCAGTAGTGCTCTGAGGGGCGGTGTTATATGCGTAGGTGACGAAGGGTAGAATGGAATCCCAATTTGTGTGATCGGCGGCGACGTACTTGGAGAGCATGTCGCCAAGCGTACGGTTGAAGCGTTCAGTGAGGCCATTCGTCTGCGGGTGGTAAGCAGCAGTTTTGCGATGAACAACGCTGCACTCTTTGAGAATGGCTTCGACGACTTCAGACAGGAAGACGCGGCCTCGATCACTAAGCAGTTCCTGAGGTGGACCGTGTCGCAGCATGAATCGTTGGAGCAGGAAGGAGGCCACATCGCTCGCTGTAGCCGCGGGGAGAGCGGCAGTTTCGGCGTATCGCGTGAGGTGGTCCACAGCAACAATGGCCCAGCGGTTACCAGCCGACGTTAGTGGAAGTGGCCCATAAAAATCGATGCCAACGCGCCCAAACGGCCTGGCAGGGCAAGAAAGAGGTTGCAGACCTACCGGCGACAGGTGCGTTGAAGTTTTGCGGCGCTGACATTCTATGCAGGAGCGAACGAATTTCTGCACATAGCGGTACATGCCGCGCCAAAAGTACCGTTGGCGAATGCGCTGGTAAGTCTTCGATACCCCGGAGTGCGCACATTGCGGATCAGTATGAAAGAATTCGCATATGTCAGAGCACAGACTGTGGGGTATGACTAGTAGCCACTGGCGGCCGTCACCGTTGTAATTGCGTCGGTGGAGAAGGTCGTCGCGAACGGCGAAATGGTGGGCTTGACGACGCAACGCGCGAGTGGATGGAGTGGATGGATCAGTCAGCAAGTCTATCGGTGAGGCAATCCATTGATCCTTGCGCTGTTCAGTAGCAACGGCATGAATGCTAATGGAAGAAACTGCAAGGTGAGACGCTGAGTCGTGGGTATTGTCGTCAGGCAAGGGAGAGCGCGACAGGGCGTCGGCGTCAGCATGTTGCCTTCCGTTGCGGTACAGCACGCGGATGTCGTAGTCTTGCAGGCGAAGTGCCCACCGGGCGAGACGGCCTGAGGGATCTTTCAATGATGACAACCAGCATAGCGCGTGATGGTCGGTGACTACATCAAATGGGCGACCATATAAATAAAGGTCTGAACTTGGTAAGAGCCCAGACGATTGCCAGACATTCTTTCTCAGTGACGGTGTAATTAGTTTCGGCTTTTGTAAGCGTACGGCTTGCATACGCCACGACATATTCCGGGAACCCTGGTTTGCGCTGCGCAAGGACAGCGCCGAGACCGACACCACTGGCGTCCGTGTGTACCTCTGTAGGGGCAGTAGGGTCGTAGTGGCGGAGTATGGGAGGCGACGTCAGCAAACGACGGAGCGTTGTGAATGCGTCGTCACACTGTGATGACCACGAATGGAGAGGCCCGTTACTACCGAGAGCTTTGTCAGCGGCGATACGATAGACGCGAAGTTTCGGATGAAGCGCCGAAAGTAGGAACACAGTCCTATGAAACTGCGCAGTTCCTTGACGGATGTCGGCTTGGGGAACTCAGACACGGCCCGAAGCTTAGCTGGATCGGGGAGAATTCCGTCCTTGGACACGACGTAGCCGAGTATTGTCAACTGCCGAGCTGCAAATTGGCATTTCTTTAGGTTAAGTTGCAGACTGGCGTCACTCAGACGCGTTAAAACATGCCGCAGGCGTTGAAGGTGCGTGGAGAAGTCCGGAGCGAAAACGACGACGTCATCGAGGTAGCACAGGCACGTGTGCCATTTCAGGTCACGCAGAACGGTATCCATCATGCGCTCAAAGGTGGCGGGCGCATTGCACAGCCCAAACGGCATGACGTTGAATTCGTACAAGCCGTCGGGAGTGATGAAAGCGGTCTTCGGTCGAGCGTCCTCAGCCATAGGTACTTGCCAGTACCCTGAGCGCAAATCTAGAGATGAAAAGAATTCGGCTCCTTGCAGGCTGTCAATCGCGTCATCCACACGCGGTAGTGGGTACACGTCCTTACGAGTGATCTTGTTGAGACGTCGGTAGTCCACACAGAACCGCACAGAACCGTCCTTCTTCGCGACGAGAACGACAGGAGACGCCCAGGGGCTGTTAGAGGGTCGAATAACATCGCGGCGTAGCATGTCGTCCACTTGCTCGTTGATTACACGGCGTACTGTGGGAGATAAGCGATATGGACGTTGCCGTAGTGGTGGTTGTGCGCCTGTGTCCATGCGATGCGTAACAATGGATGTGCGGCCGAGAGAAGGTTGAGCGACATCGAAAGAAGAGCGGAATTCTTCCAACAGGGCCAGAAGCTGGGAGCACTGGACCGGCGTAAGGTTGTCGGCAATGGAAGGATCGAATACATCAGCGGATGATGAAACAGATGTAGAAACAGCACTAAGCGTATTGGAGCTTCGGCAGTGCGTGTCATCAGGTTGATCCATGACTTGTGCGTCTTCGATGGGTTCCACGCTGCCGAGACATTCCCCTCGCACCAACGTAACACTGTACGGGGATGAGTTCAGAACAAAAATGGTGGTGCTGCCGCGAGTTACTTGCACGGTCGCGAAAGGAACCAGCAAACCTTTTCTGGTGAAAACACGATGAGATGGTGAGAGGAGTGCAGCGGTGTCGGAAAGACTTGCGCAGTAGACAGACACCACCGCGGACGAGTTTGCAGGCACTTGCGTGTCGTCCCTGACGAGTAACTTGCTTGCAGCAGATGTACTGTCGGCCGGCGTCAAAGAAGAGAATGGTGTCAGCTCTATTTCCGCTGGTGCGCAATGAATGACGGCGTCGTGGCGGGAGAGAAAATCTCATCCTAGGATGACGTCGTGAGAGCATGAAGGAATGATGATGAATTCGACGGCATACATCACGTCCTGAATCATGAGGCGGGCTGTACACATCGCTGTAGGGTGAATGCTTTGGACGCTGGCTGTACGGAGGGAGAGCCCGGAAAGTGGCGTGGTCACTTTGCGAAGTATTCGGCTAAGCTTTGCGTCCATGACGGATACGGCGGCTCCAGTATCTACAAGGGCAGATGCACGAACACCATCCACAAGCACGTCTATCACGTTCGATGGTCTTTGCTGAGGGCTTCCGCAGTTCGACAGCGTCGCAGCCCTTGCCTCGTGGACTGCGACGACTAGTTTTCCTGGTCACCCTCTAGTGGACGTGGCCGCATCGGCGACAGTGAGCGACGTCGCGGAGAATGTGAACGGCGGGTAGATGGAGCGGGACGGGACAACGGTGACGTAGGTGGCGGTTGGTCATAAAAGCGGCTCGACTGGCTGGGAAAATTGGAGGCCACCTGCGGTCGCTGCACACGATTGCAGTAGCGTGCTACGTGACCGACGCAACCACAAGCAAAGCAGATGGGGCGATTGTCCGCAGTGCGCCATCGGTTCGCGGGTCCCATCCATGTCGAAGAACGCGATGGGCGAGCCGGCTGCTGATATAACTGCATAGTGGGCGGCACACGGGGCACGTGGATGATGTCGGTATAAGTAGGCGGCACAGTTTCTCCGAAGGCCTGCGGTCTGGCGATGGTTTCGGTGTAACCAAGGGGGCCAGTCACAGGAATCGGTGGGGGTGGCCTGGCGACAGCTTGGGCGTAACTGAGTGGTGTAGATACTGAGGCGGCTGGTGATATTCTGGAACGACCTCCGCGATTCCTGCTGAATGGCTCGGCGGAGGGGAGGCAGAAGTGTGCTTGACGACTGTTCAGCACGTTGCGGGGAAGCAAAGGCTAGTAAAGAGACCTGGCGGGCAGCTTCCTCACGCACGAATGACTTGATTTCAGCAAGCAAGGCGGTGTGGTCAGGAAGTGTTGACAAGGCCGAGAGATCAGCGTCACGTGAGGGTGGTCGACGGGTCATCGAGCGCTGCCGTCACAGCTCCTCGTAACTTTGGCAAAGTGTAATGATCTCTGCCACAGTGCGAGGGTTCTTGGCCAGGAGCATGGTGAAGGCATCGTCGGCGACGCCTTTTAGAACATGGGTAATTCTGTCAGCCTCTGACATGCTCGCGTCCATTTTCTTGCACAAGTCAAGGATGTCCTCTATGTAGCTTGTGAAGGACTCACCGGTCTGCTGTGCTCGTTCACGTAACCGCTGTTCGGCTTGGAGCTTACGAACGGCAGGATGGCCGAACACGTCGACGACGGCGGTTTTAAAAGCGGACCAAGTGGGGAAATCGGATGCGTGGTTGTTGTACCACATGCCGGCCACACCCGCGAGGTAGAAAACCAGGTTGCCAAGTTTACCTGCCTCGTCCCAATGATTGGGGACGCTGACGCGTTCGTACATTGCAAGCCAGTCCTCGACGTCGGTGCCATCCGCGCCGGTGAAGACAGGAGGGTCGCGGATGCGGGGGACACCGGAACATGGCGTCGGCGCAGGAGGAAGCGTTTGCTGTGCGGCGTCTTGGTGCATGGTAGAAGGCACGGTGCGGGATCGAAGCTCCAGGGGCATCAAATGCTAACCGAAGGTGTCAGAAGGGCACAGCACTCTCCACCAAATTGTTGAGACGTTTATTGGCGGACACTTGTCGACGGTGCTTGACAGCGACAGTCAATGCGGGTACCGACTCTCTGCACGAGTTGCTCTTCTTTTTGATAAAAAGGGCAACCCACTAGAAGGCGCTGAAGAGGACGATCCACTGTTCGAAGGCTTCGCCACAATATATATATATATATATATATATATATATATATATATATATATATATATATATATATATATATATAGTGATGAAACGTGGTAGACACGTGCGCGTCCCACGGCGTAAAATTTGTATTTGCTGTCTATTTAGTTTGACATCTCTTCGGGGGGGGGGGTGAAGTCAATAATTGAGGAATTAATACAACTCCGCCACCTGTGGAGTTGTAAACACACAGAATGAAGCATGATCGGTTAATCCTGTGCGATATTCATGCGAGGCAAGAAAGCACAAATGAGCGAGACCGCACGGCAAAGCAGTGCAGGAGACAAATCACATTTGGTATATGAACTCCCCGAGAGCATGTACACTGGAGTCGTCATGGGAACTGTTGTTTTCGTCACGGAAGGGCGCAAGAAAAATATCAAAAGTGAATATCGCGATTGTTTTTTTGTGTTTTGAAAGCCCTAGTAAGTGGCCCTTTAAAAGTACATAAATTTGAGCTTGTTTGCATGGCTTCATCGAACAAAAAAAAAAACGGCACGGCCACGCGGGTCAAGCAAAAAGACAAGAACATGCGCTGCCCTGCACAAGACGTGGTGCAAAGTCCTGTCGTCTTTCTTGTCCCGTGTGACAGGACGCCGCGCGAAGTCCTCTCCTCTTCTTGTCCGGCGTTACAGGATGCAGAACAAAGTCCTGTTGTCTTTCTTGTCCCGCGCAACAGGACGCTGTGCAAAGTCCTGTCATCTTTCTTGTCTCGCCTGACAGGACTCATTACAATGTACTGTAGTCTTTCTCAGCCCGCGTGAAAGGACGCAGTGCAAAGTCCTGTCGTCTTTCTTTTTCCACATGACAGGACACAGCGCAAAGTCTTGTCGTCTTTATTGTGTCACATGAAAAGACGCAGCGCAAAATCTTGTCGTCTATCTTCTCCCGCATAACAGGACGCACTGCAAAGTGAGTTCGCCTTTTTTTTGTCCCACGTGACAGGACGCATGGCAAAGGCTTGTCATCTTTACTGTACCCCGTGACAGAGTCTAGTGCAATGTCTTGTCGTCTTTCTTGTCCTGCGTGAAAGGACGCAGCGCAAAGTCCTGTCTTCTTTCTTGTCCCGCGTGACAGGACGCAGTGCAAAGGCTTGTTGTCTTTCTTGTCTAGCATGACAGGACGCAGTGCAAAGTCTTGTCGTCTTTATTGTACCACTTGAAAGGACGCAGGCAAAGTCCTGTCATCTATCTTCTCCCGCATAACAGGACACACTACAAAGTGATGTCGCCTTTTTTGTCCCACGTGACAGGGCGCAGCGCAACGTCCTGCCATCTTTCTTGTCCCGCGTAACAGGACGTAGCACTAAGTCCTTGTCGTCTTGTCCCCGCGTGACAAAACGCAGCGCAAAGTCCTGTCGTCCTTCTTGTCCCGTGTGCCTGTGCTGTTTTCGCTATGAAACTGAAAGCCTTAGATGTCTCATGAAGCGCGAAACTGTACCACCGGCGTGAACCCAACGATGCGGGAAGCCGTCAATTGATGACGTCACGCGATGACGACGCAGATAGTCACAATTTGTGACGTTACTAAGACGCCACAGAATGAGATGACGCATTCCGTTTTGTAGTGCGATGCCACGTATATCACATTACGTCACAGATAGCCCAGATTATCTGCTGTCATCATGACCTCGGTATGCCATCACGTGATACAATATCTTGGTCAAATGTTTAGAGTTTCCTAATAATACACTACAGCGAAGTCTGGCACCAGTGCCTATGGGAGCTGCAACGCACGGCACTGCAGCGAGCAAGGGAATGATGAGTAGTACACGGATTTCTCTAATCATCGTATTTCCTTGAGCTGGATAGTCGTCTTCTGCCTAAGATAATCACGAACAATGGCAACCACACAACCACGTTTACGGAAATCAAGCCATGGAATTACCTTTTTTACATCATTAAATCATCAAACACTGAACATGCGTTCAAAAACCGTAAGAACAACTGTCTTCATCCTAGCTGTTTATTTTTGTTTGGTACATTTTCTATTCCTCCTTTGTTTTGTATTGTGATTTCTGATTGTTTTTTTTTCACTGTCACCTTTTTCTTTGTTGAACGTATAAGTATGTTTGGCTTTGTATTTATTTTCGCACTGTTCATTTTCTTTCTCACCAAAGATGCTGTAACCACTGAATGATGCATGCCTTCCTTTTTCGTTCACATCTTGCATGAAAGTCCCCCTGACCGCTCTAACTTTGGGGCTCCTTGAGTATTACCAATGTTGTACACACTTTTCTGTACACTAATATTGAAACTTCGAGCGGTCACCTGAGGGACCGCCGTCATCATCGACGGAGGGTTCTCCCCGTCTCACCCGAAGAAAACTGCCGGACATTAAATAAAGTTTATTCTCTCATTCTTCTTTTTTGGCTCTCCGCGGTGGTGTATAGTGGTCATGGAGCTCGACTGCTAACACAAAGGCCGCGGGATCAAATCCCGCCTTCGGCAGCCTCATTTTCAATGGAGGCGAGAATGTTTGAGGCCCGTGTTCTTAGATTTGTGTGCACGTTAAGGACCCCCAGGCAGCCGAAATGTCCGGAGTTCTCTACTACGGCGTCTCTCATAGTGATGTGGTGTTTTTAGGACGTTAAACACCAGACAATATTGTCTGTCTTATTTCTTTCCCTGCCTGCCTAGTATGGAGGGACGATGATTCTTGGTAGTCAGGATGGCAATACTTCCCGTATTATTTAGGAAGCGTACCATATTAAGAATATTATTACCAAGTGGGTTGGCCCGCGATCTCTTTCTCTCGTTGATGCTGAGTTTCATCTGCTAGATGTTTCATCAGATTGGAAGGAAAAAAAAAGCAAGATCGTGTGTCTGGTACGATCATTCCATGCCTGGCTTGTTGCGTCGCTGGCGCTGGGCGCTAAACAACCTTGTTATGTATTTTTCTCTCCTTTTTTCAGACTGACATATATATTGTACCTTACTGGCATATCGCTCAAGAGGAAGGTACATAACAGCTGCATCTTGCCGGTATTTACCTATGGAGCATAAACCTGGAGGCTTACAAAGAGAGTCAAGCTTAAATTGGGGATGATGCAGCGAGTGATGGAAACGAAAATGATAGGGGTAACCTTAACAGGCAAAGCACTGTGGGTCAGGGAACAAACCGTGCTTAACTATATCATAGTTGAAATAAAGAAATAACATGGGCCGGGCTCGTTGCGCGTAGGCGGGATAACCGCTGGTCATTAAGGGTAACTAACTGGTTCTGAGAAAGCAAGTGGATTAGGGGGAGAGAAAAAGTTAGGTGGGTAGATGAGATTAGAAAGTTTGTGGGTGTAAAGTGGCAGCAGCAAGCACAGGACCGAGTTGACCTGCGCAACGTGGGAGAGGTCTTTGTCCTGCAGTGGGTGTAGTCAGGCTGGTGATGATAATGATGCGGGCATATGTAATGTGTTTCGTTCTGTCATTAAAAACCATTTGCATGTCAGCGCCTGTGTGGCCGTGTCTTCTCTCTTATGGGTGTGTGTTCGCGCTGCACTTCCTCCTCCTCCTCTCTCTCTCTCTCTCTCTCTCTGCGCTCGCGTTTTCTCGCTCATCATTTATAGCATCCCACACCGAACCAATCGGCGCACTTGTTAAGGTACAGATTCAAGATGACGGTAGCTTTCTGATGCCGTCACACGGCGTAACGACAGGCGTAACTGCGCCGCTCTAAAAGGGGGCGACCAAGTTCGTGACGTCACAACCCCTTCGGTCGAGTGGCGCCACCTATGAGGCAGGCGACAGCGGTGCCAGGAGGAGCAGCGTTAGATGCACGCGGCTTTCAGAAATAGAGGCGAACACTCACCTTTCGCAGCAGCCAGGCGTCTCGGGTCTTCGCCGACGTAAGGCACGCACCCCGTTCGCGCTGCCGGTTATTTTCGGGAAGGGCGATGGGTGACATTCTTCTTTTTTTTTAAATTTGTTTAATTTGTTGTTCGTGCGTGTGCTTTGATTCTTGCCGCTGTTGCTCGTGGCAGACGGCGGCGCCATCCGCGTTCTGTTGTCGTCTGCTCGTAGCGGCGACGTGGGCGAGGTTGTGAGGCGTCGAGCAGGCATAGACGCCGTCCCCGCTTGGGGGCGGTGGCAGATAGGCGGGTGCCGTGGCCGAGAATGCGTCAACGGCTTTGCTTGGCTGGCGGGTCCGGATCGCTACGGACGCCCCAGCACAGGCAGTGCTAACCTCAAGGCTTCGTTTTCGAAGACCGTGCCATTGTCGTGAAGAAAGACGAGCAAGGGACAGCACCCTTGCAGCAGGCCGGCTTGTTCTGGTTGTAGATGTGGATGCTCTTGTTTTTGTTCACCTATTCCCACTGTCCGTAGACTGACGCGCCGCACAGCGGATAGAGAGAAAAACACCTCGAGGAGGATCAACCGACGACGCAGCGCTTTCACGTGGCTAGTGCGGGCCTTGACAACACCTGTCATGCAGGCGGAGAGCTTTCGTTAGCCTTTTTTCACGAATGAGCGGCAATATCCAACATGCGGGGCACCGTGCGGAGGAGCGTAAACCAGATTCGCAGCGGAAACATTGTCACATTCTTTTTAGTGAAATATACCAATGTAAGAGGCATGGTAGTCGGATGTGTGGTAACCTGTTGGTAAGCCGGCGCTACTTCGATACGCTTTGGTGGTGGGTTTCCCTCGGGTGCCCAAAATGTGAAACTGGGTAGCCTTCAGGCAGTTTCCAAAACAATACTGCCAGCTTTCTCCCTCGATGCGTGCGAGGCACTCCTGTCGTCAACTGACATTATACCGTGTTCAGACAGAAGTGATTATCTGGGCCGAAGCTGTCGTGGCAAGCTTTTGGCCCCCGTCCTTCGAACTACCGGTAAGGTGATGTCAACGACCTCGTGGTGCCATCAATAACGTTGTTTCTGTCCCTCTTAATACGCTCGATTGTAGGCCGTTCTAAGAAGGAGAGCCGGGCAAAAAAGAAAGCACAAATTAGGCATGTGCCAATATAAAACACACGCGCGCGCGATCTACGTTTATATGTATTTTAGTGCCTTTTTTAAGGGGCGAAGCTCCTTAAAGCGTCACCCGTTCATCCCTCGTAGTCGTAGTAGTAGTCGTAGTGTGTAACAAGTGTTGAATTTTGACCTGCAAGGTGGTGCTGGTGGGAAATTTCTCCTGTGCTTTGTTGAACAATAAAAAGTTCGCGGCGTGCGCGTTAACTAAAAGCCGAATGCTCCTGTCTCTCATTCCCCATTAGCAGCGATTGGCATGTACATTGATTGATTTGTGGGGTTTAACTTCCCAAAACCACCATATGATTATGAGAGACGCCGTAGTGGAGGACTGCGGAAATTTCGACCACCTGGGTGGCATGTACATTGAGCACTATCTGACAAGAAAGGGTTGCTACGTTATACTCGCTGGGTGTAACCTCCTTGGTTTTAGAAAGGTTTAGCGAGCGTTGAGCCGCAGTGCCATGAATACAATGAACTAGTATATACAATGAACTCGAAGTGGTTAAAGGTGGGAAGTAGACCCGAAGCGCAAGCCGTAAGAAAGTGTGCGTGTACCACCTCTCGTTTAGTCCTTGGAATGTCCGCTGGATGGCGGTGCTTTTTTATGCGGAATATATGATAAAAAGATGCGAGAGGGTGGTACTTGGAGTGTTGAATAGATGGACGAACGGACACACAGACAGACCCATGGATGGACGCATGAACGGACGCAGGGGCGGATGCATGGACGAACGTAGGGACGGACGCACGAACAGGCGCACGCACGGATGGGCGGATGGACGCATGGACGGTCACACAGACGGACGCATGGACGGACGGAAGCAAGAACAAATGGACGGACGAATGCTTCGCCCCACTCTCCATCATTCACTCCGTGGGAATGCTGCCTTTTTTTTTTCTGTACGAGTATTATTCAGAAATCAGCTGCATGATGTTACGAAGTGATCTTGATCGAAGCTTACGAACATAGGAGGCCTGAGCGCTTCTTGATTTGATTGATATGTGGGGTTTAACGTGCCAAAACCACTATATGATTATGAGAGACGCCGCTTCTTGATTTCAGCCAAACGCACAACCATTATCCCAATAAACAAGACTCTTTGCTAACAAAAGTGCGAAAACTTTCTTACAAAAATGGCGGCGCCAGTGTTTCACAAGCTTAATGCTCATGATAAATCAAGTAAATCCTACCTTTGTATTCTCGTGGTTGAAATGATTCGAGTTTCAAAACGCTTCCAATTATCGAGAGATAACCGTTTTCCTTCACACCATTTCAGCTCGAAGCAACTTGTTTTCGCGAGCGTCGCATATTGTGTAGATGTTGCATTTCTACCCCTTTCGTCTTTGTGAACCACCCATGAGGCGTTTCAAGACACCAAGCGCGCGAGCTGGGTCACACTGCATAAAATAATGCAGCCGCTGTTTAATTGTTAGAGAGTGGCATATGGCAGCCGCAAACGCTCTGCATCGTCGCAACATTTATTCATGGGAAGCCAACACAGCATCTGTGGACACAAGTGGGTCAGTGCAGATGAGAATAGAGCGGCGATCGATTCTTGGCAAATTGTGCTGAGGTTTCATCTTCGCCACCGTATAATTGGAGCTTTCATTTTAGTCACAGTTGTGTCTTACCAGCTTATTTGCCGACGAAATTTAAGGCCTACGAGACGGCTTTATGCTCTCCCATAGTAGAGTACCAAGTACTCCAAGTCAACCACTTTTTCTAAACACATAATTGGTTGATTTGGAAATTTTAACTCATTTGTCCTCTATTTTGCGTGTAATTGTAATCTATTTCAGCATGGAACTCGATGCCGCGTCATGAAAGTGGCCTTGCGTGATTACATTTGTCGAAACAAGTTGTACTGCCGCTCTTCTATGCCCTTCTACTCGCTCGCTATCATCCCCCGGGCTGCCATGTTGGTTTACCTCGCGCGCCACCTATAGGCCGCGTACAGTGCATTCCCATTGTAGGAGATTGACCAAAGAATTGAGTGGTTTCATAAAATAGTATGCAGTTTTCGAATAACGGTGGTTATATAATAGAGAGATTACAGATTACCTAGTAAATTACCGGGCTTGATCTAATGCACATTATTATTTCAATTTAAAAACAACTTTTTTACCTAAATTAGAGTAGTACCCTGATACTTTATACGCATAGAATGTTGTAGACACGTTAGGATAATATTTCTGATTAATTAGTCAACCGATTGGTTTTAATAATATGGTCTCTTACAGCCGCGCATACCTTCGCACTGGAGAACCCAGAA
Organism: Rhipicephalus microplus; assembly: GCF_013339725.1. NCBI lineage: Eukaryota > Metazoa > Arthropoda > Arachnida > Ixodida > Ixodidae > Rhipicephalus > Rhipicephalus microplus. The sequence goes on along the minus strand of NC_051167.1, from coordinate 213,345,013 downwards.
ATGAAGGCTCCAGAAGACGAAATGACAGGTACCGATCAATCTATATTACCACGTAAAGGCATTCCTAAAGGGGTTTTTCGTATTGCAGTGAGCCTCCTGCAGGTTAGAAAGAAGTGATCCCCAGTTTCTAGTTCACCACAGAACGCGCACAACTAGTGGCGAAGATGTTTGGACAGACCTGTGTTTTTAGACACTTAGATTCGGCAACCAGCAACGCAGCCTCGTGATAGCTGCTTGTAGCTTTACGTGTTTGGCAAAGGGCATCTTCACCTGGGGAATGGAGATATTCGGTAGAGTTTGTCGGTGCTGTGTCTCAAAAGACTTCCAGGAGCGCACGCCTGCGGAATCGAATAGCAGCCACATTATCGGATGATGCGAAAGCACGGTAAAATCGGTGCACTTCTTGACGACGTAGCTAAGGAGTCGTCGATTTCATTGAGAACCAACCCTTTATGTCTTTCTTGTCTTCGGGCATGCCTTGCGCGTGTTCTTGCAATGGCAGCGCTATATTCTCGATAAGATATACATAAGAGGGACGTTATCTATCTTTTTTTTTTTGGGGGGGGGGGGAGTTCTGGGACGCGTGCTTCTTCAAGAGTGAGATAAAAAGTCCCTTTAAACAGAGTGGTATACGTCAGAGTCATACACCAGGCAAACGTGGGACAGACAGCCAGAGATTGGTATATATAAAATGTGGCCACGTATATACTGACAGTAGAATAGTAAGGTGTGCGGGTAAATAGTTTCACTGTGTGAACTGCTCTAAGAAAACTGGGTATTGGCATGATATTTCAACTGGTTTCAGTGTGCTATCATGTTTTTTTTCCGTATTGTTAATTTTTGGTAACCGTTATGTATTATTATTTTAGTTTTCGCTGCAGAACTTTGTGATATGGAGTAGCCGAGGCAATAGGCACCTCAACCTCTCCACAGCAAAACAGAGCAGAACAGAACCAGGCAAAAGGAGTCAAAGGAGTGTTTTTTTAACAGTGCACTCTGTCATACCCTATCGGATCTCAATCACTCTTTCTCTTTCATAAATTTGTCATACTTTACTCCACTGTCCTATACGTGAGCAGAGGATCACTCCGTTTTTTTTTATTGTTCCACGCGCATCAGCGCTGTACGTGGAGCTCGAGCCTCGAGTGAGTCTCTTGAATATGCATCACGAGCTCGGGTCGTCTCCCTGCGCACCGGTGGTTCGGGTCCGGGGCCCGTAGGTGCTCTTCCGGCCAGATGCCACGACGGTACACCGAAGAAAGAGGACGCCTAGGGCGCCACTCGGGAAGCGGACGCAGGGGGGATTGCCGAGAGAGAGAGGGCGGCGTCTCCAAAGTGAGACTGCAGCACCGTGGGTCCTGATCCCCGTAGTATACCTCGCGAGCCTTCAGACGGCCCCTTTTTTTCCTTCAAGGCCGTGGCCTCGTGGCCCTATTACGCAACAGCTTGCGCAATGGTCTTTCGCCCCCTTTTCTCTTTCTGTACGTCCCAGGAAGCGACACCTGGGCGCCCCCCCTCCGGTCTTGCTTCTTCGGCTTCAACTTCTTTAGAGCGCCCAAAGATAGGCAAGCGTGTAAGATGCGCCGGTATAATAGACAACTTTCGCTTTGTGGTGAGCGCACGTTCGGCGCGTGGCACCAAAATGGCGACCGAGAGAAAACGGGGTCGACGAGGCTCGGGTCACGGGGCGGTCCGAAAAGCAGCCTCCTCGGGTGAAACTTGGCGTGATGCTATATACCAACTTTGTTGTTGTGTGTCACGTGCGCCTTCTGCTCGCTCACGCGTTTTCAAATTCAAAGTTTACGTATTATGGTCGCTTACGTTTCTTACTTGTTGGGCCTCCCGCTTTGTTTTTTTTTTTTTTTGCCTTATCGCACTTGTGTTAAGCCTCCTTTTAAGGTCTTCTGCTTTCTGACTCAACTTCTGCGATAGTTTACGCCTTCTCGTCGGTTACGTCATCTGCTCCTAGCCTCTCACTATCTCACAAGTTTGCCTTTTGTGTGATTGTTTTTTGTTCTTTTCTTCTTTCGCTCGTTTGTTTGTTTGTTTGTTCGTTTGCCGGGTATACTTTTTGCCTTCCGTAACCATCGTTTTCTGCCAATAGGAGTAGCCCGTGATACGACGTCACCGAGGCGGCTTCGTGTTGCAATGATTTCTGGTTAGTCTGTCAAATCTGTAAAGTTCGACGTTTGGCGCACATTTGAGCCTTTAAACACCAGCTTTAAGTGAAAGTGAGAACCGCTATGGTTGAATTAGTTGCAACTACGTAAAAAACAAATGGTCCATCATCATTGTTTTGTACTTATGAAGTCCTGCTGATTTATAAGAGCTTTTATTCACATGATTTCATCATTTCCTTAGTTATTGGATAGCTTAGACCTAATTGAGAAGAGCGAGTATACACATGAATCATTTTAATTTAAATCTGACCGTAATGCTCAATTATCAATGAATAAATGAATGATCCAACCAAGTACGCAATCATATCGCAAGATGATCCTTCATTGTTACGTGTTCATTACAAGCGTATGACGTTCGGCTGCAATAAAGCAACGAGCTAACAGTTTTAATAGCATCAATGTTCATTGGGTGGGATGTCAAGGTGGGGTTATGCCATCATTTGCGAAATGCAACATAAGCATGCGTTATCGCATGACGACGCGTTGAAGACACAGAAAGAACCGAAAGTATATTAATTATTTTGAATATATTTGTTGCCCCATTTCCAGAACAAAAGAGCTCCTTCGACCTGTTTCTCTTTTTTTTTCCCAGCGATCTGCCATTAGCGTAACACGACCTTCTAGGGGGTGTCACATTCATGAGTTTCAGAAGAAGTCACTTTTATTTAAATAAATTCTGCATAAGCTTCTAAAACCGACTGCGGCACGCACTGATGGACGTGTCCGACAGTGTCGTCTGCGAATGTTGGCATTCTTCGTCTGCCAGGAAGAGGTCGTCGTCTGCTTGAGAGCGACAGACGACCAAGGGCAGCCGCCGTCTGTCGACAGGCGCACCCCAGCGGTCTCCATGAGGGCACCATTTCAAAAAAAACGTCAAGAGTTGGAGCCTAAACACCGAAAAGAAAGGTCTCCTCCCCAGGCAATCGGCGTCTCCAAAAAACTCTTCTAGCTCCCCCCCCCCCCCTTCTTACCCTTTGGAGCTCTCGTCAATTCGTCAACCTGAGGGAGGCCGCTAAAAACATGCGCAGTGCATTCAGTAAACGCTAAAGCAAAAGTCGACGCCACTGAATAGTTGCAGCAGACTTCTAGCGACGACAGAGGAACACCTTGAGGCAACGCTGGGGAAGAATGGTTGCTGCTGGGAAAGTAGCAGTTTCTACGCTAAAAAGCTTCGCCCATTTGCAAAACAGTCTGCATATATACTTTGTTACCACTTGGGCGACTAAGAATAACGACTCTTTCTGGAACGTTGGAGAGAAGTTCGCAAAGGTGAAGGTCTGAAACAAAAAAAAAAAAAAGGAAGGTTGCCCCACCAGCTGAGTTCTGTGTGTGTTAACGAGCACCCAATGCGGCGAACGTCTCAGGTAAGCACTGCCGACAACTCCGTCAACGCGTCTTTTTTGCCTGTCTTTCTGGGATTCAGGTAGACACGAAACCACTGATGGAAGGGTGCTTTAGAACGCAAATGAAACGTACTTATGCTCAGTCATTCGGGTTAATTGTATCCTTTAGCACGTGATGAGTCCACGGAACGGAAAGTCAATGCGGCCAGAGGCAATATTAAAGCCCCATTTGATTTGCCTGGTGTTCGGGATCTGTGACACGAGACTGAACAAGCAATATTTTATTGAAATGTCCCCCCGTTAGATTTGTATTTATATTTACCTTCTTATCTAAGTCTTCTTCTCTATGCACCATTTAGTTGGCACAGCATTATCGTATGATGCACCAGTTCAGCCAGGCCATGGAACTTACGTGCCATGGAACTGAACAAGCAATATTTTCCCTAATGTCTAGAAGCTCTACAGCCGGCATTTCTTTCTTAGCTTTTAATCTGTTTTCTCGTCTATATGCCGTTTGTTTCGTGCAACATACTTATATTAGCTGCACCATCCCACCCGAATCACTGTGTCAATTCATTTAGCGATGCCATCGTAGAAATCGTTTCGTGGCAGACAAGCCCGCAAGAGGTAACAGAGGAGGCCCCCAACTCATTCGATGTGAACCCACGCAGAAGAAGCAAGATCTTTCATAACTTTAATAGAAGGAAAGAGTGGGCCGACAAGGTGGGAATAGGGAACCCGCGTTCCTCAGTCTGAAGCCGTAACACCGTCTAAGTCGCCACTTCGTCCCTCTCCCCACGTGCAGCCACCAGCATGTTTCATGCTCTATTGAAAGACTTCTACATGTCCGTCACCAATCACACCTGTACTTGCACGGCTTCCCTTTTTTCCTTTTTTTTTCTCGTTTATGGCAGATCTGATGCCTTCAGGTAGTATGCGAGGCGTCAATTGGGTCAGGTGCAAGCTTGGGAAAGTGTTACGAGATACGTCAGGGCAGCTGGAAAGAAAGAGAGTTCTATGGTCGCCGTCGTGGGTATACGAGAGTCGCTGGTTCGTACCGACGGGTTCACACGCCCGTAAATGCCCGATAAAATGAGCGAGACTACGACCAAAGGCGCAGCTCAACTGGTAAGCCGCCATACAGGTTACCCGAAGGTTGTAGGCTCAGACATAGTCACTGTACACTATATACAAGCAGAGTACCAAGTCGGGCTAGGTGTTTGACATTCATCGCAAAAGCTCTTGATCTGCAATAACAAACACGGGCAAACATACGCGGAAAAAAAAAACTGCCGTACTGTTAAGAAGACCACAAGTGATGTCCCGTACAGTAAGCTTCCTCTCAATAGCCGCATTTTTATCATAGAATACATGGAAAACAAGAACTCCCTCCACTTCCCCCTTTACGTGTGTATTCGTAGTGGCAAGTAGTCGAGCAAAGAATATTAATGGAACCATCGCATTGATCTTACTTTCGCCATGGCATTTAATCATCACACTCCATGTAGAGCGACAGCACAAGGCACACGTTATGAAGGACGCTAAATACGGATATCACCAACTAAATCTGTCAGTATATATATCACCAACTAAATCTAACTAACTATCTAGCTATATCACCAACTAAACTAAACCTAACTAGATATCACCACACTAAACTAACTAACTAGATATCACCAACTAAATATCTGCTCAGATATATATATATTATATATATATATATACTAATATATATATTATATTAATATATATATATATATATATATTATATATAATATATATATATATATATATATAATATATAATATATATATATATTGTAACGACGAGAAATAAGAGACACGCCTTTGCTGCAGGCCGGCTGTTCTTATTCCGATTCGTCTTCCTCGGCTTCCGTAAACCTAGCCTGCGCCTTGCTGAGCCCCATATTTATTATCATTACACTCGGCCCCGACTGCGAGCCTCGTGGCTACCGACAATGTCTCCGGTGGGCGGCATTGACTATTCCGGGGTGGCCGGGCTCGGCCAAGCTGATATTTCACATGGAAGTTTGTTGAAGGAGATTCCGGAGGACGACACTGGCTGTGACGTGATGGTCGGTGCAGGCGTCGTCCACGATGGGGCCAACGCTGTTGACTTGGACAAGATGCCGCTAGCAGGAGATACAGACTCCTGCAAAGTGGCCGCGTTGGTTTAATCTCGTCGGTTTGAGCATCCTGTCGCAGCCGTGTTACAAATGCTGGAAATAGTCCACGCTGCACCGTCACCTGCTGCACTGAGCGTCGACGCCTGCGTTGCTTGCGGTGTGGCAAGGGGCGTCGGGGTGTCTTTGTAGTCATCTGAGAGCCGAGTTCAGGTTGCAGCTTGAGAGGCAACGCGTGCTCTTGCAGCACTGCCTTTGTCGGACTCATGCCCAAGCTGTTTATTCCTATAGTTTCACGTGCAGTAGAGCCTTCATTGTCAGATGACCTGTCACTAACCGGAAGTATTACCTTCTCTGGTAGGTCTTTGTTGACAGTGACTTTGAAGGAGGCGGCGCTTAGCGTGTGGCAGACGTCCGCACACTCGGCCACAGACTGACGTGATATCAGGAGATGTCGCTTCGAAGTGAGGGTCAACACTGTAGGGTTGTTCGTCCCAGGGTAGGTGGTTAAATTGGCTGTCGGGAAGCTGCAAAATACAGCTGAAGCCGCGAGGGTGGTCTCCTTCTGGGATCTATTCTCGGTAGCGGTCGCGTAAGACTGGGTGGTCGTGGAGAGGTGATGGTGACTCCGTCCAAAAGCAGCTATGAGCTTGTCACTCCAGTCCACCCAGGACGTCTGCCGCACGCCTTCGTATCGATGCCAAGCCGCGGCAGCATTCCGAAGGCGGTCTATGGCCATGCCCCACTTCTTTTGGTCCGTCCACGCTGCGTGATCTCCGACAGCGTTGACGGTTGCCACCCATTCCTTGGCATCGTCCTGGAAGCCGCGAAACTCCGGTAGCTCGAAGGAAATCGGCGATGGCGGGACTGCGGGCCAAAACTCCGAGATGTGCCCACGCCAAGCAGTTCACTTGCTCTGATACCTCCGTGAGAGAACGCCCGAGATTGCGACGGTTCTCGGGCGAGCTTACCTCGAAGTTTTGTGAGGCGGCCGCAGCCAACATGGCATTGAGTGCGCACAATGTTGGCAAGATGGCAGGACATAGCTGGGAGCTCGACGCTATGAGGGCGTTGGTCGTGACGCGGAGTTGCGCGATGGTATGCTGCAGCTCCGCTGCGCTGTCGTGTGATCCGCACGAAGAGCCAAGGCCCGCCTCTGCGGAGGATACAGTGACTGCGGTACTCGAGGTGGTACAATTGCTGACCAAGGACGCGTGGACGGCGTCCCTTGGAAATCCAGCTGTGGTAGGAATCGTGGACATGGGTTCCAGGGCGCTGGAAGCGTCAACGACGTTCCCAGGCAAGCGGAACCCGTGTGATGAGTTGTGACCTGGTACTGTGGCGTAGATGAAGCGGTCTTGCGCCGCCGGGTAGGCCTCGACGCCGTACACGGTGGGTGCTTGAAGCGCCGACAGGTTGCCAGGTATGGAGGAGGCATGTACGCCATCCCTAGGTGAGAGAGGCCCGTGCGCATGGTTGCCGCGACGTGTCGCGTCCCAGGACAAGTTTCCCGGAACCACAACGGAGGCCTGGACGCCATCCGTCGGTGCTGGGATCGATGCTGGCCGCGACGGACGCCTTGCGGGTTCCATCAGCGAAGAAGCGTGACGGCGTTCCTTATCGTGAACTGGTACCGGTAACGGGTGCTGGAGCCGCCGAGGAGGCCTTGACGCCGTCCCCGAACGGTGGTGTCAGTAAACAGCTGCCGAGGAGGGCTTGACGCCGTCCTCAAGCGACGCTTACTGCGGCTGCACGTCGGCGGGCGTTCTGGATGACGAAACCGAGACGTAAGCCGTTTTCTTCGTCGACTGCGCCATTGTAACGACGAGAAATAAGAGACAACGCCTTTGCTGCAGGCCGGCTGTTCTTATTCTGACTTCGTCTTCCTCCGCTTCCGTAACCTAGCCTGCGCCCTTGCCTGAGCCCCACTATTTATTATCATTACACTCGGCCCCGACTGCGAGCCTCGTGGGCTACCGACAATGTCTCCGGTGGGCGGCATTGACTATTCCGGGGTGGCCGGGCTCGGCCAAGCTGATATTTCACATGGAAGTTTGTTGAAGGAGATTCCGGAGGACGACACTGGCTGTGACGTGATGGTCGGTGCAGGCGTCGTCCACGATGGGGCCAACGCTGTTGACTTGGACAAGATGCCGCTAGCAGGAGATACAGACTCCTGCAAAGTGGCCGCGTTGGTTTAATCTCGTCGGTTTGAGCATCCTGTCGCAGTCGTGTTACAAATGCTGGAAATAGTCCACGCTGCACCGTCACCTGCTGCACTGAGCGTCGACGCCTGCGTTGCTTGCGGTGTGGCAAGGGGCGTCGGGGTGTCTTTGTAGTCATCTGAGAGCCGAGTTCAGGTTGCAGCTTGAGAGGCAACGCGTGCTCTTGCAGCACTGCCTTTGTCGGACTCATGCCCAAGCTGTTTATTCCTATAGTTTCACGTGCAGTAGAGCCTTCATTGTGAGATGACCTGTCACTAACCGGAAGTATTACCTTCTCTGGTAGGTCTTTGTTGACAGTGACTTTGAAGGAGGCGGCGCTTAGCGTGTGGCAGACGTCCGCACACTCGGCCACAGACTGACGTGATATCAGGAGATGTCGCTTCGAAGTGAGGGTCAACACTGTAGGGTTGTTCGTCCCAGGGTAGGTGGTTAAATTGGCTGTCGGGAAGCTGCAAAATACAGCTGAAGCCGCGAGGGTGGTCTCCTTCTGGGATCTATTCTCGGTAGCGGTCGCGTAAGACTGGGTGGTCGTGGAGAGGTGATGGTGACTCCGTCCAAAAGCAGCTATGAGCTTGTCACTCCAGTCCACCCAGGACGTCTGCCGCACGCCTTCGTATCGATGCCAAGCCGCGGCAGCATTCCGAAGGCGGTCTATGGCCATGCCCCACTTCTTTTGGTCCGTCCACGCTGCGTGATCTCCGACAGCGTTGACGGTTGCCACCCATTCCTTGGCATCGTCCTGGAAGCCGCGAAACTCCGGTAGCTCGAAGGAAATCGGCGATGGCGGGACTGCGGGCAAAACTCCGAGATGTGCCCACGCCAAGCAGTTCACTTGCTCTGATACCTCCGTGAGAGAACGCCCGAGATTGCGACGGTTCTCGGGCGAGCTTACCTCGAAGTTTTGTGAGGCGGCCGCAGCCAACATGGCATTGAGTGCGCACAATGTTGGCAAGATGGCAGGACATAGCTGGGAGCTCGACGCTATGAGGGCGTTGGTCGTGACGCGGAGTTGCGCGATGGTATGCTGCAGCTCCGCTGCGCTGTCGTGTGATCCGCACGAAGAGCCAAGGCCCGCCTCTGCGGAGGATACAGTGACTGCGGTACTCGAGGTGGTACAATTGCTGACCAAGGACGCGTGGACGGCGTCCCTTGGAAATCCAGCTGTGGTAGGAATCGTGGACATGGGTTCCAGGGCGCTGGAAGCGTCAACGACGTTCCCAGGCAAGCGGAACCCGTGTGATGAGTTGTGACCTGGTACTGTGGCGTAGATGAAGCGGTCTTGCGCCGCCGGGTAGGCCTCGACGCCGTACACGGTGGGTGCTTGAAGCGCCGACAGGTTGCCAGGTATGGAGGAGGCATGTACGCCATCCCTAGGTGAGAGAGGCCCGTGCGCATGGTTGCCGCGACGTGTCGCGTCCCAGGACAAGTTTCCCGGAACCACAACGGAGGCCTGGACGCCATCCGTCGGTGCTGGGATCGATGCTGGCCGCGACGGACGCCTTGCGGGTTCCATCAGCGAAGAAGCGTGACGGCGTTCCTTATCGTGAACTGGTACCGGTAACGGGTGCTGGAGCCGCCGAGGAGGCCTTGACGCCGTCCCCGAACGGTGGTGTCAGTAAACAGCTGCCGAGGAGGGCTTGACGCCGTCCTCAAGCGACGCTTACTGCGGCTGCACGTCGGCGGGCGTTCTGGATGACGAAACCGAGACGTAAGCCGTTTTCTTCGTCGACTGCGCCATTGTAACGACGAGAAATAAGAGACAACGCCTTTGCTGCAGGCCGGCTGTTCTTATTCCGACTTCGTCTTCCTCGGCTTCCGTAACCTAGCCTGCGCCCTTGCCTGAGCCCCACTATTTATTATCATTACAATATATATATATATATATATATATCCACGTGGTCATAACGTTGAAATGAACTCACCTGTATTGCAGGTAAGGTCTAAGTGCTTTATTAGGCGCACATGTGCCCAGAAAGAAGCGTAGTGACACACTCAGCGCAACGATATCCTCGAGCACAATGGTCGGTTGTCGGTAATCTGATTTGCGGTAAGGCACGACGCCATTCATACATGTGAAATCGAACCTTCCAGCGTCGGCATTCGTGGCCGCATTATATAGTTCAAACATAAACTCTATTGTTCTCTTTTTGGCGCGCACTGTTACCGCAAAGTACTGAAAGCATCAAGAAGGCTCCTAGAGGTTCAGGCGTGGTTTGCGCAATAGACGTATAACGAACCGGTCACATGAAAATACAAAAAGAAAAATAGCATATAAAGCACCCGCTGACCATCGATAACGGTGCCAGCATTGGATCAGGTCCGAGGAAGTGGCGTGACCAGCACTCCGTTTATAGTCCGGCGTGGGCCGTACCCCGTGTCGTCCCGGGAAAGCAATTAGCGTACCCCCCTCTGAATAATCGACGAACGTCTCGCCCCCGCCGAGATCGCTGTCACAGAGGTCGTCTATTCACCGGTCGCAGAGACTTCGCCCTTCCCTCGGCGTGTTTTAACCCCGCGTTAGTTTCGTGCAGGGTTGCCAAGTGGGCTCCTTTAGCCGAACATGCCGTCACCGAACCGATATTTGTGAACATAGATTGCAGGAGGGCCTTGAAAGAGAAACGAAACACTATTTCTTCAAGTACCTTCGATGTAAAAAATATATATATTTTTCGAGGGTCGTTCTACTCAAACGTGAATAGAAATCTTTGGACTATAACATTCCTTCAGGGAGCTTTTATTAACAATCCTTTGTTGAGTTTATTAAATTTTTTTTAATTAAATTTTGTCAGAATTCCCGACGTAATACTGGCAAAGAAAAACTCCCAATGAATTAAACGAGAACAGTGATTATCGGTTTTAGAAAAACGATTAAAAAAGAAAACTTGCAGATTCGTATTCAAATAAATTGATGAAATAGATTCTTATGATGGGTTCTTAATGTTCTTTTATTGTCCACTCCGGAAAGGATGACTGAAAAAATGATTATCACAAATATTTCACCATCGACGGGAGGTGTCTGAGCAAATATTCTCAGAGAAGTGTTCCCCCCTGGAATGTTCGCAACTAAATACACTGAAATATTCGTGCACGGAGTTTCTCAAACAGATACTTCCTGGTGAAGTACTGAATTAGCGAGTACTTCTCATGGAGTTCGTCGGCCCCTGCTAGAAAACGTTGGTGTAGTGATTTGAGAAACTTTATCACTGACATGCGAAATGAGACATATCGGCTCACGTTTATGAATTTTACCTCCCAGTACTGCAATATGTTCATGTTATTTTAAATAACAGGGTTCCCGAAGAATCACTCAGTGTGAATGTACGAACAAATAAATGGAGATACATGTGTGATCTAACAAAACAAAAGTAAAAGCAACGACACTAGAATCTCAATGACGTGTTGTACATTTTAGTAAAATAACAAACGTTACATGAACATAGGTGCAGTGTAAAATGTGCAATCCACTAACATGGTTCTGGTTAGTGATGGAGACGATGCCTTCGAGAAGATAACTCCAAGGTCCACGCAGCAGTGCAGATGAAGTTAAAGCACAAGCACAAGCACTTCTACTGAAGTGTCCAGTATGTTATTCCACTGATTACATGTTTCTTTACAATATCCACAAAGAGTTCATATATTTTCCATCGGAATTCATACAGAGTCCACATGTTCTCGCTATATTTTACAAAAGAATTCATACAGAGTCCAAATATTTGCCACAGATTTGCCAAATATATCCATATAGAGTCGATATATTTGCTGTATACTTTCATAAGAATTCTAAGGAAACATAGTAATATTGAAATGGCGTACGAAGCAATTCAACGTATATCTAAACGCACGTTTAGGCACGGGTTAATATGTAGGTGTCGTGTACGCGCGGTTTGTAGCTGAAATGGTTAAGCAATGGGTAATATTTACGCAGCAAGGATTAGAGCGAAACAAGGGGAATAGATGTCCTCTAAGTGCAGGTTAAGTCAAGCAGTTGTTTGACGTTATAAACACTGAAGTGGTGATCGTGCTTAGATGATACGAACCGAGCGACCTCGTTTTGAATATACTTGATCTTTATAATGAAGTATTTTTTTACGATGTGGTCAGACGTCTGTATAAAGCTGTTCGGATCGCCAAGAGAGGACGCTTCCTTCACAGTACAACGAGTAGTGACGGCGTGTAGGGAACTTTCACAAACACCGCTGGTTCATAGGCATCAAATGAGTGTAGCACGATGTTTCTGGAGCTGTGGCAGTTCCTTTTGGCAGACTTCGCAACCGGTGTCTGCAGAAAAGGCAGGCATTGAAAATGTTGCAACAATCAAGAATTCTTGCCACTGCTTCGATGAAGCTCCGCTTACATTGTGTGAGAGTCTACTCAATTCAATTCACTTAACTTCCTGCTTAGACGACGTGAGAAGACGATAAAAAAAAGGCTGATCAGTTGGAAAACATGTCATTAGTTAAACGCAAGCACCGTTCACTAAACAAAGGCTGACTCGACTTAGTCGTGTCTCCAAGAGTAGCCACGCCAGCACTATGGCTCAATCATCATTTAAAAACTCGCTGGCACGACACGGTTCAACTACGCATATGTCCTTTCGCTGCGCTGCACACAACTGCAAGCTCCACCGTCCCCCGACGTATCCCCTTAGTGCTCTTTCCCTTTTGCCTCCCTAATCGATTTCCTCGAATCTCTGGACTTACAAATCTATATTGTTTTTTCTTTTCTTTGTTGGCTAGCTAGGCCTGGTCTCGTCTTCGGCCAACAGGCGGGGTGAGGGATGGCCCATAGCAGACGATGCTGAGCAAACGACAACGCCAAGCAGACGACGAGCTAGGCCGCCGGGGATGGTGCCGTCTGCTTCTTCCCCATGGGGAAAACGAGGGAGTTGCCAGCTCATATAGTGCGAACGATCGTCTAAGCGTTATCAGCTAAGAGAAAAAGAGAAGAAATGCGTAAATGAGCACGTTGGCCGGTAATCCGCTCTTGGAGAGGAAAAGCAGAAAACACCGGGGAACGAAAGGAAACGATCATATATATAATGGCGCGGACGTTGACTCCGTAACAGAATTAGCGGGTAATCGACGTCGATCAGCACAACTAAAGGGGAGGCAACGATTGCATTGCGTGCGAGCAAAGGCGATCTGTGGAGTGTACGAAAGAAGCAATGCAAAACAGTGCAAGAAAGCAGCCGCATAATTTCAAGGCGCTGGAAGTTCCCTGTTCCGGGAAACGACTGCCTTTAGGCGTATTCGTGTTGTAAGCTGTCAATGACCGCTGAGGCTTGCCAGCAGTTATTGGCCGCTCTGTACTGTCTATAGAATGCCAAGGCTTTGGTTTCCGAAACAATGTACGGCTGTAGATTCAGTCTAAATTGTAGCAAGAAGTCTTCAGATGACATTTTGTTGCAGTTTGCTCAAACGCGAAGCATAATGTTTGTAAGGGCCAGATTTAGTTGAACAGTGAATGATTCAAAGTAAAATATTCCTTCAAGGTTTCTACAGTCGTACGTGATTACGACACCCAAGTTGCAGAATTATTCATCGATCCCATTTTAGGAGAGCAGAGGCTTAACCTGTAATTTCATACTAGTGACACAAGGGGAAGCATGACTTTAAATAAACTTTTTCGCCCTTTATTATAAGCATAATTATTGAGAGATCTTTCTGTATTGAGCCTAAACGATGAGGTAATCAGATTCCATGGCGTATACGTCATTTGGCTCCATTGACAGTGGTGGTGATGATGAATGTGTTACCACGGAACGGATTACCATTTCATACCTGGCCAGCAATTGCTCCACCTGAACGACTCTTAACATGTAGTATGTATCTCCATACATCTGTTAAACGTGCCTCTAGCAAACGCGTAAAAGTATAGTAGCCACTTCCTTGCGAATTGTTTGCACACCTGTCGGAAACACAATGTCTTTGCAGCATCCGTGGGGGAACACACCTTTTTTTCGTGATTTCCATTAGTATCTCCCTTTTGGAGCGAAAGGACTTACAGGACCGGGCCCCAGGACGTACAGGACATATAGCCCCAACTTCCTTGCACTTATTACAGAACGAGGAAGGAGCGCCCTTTAGTTTGACCATGCATGCAAAAGATGTGTAGGAAGTGCCATTCGGATGTGTCATTCACGGTGTGCCAGTCAGTTGTTTGAATCGTTGTTATAATTACTCTTTTTTCACGCATACAGTTGACACTTCGAATAATCTTCGCAGTTCTTTGAGACGGCTACCACAAGCACAGCTAGTAAAAGAAGTGTCCGATTATGTCGTTTGATGTTTTCGTTTTTGTATCATTTCTTTGTGCGTTTCTCGTAACTACTCCTGCCATGTCGGAAGCATGACACAGCAGTATCTGTAAATAAACAAAGTGTAGGCCGATCGTGTGCTTACTCTGCGACTAGGTCCTCTTGTGACGCAGAGCTGATGGAGCGAATTGCATCAAGAGCGAAAACGGCCGTGGTGGTCTGGTGGCTATACTCGGCTGCGGACCCGCAGGTCACGGGATCGGATCCCGGCTGCGGCGGCTGTATTTTCGATGGAGGCGAAAATGCTGTAGGCCCGTGTGCTCAGAACTGGGTGCACGTTAAAGAACCCCAGGTGGTCGAAATTTCCGGAGCCCTCCACTACGGCGTCTCTCATAACCATATGGCGGTTTTGGGACGTTAAACCCCACATATAATCATGCTTTGGGTTCATATTGAATTAATATGGCAGTGCGGTAATGGAGACAAAATATAAGATGGAGACAGGACACAGCGCATATATTGCCTCCATCTTGCCCCGTTTATTCGCTGCTTGCACATGACGTCATGGCAAGAGCGTCATAGCGTACTGGTTCACAGGCATGGCGGTGTCAATGACGTCAAGGCCATATCGAATTCCACTTAGACAGCTTCAATGTGATAAGGATGCGGTTAGAATGCTATTGGCCTCTGTGCATCGATAGCGTAAGACGTTGCAAGTGATATAACGACAAAATTAACGCGCGATGTCCCATAATTCCGCGTGCGCCATGTGGTGCACAAACATGGCGGCTTTAAAGACGCACTGGCAAGCCATCTATGCTTCAGTACGAACTCTTCGTCGCTATTTGTTAACCCACTGCCTCTTTGTGCTCTGTAGTGCCCACGCTTAGGCAGCACTGTTCTACTGCAATAGCACTACACGGAAACAAAAGACGCAGCGTGGAGCGGCATAGGCGCGTGCCCGGAGAAAAACAAATGGGCGGCTTGCGCGTTGAGTAACGTTACACCTCGCTTGGTTTGTTTAGCTGTTCGGTGCAGTGCTTTCGTCGCGCCGAGCTCTTTATTTCGTGGTTCCTTTAAACGTTTTCTTTTACTTTTTTTTCTCTGTTCGTCCGAAACGTTAAAAGCGAGCGCTTTCGAAGCCGGTTGCAGGAGAGGCAGTTCTGCCAAGAAATTCGCAGCAGTAGCGTGTTCTCGCTTCGCGCTATGAACTCAACTGTGAGGTAGCTAAACACTGCGATGCTTTGTATTTTTCTTCAGCTTTACGGGTTCTTTTTTTTCGTCGAGCGGGCTCTAGTGTAACGGGCTTTCGCAGTCGTGGCACGAATGGGCGCACCACGACGTGTACAGATATTACAAGGAAACGCCGCATTCCAGCGGCTCTGGCACGAAAAGTGAACGGCCGGGCTGTTACTTTTTCTCCTCTTGCGACGTACACCTCGCGATGTGTAGATATTGCGCCCCGCCACGGTGGCCTAGTGGCTAAGGTACTCGGCTGCTGACCCGCAGGTCGCGGGTTCGAATCCCGGCTGCGGCGGCTGCATTTCCGATGGAGGCGGAAATGTTGTACGCCTGTGTGCTCAGATTTGGGTGCACGTTAAAGAACCCCAGGGGGTCGAAATTTCCGGAGCCCTCCACTACGGCGTCTCTCATAATCATATGGTGGTTTTGGGATGTTAAACCCCACATATCAATCAATCAACCAAGTGTAGATATTGCTATGCTCTGTAATACAGATGAAATAAGAAAAGTATGCGCGTTTCACGCCCATAATACTGCATCATTGTTCCCTGACGTTTGGTATTTGTATGATATCTGGTACTTTGGTGCAAGTTTTAAGTAATAACAAATATTAACTGTCAATTATTCAGTGAAAATAACGATGCTTAGTTGGGCTGCTGCATCAGTGATGAATTATTTAAGATTTTTTTGTTTTGCACTGCGTTCGCAAATGGTACTGTATTGTGTGCTTACATGTTGTGTGCTTACCTATATATTGTGTGTCTTGCAAGTTGTACATTCCGCCATCCCAGCAAAGGGAAGGCCTAGTCGGGAAGATTAAGCCTCTATTTTGCCTTTGCCTCGGCGGTAAACTATCTATTAGCTTTGCACGAATCGAAATAATTCTCCACGCAACCATTCAGCAGCGTTACAACATATCCACGAAGAACTGGTACAGCCGAGCATCCAGTTGCTCACGCTTTGTGTTTTCTTTACGTTTTTTGTTTATTTGTACTTAAAAGATCTTTGAATCAATCTTCCAATAAGAACTCCATGCACAGAAGTGAATTTAGGGGCAAAGGTAGGAAAAATCACAGCATATCCATGGAGTGAATGATGATTGGTGGGGCGCAGCGTTCGTCAGTCTGTCTGTCCATTTGTTCTTGCGTCCGCCTATCTGTGTGATCCTTGGTGCATCCGTCCGTTTGTTCATTCGTCTGTCTGTCCGTCCGTCTCTTTTTGCGGCCATCCCTCTGTCTGTCCGTCCGTGCGTGTGTCAGTCTGTTCGTCCGCCCCTAAAAACAAAAACTGGCGTCTGCATATTCCCATGGGTCGAAGACGAGTAAATGCATCGCTGATTGGTGGGGGGTATTGTTATGCCAGCGAGTCCTCGTCAAACGTCCGTGCCTCGGAAAAAGGCAATCTGGGTCAAGGCCAGCCTGCAGTCCTCCTGGCGCGATCAACTCGACGGAGTGAACACGCGCGGCGCCTCCCTGGCCCACGTGCATTGAGTCAGCTGCGCGCGTGACAGCGAGCCGGCGTCCGCGTGTCTGGTGGTCTGACGCATGGCGCGGCGACCCCCATTGGCGGAATCTGCCCTGACGACCAGCGGCGCTTCTGATTGGACATTTTGGTTGGACCCGGTGTAAATAAAAGAAGCCCTGCGGCGCGTCGCGATCGGCGGTCCTATGTGAGAGGCGTCCCCGTGTCGGAGAGCCGACATGTGTGTGAGTCAGCGGTCTTAGGCGAAAGGCTGACCTATGTGTTAGAGAAGAGCTCGGCTCTTCGAGTCTCTGTCGGCCCCAGTGCCGAAATTGTAACGCCTCTGTAAATATGCTGTACATAAACCTTGTTTAACTCACCGTCGTCTCGTCCGCTCGTCTTATCAGCTCTGCGCAGAAGCAGTCGCGAGCTGATAAACATACGCTACCAAACGGCTGGTGACCTTCCCGGCGGAGTTGAAAGCAGTGGCGCCTCCGGGGCCGTGTTGGCGTCGCCGTCTTTCGCAACAGTGGTGGCTTCGGCGGGATCGGTCCGCCTTCGCAACAGTGGTTGGCAGCTGCGGGATCGGCCGGCGTCAGCGACATCGATGCGGTGAGTGCCTGATGTTTTCCCCTCAGTTCACCAGACTACTCTAGCTCAGGTTGTAGTAGTTTAGAGAAGGGCTGTGTGAAGCTTTAGAGTGAGCTTTGATCGTTTCAAGCAAAGTCGAAGTGCTTTGAAACCAAAGTTAATGCGGAGGGGGTAAACACGGGAGAGTGAAAAGTTGCTTGCGCGTCTTGCTAGTTGACTTATAGTGGGTACGGCAAGTAAATTGTTAACAGGGGCAAACAGCAAGAGGCTAGTGTGAACGATGGAGAACCTTAAAGTGAAGGAACTCATCGAAATTTGTGAGGAACTCGGCATTACTTTGGGCCGTGCGAAACGAAAGCAAGCGATCCTTGAGATCATGAAGGATGAGGGAGTGTCGGCTGAGGAAGTCGATGAGGCCTGGGTGGATATTAAAGCACGCCGCGAAGAAGCTGAAAGGCGCGAAGCTCGCGAACGTGAAGAAGTTGAAAGGCGCGAACGTCGCGAGAGCGAGGAGGCTGAGAGACAAGAGCGCCTAGAGTTGAAACGATTAGAATTGGCAATCCTACAGTGTTCGCAGGCGCCTAGCGTAGCTTCTCCGACGATTCAGGTCAGCGGTTTTAGAATTCGTGACCAACTGCCACCGTTCGTAGTAGGCGAGGACATGGCGAAGTATCTCGTCAAGTTTGAACACGTCTGTGAGCGAAACGCTTTGGAGCGGTCTCTTTGGGCGCGGAACCTGCTAGCTCTTCTTCCCGGCGAAGTGTCCGACTCGATAACTTGCTTGTCGAGGGAAGCGTTTGAGAGCTATGACGAGGTTAAGGAAGTGCTCTTGAGACGTTATAAGTTGTCACCCGAGGCTTTCAGGCAAAGGTTCCGGTATGCTAAAAAGGGGAATGAGTCACACGTTGACTTCGCGTTTCGTCTTAAAGCCGATTTGATTGAATGGCTCAAGGGCGAAGGTGTTTATGACGACCGCGATAAAGTGGTGGAATGCGTTGCATTGGAGCAATTCTACCGCTGCATCGAGGAGGATGTCAGACTTTGGCTGCAGGACAGACTTGGGGAAGTACAGTTAAATAAGGCAGCTGAGTTAGCTGAGGAGTATTATACTCGCCGAAAGTTGCATAGCAGGGCAGTGCGCGTTGAAAAGGATGAAAGGAAAGAGGGCTTTTCAAGGAAACCTGATCAACGGAAACCCGTTCCGCACCGTAATTTCAAAAAGGACCCGTCTCTTACGAAGGACAGTGTAGGGGAAGGGCAAACAGAAGCGGAGAAATCGAGTGAGGTTTCTACCACACAGGCATTTGAATCGGAAAACAAACGGAAGCCGCTAATCTGCTACAACTGTAAAAAGGAAGGGCACATCGCTAGAAACTGTCAGGAAAAGTTTGCCTTCGCAACGATCCGAGAATCAGAAAAAAACATTCGGTTGTTGGAGCCGTATCTCCAAGAAATTAGGGTCAATGAGAAAACGTGCCGAGCACTTAGAGACTCAGCGGCAACCATGGACGTTGTCCATCCTTCATTGGTGTCTCCGGATGACTTCACAGGAGAATGCGCGTGGATCAGACAGGTCGCCGAGGAGCAGAGTGTGCGCTTACCAATCGCCACGGTTGTCATTGAAGGCCCGTTCGGTGAGCTTCGCACCGAAGCGGCTGTGTCTGCCGCGCTAAATGATCGTTTTCCTTATCTTTTCTCCAACAACTCGGAGCAGCTCCTCAAAGAGCAGGGCAAATCGTTCTTCCCCAGCTTTGCGTGCATGGCCCTCACGCGATCGCAAGCGCGAAAGCTTTCGCGGAAGCTTGACTTGGTTCCATGCGGTGAACTCTCAAGTGACCTTGTCGGCGGGTCGACGGAACCCCAGAAAGGAAAGTTTCCGCATGAGTCATGTGAGCAGTCACGCGAGCGGCCCGTCGCCGAACCTAGCTGCGCGGTTTCCGGAGAAAGGGGAGACGACATGGCGCCATTGAATCAGAGCGAGAGGGCTGCAACGCTCTCGCCTGTAGCGGAAAGTTGGAGCGAGCTGCCGAGAGTTGATCGAGAGACGCTCATTCGAGAGCAGCGTGAGGATCTCTCGATTGAAGCGCTAGTGGAAAGCCAAATTGAAGCGCGAGTGGAAAGCCAGAAAAACGCGGCAAAAGTGCTGTCGAAGGAGCACTACGAGAAATCGGGGAAGAAGCGCGCTTTTGAAGTTGATAATCAGGTAATGCGGCTGCAGCCACCCAAAAGGAACAAGCTTGAGGTTGATTGGGAAGGGCCCGCCAAAGTATTATCGAAGCCTTGCGATACAAATTATGAGGTGCAAGTAGGAAGGCGGCAGAACAAAATTTACAACTTGATGAAACCCAATGTTCAACATCAAGCGGTCGTAAATCAGCGGTTGAAGGCTTCAGAGGAAGAGGAAGCAGAAAATTTGAGTTCTAGTGAGGTGATCGAAGGGGGATCGAAAGTAATCCGGGAGCAGATAAACCTAGAGCCTAGCTTAAGTGAAGGAGGACCTGAGAAAGAGGACCTGAGAAAGATTGGTTCCGAGTTTGAAGACGTGTTTTCGGACCGCCCCGGAAACACGAGGGTGATCGAACACGATATCGAGCTAAGCGGTGAGGAGTCAATCAGTAGCAAGCCGTATCGTTTTTCCCCTGTGCAACGTCGAAAGTGTGAGCCGCTCTTGGTGCCGCATAGGTATCGTCGCCTAAAAGTGGCCGGTTACTGAAGTGGAGCATGTTGCTCCACAGCGCAACTTTGACGTTCGCTATCAAAAAAAAATAATAAAAAAATAAAGGAAAGGTAAACGCTAATGCAGGTGCATTGAGCAGTGCGTTCCAGCTAGTAACTTCTCAACCTTTCGGTTTCTGGCTGGCGATTCGGGGCAAAAATTTTGACCTCATCACGACCTGGGCTGAGCGCTCTCGTTTAGAGTGATCTCAAGGGGCCAACTTTATGTGGTATTCTAATTCGTTGCGTTGTTGTACGTGTGAAAATTCGAGTTGTCATTTTAAGGGTCTTTTGTCCCACATGTGCCTCTTGATGTAGAGGGAACGAAATTCCGATAGACACTTAGCTAGGTATATGTTGTACTATACTTTGTCTGGTGTTCTGTCGGGTGACCGAGGGCACTTGCTTGTGTCGTGTGTTGTCTGTTGTCGAACCGTTCTTGGCAAGTTGCAGAACCATCGACAAGTGCTGAAACCGAAGATGGTCAGAAGAGACGAGTGAAGCTGGTCGACAAGTTGTGGCGACAAGCCAGTGGAGCTGGGATCCGTCGTCAAAAATGGGATGTGTTCCCGGAACAGTCTGGAGGCGAACCTGGAGGGACCTGGCGAACGAGCGCACCTGACATCCGAGCCCCGTGGAAGCAGCTCGTCTTTCCGGTGCATTGTCTGGCGGCGGGGGTGCTGTTATGCCAGCGAGTCCTCGTCAAACGTCCGTGCCTCGGAAAAAGGCAATCTGGGTCAAGGCCAGCCTGCAGTCCTCCTGGCGCGATCAACTCGACGGAGTGAACACGCGCGGCGCCTCCCTGGCCCACGTGCATTGAGTCAGCTGCGCGCGTGACAGCGAGCCGGCGTCCGCGTGTCTGGTGGTCTGACGCATGGCGCGGCGACCCCCATTGGCGGAATCTGCCCTGACGACCAGCGGCGCTTCTGATTGGACATTTTGGTTGGACCCGGTGTAAATAAAAGAAGCCCTGCGGCGCGTCGCGATCGGCGGTCCTATGTGAGAGGCGTCCCCGTGTCGGAGAGCCGACATGTGTGTGAGTCAGCGGTCTTAGGCGAAAGGCTGACCTATGTGTTAGAGAAGAGCTCGGCTCTTCGAGTCTCTGTCGGCCCCAGTGCCGAAATTGTAACGCCTCTGTAAATATGCTGTACATAAACCTTGTTTAACTCACCGTCGTCTCGTCCGCTCGTCTTATCAGCTCTGCGCAAAAGCAGTCGCGAGCTGATAAACATACGCTACCAAACGGCTGGTGACCTTCCCGGCGGAGTTGAAAGCAGTGGCGCCTCCGGGGCCGTGTTGGCGTCGCCGTCTTTCGCAACAGTGGTGGCTTCGGCGGGATCGGTCCGCCTTCGCAACAGTATCATGCGAATGTTGCGTAATTGGGTATGATTTGGGAATGCTTCGTTGTTATTTCGTCTTTATTATTCTCATTTACTGAATGAAGGAGAAGCGAAGGTAATTAATGTGAAGTTAAAGTGTGTCTTTATTGCTTGGTGCCGTCGTTCTATTGGACGGAAAGGAGACGCCCTTGACCAAACCCCGAACGCGCGCTCCCCCCGGCCTAAATACACACCACCCGCGTTTGAGACATAGAGTTTTCTAAAATTAAGTATGGAGGACTCTGGCGCTGCGATCGTTCGGCGACCATGAGAATGATGGTAGTACACACATTTACCTATAGTCTTCGTACTTGCGGGCGGCGAATCGTACTTGCGGCTTCGTTTATTGCTGTGTTTTGGTTTTGTTTTGAAAGATTCAATCCTTTTGAACTTCGTAACCCGATTTGGAAAGGAAAGTCTAAAAGAATAAGATGGTGAAGCACAACCGCTGAACATTTGCTAATATTTGTTCGTAAGAAAACAGCTCGAAGCCACACGAACGCACACGGAGCCAAAAGCAGGCCAGAAGTAGGAATATTAGACAAACCCGTGTACTTCCCGTCATTCCCATGTTCGCTGAAGCACCGTGCGTTGCAGCTCTTATAGACACTAGCGTTAGAGTTCCCTCTAGTGTATGTTAGGAAACTCTATGGTTCGAGGGAGACGAGACGAGACGAGCCGAGACGAGACACGAGGCATGCGACGATCCAAGCATGCGCGGTTGGTGGTATGGACCGTCACCCCCGGAAGCTTTTCCGGGGGTGACGTATGGACGTGATATGGCGCCACTAAGAATTGCTCCGCATTTAGGACACATGCTGATGCTTACGTAGGTTGAGATTCTGCGAACAATAGTACACAGAACGAACGGTGCGTAATATTACGAGGTCATTAAAAGCATTTCATGAGAATGGGAAGAAGGGAAGCTGGAACAATGGCTGTGGTTAGCCAGGCGCATACCAGAGCCATGTGAAATATCATTTCGAAAGAACCGCATCTGCAGGTATATCTCGAGAGCCGAACATATGGTCCTACTTTCTTAGCTCTAGACTATAGGGTCAGCAGCCTGCGGCCCACGATTAATTACGATGTGATCCCTTGCACGACGTCAGAAACCCTTCCCCGACCCCTTATCACTTTCTATCTCCACTATAACGTCATATCGCTATACTGTAAAGAAGCTGTTTCGGTATTTAAAAACAACAACGAGATTTCCATTTTTTACAGCGAAAGCTGTATATAGCTTGGAGAAACAAAAATCTGTTCGGCGGCGGTGTCATGAGTGGTCTCCATTGGCTGTGTTATCAGTTACGTCATTCCCAAGCACGCGCTCCATTGGTTGCGTTGCGAGTGACGTCGTCGCAGCCGTGGCGCCGAGCCCGTGCACTCCCGTTTCTCCTGAAAAATTCAGACGTTCGTATTTCCGCATCTACTGCAAGTTACACGCGATACACCCAACTCTTTACCCGGCTGTGTGTCCGTGGTGCGGCGGAAGGCCGACCCTCTACCACATATCGTGGGGGTGAGATCGTAAACCAATCGACATGGCCAATTTTCGCGGCCAACCTTTAAGACCTAGTATGGAGCAGTGGGAGGCACAACTCGCTAGCTCGGACCTGCAGGAGTGCGGCTCACACTACTGCATCAAGACCGGTGGGCGGCTAAGTCCATTGGAGCCCTGGACATAGGGCCCCAACCGTATAGGCTCTAAAATTCCCTTCCTTTTCTCTTGAATCAAGTTTTACTCTCTCTGCTTCTGAGACCTTCCCGTCGAATTGGCTCGCGATGTCAGACGCTTACAGCAACGCGGCGTTGCGAAGTCAATGTGATCATTGCGGGAGTGCGTTCACCGGGACGAACGCCGCTCTCTGCAGGATTATTTTATTATCAACAATAAATGTTTTCATCGCCTTTTCTCTATGTCTCCACCGGCACTTTGGCTTCGGCTGCGACGACTGTGGCCGCCTGTGCTTCGAGCAGAACCACTGCGATTAACGCATTGCGAAACGCATTTAACCGATCATTGCATTCCTCCATCACCGTGACGACGAGAGACGCAATGCGCGGCACGAGAAATAAACACTGTGGTAAACCCGAGTGAAAGGTCTGTCTGATCTCATTAAGAAGGACGAGCATGTAACCAGTAGTTGTGAAACGCTTCAGTGCGACGTTGAGTTGAACCCACTGGTAAACACCGGGGCTTCACGTTTCAGCTTTCGCTGGTTAACCATCTACATTTTTATGGGCGGAGCTTCTAAAGCTGTGGGTCTGTCTATGCATGTCTCTTTGTGACCGGTTCGTAACCACCTACTTGTATGACTCACTCAGCAGGTGGCGCTAGTGTGAGTGACAGACAGACGAGCAGACGAACAGACAGACAGACAGACAGACAGACAGACAGACAGACAGACAGACAGACAGACGAGCAGACGAACAGACAGACAGACAGACAGACAGACAGACAGACGAGCAGACGAACAGACAGACAGACGAACAGACAGACAGACAGACAGACAGACAGACAGATGGATGGATGGGGGCACGGATGGACTGACGTACAGAAGAGTGGACGGAAGCAGGAACGGATGGATGGAGAGACGTACGGATAGAAGCACGCGCGGACAGACAGACGGACGAACGCGTGGACGCACGGATGGACTCACGGACGGACGAACAGAAGGACGGAAGCATGGACGGATGAATGGACGGGTGAACGGACGGATGCATGGATGGTTGGACACAGGGACGTAAGGATGGACGCTTCGCCCCACTCGTCATCATTCACTCCATTGATATACCGATATGCTGAGATTTTTCCCTTTGCCTTCCACCCCCCCCCTTACACACACACACATTTCAGTTCGGCCCGTGTGACATGTCGGTTCCATGCAACTGCGGCCCTCCCCCTCAAAGGTTGTTGACCCCTGCTCTAGACGATGCCGGAAGAAAAGTTCAGTCATTCAGGCGGACGAAGCAAAGGGTAGTCCAGAAACAGTACGAGTTTGTCTTTTGGTGCGTGTGAACTGAGATGATAGCGTGCATGAGATGATGAAAAGTATACGGCCGATTGCAAATAGTTTAGTTATGCACCGTACCTTGAATGACTTGGGAACCGTGCCCAGTGAACTTTTCAGTTCTTGTTTCCCTGGAATTTCTGTCTTGGCCTTCGGGACGGCTTTCAGCTCTCTCATGGTAGAGTGCCAAGTAGCCTGAATCGTTAACTATTAATGGCGTCATCGAATGGCAGATTCGGAGTGCCCGACGAACTCTGTTTCGGAGCACTCTACTCTGGCGGAGGGCAACAGAAGGGAATCTACCAATGGAACACGCGTGCTCCCTCTTGAGCAAATGTCAGAATTGATCGCGATGCGCGCGTCTCTTGCATGAGTGGGCACGCTGGGCACAGCGACGCTACGCTATAGCAAAGCACGAGCTGTGACGCGAGGCACAACTGACGCGACCGGCGTCCGTTGGCGCGCCCAAAGTTGACACTGTTTCATGGCACAGGGCGCTTGCGACTTCCGGTCGAATCCGCCCATTTTCGTGGAGCAGAAAAAGTTGCTCCGTGGAGTGGATTTCACGACGGAGCTGCCCCAGAGCTTCCAATGGAACATATAGGGAGCACTTGCTCCGCATGGAGCAGAAGAAACTATCACCGTAAGTGCTCCGAATCTGCCTATGGATGACGACACCCTTATAAACACACAGTGTGCCAACCTTAGGGGTTTATCCCTAGTGTTTGTGAAACTGGGACAGCTTATTGCTGTCCCTTAGTAGAATACATCGTGCTCTAAGTTGTCGAACGTATTTGTTTTCTAAACACAGACACCCTCCTCTCACAATGCCTCTGTCTTGGCAATTGCGACGTTTACATTGTTTTCGATTTAATTGAGGGTCGGGACGGCTTTTTGCCCTCCGATAGTAGAGTGCC
This sequence comes from Rhipicephalus microplus, assembly GCF_013339725.1. Classification (NCBI taxonomy): domain Eukaryota; kingdom Metazoa; phylum Arthropoda; class Arachnida; order Ixodida; family Ixodidae; genus Rhipicephalus; species Rhipicephalus microplus. Next base: position 213,319,547 of record NC_051167.1, on the reverse strand, counting down.
AAGTGCTCTAAACCGTCCAACGCTTTCTCTAAACACATCTCTGCAGATATTTGTACTGTAGCATCTCTGGCTGTCGAAACTGGGACAGCCTATTGTCCTTTCGTAGTAGAGTAGAGGTCGTACTCTAAATCGTCGAATATTTGTTCTAAACCAAGCAGGTATGTTCGAAACAAACAAGAGGGTCGGGGTTAAGTCGTTTTAGGTTGGGGGAATGAAGCACTCCGCAACTCTCAGGGGGGGGGGGGGGGGCACCTTAGCAGTGGCGAACAGGGTGTGAGGAGAAAAAGATGTGTAAGGAAGTTTTTTTTTTTTGCGCTGAGAAGTTCAATAAATTAAGAAGAGGGTAGGCCTTAAAGTAAATGAAGGAGGGATTCACGATCTGTACGCAGATTCGAGTCGCAACGCACGGGCGCGGCTGAAGAAAAAATCCGCCGAGGAGGCAGGGCAGAAACGCCCAAGAACACACCAAGACAGCCCATTGCTCCGCATGGGGACGTTGTTTCGGACGGCTTTTTGCCCTCCCGTCGTAGAATACGAAGTACTCGCAACCGTCAGCCACTTTCTTTTAGCACAACCAAGACAGCCTATTGCAGCCTATCCCATAGTAAAGCGCACATAGTACTCAGAAGCGTTCATAAGTAATTACAAACGCGCTATCAACGTTGCAATGCATTGCGCTGTATTTTGACACCATTGCATCCTACTGGTACTGGAACGGGGTAGAAACTTGTGCATAAATTGTTAAGCAAGCATTAGAGCAAGCTTAAAAACAGTGCAATGAGCGATTGATGTAACCATCAATGTTACACTTTGATAAAAGTGTGCCTGTAATTATTATTATTATTATATTATTATTATTATTATTATTATTATTATTATTATTATTATTATTATTATTATTGTTCTTGTTGTTGTTGTCGTGGTTGTTATTGTTATTGTTGTTGTTGTTGTCGTCGTCGTTGTTGTTGTTGTTGTTGTTGCCGTCGTCGTCGTTGTTGTTGTTGTTGTTGTTGTTGTTGTTGTTGTTGTTGTTGTTGTTGTTGTTGTTGTTGTTGTGTTGTTGTTGTTGTTGTTGTTGTTGTTGTTGTTCAGGCATCCTGACTATTCCAGCATATAACTCCTTTTAGCTATACTTTGAAGCCCCGCCACGGTGGTCTAGTGGCTAAGGTACTCGGCTGCTGACCCGCAGGTCACGGGTTCGAATCCCGGCTGTGGCGGCTGCATTTCCGATGGAGGCGGAAATGTTGTAGGCCCGTGTGCTCAGATTTGAGTACACGTTAAAGAACCCCCGGTGGTCGAAATTTCCGGAGCCCTCCACTACGGCGTCTCTCATAATCATTTGGTGGTTTTGGGACGTTAAACCCCACATATAATAATAATAATAATAATTAGCTATACTTTGAAGCTCAATGAACTCTTTTAGGAGAGTCGTTATTTCGCAACACAGAGTTGACGTATACCTTTCGAGTTGTTCATATACGGGATAACTTTGGATGCACCCAAAATAGGTAACAAGTACTCCGTTCTTTGTTAGCTAAAACTGCTGCTTGTGCGAGTTGATTCATGGTCAATGTCTTTCTTAGAGTGCAGACGGTGGGAGACAAAACAAAGTGCTGTGGGCTGTTTAAAAAGTATGCCAGCTGACATCCTAAATGACATTTAAGTACAAAAAGAAGTTGAATAAGAATGTAAATGCAGATAATTCAATTTTTTTCATGTACTAGTACGGCTGCTAAGACAACGGAAGTGCAATTAGATGACGACAAGGGTGTTACTTGTGAAAATAGGAAGTTTGTTTGCATGAAATTGTTTTATGTCATACAAGACAGATGCATTTCGAGGTCTTTGGGAGAAGCCCCTAACAATGAGGTGGACATTGTTACGCTACTGCTATATTGTTGGCATTGCTGTTGACGTTAGTGATTTGCCACTCATCTCTAAAAAGACGTTATATTGCACTCCAGTGGAGGCCCGAAGCTAACGGGGGTGTCTGGGAGCCCTCTCCAGAAATTCCAATGAAGGGGGCATTTAATCGAAAATTAGTAATGAACATACCTCTTCCTTAAATGGTTCGAAGTCTTCAGCAAAAGCAGCCCCCCCCCCCCCCTCCCTTTCTGAAAAAAAAATTCCTAGCTACGGGCCTGCTTAACCAAGGCAGGATCTCAGAGAAGTTTTTTATTTATTTTTTCCGACAATTAAGGCGAGGTGATTTTCGTCCCACGGGAACCACATTTGGCGCGAGAAAATGGGAAGGAAACAAGCACCAGGGGTCCAGAAATGTCTTTCGATCGAGACCTCCGAAACCAAGGGTGGCGGGGCAGGTGTTTCGGGTCGCCCACCGTGACGACGACCGACGGCCCGGGGGAACAGGACAGGTGAACCATCCAACAGGAACAGATCATCGAGATGGGGCGAAGGGGATTCGAACCTCCTTACTTAGTCGGCGGGGGCTGGGATCTCGCCGGACGTCTTCCCGTGCTGACGAGAAGAGGTAAGTTCGTTTGTAGGAGTGTTTCCTAATTAGCATTTCGTCCGCAGTTCCTCGAGGCCGTGGTGGTCATCGCTGCGTATCGCCTGTGGAGGGCGGAGGGGGTGTATTTTTGATTGGCCCGGGAAACGCCCATGATGCGTGACCTCCGCCAGTCCACCCCCGCCGTGATGAGACGGCGTCCACCCATGCAAGGACTGCGAACTTTCGGCGCCGACTTGACGCGCATCGGCGATTCCGACATATTAATGCGAGTAGGGAGTCGGCGCGAGGATGAGGTGGTTGCAGAAGTTGACATCATGTTGTAAGTGTGATGTATGACGTGACGTAACTTTATTTATCAAACCATTTTTTTATCTACACTTGTGTAAGTGCATGTACCACAATGTCTGCAGACTCTTTGGAGTCGCTTCTGTGAAAACCCTAGATGGGATTGACACTATCGAGAAATAATAAATATTTTAACATATTTTGCCACGCTTTCTCTTCTGGTCTGATACGCTAGTAGCATAGCGTACGGAGTAGCGTGAACTAAAGTGGACAATGCCAAAGTTCCCGCCCCCAAGCGTCAGATGGAGGCAGTACACGGTCACACCCAAAGCCTCATCAATTCAGTAAACCTTTTCAGACACGTGTGGTTCAACCTTTAGCACCGGCGCCATGAAAATCGTGACTTGTCATGTATTGTCAAAACATTCGCGCCAAATGTCAACTTGGAAATAGACGGCGTGCATTTGAGAACCAGAGAGAAATCAGTGCGACATGTGCTCAGGTCATGCCTGCTCAACGGCTGAAGACAGCCTACACCTAGTTGCCTGAAAAAAAAAAAAATCCGTGATTATAAAGAGGGTATAATGTTGTCAACAACTACTATTAGTAGCTGTGCCAATGTTAGAATAAATTCTAGTATTTAAGGTTTCAAAATCACGATGCGATTAGCAGGCACGCCGTAATAGATGCTCCGGATTACAAGTCTGATTGTGAATTGGATATTTACCGTGTGCCTGCATCTGGGTACGCTGCTCTTTGCATTTGATCACTATCAATATACGACCACAGGAATCAAACCCACGACCTCCAGTTGAAGCAGACGCTACGTCCTCAAGGCTACTACTGTGGTATATAGCCTATCAACATCACGCAAGAAACTCACAGCATCACGTACCGATAAGCCTGTTTAAAAAGAAGAAATTTAATGGTGTTTGCTCGGTTACACCTAAAGACAATGTTAGTCTTTAATAAAATATATGTCGCAGATCAAAAGGCTGGTACCAAGTGACAGAGAGGGGAAAAGGAAAGGGCATACAGGAGGAGAGAAGGTTCATTAGGTTGCATCAGGCTGGTTAGCAGGAAAGACAGGGAACACGAATGACGCGTATACATAAAAGAGCGCTCATGACACAATCACATATAGTCTCAGCTCTCCGCTCTCTTCAGAAAGGGCTGTTTTAAAACTGTAAATAGCCACGAGGATGTGGTGAAGCTTATAGAAGTTGAGTGAGTTTGCGACGAGTTGGTCACACAATTCAGTTAAATCGTCAGTGATGTATTTCCTTTCCGACGCGATCATCGCAGAGCATAGCTGAACTCTCATGCGAGTAACGTAACTTACACTACGAAGTACTCAATATTAAGAGAATAGTTGAACACGAGAAATTATGTCTTGGCCGAGTAGAATAGACCCGCGGTCGCATGGCAAGACAAAGCGATGCCGCTCAAGTGACCCGTGACGCATTCACCTTTCACCCCACCTCACTCTTCCCCTCCTAAAGTGGAATCCTTAATGTGATACAGCTCACTAATTCACACACGGCATTATCTACATCCTAACTACTCGAACAAACAAGCGCAGTGAGGGGGCCTTTGGTCTCTCGTTAGCGCGCCAGAGGATGCCGCCGTGCCAGCACAGCAGTGCTACCCACTTACGTCCCTGCACTCCGCCAGGGGTCCGCACCCAACGGGTGCCTTCTCGAGGGGGGTGTCCCGGCATTCCTCCGCGCAAGCAGCGTATCTTCGCACGGACCTGGAACAGGCCTCATGAGTGTTTATTGCCTTCCTTGCTTGGCTTGGTGCGGAGAATGGAACCCCTCGCGAAAGACACACACTGACCGTTGGAGCGAGACGGAGTGAAGCCGCTGCCTGCTCCAACGGCTCAGGTAATGCCGCCTGCCGGCGCGGGGTTAAGTTTGTTGGGCACGCTTGGGAAGAGGTCTCCGACCTCTCTCCGGTCCCGGGCTCCCTGACGGCGGCGCCACCTAGGCACGACGAACGGTCTTCGCGAGACGCGATCATGCGCTAAGTCACGCCGCTCCGACGATCCTGTCGTCTGGCTAACGCTTTCCTTTCATCGTCTGCTCGCGATGGCCCGTGGCGTATATCGTCTACTTCGCATATATACAATGCGTCTTCTGCTACGCCGCGTGCGCTGTCGGTAGTGGCAGCCGAAGCGACTTCGGCTTTGTCTTGGCCCGTCTTTCTTTTTTTTTCTCGCGCGTCGTCTGCTCGTGTTTGTGTCGTCTGCCCGGATGACCGCCCGCGACGTGCAAGTCGCACCGTCATGCTCGTTAACAATACTTGTTCCCACCCTCGGCAGAGTATCCTGTTTTTTAGCCAGCCTGATTTGCATGGAGTGGACGTTTTGATACGTCCACCTGCCGCTAGGGGGTCGGCTGCAGGAAGCAGGGAACGTTGCGTTATGCATCTATAACATTGACTTTCAGGACCATGTTCTATAACCTTGCTGACTCATCGTAGTCAATCGTCGGATAATGAAGTAGTGGCCGCTATCACTCATTACGTCAGTTCCACGTCATTAATCAGAGCATAATTGATCTGCATCGCAAATGCAACCCCACATGCGACCATCCCCGGTGTTCTGTCTGCTATGTAGAGCCCGATACCAGACTTCAGACCTCACTGGTATTCACTAACAGTTGCACATGTACGTAGGAATGGTTCGTCGATGTACACGAAATCTGCTCAAATATACACATCGTCGCTGATCATTGAACACGATTATATTTGATATATTTATTGTCCCAAATATTTACAGACCTTGCCGAAGCTACCATGGTCTTTCCTTACGGAAGGGAAAACAACCATTCCCAGCCATAGAACTCAGGAAAAAGCCTAATAAAAAAAACTGCTGCAGTTCAATGTCGGTGATTAGCTGTGAAATGCTATGACATTACTTATTCAGGAAGCGCGACAAATGTCCACTCACTATTATGTGATGTCCGATAGGGTTTCATTGAAGTAATGTGTAGATGACAAATTGTCACAATAGATAACTGTTTTCTTCATCCAAGCTTACACACGTTACAGAGTCTTCTCGATCCAACACAGCTCAAACTCTGATGGCGGCACTCCTTACAATAATTCGTGGGGTTTCGCGCGTCAGAACAATGATTACAAGGCTCGCCGTTATTAGAAAGCTCCGAAAATTTCGGTCATCTGGCGTTCTCAAAGAGAACTGATGTGGGACAGCATACCCGGGCCTCCAGTATTTCGTCTTCACGAAAACGTGACCGCTGCGGCGGGAATCGAACCCGCCACCTGCGGATCAGCAAACGAGCAGCGTAACTACAGTACCGCTGCAGCGGATTGACGGCATAACTATAATTAGAGAGTGTGAAAGTGGGAGAGGGATATTAAGCAAAGTCGCGGTTGGATAATAACGTAAGCTAAACATATGATCGATAAAAGAAAACTAGGGTAAGAAAAGAGGGTCGTATATATCACTCTAAAAACTTTCCTTTTCATAAAACCACTAGCGCACGTAGAAGCCAGGTCGTGTGCAGTCGAAAAATGCTTTAACGATGCCGTCTCCAAAATGAAGGTAGTTCATTATAAGCGATGTTCGACATAAGCGTATACATTTCTGACAGACCGAGCACGGCGACGCCTCATAGTTTAGTTTGTCCTCTCCGGCCAATTGTCATTCCACGCTCGCTTTGGGGTGTCTACTGGATTAGGCAGTCTCCGAATAACGCAGAGAGCGTGAAGACATTCTGTGTACACCAAATATGAGGTACTTAAACGGCTTTGCACGTGATCGGTGTTTCGACTGTGGGTGCTGTCTAATTCCTCCATGTTGTCGAATCGAATTTGTCAGCTAATGAGCTCTAATAGGACTCTCTGGTCCACTTAAGAAGCGTGCCTCTATTGCAGCTTGATTTGGACAATATCAATGAATAAATCACTTATTAACATATATAACATGTATATCAAGTAAATATAATACAGAAATAGGTGCCAAACTAAAATCTTTCAGGGGTATCTAATGTATGCATAAAAATGCAAATAAAACCAATTACTATGGCACGAACATTCACATAATCGAAATCCTCATAGCAGAAGTGAGTAAGCAAGACATAGCTGCCTCAAGCTTACATTTGAACATTGTAGACAACTGTATCGAAATTCGGCGTTTCCCCAGTTTAGTAACTCCGGTGTAATCCAAACCTGACACCTTCAGCTAAGAGTCGTATCCACTGATCTAGTCATCACGCATGTGGTAGAGACACCTCGCTGACATCGCAAATCGCGCCGAATGTGCAGACGACCTGCGGCGGCAGACGGCACGTCTGCTCAGCTGCCCCAAAAACCAGGAGCAGAAGTAGTTTGCAACGCGCACGCGACACCACTATCTCGCCATCTGCCTCCCGGAGGCCGCACCCAGGGCACCCAGTCACTGACACGGGGATAAAGGAAGAGATAATGCGTCGAAAAAGGCGCCACCAAGGGATCCCAATCTTCACAAGAGCGGGGTGGCTCGGGGGCACCGGACCGTGGTTGCATGGCGCGACGGGTCCGCAGATGGCGCCGCTTTTCGACACCAGGGGAGCGATCCTCAAGGCCGTATATAGCGCGAAGGGTGTTTTTGTCGGTCCGAGTGACCCAGTGGCCAAGATGTGCGGGCGCGCGCTGAGGACCCTGAGCGGATGTGGCCCGTCCTACGTCGACGAGTGGACACGGGGTCAAAGGGGTTCCCGAAATAGCTAGGGTTCGGACCCCGACGCTTGACACCCTTTTCTAAGTTCTTCCCGGGAGAGGCTGACCGGGATCCCGACTGACCCACAAAGCCTTTCCCGGACGTCCCTTTTTTCTTCCGTCCGTGTCATCCCTCTTTCTAAAGGCTTCCTGTTTGTGCGCGTTGCGCACGCCGGGTGTGGGGTCCGGACTCGGAAGGTTCCCACCCTTCGTGTCCAGTGTTTTCCTCCAAGGGCGTCCTGTACAGTGTGAAATCATTTGCTTGCCCGTACAGCTGTGCTTGCACACCTTTCTTGCGGTTTGTATGACACGTAGCTATGACATCTGCTGGAAAACTGGGCTTTCTAATTCCGTACAACAGTGCTCCGGAACCGTTATTTTCTGGAAGCTGGCTACCGGCTCGCAGCAGGCGATGGACTTGTGGTAGATTGCAAACGTCAGAGAGGCTTAACGAGCGGATATTAAAGGCGTTCATTAACACAGTCGGTGAGGCTTGTGGTAGGTGGTTTCCACAAGCGTTCATTGAAACGGACGCTTGCAGAAGTCAGTCAGGCTTAGCAGACGGATTATGGAAACGTTCATTAAAACAGATGCTTCTCCTTCAGCTGCTTCTGAAGTACAGTGGCTGCCGTTTTATTCTAAAACTTATCTGTTTTTGTGTGTACAATGAGTGTTAGGTATGTGCAGGTGGAGCATATACTTTTTTAATGTCCAGAACAGTAGTTTAGTTCCCCGCGGACATGTCGACAACCATGCACCCTTATCGCAAAGGACGATCAGATTCCTTCAGCTGTTCACGAATAATTTTTAACGATTACCACGCGTAATAGCTGATGTTGCAGTATAGTTGCTGCAACATAAATCGACAATCCAAAAGAATGATGGCCACTTAGTGAACCCAAGCGTTAACAACATTTCTGATATCATTACGCACCAATACTGCTATAAGTGTAGCAATAATAGGCACAAGATCACAGACCACGCATGTTCCAAAGATGGCTTAGGGTGGGCTATTGTTTGTTCATTCTGAAGAAATAATGTGCTGCCTGAAATACATGGAGCAACAGTCAACGGAAGAGGTAGTATACAGTGCCACTCTTTAGCCCTCGTCTTTAGGGCTCGACCGTGAAACGATTGGAATTGCAGTTCTTTGCGAAGTGGTTCAATAGAGTGAATCGGAGTTGCACATTAGTTTTTAGAAGCGAGTGTGCCGCACAGAGTGGGTTAACGTACCTATTCGCGTGTCTTTGTAACATCCTAAACGCCAGAAGACATCGCGGACAGACGGCCAGTGATCAGCACGTGAATAGCGTGACTTCTGCTCAACGCGCGCTTCTGTTGTAGCACAAAGCGTACCAAACGAAGAAAGAAGGAAGCTAAAGTGAAGCAAGAAAGGAGCTATGGTCAGTAAAAAGAATAGTGAGAAGTGCGCGTGTGTGAGTGTACGTGTGCGCAGGGGGCAGGGGGTTGGTCTTTTAAAGAAGACGACCAAGACGGCGGCCACGCGAACAGATTTGCGCGAAGCGCAGCAGACGACATCGGCCATTGCGGGGAGAGACACACCCAGTATCGTGCAGACAACGCTTCCTTCTGCTTCCTTCCTTTCCCAATTCTCGGAGCACAATATCGTCCACTGTTATGCCACTGGCCGCGCGGAACCCTTCGCAGGAAGGAGGCTGCACGCGCCCCCTCTGAAGGAAGTAAGCAGAACGAGAAAAAAATACGGCGACTCCGTAGAACGGACAGCAGCTGCTCGCCATCCACCACCAGGCCTGCCCGCCGGCGCTTGAAAGACTTTTTCTCTCTCCCACTCCGGTACACGACGCCATGCTGCCCCAATGCCCTCACTTCTGGTCCTGGGTTGGTTAGGTGAGGGGGGGGGGGGGATGCCTTTCAGCTGTCGCGGACGGCTGCTACGTTCGGGGCCGGGGCGGAACTGAAGTTTTTAAAGGTCCTCCTTGTAGTACACACGGAGAGCGCACAGCCGTCGTCTCCAAGATGGCGTCCGTCCGTCTGTCTGTTCCGGTGGAAACGACCTTGAACCTCCTTGCCACCCCACGCACCCCTGCTCTGCTTTTGGGGTGTTGTACGCAACCCCCGCCGTACCCCTGCTTGATGGCTTTCTCGCAAGATTGCTGTCTTCTGACGGAGTCTCTTACGGTTGACAGGTTTTTCTTGCTGCTGCTACCCTTTTTGCGAGTATACAGTCGTAATTGACGCCAGGAAGGGTAATTTAGGTCTGATTCACTTTGGCAGACCCCTTACGCCCTCCGCCTCCTTTCCACTAGCGTTACTTGTAGAGGAATGACGATTGTTATAGCGCGAGACCAGAACGACGACAAAGAGACAAGAAGAACACGAAAAACACTTCTTGTCTATTTGTCGTCGTTCTGGCCTCACGCTATAACTATCGTCATGTCATACCAACTAGCCCAAGCTCCACACTTGTCGAAGAAGCATGGACCAAAAAAAAAAAACGATTTGCATGGATGTGTGGAGCGGCGACATAAAGAACTGAGAGAAGCCAGAGAAGCCGCTAGCATGCGACAGATATGAGAAGCTGCCCACGTTTCACAACCAATTTCACACAAATCTCAAGGCATCGACTTCCCTCGCGTAGATGTTAGCCCGTTCGCGGCCGATTCTGTTACGCCATTCGAGGTCCTCTGTTAGCGTAAAGACGAAGCTGACAATTAAGCGAATCTAGGCGAAACAAATCATGCACAACTGATAAAACGGACAGACAAATTGAGCCAAGGAAAACGTACGGCGCACTATCTGTAGTTTTCTTAACTATATTGTAATGATTCTCGCTTAAATAGAAAGATAGTAGAGTGAGCAAAAATTGCCGTGCTCTTCGGAGCAAATCCGAGCCCATAATCTCCCGACTCACGTAATTCAGCGCGTTCAGTGACAAACCCGGCGTATGGACAACCGCACTATCAGCGACAACCATCTCTCAGGTAAGCTCCGTGACATGACTCCCCCTTCCCTCATATTTCTACTGCTTCCTCCTTTACGACGTGTCGCAGAACGAGGCTAATTGGCACGCCCAACCGCAGCCGAACCACCGGGGGTGCAGGGGGGGGGGGGATTCGCTGCGGTGTATAGCAAGCCGATGACGTTGATTAGGGGGACGCCACTGCTGCCATCTGGATAGCGATAGAGACACCTGGCGGCGCGCCGTATACCAGCACGCGACCCCTGGTGTGTTGTCAAGGCGTTTGCACAATCTCGAAACCAGGGCGCTGACGTGACGCTTAGCCACCCAGCGAGCCGCCCTGTGTCGTGGGATTGGCGGCCATCTTTGACTACCGCTGTTCCACGCACCTGCGCTATCGGTCTCTTGACCTCATTACGACGCCACAAAACGGCAGTCTCATCCAGTTCAAGGGACCGTGGGCCTCGTCCAGCCGTTTTGTGTCTTTTAGCTCACCGCCCTAAACATCTGTATTCTTCCTGAGTCTGATGTTGAAATAAAGAAAGTTCATGACTCTGATTCTAATCGACCCCCACCTTCAAGTTCGGATGCCTCCGCGGTCAGTGCTGATGCTTTCTTTATTCCAAACTAGCCATTTCACAGGCTGAATAATTACATCAGGGATTTTAAGCAAGGGCGTAGGTAATTGATTGATTGATATGTGGAGTTTAACGTCCCAAAACCATCATATGATTATGAGAGACGCCGTAGTGGAGGGCTCCGGAATTTTCGACCACCTGGGGTTCTTTGACGTGCACCCAAATCTGACCACACGGGCCTACAACATTTCCGCCTCCATCGGAAATGCAGCCGCCGCAGCCGGGATTCGAACCCGCGACGTGCGGGTCAGCAGCCGACTGACTACCTTAGCCACTAGACCACCACGGCAGGGCCAAGGGCGTAGGTAGAATTTTTTTCGGGGGAGGGGGGAAGGGACTTTTTTTGTTTTCGTGGAGGGGGCACCCACTTGTAATTGTCGTGTATCGTTCTGTATCCCATGGCGAAAAAAAATTCAAAGGGGGGGGGGGGGCAGGGGTAATGGGTTTGGTGTGCCTCCCCTGACTACGGCACTGGGCTTAAGTGCCAAAACCGCGGTGTGATTGGAACGCACGCCGTAGCGAAGAGGGATCCGGAAATTTCGACCATCAAATGTTCTCTGACGCACACTCAAACCTATGTAACATTTCGCCCCCGAAATGCAACCGTCGCCGCCGGGATTGATGCCGCGAGATTAGGGCCAGTAGCTGGACGCCGTAACCGTTTTACCAACGACGGGGACACCAGTGGAATCAGAGACCACGAGAAAGGGGGTGTAGGATAAAAGGGGAAGTTAAGTGTACGTCGTCAAATGCGATCGATTAAAATCAAACTACTTTATTTATTTTCCAAGAAAACAAAGACAGGTTTTGAAGAGGTGAGGGACCTTGGATAAAAAGCTGTCATGAAAAACTTGGCTGGTCCAAAGAACCCTTCAAAAGGCAGATGACATGTTTCACGCGAGAAACAATATGAACAAATACATTTAGGACTTATTACACGCTTTTTATTGCGGTCAGGTTTGTTACCCAACACGAGGATTGGAATGAGTGCGTAAGAGAGAGAAAACGCGCGAGTATACAGACACGATTCAAACTTTTCGTGTGAAATCTACGAACTGCGTGTGAAGGGCTTCTCTGAACGGTATTTTTGTCTGATCGCTAATACACTTGACTAATGTATAGCGATCCAACAGGTATTTTGTATGGAAACCAAAACGCCGTTTTTTTTTTGAAGCTTTTGTTTGGCAAATGTATTTTGATTCGTCATTTTTCACGTGAGGTCACACAAGAAATTTCGCAATCTGTTATATTGCCTATGGCGTGGCGACCTTAAATATGTGAGCACTCTACGAATATCACGCTCACCGTGACGGTTTATCGACGAATCAACCGCATTCTCGCTTACAGACTCATCGCTTCGCGTAAAGGCCTGACAACACGTATACGCATGCGCAACGTGTCAACGCAGTTTTTTTTTTTTTTTCACGTGGCGTCGCGCTTTTACTCTGTATAAAGAGAGGGCGCGCAGCTTCGCGTAGCAGCGCGCCCTCTTTCTCTTTACAGGAGGAGGGTGCATCGCTGCTTCAGAAAACCGCGCGTTGACGCGCTGCGACGCGCACATGTGGTCAGGCCTTAACACGCCTGTCGCTATGACGCCGTCATTGGGCGCGCTTGTGCTCATTCATCACAGGCGTAAATCCACAAAACCAGTTTTGCCCTGGCTGGCCATTTCATTTTTTAAATATAAATTCAAGCATTATGCTTATTTTGTAAGAGTTAAAATATTTCCTTGAAATGACAGGGGGAAAATCCCAGCATATTCACGCAATGAATGACGATGAGGGAGGTGGAGCGTGCGTCAATTCGTCCATGCTTCCGTCCGGGCGTTCGTCCATCCGTACGTGCGCTCGTGTGTGCGTCCACTCGTGCATTCGTCCGTCCATGCGTCCGTGCGTATGTTCGTCAGTCCATCTGTATGTGCGCCCGTCCGTGCGTCCGTTCGTGCGTGCGTCCATCCGTCCATCCGTTTGTCCGTCCATCCATCAGCTTATCTAACTGTCTGTCCGTTCGTGCATTCCGTCTATCTAGTGAACACTTCAAGCCCTGCCATCTCGCTTCTTTTTATTATATATTCATCATATACAAAACTGCCGTCCAGCGGACAATCCAAGGACTAAGCGAGAGGATGTACCACTTTTCTGCTGTCAGCGCTTTGTTAACAACGAGAGCGTGATGGCGACGCCGCGCTACTTTTTTCGTAACAAGTGGACATGCGGATATGTGCCCGAGGGCGAGTATGTAGCATTGGCATGCAGGTATGTGTCACAGGTTACGCACTACGACAACCGGGGACGCACAAGCCACGCCGTAAGGAGCTTCGCCCCTAAAGGAGCATCAGGTACCAGCTCGTCTTAATTGCATTATTCTATTGTGTCTCCTCTGGATCATTCAAGTGGCCGTTGCGAAAGAGGGAGTGAGAATTCATTAGAAGGCAAAGAGGTTCAGGAACCTATTTGCCTTCTAATGAAAACAAAGGGGTTCGGAACCACCGATGCCTCCACGAGTTGCGTCAATGCTTGTACCCGAACTTAATGAATCCTGATCACTAGGTGTAAGCCGTTGGGCATATTGATGGTGGTTTGTTTGCGTTACGGAAAGTGTGCCAAGAGAAGGCATACGAAAGTGCAGTCGATGCCGCAATGGTTTTGACGGGAGTGATGGACTATGCAAGCTTGCGGGCAAACCTGGAATCAGCTCGCGTAATTAACACTGTGTCGGAGGCTTATAAGTCGGCAAACTCACTCATGACCTGACTCAGGCTCTCTTCGACTTGGATCCAGCCATCAGGTTGAGTAAGTCCTTGTGAGTAATACTCTAGAGAGTTTGAGTTGTAGGGAGTCCGTTTGAGAAGAACTTTAATAAGTCTTGAGTCTGAGTGAGCATGGTTGAGGTAAACTTTGCTGAGTCTGAGTCCGAGAGAGTCTTAAGCGCAAGGTATATTTCTCATGTGAGTAGGAGTTAGCTTCCCATTTTTTGCCGACTTTTGACTGACCTACAGTGAGGGGAACACTAAAATAAAAACGATTTCTCTCGTATTAGTTAAGTACAATTAACTACCGAGACCACCAGGCTTGCCACGTGAATACGCAGCGAGAAAATGTGGAAAACTATACCCTAAGGTGGCCGCACCAGCTCGCCGTGAACGTCACAGATTTCGGCGTCGTCCGCTAGGAACAACGTAATCGTTTGTCGCTTAAGCGCTACATACACCGGGTTCTAAGGTACACCGGTGTCTTAAGGTGGCAGGTTTCGGCAGGACTTAATCAAACAGTATGGCCAACGTACTTAACAAAAAACTTCGAAAAAAATTTGTGACGTATACACTGACGTTCACGTGCTAGAGATTCCGGGCGTGATATTTCAAACACTAAATTTCAGCCTTCATTTCCTCTTCTAGTTGGTGACCAGTGGCGGAGAAATATACGACAGCATAGTTACGAAACAATTACATATCTGTATATACAGATTTCTTGGTTTACTTTATGATTCATTGAAGTGAACGGCCTTGAAATGGGCACTTGTAGATCAGCAAGCATGACTAATAATAATAATAATAATAATAATAATAATAATAATAATAATAATAATAATAATAATAATAATAATAATAATAATAATAATAATAATGAATTAGGGGTAGTCTTACGAGAAGTTGAAAAGGTAATATGATGTCAATTTGTTCATCGCTGGTCCAGTGCACGTTTGTGTATGTAATACGCGCCTGTTGCGAATGGAAGCAGCCGCCTGTTGTCTTTCGTATCTGCATCAATGAACCCCCGAACACCTGACCTTGTTTCCAAGTGCCAGCCGGCCACCTGACATCTGTCCCCGCGGCAGAGCCTGACAAACAAGGCGAGCGATAGACGGGCAGGAAGTGGACCACGAGGAACGCCAGCTTGCCATCGACGCTGGTTGGCGGGGCCTCCGGCTGGCACCGCACGCGCCAGGTGACGACGGTGCCAGTTGCGCGGAAGAGTGGATAGATGGCGTTACAGGCCGCGGAAACTGACTCAACTTGAGTCGTGGGCTCAGTGAGAGTCATAACACGTACGTAGACAGTGTTAGCTGGAGTGTGTGTTTGACTACTTTGTGTGTGCGTGCATTAGTTGGGTCTTTAATCGAGGCAAGCTGGATAAGTTCGTTGCAAACTGCGAGACCATAAATCCAATCTAATCCCGAACAAATTTGCAATGGAGTATCGGAAAACAAAGAGCGAAATAAAAAGATTAAGGTTTTGTGGCAATTCAATGGGAAACTGCCCATTGCAAGATGTTCGATGAAGGAGTCCGCAAACACGATGCTATAAGGCCGAACTTTTCTTCAAAGACATTGATTTCTGCTTAATATGTGGGAGTGGTGCACAAACCAGGGATCATGTTCCAATAGCATGCAAATGGATTCATGCCCTGGCACAGTAATAAAAGGAAGGAGTAAGTCTGCTGCAGGTATTAGGTTTAAGTGATGTTTTTTGGGACATTAGTGTATTTACGGTAGATACTCTGTAAGAGAAGGCCGGAAGACTTGCGATGGAGTACTGTAGAACATACTGAAGATTTCGCCTTAACAGAGAGTAAGGAAGATGAGGATAGTCACAATGCATTAGTTGGTACAAAAATACAGGAAACAGATACAGCTAAGAAAAAGTTTGGTGGCGTTTGCTGTAATCCCGATTCAAACGGGGTGCTACCAAGATACATCCATCCATCCATCCATCCATCCAGGTGGCACTGCTTGCTGATGTGGAGTCTATGGCATCGAATTTTGAAACTATTTATTTCCAGCGTTCGGGATGCTGAGGGCCGCTGTCTAAAAACCTCTGGTGGGTCAGATTGGTACCACGATTCCTCACAGAGTGGTGTCATAGGCAGCATGTTTATTACAACGAAAACGTACAAACAGGGCAAACAGACTTAATGACAGTTTCCAGAAGTTTATTTCACCACATTCATAAAAAATTAAAAAAAAGAGCAGTTTAAACTGAAAGAAAAGTATGTCAATGATTCCTTCATACACAAGAAATCACCGAGCATGTGCAACAATACAATACAAGATTAGTACCGAACTCAGGGTCGGGCACGTGGTCATTCGCTTACTACACGTGCAACCAAAATATATAAAAACTTGAAAGGACAAAGAAAGCGCTTCTGAAAAAATGAGCTCAGGTCCAATAAGAATAAAATAGCACTAGGTACAGCCGACGTACGATAATGCTCAAGCTCATCCCGTCTCGTTGCAGTAATATCGGTGCTATATAGAATGGCGATGCAAATAATCAAGCTGACCTGTCGGTATGGAAAGGGAGAACGTGCCGTGATGAATGAACAGCATTACCGGTGTCGTGTAAGCACGCGTTTTAAGTATATAGTGCCCAGTCTTCGAGATCAGCTCACCATGATTCATTGAAAAAAACTTGACTGACTGAAGTTGACAGTAAACAAAATAAAGCATCCGTTACACAAACACGAACATGGCCTCTTGAGACGGTTGCCCTTAGAGACAGTTGACGTCATGGGCGAACGTACGATTCAAATTAGGTTGATTCATTCATTCATTCATTCATTCATTCATTCATTCATTCATTCATCGCACTTGTTTACCATACTCATGTGGGCTTTTATATTGGGTTCTTTAGCCGAATCATGCTTTCAAAGTCCAGGCCTGAGGCTTCTGCGTTGCGGTACAAATCAAACAGCTGAAACCTTGAACAATGAACTTGATTAACTGATTTCGGTTCTGTCTTAACGTCTTCTCTTATTGAGTTTTTAATGCAAGACACAACTGAAGGCAAAGCAGGTAGTCTCACTGAACAAAGGTAACCGTCATCACGTCCATCATGTTAAAATCAAATTTCCTAATGCACACTCGACTCGAACCAAAGAACCCCAGTTTAGCCTATATTCGAGGGTTTTCCTACGCGCTGAAACCATGGGGCGATTGGCTGTCAAGTAGCAGCATTAAACGCGAATCAACAGCCCGTGTTATCTGCGGCCACCTGAGATTCTTTAACGCGATCTTAATTATAAATACGCGGGTCCTTTCACATTTCGTACCAACTGAAATTGAACTGCACTGGCATGGGGAATCAAATCCGCACCTTCGAGCTCCCCCAGGAGACGAACCTTTATATCCGCAACATTGTTACTCGCGTCGCAGAATAATCTGAGAACAGCGCAGGTGTCAAAAAGAAGCGGTGTGCGCGAATTGTAACAAAAAAAAAAAGAAGAAGAAAAAAGAAAGGCGACACTACTATATCAGGCAGCAGCAGTACAGTTGAAACGAAGGGGGCGTGGAGGGGTGGATTCGACCCTAACGAACCCGCCGCAAAGGGGGCGCCCCCGACTTCCGGTCGCGTTGTGTCGCCAGCGTGCAATCCCCTCTGTCACGTTGCGTGCACCAGCCGCTAGATGGAGCTCGCGGAAGCAGGTGCACCCCGCTCCTGTTTTTCCCTGCTACCACTGCAGCGTCCTTGCTAGCGTTCATTTTTTTTTTTCTCGTTCGTGCTTTTTTATTTATATATATACATCACACTAGCTGTGACAGCGTCGTAGTGTCGAGGGTCTGCGCCAGACTCTACTTAACGCACGTCGGACTCGGGACCTCGGCTTCTCGCGGCATTAAAAAGAAAGTTAAGAGAGAATACTTAACGAAGAAACGACGGCGAGGAAGAAACGGCCACTGGTGGCAGCGTTCCGTGGAGCGACGAGAGGGAACGGTAACCAGCCAAGCTTGAACGCACCCCGCCCTTACTCGAGCAGCGCCTGGAGCCGTTGTGAATGGGGCTCACCCGTCGCTGCCGCCTTCGAGGAAGGTTTGTGAATGAACGGCGCCGAGAACGTACGCTCGGAGGGTTCCGCACGTGCGTTGTTTGTTTTCTTTCTGTAGGAGTGTTCGTATGCATCGCTATCTACGAGAATAGTCATTAGACCAAAATGAAACGCTTCGATCACAGGTTCGGTTCCTGTTCACGGCAAGTTATCTTTTCAAACACTTTTCTTTCTTCTCGTTTACATGACCATTCGGTCTAATAAGTCCCCCCATACTTTTCTTGGCATTATTGTCTGTTAGATCTCATAATTATTGTGTCAAACACGGAAAAACGAGCCCTTAAGTATACACTTCTTTCCTTATTCATTAACGAG
This sequence comes from Rhipicephalus microplus, assembly GCF_013339725.1. Lineage (NCBI taxonomy): Eukaryota > Metazoa > Arthropoda > Arachnida > Ixodida > Ixodidae > Rhipicephalus > Rhipicephalus microplus. The sequence continues at coordinate 213,301,349 of NC_051167.1, read as the reverse complement.
GGTCTCTTACTGGCAGACTTGGTGCCGTTAGGTTGTATACGAGGGACTATTGGTCAGCTGCCAGCTCGTAATAAGTTAATCTGCTACGTGACGCCAAACAGGCTCAAAAAGAGTGTGCCACACTCGCCCTTGTGGCTACAGGTGGCGCTGACAGACACTCCCACGTTTGAATTCACATATAAACCAAATAAGGGGCTGGGGGGATAGCCGCCATGGTTGCTCAGAGGTAGAGCATCGAACGCGTTATTCGAAGGTCGCTGGTTCGGTTCCTGCGCACGGCAAGTTATCTTTTTAACCACTTCTCCTTCTCATTACAAGTCGGTCTAATTACTCCCCCCATACTTTCCTTGGCATTATTGTCTGTTAGATCTCATAATTATTGTGTCAAACACGGAAAGACGAGCCCTTAATTGTATACAATATATATATATATATATATATATATATATATATACTGAGGCGTTCCAACTGTAAGGGTTACTAAGGTTACATTCCGCAACTTCGTCTACATATTTCATCTATATTTATTGGTATAAAAATAAACTTCGATTTGAATATCCTTTGTCTCTGGTGATATTTATATATAATCGATGTTCCGAGACCCGTTTGGTAAAGCCGTAGATGGAGTTTAGAAATGAGGAATTTTCATGCCCCCTCATAATCGTATTTTTTTTCTTGCACGTGAAACCTCACCTATGAATAAATCTCAGAATGCACCAGCGTTGCCCCCAACTGACAACCTTCTCGTGGATTCCCAAAACACAAAGTATTCCGTGTTTAAGTCCATGACGTGGGCAGAAACTTGATTCGGTAGAAGGAGGGGGGGGGGGCGAACATGTCATTGGTGGTATTTGGGGCCTGGCAGGCTAGTGTAGTCGAGTGTCGTTCCGTGCTCTCTATCCCAAGGCAGCAAAAAATTTGGGGAATTAGGGGGCTACGGGCCCGTTGCGTCACCCACCGGCTGTGCCAGTGGGCCCAGTTGGTGTTTTATATACCAAGCATATAACGCAGCCAAATGTTCTACAATGAAGGCAATATAGTGAAAGACGTTGGAGACCCAGGCTTGAAAGCATTCAACACGGAACATCGCTGTAACAACGGTAACTACCAACGCAGTGGTTGTCGATACGTTGGCTTCAGCCACTGTAATCTGTTACACGTGCATGTTGGTATGCAATTAGTATGCACGACGTTGCGTGTAGGACACGGACAGAAGAAGGAACGATGATCTTTGCGCATTTATAGCGTTTGCTCCTGTCCCTTACGTCGAAGTTATACATATTGATTCAGCTACTTTCCTCGTTCGATGACTTTCTGACAGGGGTGGATCCAGCCGCTCATTTTATGGGGGAGGTTGGAGAAAGCGGTCGCTGGAAGTAAGCTGGACAAGGGGGGAATTATTCGCATTTAGTGTTTACTATCATCACAACAACCATGTCCCAGCATAAATGCAGTTAACTTGTGTACACAGTGGTCCCACTCGTTGGCCGAATCAGTGACAACAGGTGGGCGACACGCACTGAATGGAGGGCTGGGGGTGCTGGCTCTTGGGGGATTGCCCATAGCCTCTCCCCATATGTATTCGTCACCACGTCAAACCTCCACTTGTGGTAACCTTCTGGCTGCAGGCTTAAATAGCCTAAAGTCACGACCAGATACTTTTGCTTGTCGGACGATTCCTCGTCGCCATGTCGTCTGATAAGTTGGGCATTGCGGGATCAGTTAAGGGCATTGCACGATAAGGTCGTGACACCAGCGACGAGCGCGCATGCCCCGTTGGACCGGCGGAGACGCGCGTGGTGTCCGACCGGAAACAGCGAGCGAGGAAACGGAGAGGCCGGAAGCTGGCCAGGTCGTTTCCGCTCGGCCTGGCACACGCACGCAGAGCGGTGCTTTCTTGAACCGCGGCTCCTGCAGAGAGGAGGTTGAAGCAGGCCGTTTGAAAACACAAGCGGCGTGCGGAAAAGATGGGCCAGGTGGACGCGCCCGCCACAAGACGGCGCCCTCGCTGCTTCTGCGGAGCGGGGCAGCAGCCACTGCTGCCACCAACACTTTGGCAGCTGCCCCTTATGCAAGTGTGTGTGTGCGTGTGTGTGTGTGTGTGTGTGTGTGTGAGTGTGTGTGTGTGTGTGTGTGTGTGTGTGTGTGTGTGTGTGTGTGTGTGTGTGTGTGTGTGTGTGTGTGTGTGTGTGTGTGTGTGTGTGTGTGTGTGTGTGTGTGTGTGCACACGCGCGCGCGCACTGAGGATGATCCCTGTCTTGGCTTGGCTTGAGCAGGCTCGCGCCGGCTGCCCAGATGCAGGAACGGAGAGGCTTGCGCCGTCTTGATGCTCCGAGATGCGGAATACATACATAGATAGATAGATAGATAGATAGATAGATAGATAGATAGATAGATAGATAGATAGATAGATAGATAGATAGATAGATAGATAGATAGATAGATAGATAGATAGATAGATAGATAGATAGATAGATAGATAGATAGATAGATAGATAGATAGATAGATATGAGAATGACAGCAGTTATTAGGTGACAGAAAATACCACATACATAACACTTGAAAACCTATTGTGAGCTACATGCAAAACTAACGGAAACGACATTAGTGCAAGTTATGAGGCCAATTAAAAATTGCTGTGGCATTGCCACAATTTGAGAGGTACAGCAGCGGAGGGCTCCTCCAGGATAATTTTCACCATCCGAATTTAAACTGACAGGGAACTCTAGTTTGCCTGTGGCCTTTATGGATTCATCTCTGCTCACATCGCAAGTTCGATCCTGGTCGTGGCGGTCGCACTTTAATGAAGGTGAGATGCTTCATTGACAGGAAATTACGAATAATAATAATAAATTATTATTATTATTATCATCATCATTATTATTATTATTATTATTATTATTATTATTATTATTATTATTATTATTATTATTATTATTATTATTATTATTATTAATTTTATAATTATTATTATTATTTGAGGATTCACCTGTGTACATTCTAGAAGCATGTATACGAGCGAAGATCGGCGCTGCCTACAGAGATGCAAGAGGGACAGCCTCATTGCTCTGAAGCTTTCGAAGAGTGAACTACCTTTCCCAAATCGTAATGATATAAGACCACTCATCAAACTGCACTATGCTTTGTGACGTCACCGCCCCTTAGTCAAGCCAGAGAAACGACTTACGCAAGGGTTAGGCAGCCGCAGTTCCAAGTGTGGAGCACTCGAGGAGTTTCGGCTTCCGCAGATGGTCTCCCTCTCATGTATAGGCAGGCGCAACGCGGGCTGAACTACGTTATAGCATAGCTGTCTGTGGGACATTGAGAGCACGCCTGCGACGAGGTGACGTCTTCTAGCTCTTGTTCTTCAAGCGCCTGCCTTGATGATGATGATATTAAGTGTGGAGAAACGTAAAAAGCCCAGGCTCGTGTTATCTCGTCCTCTGGCGTAACGCAGTCAATAACACGCACGAAAATAGAAACCAAGATAGGAAGCAAGCTAGAGATAAAAAGAATCAGGAATAAAAATTGCCACGAATAGAAATAAATCTAGAAAAAAGAGGCACAAAAATTTTGAAAAGACGAAAAGAATGACACAGAGAGGAGAGAACAAGGAGACAACCGAAGGGAAACAGAAGTTTGAAAATTTTTGTTGAAGCGCACTGAAGACAGACGGACAGAAGAGGCTGGCAAGGACAGCGCTTGCTCTGACAACTGAAGGTTTATTAAACAGGATAAGTGAGTTCTGAAGGCAAGCGCTGTCCTTGTCAGCCTCTTCTGTCCGTCTGTCTTCAGTGCGCTTCAACAAAAATTTTCAATCATGAACACTATCCAACTAGCCCAACTTGCCACCTTGCTGGAAACAGAAGAAGGCTGTCCAGCTCCGCGCACTTCTTTCCGGTGCATGGCAACGCTACAGTGCCTTAAGTTTCTTGTTCATGATCTTGCCTGCCGAGACGAGGAACTCACGATACTCCCGTAAAAGTGCGTCCTATGGAGGTTACTAGGTTTCAAGTCTGTGTCCGCAGCCATGCAAATGGTCTTCTGTAAGTATACACTATAGGGGGAACCCTGGCGCCAGTGTCTATGGGAGCTCCGGCACGGGTGTATGATGGGTATAGTACGCAAATTTGTCAAATGTTCGTTCTTCCCGCTCCGTTCGGCCTCGCATGGCTTGGAGCCTCTTTGTCCCGAAATGACAATCGGGGAAGTTCGGCAGCTGCACTTCGCCACCTTAACCTTTTGGGACCATCAATTCGATTGGGAACACGGAGTTCACAATCGTGCGTCCCTTTATTCGGAACAAAACCAAAAGACAGCAACTAAACAAAGCCACAAGTGGGTTCGAGACCGCTAGCGCGATGACTGTGCTAATTTGTGTACTGCTCATGATTCCCATTGTGTCTGAACGATCGCAGATCCAGAGTCCCCTCTTGTTAATATTAGGAAAGCTTGAGTGGTAATAAGCTGATGTAAATCAGACGCTTCATGGGCAATTAAGTGGAACCTCCCTACATTGTGCCACAAAGATCTCCCTCTTACTCGTTGATTCAAATAGGGTGACTCCGAGTCATCATTCATATCTATTGCGTGAACACTTCATATATATGTGAACTTCGCGACCAAAAAGCGAACCAGTGGCGTCCTGTAACAACACGATATCACCGAAGCGGATACATTTGTACGTTGTCATCAGAAAGTTGGCGCAGCTGCGCAGACGTTGGTTTTTTTCGCGATTGGGCGTTGTCGTACAGTGTTTGCCTTTAAAGGAGAAATATCTTGGACTGTATCGTAGCAAAACCTGAAGCCCGCCTTTTTTGCGCATTCAGCTTCAGCACAATTCTAAACAGCAGAAGACAACTGAATTTCGAAACTTTTGGATTGGTAGAGAACACATTGCTCAACGTCAAAACACGTCGTCTGCTTCTGAAGATAACGTCTGGACGACCTATGTATGTCGTCTGCTTGGGTAAGATAACGGTTTCGAGGGCTCATTCTTCAGGGACCTCATTTCAAATACGGCAGCCCCACCGGGACGAACAGAAACCGTTATGATCGCTAAAAGACTTCCTCCCTCCGTCAACCAAAATATCGTTTTTGCCGGCTGTCGACACTTGCGACAAACCTGCAGGATGTGACGTCGCCCACTGCTTCCGGTGGCACGGAAGAGGCATCGTCTGTTGCGCACCTGACTCGACTCACTTCCTGTCGTCTGCTCCAAGTATTCTCCACCCTGCCACCATCCTTAGGGTGCCCCTTGAAGATCCAGCTTCTGAGCCATCTACGAGTTGTTTAGCGACTTGCTTGCCTTTTGGCCGAGCTCTTTACAGTTTTGTTTCTTTTCGGTCCTTTTAACTTCCGTCTAAGGATTTAAAGCGCGACACATGTTCTGTCGCCACGGGTGCCTCTCCAGAGGTGTGTCGTCTGATCTTTTCCCTTTTTTTTTCACTTCTGCTTCAGTAGCCCGTATACTGCTGCGCAATGTGGTGCAGACGACTCACCACTGCGGTGGGCGCATGCACGTCGCGGTGGGTGACACAGAGCGCATCCATATTTTGCTCTTCCTCTCACAAGCTTTTCATTTTTTTTCTCGATGTTTTCGGACTGCCGGTAGCAACAAGGCTGTCTTTTTTTGCGAATCCCGATGCTCCGAGGAGCGAGGTGCCTGCCTCGCCCACTGAGTCGCGTTTTAAACTTTTTTTTTCGTTCTTGCTTCTACGCTTTCCTCAGCTCTGTACTTTGTACCGGAAGTCGTTCGTGGTCTCGCGCGAGCCTTCAAGATGCTGCTGCCAGACCGCAAGTTGCAACCAGCTGGCGGTGCGGAGTCGACTTTCTCTTTCGGATGCGGGGATGCTCTTTAAAAACCGGTGGGACGTCTCTCCTTTCACCTTCTACATCCTCCTTGCGTACACTACGCAGCGCGTCGTTTGTGCTTGTTTATTTCGTTACGGCCAGTTCTGTTTCTCACCGTTAGGGATGACCAGCGTACAGCGACGTAGTATCACTTTCACTTCAGCGCGTGCCCGGCGCGCGCTTCCCAACAGCCCTTTTTTTTTAAACGGGGCGTCGTCTGTTCATCGTCTGCTCACCTTCTGCTGCGGGTACGTCTGTTAGGTGCTTTTGTCGTCTGCTGCTTGGCGCTACAGCGCTGACCGTATGCGTTTACGTTCGTTTCGCATGCGGTCGGCGTGTGCCTCGGAACGCGGGGAAATTTAACCCTTTCTTTAAAGAACCAGGCGGCGCGTGCAGCGCCACGCGCGGAAGACGTGGATGCGATGACGTCAGCGGAAGCGTCTGCTCGCCTCGTGTGAGTAGTAAAGCGGAAACGGGAGTCACTCTACAACTTTGCCTTACGTTGTTTAGGAATGCAATCCAGTAAGACAGCGCCTGCGTGGGTCGCGTGTAATTTTGGGGAACTAACGTAATGGAGCGAGCGTCCAGCTAACGTCTAAAATACGAATGTGAATCGCGCGAGTAGCAAACTGTGAACGACGTTCTGTTTCTCTGAAAAGCCATATTTGGCTACTCTGGGCGACAAGCGAAGAAAACGTGGACAATTACGTAATTGTGTGACGGTATGATGACGTGAACGAACGTAAGCACGACATACAGCCAGCATAAACGGAACAGTAAGTTGATGCAGTATTTCTAGATCGCACCTTTGTAATGTTCTGTCCAAACTCGCATTCTTAATGCGTTTCCTCTAAGCGACAGAGGCTACGTTTTTGTGCTGCAAGCGCCAGATTCACATGTAGGAGCTCGGAGCACATCATGGCCGCCATGTTTGTGGCACCACTAAGCATAGTGGCCCCTTTCACACTTAAGGCCTGGAGTTTCCTATAAATACACCAGAGGGAATTTTGGCACAAGTGACTATAGGAGCTGCAACGCGTGACGCTTCAGAAGGCAGAGAAATGATGCGTAGGCACACATATCTATCTATTATTCGCATTATCAGCCCCGTTTGGCCCCATGTGGGCTTTAGCCGCATTGTCAAAAGACGAGGTCAAGCAAATGTTTAACAGCTTCACTTCACCAGCTTAACCGTTTTAGTCTCAAAAGGTAAAATTGGCTCACAAAGGTCGCATCGATTCGTTCTTTCTTTCTTTCAAAGCAAAACCAAACACAACCACAAACATAGGCACAATTGCGTCCGAAGCCCGCAAGCAGGAAAACTAGTTAAATCCATGACCATCATTCGAACAGCGGCTGATCACCGATCGGCAGTGCCAAAGTTCTTTCGGGTAAATATTGCACGAAACTCTATGATTCGCAACACTCGAGGCACTGCCAACCGGAAGTTCTCGTACCGAATTGCCATGACGTCATATGGCTTTTGAAAGCTACTCGTACGAGAAGGTCAGTTGCGTGTCACTGATAAAGAGTGTTGCATTTCGTTTTAATTAAGCTAGGAAACCAACCCACTCTGTTCTAGGCAACTTTCCGCATGCAGTAAGGTCAAGTAATGGGCAATAAGTGAAAACGTGTGTTGAAAGTAGAGACGTCCATTCGAATGAGCGCAAGGCTTAAGAATTCAGTTTCAATGTATGCTTTACCGGCATGCGACTGATCTGATGATGTCCCCTTCATTAGTATTCGTCGAAACCCTAATAGACACACGGCAAGTGTTCGCACGAAGTTTTCGCAGCTTTCTCCTTGATTTTCTGTCGTGTCAACACTGAAGAGTCTAAGTCAAAGGCCGGAGCTGGAACTTCCCGATACCGCGCCCACAAAACAGATGTTCAAGCTGCTTCAAACACGGCGTTTACTTTCGAAATAAAACCATCCAGCGAACAAGGCTAAGTATTGACACATTCAACTTATGAACAGCGTAACGTCGAGTCATCATTAATTATATATATGTACGTAATGCCCGGATGTATTCATCCATTTATTTTCACCGACATTGATCGGCAAAGCCTCACGAAAACGTTGTTCCTTTGGTTGAAATAAAAAAAAAGCCTGATCGAACAACCCTTTACGCATATAGACAGAGCCCATCCGTCCATTAAGTCACAGCACAAACACAGGAAGCGTTAAAAAAAAAAATGAATGGTGGTTGGGGTTGCCGGGCGAAGAACCCTGTGCAAACAGCTGGGGATGTCTTTCAACATCCCACTCCATTAATATCTCATCTCGTCGATATTTTTTTTCTCCTGTGCTTGCATTAGCAAACGATCCCAGGCCTGCTCCACTGAGTTTGTTGACCATATGCATTAGCGGCGTAACTTCAAATCGGTCCTGCTAGAAAACGTAGCTCACGAAGACTGTTCCAGGCTTTTGTTTAGAATCGAAGGCAGTTAGGTAACGCTGAAACTTAACAAATTCATACTTATAGGTTTTATTAAGGTTAGATTAGGTAACAATTCAATGAGAGCTGTTATTGTTATACATAAGGCCGTCACTATTGCTATTGGTTACGTGTAGTAACAGCTAATTACTTTAACAGCAAACATTGGCCGTTATTAGTCGCGACTTCCCCATTTGTGTGTGTGTCTGTGTAATACAAGTAAATAGGATAGGGTACACTCAGCAGACTTCAAAGGAGGGTGCATGACAAACAATTTTTTTTATTTGGCTCCTTCTGTTACTTTTGCATTAACTCTCGTTCAACAAACACCTTTTATCTGAAAACCTGGCAGCCAGCTGTGCGATGTTATCGACTCCAAGACTTCATCCGCCGCGTTCACCCATCTGTCTCTGTATTTGTTTGCGTCGTCTGCTTCTTTGACGGAGTAAAAGAACACACACAATAGCAGACGACGCGAGCCACTGCGGATGTTACGTCAGCGACGGCACGCCGGAAATTGGCGGGGAGAAAGTCGTCTCGAAGTATAACGCAACTTTGCGTAACCGCGATGGAAACTTTCAAAAGAAACAGCTTAAAAAGGAAGGTATTGACAGCCCGCGTCGCCTCCGGCAGCTGCTCAAGGTCACTAGGTTAGAAGGTTTTAAAGGCAGCGGAGCCTTCGGACGCAGGATGTCTTTGCAGACGACGTTTTCCTCCCCCCAGCCATTCTTCTGCTCCGAGCCAGACGGCGTGCGACGTCCTGTCGGCGTCGTCTGCTTCCCGTTGGGTCTCTTTCTTCTGAACCGTTTGAAGAAAGTTCTTGCGTCTTCGAAATGAAGTTCCGCAGGATACACCTTGTTTGTCTCCCCAGGGGGAGTCGCCTGACTTTCTTCTGTTTGTAGTTTATGCCTTCCTCCTTTAGTTTGATTCGACATTGTGTCCGCCAGCCGTATACGAAAGCTCGATTTCCTTCAAGACGTAACTCTCTTTGTATATGTTCCCCTGTGGCACACTTCAGAACGCCCTTTTTTTTTTTTTGAGGCTCCGAGTTTACCAGAATAAAGCGAGAAATCGAATTTCATCCGTCTGTGGTGGCGTCTACGTCGTGTTTTTTCTTCAATGTGACTTATATTCATCTTGCTGACTTTTGGTTTTTGCAGCATGTCCAGTAGAGAGTTGCTCGCGGGTGTTGTGGCAGTGAAAAAAAAAAACATTAAGAATGACAATAATTGTTGAGGTTGAACGCCCCAAAACCACGACATGATCGATTGTGCAGAATGCCATAGTAGAGTGCTCCGGAAATTTCGGACACCTTGGGTTGCCTAACGTGTGCTTCAATCTATGTGCAAGAGTCTCAAGCATATTCGCCTTCATTGAGAATGCGGCCACCGCTGCCGGAATTTGATCCCACGTCTTTTGGGTCAGCAGATCAGCACCTTAACCAATAGTTCACTGTGGCCAGTCAAACACTATGTAAATGCGCCTCGCATTATGCTGAAGGCACACGTAAGACATCGTGCGCACAAGGGTACTAGCAACATTCCGGGGCTCCAATTTAGCACCGAAAGGGATTTAATTCGAAAAAACTTGAGTCAGAAGAAAACAGCGGCCCAGTGAAAATATGTTTCGGCGTTCCAAATAATCAAAGCGCAGATGACGTCAGATGAGTGGTTGCTTATCAAATACAATCTTTATTTAGACGAAGCTACATGTAATTAGGGTCATTAATTTTTCTAAGTGACATTTCGAGTTTTCCGACCTCTGAAAGATGGCACGGTGTCCTGAAACAATGCGATGCCCGAAAAAAGTACCACCTGCTTTTCGGCTCGCTAATCAAACAGTAGCCGCGTGGGGTATCACAGAAGCCGGGATTATTCCCAATTAGAAACTCCTGCTGGGCGGTACATAGCCTGTCTTCGCTGTCAGCATCGAGTTCATTAGTCAAGCATATTTACGATCTTCGAAGGCGCGCAGCTGCGCTGATCAGCGGACCAGGGAACTCCGAGCCAAAAGGTGGGCGGAAGCCACCACTTCTGGCGATGCTCCGTCGAGCGTGAAAACGCCGGCGCTGCGTCACTGGCGGCGGAAGTTACTTCCTCCCCGCTAGCGTGGCCGGAAGCTTCCTCCAAAGAAAAAAAAAGGAGGGCCGTGGGGAGTGGAGGGATAAAGAAGCAATTGGGGAAAGAAAACGGATGTGAGACTGGGACACCATTGCAATGTGACCGACGACAAAGCAGACGATAAAGCAGACGACAAGCAGATCGACATTAAAGCAGACGGCACGTGCAGACGACAATGAACAGCGCAGATCCCGGTGGGGGCAAGCGGTGCACTCTATTTGCGCGACACAATTGGACTGTACCGTTCACCTAGAAGTCTCGATTGTGATGGGATCCGGTGGAAGTGGATCTCCCTTCAGCGCTGGTTTATAAATGCAGCTCCGCCTGGGTTCCGATCAGACCACTGACCGAGTCCCAAAGACCGAGTAATGCCTGTTCCGGTTCTTGAACAGTCGAGAACAGCCAAGCCGTCGTGTCGGCTTCCGAGCTGCCTTATGCTGCAGACTTGGTAGCTTAGAGTTATTTCAGGCTATGGAAGTGAGTCTTTCGTTTGTTTTGAACCTCCGCGCAAGAAAGTAAACCACGCACCTGGCATCTTAAGGTTACCAACAAGTTGACCAGGCCCTGCACCTTGGTCAGATTTGTTGGCAAAGGATTACGCCAGACTTGTTCCTAAGATGTTAGTATGCAATGGCGTCATCTGAGAGCAGATCCAGTGCGAAGAAATTGCTCAATACTTGTTCATATTATAACTACAGTTGTTGAGCTGTGATGGATGGTATATTATTGAAGTTCATCACGTGAGCTTCTGGTATATGCGCAACTGTACTGTAATCTCGTCAATCTACTCTCACAGTCCCCCGAAACCGAAATGTGGGCGGTTCAAGTTCTTAAGTAATTGGCAATAGTGAAGTGTCATTATCGTTCGCGACTCCCCAATGTCCTCAGTTACTTATAAAACAGTGTCCATGTGCGCCCCTGTTTCGCCATTACAAAATATTGTCCATCGTAGACAAGTCAAATTTCATAGACGGACCTTGATTTCTGAAACAATCCTATAAGAATTATTTATATCGGTGGCGTGGTTTTTTTCGATTAATGCCACAACAAGTAGAACTGCGAGCGACGACAAAACGAAATAACCTGCACAAAGTTTTGATTTCTAGATATTTGCACTAGTTGCTCAAGTGCAACAGTGTGTTATGAATAGCATTCTCAAAATAGTAGCACTTATTTCATTACGCATAATTATCACCTTCAGCATGCAGCAAAAAAAAAAACACTCGGAATGCTCAAAATGGCAAAACAGAGGAAACACCTCTCCTACACAAGTTTTTTTTTACTTTTTCTTGCAAGAGCTTCATGTACATCTGATAACACCTAAAGAAGTCTCGTTAATTTTAGTACGCTGATCACTTCACCCTGCTACAAGCCTAACAGCTCAAGTCTTGCACGCTTTATTATAGCTCTATAGATCTATTTGCTATATGTACACTACAAAAAGGCCAACCTATCTACCCCTCATCTTTATCTTCTTCATTACATCGCATTCGGACAGGGTGGGCGTCAATCCCAAGATGGTTCCAGAGGCTTAGATTCTCTGTGACGCTGTTGTGCCCAGCCTGTGAGACCTGTAGCGGTATGGAACATTACTTGCTTACGTGTCGTGAACTTTAAAAAGACCATGTCAATGATGCTTTGAAGAATTGCAAGATTTAGGCTCGTCATACGACAGCGTAAAATGATGTCGTGTTTTCGCGTGGTCACTCGAGATTCAGGAAGGAGGTGCCTTGACTACTTTAAAAGTTTCCGACCGTTACAAGCCTCGCAGGTGACTGGTGATGAGTGTCACTTATGTTAGGGTGTGGCGTGGTGGTATGGGGGGTCCAGCGCGACACTTTTATGCGGAATAGCTCAAGCCAGTGTCCCGGGCATGCTAGCAGGCCCGCGCTACGTTTTAAAAAAGATATTAGTTTCATATGATCAAAAATAGGCAACTGGGAGGGGCGATTGCCGGGAAATTTCGCAAGGCTATATCCACCGGACCTACAACATCCCAATCTTAATCCTACTCCATGGCGTCTTTAGTTATAGGAAGCCATACTTACTGCTTCTGGGTGCCTTGCCAGTGGACCTAACTCCACAGCTTTAGTTACTTACTTAGTGCTTATAACACTTTAGCTACTTTGACGGCTCGGGTCACATGTATTCCCTTTAGTCACACGCCATTTCAGTCACCCGTAGTTGATGGTCTAGTGGTTTCACGTTCCGGAAGTGATAGTGACTACTCATTAATAATTAAGCATTTAAATATCAGTAGGTGGCAAGCCTATGATCATTTGAAATAAACAATGCGTCATACGCAGAGGCAGGGCCAACTAAACGCTTCCGGTGTCTTCGCAAACCGTTCTACCCGTGAAATTCGGCAACGCTAATACCACCACGAAACGGGTCGTCTGCTTCCAGAAGGTCGTCTGCTGAGCGATGAAAGCGTTAGTCCTATAGGGGGCGTGCTTCTGTGACAGCTCGCTAGAGGACTTCGCATTATTTACTTATTAAGTTATGGGCAAACAAAGCAAGCGCTAAGCAGTGAGGAGTAAAAAGAGTGTCGCCCTCTCTCATCTTACGCGCAAGCCTCATTGCCCATCGGTGTCGAGTGAACTTTTCAACTACGCAACAGAAAGAAGCAGACGACACAGGCAAAAAGTTGTTGGTACCATCGTCTGCTGTCATGCTTCCCAGCGCGTTGCGGCTACAATGGCGTGCGGCCTGCGATTAGCAGAAGTGGCGCGCATCGAGTAACTCTCGTCTGCGGCGACGCGCCGGCGAAGAGGCCAACGTGGAGGGCTTCCTAACTTTTGTTTTGCGTGGCGGCCATTTTGTGTTCCTATTGTTTGACACGTATACTTTGGAAAGAGCGTCGTCTGCTCGCCGAGCAGACGAATGCTGCAAATCAGACGGCTTCTGGAAGGCGAGGCGGGAACTCCGTCGTTGGGGTTGTCGCCGGCTTCGGCGGTCGGGGCGTCGCGGCAGACGATTCGGACTCTTGGCGCCGCCGGGGACTCAGTAATGACCGGTAATTTGTCTACCCCCCCCTCCCCCTCCTTCTTCGCCTTCATGCCGCTGACTCGGGCCGAGCCGTGGGAACCGCGGGGAGCGCATCACCCCGATGAAGGGCCGCCTTAAATACGTTTTGTTTCGCCCCATTGTACGAACGCGTGCGCGCGCATTAACCGTAAAATGGGGTTAGACGAGTCGCGCCGCCCTGGTGGAAATACCCGCCCCCTTTCTCTCCGCCGCCGCTGCCCCCTGCTGGTATTCGCTTGCTCGCCGGCCGCGATAACCTTTTATAAATGTCGTCTGGTTGCCTTACGTCTGCTTCTGTGGCGTGCCGTTGGGCTTAGGGACGCGTGAGCAGACGTGCGACATATTGCGAGAGGTTTGGCTAATTCCTTCCTAGACTACGTTCCTAACCCTTCAAGATTGGGGAGTCTGTTTGAAACAATACTGCGAGCTGCGCATTAACGATACTCGCGTGACGCTTTCCACTTACGAAGGATGCAACGCAAACACTGACGACCTCTTGTGGGTGGCTCGCGCTGTATAGTGAGGCCCGCCATCTTGGTTTGGGGGAGGGGGGGGGGTATGATTGCTTTTTCGTTCATTGTGGAGTATATCTGTGTCCGCTGCTACAACGGTGCCCTCATTGCGCCCAGTGGTCAAGGTCGGTCAAAAGCCTTGTTCATGAACCAGCTATATTTTGTCGTGCGTGCCATAACACTGTCTGTCATGTAGGGCTGGACTTGGTAAAGTAACTGCGTCCCTGCGGTAAATGTGACCTCCAATCTCACTCCGGTCCAACGCCATTATTCATATTTGCATTCTTTTTGCGTTCTACTACATTGCTAACGTGAGAGTTGAAAGACCCATTTAACCTACGCAAGACGTGCCTTGGACTACTGTTAATGTCTCGCCTTTGCTCTCGTGGACAATCCAATCAGTGGCATTCACACCCAGGTGCAGAGCCACACGACTTCTGGCGAAGCAGGGGCGCGGTTCTTGTGCACACGTGCGAGGAATGTTTTAATGTAACCGACAGCACGCGAATGAAATAACCAACACCTTTCAAGAAAGGGATCAATCTAACAAGCTTATAACACATTCCTATGTCTCCAAGAATAAAAGCTTTTGAGAGACCACAATATTTCTTTTCAATGTGTTCCGATCAACATTCACGACACCGATGCTACTTGTTCCGCAGCACTGTAAACACTTGTCTAACACTTGCACAATCAGAGGAAAATTGTCCCACGTGGTCTAGTGATTCTTGAACATCATCACTGCGCAATTTGAAATTTGCAGTTCACACAATGAAGAAGACAAACATAAAAGTGGTGCCACCTACGCCCAAACACGCGACTGATTGATTGCGTTGGCTTGATTATGTTGATGATAGGTTTTATAGCAAAACTATCATTTGGGCTTGTTGGTAATGACTAATTTTAAATACAAAAAAAATGTGGCGCAGTGCAACACAGGTACAAAACTCCGCCGTTGTTGCCTTCTATCAAACCAGTTTCGCACCGCACACCATTTTTTTTTTTTGCATTTAAGATTATCTTCGGTTCACCAGATTACTATCTGTTAACGCAAAAGCAATACGTTCTGGCAGAATCTTATGAAGGAACAATAAAATAAGGACAAGGAATGACCAACAAGTTCAGCCTCGTTGCTGCACAAACACAGGCCTTCCTGTCAAAGCCAGCCGTCAGCCCAAACGTTTATGGGGCAGATGTAGGCCGCCAAAGGACACCCGCGGCATCGCGCGAAGGTCAGCCATTCAGTGTAGTTCCCCATACCGACACCCGTCCACACCCGGAAGCTACTACACCATCGACATCCATACCGGCAGATGGCTCTGTAAACACAAGGGCACGCGACTGCGCTGTTTACCCTGCTGCCCTACATCCATAGACGCCACGCGTCGTCTACTGTCAACTCGGCCGAAGCAGATGACGCACAATTTCGGCCAAGTCGGCGCGCGCGCATGCTTTCGCAGAGCAGCGATGTCGTCTGTTCATTTGTCCTCCTCGCCTGAAGGGCGGATGCCAGAAGTCAAGGCTAAGTGCGCGCGTTGCAGACGACATTCGCGAAAAACAGACGACACTTTAGTAGAGCATGTATGAGGGGAGGGGGGCAGCATGCGGAAGTGAACCGGAACCATTGGTTCATTCTGGTCAACCCCGGAGTTCCGGACCCTCAAGGAGGCCGGAAGCGTGGTCCGAACCGGAGCTTGTGTGTGTCCGGGGCACCGGGTCACTCCATGAATGGAAGCGCGGGCGGTTGAATCATTTTTAGAAAAAAAAAGGGGGAGGGGGTAGGGAGCGCGTGGGGGGATCTGGATAGCGATGCATGTACCCCGCATGCATGGTGAGAGGGGGGCGGGTTGCGGATTCAGCGCGTCAGGCGCGTGTGCAAGCCGCGGCACGTGCGGCCTTGACCGCCATACTGACCAAAAAGGGTCGACTCCCCCTCCTACCCTCTTCAGATGATGTCGTTCCACCCCCTCCATTGTGGGACGGTACGAAAAGTTTGGAAAAAGGTCAGCTGCCTGAAGGGTGGGGAAGCCTTGACCGATGGTCCGGAACGACTCCGGGCGGGAATCCCGCCAAAGGGCTGTTGGACCTTACGGTCTTAACCACAGCTTCAGCAGTGCCTGCCTGCGTCGGTGGCGCCCCCTTCAGCATCCTGTTACCCTAGGGCCTGCATGGGTCATCGTCATGATCGGTCGCGTGCTAGCGGTCGACTCTTTGACTGCACGTGCGAGTGCGGATGCCGGCTGGTCTGAACGCATGAGAGCACTCTTCCACTAACCTACAACCCCCATTTCCTATTCTTCACCACAGAGCCCGAATTGCTTCAGAAAAGAAGTCCATGATTGGGCAACAAGACTTGCGCAGCCTGCAAACCATAGCACGCTCGTTCAGGAAAAGCCCTGTTGTGCGAAACTCTTCGTGGCCCTAACCTAGTTTCGAACAAGGCCGCCAGGGGGAAGCCTTGACCGCGGGTGGCGAGCAGCTGATTATGTCATCTGTCCTTTCTGTTTGGCCTACTCGTGGATATTTCGGGAAGCGGCGATGGTTTCCTGCTAGCGTCCGAAGTATGGCCTGAACGCAGGCATCTGTCGTCTGCTATCCGTCTTCCGTTTCCCGCTCGTTCGTGTTGGACTGACTCCGGTCTGACGTCACAGAGAGACCATACAAGAATTGCTCCATCGAGCCTCCCGCTGGAAGAGACTGTGAGAGCACACGTCTTTATAGCAAAGCTAAAAGAGATATAGAAGAAAGACAGAAAGCTTAATATCACCGTGCCGTCGGGAAAGGGGTAGTCGTTTATCAGACGCAACTTGAAAGTGTGAAAAAGAAACAAAAGGGAGCGTATCCGGCAAAGAGAGCTGGTGGTGCTAGTCACTTTCTGTTCTTATTATTGACGACTAAACTATTGACAAATAATAATCCACTTTACTTGCCCGGTTCCACGCGAAATCAGGTGTACCCAAACATGTTTCAGAGAGGACTGTACACATATAAGTGTCAGTCTCTTACGAAGAACGCTCCTATTTCACCTCACAGCTTTCCAATTGATATATATATATATATATATATATATATATATATATATATATATATATATATATATATATATATATATATATATATAATGCTATTGATGAACCGCTTTGGGAGAGAAGAGCAAGAGTGCTAGCCGGCCTGTTGAAATTACTTCACTTTTAAGCCACTCTGCATTTCTCTTCTAAGTTTGCGAGATATATGTATTCTGGTACTGGTGGACGCGCTGATCCGAGGAGGAGGAGGAAGAAAGTTTAAGCGGAAAGACAGGGAGGTTAGCCAGTTCTTAGATCGGCTGGCTACCCTGTGCTGGGGAAAGGGGTGAGGGGAATGATAGATGTCAAAAAAAAAGGTTGCGAAGAGAGGGAGAAATTACAAAAAAAAATTGCAACAGAGGAAAGGCAACATCAAAGAGTATAAGACACTAAAGTCTGTCTCTGAGGCCAGTTGTCCGCAAAAAGCGCAGCAAAGCTTTCAAAGCCTTCTGGGCTGAGGATGGGCTTGGCCAATGACCCAGAATCCTTTGTTCGACAAAGGTCTAGTCTATCCAGAGCTGCAGTGAGTTCTTGTCTTTGCACGTTGAAATAGGTGCACTCACACAGAAGGTGCGCGATGGTTTCTTCGCAACTGCAGTAAGTGCATGTAGGAGAGCTGGCCATCCCGATGAGATAAGAGTATGCGTTCGTGAAGGCCACTCCAAGCCACAGGCGGCATAGAAGAGTCTCCTCAGCTCGAGATATCCTTGGGGGAAGGCGAAGCTGCAGATCGGGATCCAAGTTATGCAGGCGCGCGTTTGTGAAGTCTGTCGAGTTCCACTGTACCAGTGTGAGGTCACGTGCAAGCGAACGAAGTCTTGTAGCTGCGTCGGTTCTTGAGAACGGGATGGCTGTGTATTGGGTACCATCGTGTGCAGATCTAGCGGCCTCATCTGCGCGGTCATTGCCATATATACCGCAATGACTTGGTATCCACTGATACACTATGCTGTGCTGTTTTTCGGTTGCTTGGTGATGAAGAAGCCTTATTTCAGCTACTAACTGTTCATTAGGTCCATGGC
This sequence comes from Rhipicephalus microplus, assembly GCF_013339725.1. Lineage (NCBI taxonomy): Eukaryota > Metazoa > Arthropoda > Arachnida > Ixodida > Ixodidae > Rhipicephalus > Rhipicephalus microplus. The sequence continues at coordinate 213,283,312 of NC_051167.1, read as the reverse complement.
GAAAGGGTGATATAAGACATTGAAGAGATGCCTTCGAGTCCGAGAAGATCGACCAAATTCCGAAGGTTCTTTCACTATAAACTCCAGAGCTGCACGAATGGCTGCAAGTTCTGCAGCTGTCGACGACGTCAAATGCGATGTCATGAATTTAATTGTGATGTTCCTCGCGGGAATAACCACCGCCCCTGCAGAGCTTACTGAAGACACCGAGCCATCCGTGTAAATGTGAAGGCGTCCGTTGTGCTTCTCTTCTTCGTTGCGCTGATCCGAGGCATTGTAATCATAAGTGATTGTTATACTCACAAGTTGTCGTTTTTCATTTTGTTTTGACGAGGTCGGGTACATCATGTTGGGTATATATATATTTGAGCAGATGTACTTAAAGAAGTATAAACCAGTCGCTATAGGTTGGGAACCACCTAGGTGGTCTAGTGGTTAACTCACTCGGCTGCTGACCCGCAGGTCGCGGTATCAAATCCCGGCTGCGGCAGCGGGATTTTCGGTGGAGTAGAAAATGCTTGAGAAGCGGCTAAAAGGGGGACAAGAGGTAGATGTCTGTGGGCCTGTGGCCAAGCAGGTCAGTGTGATCCAGGATCGCAACGCCTCCTAAGAACACGACAACGTTCAGCACTTCCGTTTCTCGGGGAGAGTTTGGCAGGCATGCGTTGCGTGAAATTTGCCTTTGGGACCTAAGAGTCAACACTGATACATATTTAAAATATTTTTCTCCAGGAATGGTTGAATCGTGACACACGTGGACATATATGGCTTACTGGCGTAATTGATGATTGACCTATATCGCAGTGTAAGGGGGGTCATGCAGAGATAGTAGTGTTCATACCATTTTTGCGGTAAGCTGTTACGAAAGCTCGTCTCGGCAGGTCGTCTGACGCAGGAATCGACGTCATCAGCCAGCCTGGCTACGCGCACTACAAGGCAAAGGCCTCTCCCATGTTCCGCCAATCAACTCCGTTCTGTGCTTTCTGCTGCCGCGTTAATTACACCTGCAAGCTTCCCAATCTTATCTGCCCATTTAACTTTCGGTCTCCCCTGACGCGTTTGCCTTCTCTTGGAATCCAGTCAGTCCCCCTCAATGACCAGCGGTTGCACTCCTTATCAATTTATTACACCCCTTCTCGGTGTAGTCGTTAGAGAAAAGAACCCCACATGAGCTTAGAAGCGTGACAGCTTGGGCTAGTTGGTTTGACATGACGATAGTTATAGCGCTAGAACACAATGACTACACACAGACAAGGACACGAAGGACAAGAGCGCTATTTTGTTTGTAGATTTGGTGACGATGGTGATTTGGTGAGCACAAGACACAAACTCCCACTCGTTTCCCGATTTTCTTGAGCCTGTGTGATATCTGGTGTTTGCATGGAACCACGGCTATCCTTTCACGCTCTGTATCCGTAGCGCTCGTGTCCTTCGTGTCCTTCTTGTCTATGTGTCGTCGTTCTGTTTTCGTGCCATAACTATCGTCCCCACATGATCACTGGTAGACGTGATCAAAAACATTCTTCTCTAATAGATCATTTTCTGGAATTGAAGATATTTGACAGTGTCCACCAGCGGCCAGAGTGCAGTCCGGGTCGCCCGGAAATAAGGTCGACCGTGCCGCAATAAACACGGCAAAGCCACCGTCTTTGTCTCCCTCAAATTTGAGCTGCGTTACGTGGCGCAATGGTTGGCCGACCGGAGCTCCGTCTTTGTTTTTTTTCTTTTCTAACGCGAAAAAGAATGCCAATTAAGAGACAATGAAACGCTGACCTCGCTCCTGGCCCAGCGCCGGCGACTGAGTGGCGCTGTTTGTCCAATGAGGCGCCGGCTCAACACAGGCGCCTGTTCGACGCGACTGTGCATGCGATTTCACGGCACATCTGCATATGTATACGTGGCGCCCTCCCCCGCTGAGTATGAAAGTCCGAGAGATCATTGCAAGTATTTGCATACCTCTTTATTTATTTCTCTTCCGAACTGTCAGTCTCCACTGAGACGATAGCAGGTGGACACACTGTAACAGATACTATGACTGCTCATCGTAGTATACAGATCAGCAATGCAGAAAACCGGAGTAACGTCAACTTAGCACTTTGTATGTGAGCTATATTTACACCACATAATACACATACAGAATACAATTGATTGATTGATTTGTGGGGTTTAACGTCCCAAAACCATCATATGATTATGAGAGACGCCGCAGTGGAGAGCTCCGGAAATTTCGACCACCTGGGGTTCTTTAACGTGCAGCCAAATCTGAGCACATGGGCCTACAACATTTCCGCCTACATCGAAAATGCAGCCGCCGCAGCCGGGATTCGAACCCACGACCTGCGGGTCGGCAGCCAAGTACCTTAGCCACTAGACCACCGTGGTGGGGCATACGGAATACAAGTACATACAAACTGGCAAGTACAACAATAAAGGCTGCTCACATGACTTATCTACAGAAGATGAAAGTAAGTACATACTGGTGTCATCACTTTTGTCACCAACTATTTAAACGTGCTATGATTTTTTTTAAGTTCTGACCCAAACTGAGAGATTGACTTAGGGTTAGTGATCTGAGGTGCCGTATGAGCGCTGATCTGAAAGTGCCCGTACAGAGGCACCCTATAGAAGCGCCTATACTCTACAATATAATTCATTCTAGGCATAGAGTTTCCCAATATACACTAGAGGGAACTCTGCCGCTAGTGTCTATGGGAGCTGCAACGCACGGCGCTTCAGCGAGCATGGGAATGATGGGTAGCACACACATTTGTCCAATTTACGTACTTCTGGCCTGCTTTTGGCTCCGTGTGTGTTCGTGTGGCTTGAAGCTGTTTTCTCACGAAACAAAAAACAGCAAATGTTCAGCGATTGCGCTTCACCACCCTATTTTTTTCGAATACCCTTTCCAAATTGGGTCACGAAGTTCAAAAGGGTTGAATCTTTCTTTCAAAACAAAATCGAAACACAGCAATAAACGAAGCCGCAAGTACGATTCACCGCCCGTAAGTACAAAGACTAGGCAAATGTGTGTACTACCCATCATTCCCATGGTCGCTGAATGATCGCAGCGCCAGAGTGCCCTCTAGTTAATTTTGAGAAACTCTATGATTCTAGGCATATGGAACTTAATGGCTCGTGTATATGTATGGTACCTTTTGATATGCTGTACTGTGAAGTGATATGTTATGGAGCAATCTATAAACGATGTTTGCTAAAAATTGGTACGCTACGTTTGTGGGCTCCTCGGATGACGGAGCATGCTTCATTTTGACGGATCAGGAACTACGTATCACCTAGACGACACCGTCAAGAATCTGTGACGTCACAGCGTTTGGTACGGCAATTGGAAGGTAGAGTCGCTGTACCTTCACTTTCTTTTCTCGTGTTTTCTGGCTTACCAAGCGTCTTCTCGTGGTGAGAGTCGTATTCTTGCTATTGTAAAATTGTAACTTACTAATTAGGAGAAAAAAGTGTTTGTTTTAGTTTCCATATATAATACCGCAGTTACACGGGCACCTTTCATCGCGACAATGAGGCTCAATTCGGATCAGTATACGGCTACAGTGATATCCCCTTGAGGCGCTACTTATTATGTACTGTCCGTAAATGTCTGAATTTCGCGCAACATAACTCTAAGGCACTCGATGTTACATTCCGAGAAAGGAAATTAAAAATATGCTTTGTGTTTCTGGCTTTGCCACTTATTCATAATTATCGTGTATTCAAACGTTTAATTATTTTACAACCAGTCTTGTTCTGTTTTTAAGACAAAAATAATAATATCTTAGGCTCAAATTGTACACTCAGTTCGTTTCTGGCTGTGTTCATTTTGAGAAAAGAGAAGGAATACTTGCGGAGCTGGTCCTGGAACGCTGTACCTCGAGCTACCTCCGAGCAATGTGATTTCTTTACCAAAGTGATCAGTAGCTATCATACGTAGCACGATTGGGCTTCAGGAGTCCTGATAAAGTTTGTTCACGAATGAATTGGAGTTCAATCAAGACGCGTTGACTATATAAGGTTCAATTGATCCCATGCACAATGTATCCTGCCCTTGCTTTCCCCCTATAATCAGAGGAACTGGCAAAAACAGGTTGTGTCCAGATATGTCAACGCTGTGCCTTAATGGGATATTTGGTCAAAATACGGCCGGATATGGATCAAAACAATTGCGATATGCGAATCATCATCGGTATGGCTCTGACATCTCGATTTGATTGACGTCCTGGCCAAGCCCGATCTTGATTAGCTTGGACGTGGTGTAGCGCAGCGACAATTGTTAATCGCGATCAGGGAATGTGACCCAGATTGTATAACGTGATCGCTACAGAAAGTGGCCACGCGACGCCGCTGTAAGTGCCGCTTATATGATCAGCATGATAATTCGCTCTGTTGTATCGCAGTAGAAAGGATGGTTACAAGTCACTCTAGCGTCCTGGTTAAAGCAAAGTGTCCTTTATGCAGAAATTCTGTTTATACCATTGGACACTCTTTTATCCTATTTAACGATGTCCGAGGGATATTAGATCTTTCAATATAAAAGGGAATTATGTATGAGTCGAATGCCGCTTACATCGAAGTGTCACTTTCGCAATAATTTTGTTTCCCGCACCGCTATAGCAAATCCAATGAATGCCACGCTTTGCATTTAAGCGGTCATTCATTTGCGCCTACCTGTTTCAACGAAACGCTGCCATAGACAATTCGGTTTATACTCAAGGTATAGTTTTCAGATATACTGGCAATAATCGCAGATTACCGCATAGGCATACAGCAGACGTTCTGGTACGAAAGTTGCAACGGTCATGGCTTGTATAATGCACACCAAAGCTGAATACAGAGAATAATGCGGATTCTATAGTACTTAAGATACATCGAATTACATTGCATAACGAATTAAAATGAGTCCAGTGTGATTGACTGCTGAATTTATACAGGATTAAACTTTTCCTTACACCACGTAATTAGCCGGTACGCATCACCGAAGACGCAGTCGCATGTGGAAGCTTCTGACGTAATCTGCCCTACATTGATTTTGTGTGCCCGCTGCTCGCTCATCGATAAGTATACCATTATACCAGAGACACAAACAAAAGAGACGGTACAATACAGCATCCGCCCTTGACAGCTATCGAACAGCGCGGTGACAACCCCGAGGAATATCTAGGAGTCCTTGGGCGAAGTAGTTATATTTCGGGGCCCCTGCGAAGGCCGACTCGAAGACAGCATTGTCGCCAGACCTTTCCGTTGTTGATTGTTTTTTTTTTTCGTTTTGCCAGACACTGTACTGCCGCACCTTCATAGTGCGGCTTCCAGTAACCAATCAAAGCGGACGCTTCCAGAAGCAGCGTCCGGCGTTCCTCGCGAGAAGGTGGTTTAGTCTCAATAACGCGGGAACCCCATTAGCGGTTTCTCAAAGCGACCGCATTTAGGCCGCGCGTCTGTGTACGGACGACGAAGCAAAGAGAATGTAGGAAGTGATGTTCTTTGCATACTGATACCACAAACGCCGCTTCTCGTTAAAGGAGGCGATATGGCGTCTGCACGCGGCCTTGCCTTCCGCGGCACTGTTCGCCATCCACACTCTTCCGCCTGCGAAAATGGCTATTGTTTGAACGATCTCAGTCGATTGCTAAAAGGACGTTAGGTGCGAAAGTGCCTCGGCGAGTGTCGTATGCAGATTCGTTCCTATTCTTGCGCGAGGTGGTGCACGCCTTAGTAGAAGTCGCGCCCATTCACTAACACCTGGATTCGGCGAAGGCGATTCTGAACTTCAAACGGTTAGTCAAGGGCACGATCAAATTGGCGTAATGAGGTAAGGATCACTTGCTTTTAAAGCCTTATCTATTATTGCATTCTGTTTCGTGACCATATATGCCGTATATGGCATATTGTCTTCAAGCTTGGAGCGAAGTAACAGCAGAGTGATGACAGATCAAGTAACATCTCGTTCTTATCACTTGTATGCTTTTATGATCTTCTCGCGTTTGTTGCCACTGACACGAAAGGTTCTTTCGTTACATTAAGGTGTCTACATAGATGGTGAACTTTTGCCCGAAGGAGTGCATAGCATTACTTGTCGCACTATGCTCTTTAAATCGCGTTTCGAACAATGCGGCTGCAACGTCTCGATCAAGCAAGTCCGACTAGCAGCTGCACGCTATCTGTTGCCGCGCAAGTTTCCCGCAACTCCCGCGATGCGCATGCCAGGTTTCAAGCGCAGAGCACTTTGTGCCAAACTCCTACTTCCGGGGAACCTCACTCTATCGGCAACAGCTGTATGTGTTCACGCCGCATGAGTCCTTCGCTAAGGAGTACGACAGGCGCTAAGGTCGCCGCCGTGTAGGAAAAGCTATCTTGACGCCAGACGGCAGGCCAGTACACCGCAGGGTGGCGTCATTATTCCGGAAAGCAGACGGTACGGTGGGCGACGTAGCAGACGACACCACCGGCCTTGCCCAACGCGCCACGACGGCAGCCCCCCCGCTCCACACAGCACGTTGGGCGCATTACAACAGCGCTACCGCGGCGGGGTAGCTCCTTTCAATGGGAGGACACACCTGTCGTGCCTCTCAGCAAATGAAGTGGGACGCCCTGACGATGCGCCTCACTTACACGGCACCCGAAAGAAGTCAGCGAAGTCAAACAATAAGCCCACGAAACAGCGCCAAAAAGGCCCGATTTGGTGAGAGAAAGAGAGTCGATAACAGCGCAAGTTCTGCTGCTGTTGCGGAAACAGAAGCAGACGACACTATATACTACAAGAACGCGCAGCAGTCAGTGCCAGAGGTCGTCTGCTTTCGAGGGAGCCCGAGCAGATGTGCCGGAGCAGACGGCGCTGGACCCCGGCGAGCAGACGACGCGCCGTGGAGTGCGCCAACCTGGCGGCGTGCGTGTTTCAAAAGACAGAGGAGAGCTGGCAATATCTCCAAGACTTTCCCTTGCGAGCCTCCTCTCCTTTTTACCATTTCCGATGGTCCCCGAAAGACGTGGAATGACGCCATTAAGAGACGCTAACGCCGGCTTAATATCTCTAATGAATTGAGCCGGTCTGCGACCTCCATTCCAAAAGGCGTGTGCCGTCTGCTCCTGTTTTTATCGAGCCGCCCCATCAAGAAGGAGCAGACGTACGTTTCCCGTGTCGTCTGTTGCTGCCGATGATTGCGTAACCCTAGCGGCGACAGCACGCGCTACGCGGGGTGCCGTTGCCATTCGCTGAAAAGGTGTTTGCTTTCGTTTCCGCGAATAGGATGTCACTCGTGCTGCCGTTTGGTTTTGTTGTTACTGTTGTGCTAGGGTGCCCTCGTAGGTTCCTTCGTACACAGAGACGTCTGTTGATGGAGTGATGAGCTGAATGTCGTCACAATGGGGTAGAGGAATGCCCCTTTTTTTTTTTTCGAGTACTACGCCATACAACGACTGTCGTGTCGGATTTTCGCGTTATTCCTAATGGTTGTTATTCCGGTTACTCGACGCTGGGCGAGAGGGGGGGGGGTCGAGTTAAATGTTAGGAAGAGTATTCTCTGCTTCTAGGAAAAGCTCGCGCGTACAGCAACTTACGCAATAAGACCCACATTTAAGGCGGGATGGTTTGTCTTATTCTGCACTTTTTTTGTTGCTTTCTGCAGTCTTTTGTCAGCGAGAAAGCATCCTTTTTAGCCTGTGAGATCAAATTCCTTTTTTTTACGTCACGTGCTTCCAGAAAAGAAAAAAAAAACAAGTCAAATAGCTTCGACATTGCAATGTTCATGCTACTAACCAGCGCTACACTTTAACTGATCATCGAAGAGATGTACAAGATGGACAACATCTAGGGTGCACACTCAATTAACATTCAAGTCACTAAAGCTTGAACACTCATTCCACTTTACAAAGTAAGTGTGCGCTATATGACTTATGATCGTGGCGTAGAGAATGTAATAATAATTTTGCGCAGTATTGGTTAAACATAATCTTCTATGAGGTTTTGAATACTAAACCGGTGTCCGTCTTGAATGTGGACAACCACGAGCATGTTCCTTTCAAACATGTGCAGTTTGAAACTGTTTCTAACTCAGTTGCATGGCGTTGGTACTCGGTAACTTTGCACTGAAGAGAATGAACCGGTCTAATGCTCGTGCCTCTTGTCTTTGAAACCTCGATACCTGAGTCAAGATCCGGGGCCTAGTCAGGCGCGTTAGACACGCATTCGCTGCATCCTGCGCTTCTCCACTCATCCATAGCTCCCGTACGGCCGCGGACACAGATAAGGCCCCTTAAAAAAAAAAAAAAGCAAGCGGCCTTTTAGTTGTTTCACTCGCTTCTGTTCTCTGCATTCCCTTCTCTCCAGCTTATAAGCACGCTTATTTTTCTTCAGCCCAAACAGGAGGAGAGAGGCAAGACACGCTGCACCAAAGGAAATAAGAACAGATACAGGGTGACGCGACACCTGGTGTCGAGTGGTTGAGGCACCGACGGTGCGAGACGCACCGGTGGCCCGAACACCTGCGTCGTCTGCTGCCGCGCGAGCTTCCGCCGGCCGACAGCGTTCGCGTGGCAGCAGGAGCAGACGACCGGCTCGGAAAACCGAACATATAGGTAAAATAAAGATAAGAAGTGACTGTATCTTATCGGGTGACCCTGTAACACTGCAGAAGGCTTGCGCACGTTTATGTTGAGAGTGCCACGCGAATACGATAAGGTTCTCAGTGTTTTATTACGACAAGCAGCGAGGGATTGAGTGAACGAAAGGCGGGAGGCGAACAGACGGCTCTGAATGAGGGCCGCGTCGTTTGCTAATGCCACGCGCCATAATGCAGAAGTGCGTCCGAATCGTTCCCTAGGCTATAGTTCTACAGATAAGGTCCCACCGTGCTTCGTTTTTTTGTGTGTGCTTGTTTTTGTAGAAACTTCAGCGGGTGCTGCAAGTACCGTTACGGTCAGCATATGCCAGAGCGGGTTGTTTGTAGTGGCACTCGAAAGGAAATTTTCGTAATCAGGAGAACGCTTCGGACGCTGCAAGCACAAGGCTCTCAGCGTTCGTATAAAAAGGCGCGCGTTTTCAAGTGCACTGTGACAGATGGCTGCGATAGGATTGTGAGCTCTTGGCTTTCCTTGCCCTTTTTTGTCTTATCGGATGGAGCACTTGGTGTTGCGCCCTATACAAACACTTCTGGCGAAAGAGCGCGAAATGGTCGGACGCCGCTACGGTCGCTGTTCGGTCAATATATGCCATCTGCTGCTAGCGCCAGGCGTGCGCTTAATGTGACAAGGTGAGCAGCATGCGGCTTTCATTCGCCAAGGTCAACGTTCGCAGGCTTTCGAGTGGTGGCAACGCGGGCCAATATGCACAATGCTCCCAAACGTTTTTTTTTTCGTAAAAGGATAATTACTGGGCATTGTTGCAATTGTTGCAATTATAGGACATTACTTCATTAAAATGGTCGTCACAAGGTTACATTGCCATTCGAATGGGCAAATGGGAAGCCATAGGAGACACACGCGTTGAATTACATCGTCTGTTGCATTGCACTGTCTTTAAGTTGTCATTGTCTTGTCACTCTATTGTCCATCATGCGTGTGGCAGTATGTACAATAAAAAAATAATAAATAAATAAATGTACTTGTATAGCCAAAATATATAGGTATTCAGCACTCGTGACCACTAACAGGCCAGCATTCGTCCCGATTAATGTTCGTAGAAAACTGCCGTTACATCTAGCGTATACCACCGGTGCTCCGAGGATGCTTTGCGATTCCGCCGCAGCCATGAAGTCTCCCGCATAGAAACTGACTGTTTCGCTCTAACCTGCCCAATTACCATGCAGCACGGCAGTTTTCACAAGAACAGTCGCACTCTTACAGCAACCCCTAACAACCGCAACTCGGCTATACGGTAGGCATGCAATATTTTATTGCCACCGCACTCCCCCAAACTCAATACTCCTGTTTAAAACTTCCATAATTATCCTGTAGAGGAGCACACTCGAATGTCCTGCTTTCTATACTATCCTCAATGTTGAACCACAAGACCTGAGTCCTCTAAAGCCCTCCAGGTCACGGTAATCAAGAGTTTCGTCATGCACGATTTGGTTTGGCTGAACAATATTTCGTCGAGTCACCAGGCCACATGTTATCGCTTCATGTATTCCTGTTGACATCACCAGCTAATGTTCATAGAGGCATGTATATGTTATACCTCTTACCGGTCTGTCACGGCACCTTCTTCGGAGTCTGGTCTTAAGACGGTGGGAGCTTCTGCCAGTGTTCTCGTTCAGGTTGGACACGAATGAGCCGCCCCATGTCTACAACGTTCTTCCCTACCCGCTTGTCCGACGAACTGCACCAAAAGCGGCCAAATGTGCCAACGGAATGCATATGCACATAAGTTGACCTCCTTTAAACTCGAATTCCACGAATTTCAGTTATTCGCTGATGTCATTCTTTTGCAAGCTATTGTTTCTTCTTAAGGCGGTTACAGGATGTGAATGCTATAGGGCGCTTGCCCATGCGCTCCCGTGAACTCTTCATAGATTTTCCACCATTTCAAGAAGCGTTCAATTTTCTCAAACGTACGCCTCGTTTGAAGACTAACGCAACGCAGACGGTTCAACGTCAAAACAGCAGCGTCTAGTTTAGTTATTTGTACTTGATCCCACGCTAATTTTGCGTTCTCCATCCTCCAAGGTAGGACGAAGCAGACAAAGGGAGAACTCGGAGATTTGATAGATTGATTGATATGTGGGGTTTAACGTCCCAAAACCACCATATGATTATGAGAGACGCCGTATTGGGGGGCTCCGGAAGTTTTGACCACCTGGGGTTCGTTAACGTGCACCCAAATCTGAGCACACGGGCCTACAACATTTCGGCCTCCATCGGAAATGCAGCCGCCGACGCCGGGATTCGATACCGCGACATGCGGGTCAGTAGCCGAGCATCTTAGCCACTACACCACCGCGGCGGGGCGGGAACTCTGTGAGCTTAAGTAGAAAGACATCCAGTTGGCTACCCTACCCTGACACGAAAGATGAGAAAGATGGAGGATAGAAGAGAAGGAAAATAAAAGAGAGAGAGAGTAAATTTACTGCGGCGTGTAGAACTCCATCGCAAGTCAGAGGCGTTCACACAAAAGCCGTCGTCCTCAAATAGCACAAGAGGGCTTTCACTGCCTTTTGGGCTGTCGAGAGATGAGGACGGTGCTGTGCACCGGCATAGAAAGTGGCCGATCGTCCAGTCGTTGCAATGCGTTGGCAAGTACTTGTATGGTGCTAACCGAATTGGAAATTTTCCCCCTCCTTACGTTCTGGCACTTCCTATTCGTTAAACAGTATGTACTTCAAACGAGCGCGCGCAACCACTGGATTTCTTCAAACGCGTTTCGATTTAAGCAGCGTCGCGAATGTCGGCCCGTCTTTGTACTTCCCATACCACTCAGGAAACGCTCCATCACGGTTTTCGCCCAGCTCCTGAAAAGCCCACAAAAAGCTCTCACAATCCGCACGCGACAGTCGTGTGCTACCAACCCTGGGCGCTCGGAGGGTGCTGCGGAGCACGCAATTCTATCGTCTGATCGTCTGCCGCAATTTCCGTCTGTTCGTTTTTTTTCTTCTGTTTGGGAGACGACATCCTCCCTTCTGTATCTTACGCACCCTTCTAGCACCAATACCTCTTATCTGCACGATCAGCCGGATCCCCTCCTCCAATCGAACCATCTCATCCGGCGAATAGGTACATCGATATGTTTGCACAACACCACCGGCAAGAGGCGATTACGCCTGGCTACTACAAGTCCTTTTCGCAGCTATCCATCCATAGGAACGCCGGTGGCACGTTCGCGTCGACTGCAGCGGCAGATGCAAGTTCGTTTCCTCGCGGAATATCGCCCCCTCCCGATCGGAGGCCGTCGATATTATACGCGTGCCGGCGGGGGAGCAGGTGACGCCTGCCACCGGTTCGTCTGCTGCGCAAAGCCCGGGAGGCAGCAGCAGAGGACGAAAAAAAAACCTGCATCGAGCGTGGTGCACGCCGACCGAGGTCGAAGGATGTGCGGCACACGTACGCGAGGCACGTGCCGCAGAAGTTTGTGCAGACGATTAGCAGACGACACGCTGCTTGCAGCGTCCGACTGCGTTCCGGTCGTCTGTCATGTTGCGCTTGCGTTCTTCTGCTCGGACGCATAACGATCCGCGGTGCTATTCTGCATAGTTTCCTAATAATACACTAGAGGGAACTCTGGCGCTAGTGCGTATGGTAGCTGCAACGCACGGCGATCCGAACGGCGTTGCAACTACACGTAGTGCACGAACTTTTCTAAGCTTCGTACTTTCTACTCCGTTTGGCTTTGTGTGGCCTCGACCCACTTTGTCGCGAGACATAGTTTAGCAAATCTTCAGCAGTTACACTGCACTACCTTAATCTTTATACTAACCGATTCAAATGAAGTCCCGAAGGTCACACGGATCGATTCTTTCACTCGAAACAGAGCGCCAGAGAACAAGCGTGTTCGAATCCACAAATACAAAGATTAGGCGAATTCGTGTGTAACCCGTTAATCCCCACGGTGGCTGAGTGCCAGAATTCCCTCTTGTAAATATTGTATGAAACTAAGATAATCATGTTTCAACATAACATCAAATTTTGTAATGGTGGCCTTTCAATGATAATGGGGTGGCAGTCAGCCCTGCAGAGTCTATTGAACTGGATGGTGGTCTACAGTGAAATACAATGCGCCATAAATCCCGCGTCCACCACTGTCGAAGTCAGAAGTGTGATTTCATCTAAGATGTACTTTTTTTCGCTTCTTCCTATCTCCGTTTTCATCTCTTAATCCACTTTCCCGAGCGTAGGATATCAAACCGGACGCGCGCCTGGTAGACCTTCCGGCATTTCCTTCCTCTTCCTTCCATTCCTCCCTGAACCAATTTCCTTTGGGCCAATTCTTTCCCTGGGCCCATTCTTTCTCTGAGTGTAACAGAAGAGAAGTTGAGCAGGTGCTTCTAACAGTGTCGATTCTTTTACGAAATCTAGATGTCCCAATAAAAAGTTATAAATAAGACGAATACTCATCAGATGGATGACTTTCAAAGTGTTTCGCGCAACCTTAATGACACAACCTTAACAAAGAAACAAACCATCGAAAATTTCCTCATTACTTTCTAACCATTGCTATTTTCATCGCCCTATCAAAAAAACTGTAAGGACTTAGATCAATGCGCACAATTTGCGTAGCTGGCTAATCAGCCCATCCTTTCACATTCACCCGATGACCTGTGGTAGAAATTATATCGTCTCGTAAACGCACTTTGCGCTTAATCCGTGCGCTCTGTCGCATTTATCTTAGGTATTCGCCAGCTCTGTAGTAAGTGGTATGATTGCAAGAATGAAACGGTAGATTGCGAACTCTAGTTCCTCTAACGAGACGATTGCGGGAATTCTTCCATCTTGTTCCTGCGAATCCTCACACCTTAATTAATTAAAATCTGCCAGAAAACGCCAGACACTTCCGCAGGTTCATAACGTCGTCTGTGAGAAACTGTCTCTGTTCATCTTCGTTAGAGTCTAACGAAGATGAACAGATACGCTGGAATATGCGCAGAATTAAAGTAAAGCAGCGAGTCTGCACTTCCATTAATGAACTCGCTCGCTGGATTCCGTGCCGACCGGTTGTGCCCTCGAGATCTCCGACGACAGCGTAGCTCTGACCTACTGGACTTGCCCTGCACCATCTCCTGACGCCGACAAGAGCTCTCGCAAGTGGTGCCCCGTCCTCGGACTCCTGTGACCGCGTTTACATCTTTCCTATCTCTCCTATGCCTCGATATGTCCTCGCTCGCTGTCCCTGCGTCTCGCTCTGTCCTTCCTCTCTCTAAATATACCTTTGATTCCTATCCTTTTAATTCCTCCTCACCCCCATCCCTTGTGAGCTACTGTTGAGGTGTCGCACCCTGATGCAGACAGTTACGGGGCTCACTTTTCTTTTCCATCTTATAAACATTCTCCCTCCCCCCATTACTACTCGTTGATCGAGAACAGTTTACGACAGTTTTCAAATGCTCCAGAAAAAATAAAGCCTCCGGCGTGCCACACGAGCTCTTATACCTCCGTGTGAATCAGACCTCCCTGGTGGTTTAACCAGCTGAGAGGATGCTACGTTGCGGAGACTTCGTGTCGGGGTTGCGCTTACCCCATCCGTTACCAACCCTTTGGGCGCAAAAGTAACGAGGCCCGCATGGCACATCACGCCCATTTTGTGACGCCCCAATCCAAGATGTAACTGCCTCACGCTTACTGTGGACATGCACTGATCTACAATTAAGTCGTCGCCGTCACCTCCGTGCAACAGGTCTCAGGCCTGGCCGACCACCCGACTTTGACCGCTGGCTTCGTGGACCACACCACCGTTCTCTACCAGACTTCGTACATGAAGAAAACTTGTAGGTGTATTTTTGAAAAATTATTATGTCTAGAGGCAGACTTTCGAAATAAAAAAAAGCACCGAGAACAAAGGAAAGTATAGTTTATCATCAGACTGTATTCATACGATCATTACTTCGCGTGACAGGGCTTGAATAATGCCTTGTTTCATATTCATTCCTTTAACGCAGTTTTAAAGTTGTAAAATAAGCGTAGCCTGGTGAAGCTTATGGATTTCGGAACAGATATATTACGTTAATTTGTTCTTCGAGAAATCCGGGTTAACTGCGCAAGTGCTGGTTGCAGCTGTATAACGTTCCGATAACAAATACAATGAAAAAGAAACATCCCAACACTCGTGTCTGTCCCCGTATGAACTTGAGCTTACACATGCTTAAAGTAATCAATACCGGGTTCATTATGTTACCGACTGTTTAGGCATAGCCTGAATCAGATTTAATTAACCACTATACACGTATCACCCCAGTTATGTAGGTTAAGCTACACATGTAAAGATATATGTACCGTTCACCGGAAGAGCGGCGCTTAATTGGTAAGGCGCGTCTCGACCAACCGAGGGTTTATGAGAAGTCCGCGGGCTCGGAACCCCGTCGGAACCCGAAGCTAGCGGACGCGTAGAGCATGCAGAGGAAACGGAAACGGCCATGGCGACGTTAACTTGAAGCGCGGCCGTGCCGAAACCACGCGCCGAAAAAAAAATGTTACGTCACGTGGCGCACGCGATTTTGCGCCCACCTTTTTAACGCGCACCACGTGTCGCTTCCGACCTGCGCCGCAGCCGTTTCCTGGCGACAACCGGAAACGGCCGCAGCCACTTCCGACCGCAGAACGAAGGCAAATATGTATGTATAGCGGTTAGCACGCGCCGAAACCATACACGACTCGTGCCACGTAGCTTAGTAACGTACTACGTAGCTTTTGATGGCGCCGCGCCCGGTGTTGGAAAGTAACGAACCACGTGACTGCGGCGATTCGCACCGCCACCTCGCGGTCTACCGACACACTTTCGGGTTGGCTCTGACTCTCCCTCTACTCCGGAGCAACTACAAGAAACAGTGGACGCTGAGAAGAGGGGGGAGGGAACTCCACTGAATGCTTTGTGTGTGTGTGTGTGTGTGTGTGTGTGTGTGTGTGTGTGTGTGTGTGTGTGTGTGTGTGTGTGTGTGTGTGTGTGTGTGTGTGTGTGTGTGTGTGTGTGTGTGGAAGGTCATTTCTGTCTTTTACGTTGGCACCGTTTATGTCATTTTGCTGGCTTTGCTTCTGTCTGCGTGTGTGAAGCCCGTTACAGACGTCGTCTGCTTCCTTCCTATCCGTCCGCCATGACACCCTCGCCCTCAAATGCTCACTCAGTCCAACGAACCACAGCTTCCTCGAAAACTCCCCCCCCCCCCCCCCCAACCACGGAGAGGTCTCGCGTGTGGCGCCTTTGATGTCCTGATTTCCATTTTATTACCGTTATTACGCCGGCGTCCGGTATTGTCCCGATTATGCGGGCGAGCCAGGGTTGCTCGGAACAAAAGAAAAGAATCCAAGCGTGACGCGCGCCGCGGTTGCTCCGGAAAACGCGCGATGCCGGCTGCGCTGTGCGACGGCAGCGATTGATTTCACCGCCGACTTTTTTTTTTTACGTCTGCGTGCGCGCAGCAAAAGGCACTACCGAGGCCTACGTCATAACTTTATTCATTTTGATTGTTCTTTAATATAGCCGTGGTCCTGCGGTGGGCGCGATAGTGTGCGCATGCGCACGCACTGGTCACGCGTCGGGCGCGCGTACAGCAGACGCCCTCGCATGTAGCTTTTGTCGTCTGCTTCGGTTAAAAAAAGAGTGGGTTGTCGGGTCAGTGGAGCGTGTCGCCGCCAAATCTGGCGGGAAGCACGTGGCACTCGCGACTCTGTGGTTATCATTGCACCTGGTAGCGCTCTCACGATGGCTGAGTTGTTTGTGGCCTAGATGGTCGCGCTGGTATTGTGGTCGCGGACGATTGATTTCGCGGGTTGATTTGACAGTTTCGTGACCGTAGCCCCAGGGACGATGCATATGATCGATCGATGGGCAAGCCAAGTGTTGTCAAGAAGTTGCTGTTTAGGAAGGTATAACACCAGGCGTCGGCTTGGTATGTATTTTACAGCTGTAGATTTAATGGACTTCATTGTTAACGTTAAATATGGTAAAAAGACAACTTTCTATGAAAGAAAGTTACAAAGATCAGTTAACAGTGAGAATGGAGGACGCACTTCAGTGCAAGAGTGTACATACGTAAGCAACACGTACCCAGCTGCTTATGATACTATGATATCCTTAAGACTGTAAGCTTAATTTGATAGCTACCTAAATATAAATCAACAGGTACACTTACAGCTTGGTCTCTTGTACGAAGCACACGGATCAGGAGCTTCTCGAATAATGTACATTTCCTGAAAAAAAAAAAACATGAACCCAGCAAACAACAGCCCTTATAGCATTCCTCATTACACTCGATGGTCTTCCTTCTTTTTTTTTTTTTATTACACAGAGCGCCGCAAAAACTCCAACCAAACACGTCAATCTCACACCACTAGTGACGAGCGTACGCAATTCACGTTTCGTGCAGGCTGACGTTCGCAGCGCAGCTGGTCAGTTACCACGCCTGCGTGCGGTGGCCACACTGGCTCCCGCGTATATCGCCGGGACCGCACACAGATGCACTTCTGCTCGGTGTTTTATACGTCTGCTCCACGCGTCGTCTGCAACGCGCACAGACGAAATAAAAGGCCCGTCGAAAAAATGCGTGACAGTATACGATGGCTTTCGGCAAAAACAGCAGATGCTGCCGCGTTGGACAAACACCGCGCAAGCTGCGTCTCTTGCTGCAGTGTACACCTTGACTTCGGGCTCGGCTCGGCTTGGATTATTCGCCCGCTTGCGTGACCAACCGCGCTGGAACGACGTGAAAGCTCGAGCGCAGGTTAGGCTTAGCGGTCTCGCCTGGTCGTCATGGCTGCCGACCGTTGCTGAGCGCGGCGCATTGTTGTCGGCGTTCGTCGCAAGCGTCGCGGGCAGGCCATTGTTTGGTTGTTTGTTTCTCCGTCCCGTGAGTGACTAGCGCCGTTGTGCGCGTGCCCGTGGCTTTCACCGTTGTCCAGGGGGGACTTCGATTCCTTCAATCGTTCTAAACCGCAGCGCCTGTAGCTATAGTTTCGTTTCCGTTGTATGATGGTACTTTTTTTTTCTTATTCTGTTTTCATGCGAGAAGAGAGGGTAATCATAATTTGGGAGTAACGTTTCTCTTTTCTAAGCATTGTTGAATCGTGGGAAATTCGACTGCGTGCGTGCGACGCCTATTGTTTGCATATACACGCACAGAATCGGTGCCGCAGCTTAGTTGTGGTCACGTGAGACTGCAACGACATGCGGAACAGAGACTGGCACACGACGATACGGCGAGATTGTTGAACTATATTTCTAGGTATAAGCAGTCACTACCAATTATGTAACGAGAAATCATTTTAACGTTTTTTTACAGCGTTAAAGGCTACGTATACACTGCTTAAAAAGCAGCTGAGGAATAATGCGCCACCTGGCGTTGTCTTTCGTGCACAAACTACGGTTAAATGCGTATTAACAGGCATCCGCACAACATTCTGTGGTTAACACTTTTGCAAGTGTGCTTCCTGCATGTTTTAGGCGTGGTATGCTATGCACATTCAATTAAATATCCATTGACTAGTTTTTAGGCGATGGGAGATCGTCGCATACGCATGCAATCAATTTATATAGTATAATTTTATAACTTTCTCAGTCATGCAGTAACGATTATGGTACGTAGAGTAATTGCTTAGATTCGTATACTGTAACAGACTTACTGCACGAATGTATTTTTTTAGGGCGCTGTGTGCGCAGTCATTCTAAGTATGTCTGGAGTTGTGCATACAGCGCGTCAAGGCATCGACTTCCACCTCCCTCTACCCATTTTTTTTTTTGCGCTTCTTGTTTTCTAACCAACACCTTGAACTGTATAGACATTGCGGACTCAAAGCTTCGCAAAATGACCGAACTCACCGCCAAGCCATGCTGCGCAAACTGTACCTCGGGGCTGGAAGACGGAAGTTTGAGCCGCTCGATGCGGAAGGTGTGCGGTTTGTTCCGAATACCACTAACGGAAACTAATACTTCCTTCCGCCATTGACACGCAGAGCAAACTGTTTGCGCTGCGTCACGCAGTCGGAGTGTTTTTTTTTTTTTTCGTTCTCGTGGCGGCCCTCGGAGAAGCGAATGTGTGCGTGTTTGTGTTGGGAAGCCGCACTCCCGGCAAGTGCTCAAACCGCAGGTTATCAAATTTACTTCGATGTAAATGGGAAACGAGGGCGGGGAGCTCAGCTATACGCGCACCATGCACCTGCAGAAGAAAGTTTCCCCGAAACAGTTTGTACAGAATATACGCATTGAGGATATAACGCACCACCTGAGCCGCACCGGGCACGTCTATTCTGAGTGTGTCTCGGGATAGCCTGCCCGCATTTCGTGGACGTTTGTTTACAAACAACGTATTCTGATAAAAGACACCGACAATATAGCACTTGACGCGCTTAATGGGATTTCTTGAGGCGATACCCACTTGGCTTCCCCGATCTACGAACCTGTCTAGACGAATGACATATTTACGCAGGTTTTGCGTGCCTGCAGTGTGTGTGTGTGTGTGTGTGTGTGTGTGTGTGTGTGTGTGTGTGTGTGTGTGTGTGTGTGTGTGTGTGTGTGTGTGTGTGTGTGTGTGTTGTGTGTGTGTGTGTGTTGTGTGTTGTGTGTGTGTGTGTGTGTGTGTGCGTGTGTGTGTGTGTGTGTGTGTGTGTGTGTGTGTGCGTGCGCGCGCGAATTTAAAGTAACCGAAGAGGTCAGTACGGTGCCCCTTAGGCGAGCAGTACTGCAGAAGGGCGAGCGAAGGATTGCTACTATGACGATTGTTGGAGCTTAACGTCACAAATCTATTACACAATTATGAGAGATGCCGTAGTAAAGGGCTTCTCCGGACCAATAAAGTGGATAGGGGGATAGCCGCCGTTGTAGCTCAATTGTTAGAGCATTGTACGCGTTATTCGAAAGTTGCAGGCTCTGTTACTGCCCAAATTACCTTTTCATCCACTTTCTTTTGTTCACATTTACAATTAATTATAATACGGTCCCCTATACTTTCCTTGCATTATTGTTTGATAGTTCGTATATATATATATATATACATATATATATATATATATATATATATATATATATATATATATATATATATATATATATATATATATATATATATATATATATATACATAGGCAAGCATGGTGGTTGTGTGGCCGTAGCGTTGCATATAGTCTAGTAGATCCTCCGTGAGCGGTCACAACGTGGTTTATTTCGACGTTTCGGCCTAGAGTCTGGCCTGATGAAGGCCAGACTCTATGCCGAAACGTCGAAATAAACCACGTTGTGACCACTCACGGAGGATCTACTAGACTATATATATATATATATATATATATATATATATATATATATATATATATATATATATATATATATATATATATATATATATATATATATATATATATATATATATATATATATATATATATAGAGAGAGAGAGAGAGAGAGAGAGAGAGAGAGAGAGAGAGAGAGAGAGAGAAAGTTATATGTTGATAAAGAACCAAAACACACTGCGTGTGCCGTAAAATTTGAACAGCAAGCTCATACCATCAAGGATTTCCAAGTAATCTTAAAGGCAGCGCTGAATAGGACAGCACATTGGGCTCAACGTAACCAGGGACACGTCGGCATAGGCCAACTAAATTCCTAAGATGGATCGCCCGTCCGGATCAAAAGCAGGTGTGGCACACGGCTGCAAAGATCCCGGTATCGTAAAGTACAATCCGGAATGAAAAAAAAAAAACTGGTCCCAATGAACAGCCACGGAACAAAACTCACTTTATAGGAGCGCGTTTTTCGCGGGCTCTTTTAGTCGTCTCAAAAAGGAAATAATGAAACGCCACGTTGAGTAGAAGGGTATCCTACGATGTCGTCTGCTACAAATGCGGAACCGTAAGAAAAAAAGTATGGCCGCCCCGTTCTGAAACGTTCGTCTGCAAGGCTTACGGCTAAGACGAAGCAGACGGCGCCCGACGCGGGGCTCATTCAAGGAGGCGGATCCAAGGTGTGCGTCGTGAAGGCTATTGTTCATGTTCCCCCCACATTTCATTTTTTTTTATTTCCTACTTGAAGGTCTTCGAACGGCGGGGTTCCTGGTCGGGGCCCGGACCCCGCAAACCACCACCGCCTGGCCTCGTCTTAGAAGAGCAAACGCGACACTGTTCTAGCTAAGTCTTCGCTATAGTGTTGGCCACAATGAGAGAAAGGGCCCCCCCGCTCGTAAGATTTTTTGTCCTTGCCAGCCGGCTGCGTACCTATCATCGTAAATGTGTGGCATGCCTAGCTGTGCCGTCCATAGATTTCGGAACGCGTGGATCGCGTCCTGGTATTCAGATAGCATGAGCCACCTCGAGAGGAACGAATGAGTGATGAGGGTTAGCTGCGTCCAAGATGGCGGAACAATGAGAGAAGGCTGACGGAAGGCTTGATTGTCAGAATGCTTCTTTTTTCTTGCACTTTCACGATTACGCCCCTTGTTGTATAGTGTGAGTAGCTTCTTTTCTATGTTTGGCATTAGTTGTTTTTTTTTCGCAATGTCAACCGCTAGGAGGGTCTTTTCAAGGCCCGGTGCAATTCATCTTTCACCAGGTAGTATGTGTTGTTTTTTCAAGATACAAAGCCGCGGAATGTACAGCCGCCGGAGGCAACGCACGTTTCAAGCAGATCGGTGCCTCGTGAAAACGTGCGCGTCTAGCAACGCCATCTGTACAGTATTACCATGCAGCTACACTCAGCAGCCTGATTAAGACGCACGCTTACAGAACATTTAGGGATTAACGCAACCCCCTTGTACATTGCGAGGAAGCACAGAAGAACCAAAAACAAGAAAATTGACACGAGATATAAGTGTGATTGAAAAGAGACGTGCTGTCCTCGAAACAATGTACATCATCTGAAACGAAGCAGCAGCAGAAGACTCTTCCCACCTTCAATTATCACTCTATAGGGATCGGGATGAAGTTCCTCGCGCCCCCTCGCGTGCAACCCCGTCACTTCTTCGCCACACCTGCATTACGTACTCACTCTTGCCGACACAACGAGTAGGGCTGAGCACTTCCGGTGAGCCCACGAAGATTGAGCAGACGACGCGACATCCATAATCGTCTGCAAATCGAATCATAGGGGGCAGCCCCGCACCTCAGAAAAGAGCAGACGACGCAGTGATCGGCACCGTCTGCTATTCGAGGCGCACCCCAAGAAACAGAAGACATATGCGTACATATGCATCTTGTACAGTGTACGTCCTGCCATGCCGACGCCACCATTCACTCTCCGTGCGCCTCATCCGATGATGATAGCGGCTGCGTTAATTCGACACCGGCAATTTGGTGCGGAGGGGTTAACGGGATGAGATCGGGGTTTATAAGCTCCTTTGATGGCGTCCAGATGTTGCCTCATACCCCCTGCTTTCAAAGCGTGAGCGGTCCTCATTGTATGTCTGTACACGCCTCGTTAAGCCTTTCTTTCTGTCTTCTGCACGAGGTGGCGTCTTAAATAGCTCGGCTTTCGCAACTGATCTTGTCGTCGCATGCATATAGAGCTTCTTACGAGTGAACATTGGCGCGGCGATTGCTGTCTAATGTTCCTGCTTGTGGCTGGAACGCACTTGTGGTTTTGTTTGTTGTTCTGTTTTGACGGTTCTTTCCGCTTAAAGGTGGATCGCTGTGAACAACGTGAGTTAATTTCAGTTGGTGAGCCTAAAGGGGCCAACGGGGTGAAGTGAAAGTGCTGATCTTTAGCTGCACTTGGTCTCACGACAGAGCGGGTGGCTGCTGTCCACAGGGAACCATGCAAACGGAGCCGAAAGAAAGAAGCTTATGCTAATCCCTGCACTGCCATCCATGTGCTACCACCCTATAGGTGACTAGAGCATATAGTTTTCGGAACTTACTAAAGGGGACTCTAACGCTGCGACTGTTCAGCGACCATAGGAGTGATGAGTACTCCAATTTGGTTATAGTCTTCGTGCTTGCGGGCCTCTATCGCACTTGTGGCTTCGTTTATTTCTGTGCTTCGGTTTTGTTTCGGATGAAGTAGCGGACGACTATGAGCTTCCTGAACCGATTTGAAATGGTGAGCCCGGTGGACAAGATGGTTCCGCACAAAAAGAAAAAGAAAAGATCTTTGTCACGAGTATTTGCCTGGTGCCCGTTGAAAGGGCTCGTCAATTTGCTGCTTTCTCGTTGTACTTTTTAAATAATGCAAATTTAAACTTTAAATGCGATTACCTCAAGACATGCTTTATTTGTACTCATGTTCTTTTATCTCAACAACAACAGTATCTAAACTGACAGATTTCGGACAGCATTTAGACACCGTAATAGGCAATATGTTGAAGCAGAATTATTGTTGTGTGAGGAAGTGCTTTTCTTACACACGAAATATAATAGCCGTTTCCGGGGAATGACTACGAACCTAAAGTTTAAAAAATACAAAAAAAAACATTCGGCAGATCCCGCGTACCTTAAGAATCGACGTTATGCGAAGCATGCTGAAGGAAGATGACGCATGCTGTATTTTTTTAATGAGCGACATGTTATGAAATGCCGCTAAATAAATGTACAAATTTCGCACGCACCGACATATGTTGAACAGTCGCAGATGTTTATATAACCAGTTTTTTGCACTTGCGCAACGATGTAAACAGGAACATGAATATTAGCAACACCAGAAGCGATACGCTAATAGAAACCGCTGGGGCTCGCAGGAGTGGTAGCCCTCGACACTGCTACGTAAATCAACCTCAGTGGATGACACTCAACTTTAACTAATAAAAGTACATATGCTATGTTCATAAATTGGATAGCCAGCACTGCAACCACAATTGGCATTCCACGAACATTAGGGTCTATTTGCAAAGTAGAACCGAGGCCTGGAGTAGCTCCATGGTAGAATACTTGATTGCCGCGCAGAATGCTGGGGTTCGATTCCTGCTGTGACCCTGACATTTATTATTTGCATTCATCGGGTAAACGCTGCCGATGTCTGATGATTCTTAACGCTCACGCGTTAAAATTGCTCATGTGTGTTCTCGCCGTTCCTGGGCAGATACTGTCAATCACCTGTGGTACATACCCGCATACCAGTGTCACATACCCGCCCACGGCTGTGTGCCACAGTCTGGCGGAAAGTGTTTGACGATGTGCGCGACGGCATGGTGACATTATTCATGTCATGACTAGCGCGTCATCTTCGTCGAACCGTCTTACCCTCCCATACTAATTTCGGTTCCCGCCAACTTAGGGGGGTCATCACGACAGCACGCTGACGTAAGCGGCTAGATAGACAAGATACATAGATACGCAGATAGACGCCAAAAGTGCTTCCAGTGCACAAAGAAATGCTACGCATTTTACATTAGCGGTACAATTTTCATCGCTAAATCTGCTTCAGTAAAAAGAGTAATTGCTTATAAGCACTATGACAGAAAAATATTTACTGTAACTCTTATGGTTTTGGAGAACAAGGTACATAAACTTCGCTTATAGTAAACATTGTGGCTTCCCCCTGTGCCCTTGACACCCAAGCTACTTCCTTCTTCATCTCCGCATCCACATGACAGTGCAGACTATTTTCTGTAAGACATCAGGGAACACTGCCATCTTGAGCTCTTGAGCTGATGTGTTCTTGTTTTTGTATATCGTGAAGAGAATTGATAAGGCCATGGAACGTCGTATGTATTCCAACCACCTTCATACGTATGCGTACTACCATAACACAGTTTGGTTAGTTGTTAAAGATGCGAAACAGAAAGGGTTTGTTTAACAAGCCCAATATGGCGGCACTGAAGCCCCTTCGCAAGATAGTCTTAAACAGACTGATTCTTCCTTCCGTGGTTCCGTCTTCGCACCGGGTCCCGAACAGCCGGTTCCAAGCACCTACTCTTCGAATTCTAACCCGCAGCGTCTCCCTATTATACCAGCCGGGCCTTCTTTTCGTGCAATCGCAGCCCCCTGGAGCAGCCAAGGAGAGACGGACCACATGTGTCGTAAGGCGGTGGGGAGTAGGAGGGGGGAGGCGGTGCGAGCAGCTGCGTCATACCCCAAGGAACAGACCTTTACTTCTGCCCTTCCCTGCTAACCCCCCTCCCACCTAAACACCACTGGCGCGTGGTTTTAGAGGCCAGGTGGCACGCGACTGGCGCGTGCGGAAACGAACGCCGCACGCGCGGCCAGCGTTTCCAGTTGAGAGAGAGAGACAAACGTGGGGGAGAGGGGAGTTGTATACCACCGGCGCCTGCTGCTCCGAATGTTGTTCCTTCCTTCAAGGCCCTCCTCTTTACCGCCGCCTTCTTCTGCTGCTCTCTACAACCTCACAATTTTTTGTCCGTTATATTTTAATCCCCACTCTGCCTCCTTCCGTTCTGGCTGCTATGGATACCGACGCTGCCGCCAAGCGACCGTATGTGTCCGTTCCTCGGCGCAACCTACAAATCAAGCGGTGCCCCCTTTTCTCTTGAATTTCTTGCGTTCTCGCACCGATTCCCTCCTTCTGCGACGATCTCGAGGGATACATCTAGAGAACCTCGCTCCCCCACAACCTATAACACTGCTCTCACGCCCAAGGTAGCACTTACTGTCTAAAAGCGCGATCAGCCAAGATCAAGGAGACAGAATAGCTCCTCACCTTCTTTCGCAAAGACCCGCGCGCAATTTTTTTTTTCTTTTCAGCACGTTCGCGTCTTGCGTCGAAGCGAACCTTGGTGGTCTTACATACTCTGGTTCTTCCTAGCATTGATATCCTCACTGCTCTTCTTCTCCTACTCGATGCTCTCCTCTCTTTGCTTCCTCTTCTCGTCTACTTCCTACCTTTAAGGGCGAGGTAGGTGGAGGGCCACCTGGTCGCGTGCCGTGCGCGTGCCCCTTTCTTCGGCTTCCGCGCCGGTCCTCACCTCCCGACCAATCTTATTACTCACTCCGAATGCAGACACGTGCGCGAGTCCTGGATACATGTGGCCCCGCCACCCACGCGCCACCTTCCCACTCACTTCCCTCCTCTCCTATCGAGAAGTCATTGAATATTGCGCGCCCTCTTCATTCAGTCTCACAAGACTGGCCGCACCTTCTTCTTCTGTTGCGGGCACCTTTATTTCGTTCTCCCTCTCTCTTTTTTTCAACAGCTTCCTCCGCGAACGTCTGGCCTCCGTCAGCCGTCTCGGTATTGTGGCGCGAACATCGCTCTCCCTCCGTGATCTGTGACGCGGCCTTGAGACGCAGCGTTGCCAGATTTCTCCTCGAAGGTTCTCCCCGGCTGTCGGCCTCGCGGGCTCCTTTTCATCAATCTAGGGTCTCTACGTCTTATTCTTTTTATTTGCCCCCCCCCCCCCCTCTTGCACTGTTTCCAAGGAAGTGCGAACGCTTCCCGTCTGCCTTTCCCTTGCACGTGCCACTATAATGTAGGCTGCGCACTCCCGCGCGGAAGCGATGGATCAAGAAGGACGAGCCAGATGTCGGGATGCGTCGATCGCCTCCCAAGTACAGCACGACATGCGCATGAAATGATTAGCTTTTGAAGTTTGTTCAGGCTGGGAGGGGGGGGGGGGGCAGTGCAAGTGTTCTCACTTGAGGTTCATCTTTCAGACATCATTGATCCGAATCGGTTCAAAGCTAAGTATGGGGCATTCGGCTTTTTTTATCGCCTGTTAATTTTGTAGGCTGCATGTCTGTGTTGATTGGCCTCAACTTCAAGAGTACTTAAATTGCGTCTGTCGTCGCACGACCGGCTTCATAAAAGACTAAAATAGCAGTGTAGATACGCCAGCTGGGAACCCACACTCCTTTCTATCAGAATACGTTGTTGGGCCTGTCGGTACATGTCTGAAATAAATAGCCAACTTCGCGCCAAAATCACAACAATGCAGAAGACGAGAACACATAGACAAGACGGTTATATACCCAAGCGACGGTCCGATCATGTTGCGCGTGTCTTGACAAGAAGTGACTATTTCCTCAATGATTAAACAGTTGTGAGTTGACTGCTTACTTCATACACGGTCATTTGATTATTAAATTTCATATCATGCTTTTAATTTTCACATATCAAAAAATACAGCCTACATTTATGTACACAATATTACTCCCATGACGAGATGTCAGTCCCCCCTTGTGATGTTTGAGACTTACGCCACTGCATGCTTGCATTATAACGGGTCATCAAACAGGCGAACCTAACACCTTACCAAATTTTACTATTACTAGTTTCGACAGAGAATTAAAGTAGTAGTGAATGCACCCAGGGGGGGTGTAAAAGAAACACGGTAGTGGGCAGAAAGAACAGCACAGCACACGTGCTCGCGCACGCTGGCGCCTGAGACCGCGAGTCAAAGCCAGCAGTTGTAGGGGCACGCGCCACAAGTCATCTGGGCTCCGTGGCACGGCTGCTGCTCCTGCTGCCGGCTCCTTGAGATGCGAGAAGAATGGAGCCGTGGGTGCGCCGCCGACGCCGGCTGCTCCCAACTGTACAGCGGAGGACCACGTGCGAGAGCCACCCCCCCTTGGGTCACGCGCCGGGTCATGACCCCGACCCGCAGACTACGCGACGACGGGCGCCCGCAGCGCCCCCTCTCGCCCAATGCTCTTCGGTTTCTTTAAAGTTCTCCGTTCAGCGTATACGCCTCGCAAACTGCGCGTTTCATTGTATACTGTTTCATGGAAGAAAAAAGCTGAGGCTCGCTGCCTTAGGTAGTCAATAAGTAACCCTATCATGCGAACGGCACGTGGGTGTTTACTACTTGCACTATACGTCTGAGCAACCGTCTTATGCTCCGCCATATTACGATGCGAAGGCTGAACAGACGACTGTTACTTAGGGTCGGCTGCATCGTTTGCCCGACGTAATTTACTCAGATCTGCAGAGCCAGAGTTCGTCTCTCCTTTCGACTGCAGTATCGAGAGTAAGTGTATATGCAGGCCTTCAAACAGAGACTCGTTCAGTTAACCAATCTTTCGCCAGAACGTTCCTTTTCTGACAAAGAGTCCTTTCGTTTCAACTATGTGCTCGCACAGAGGCCACCCTCTACCACGCGATTCATTCAGTAGTCCTTTAGTGATAGCATCGTAGTACAGTCGAATGAGCATGTTAGAAAGGCGGTGCATGTCGAAATATCAACGAAAAATGATCGGTCGTAGAATGGCTCCGGTATTTCAAGACACAAGCGCGCGGAGAATGCGACGATGGAGTTGCGGAAGCGCTATACTGTCCCGAATCGGCAGCGCGACCGAAAGGAATCCGGGGTCATCGTAAAGTTGGCACGTATAGGCGATAACGAAGTCAATGAGCTCGCTTGTCATGTCGAAGGACATCCCTCATCACTTCGCCAATGAAGGGCAGGCTTAAGACTCCTGCACAATGATTGCTATCGGAGGTCCAGGGTTTAGAGACAAGGAGACTGGGTAAAGTATGCAGGGTCGTTACTTCTGAACAAGACTCTTTCTCGTGGGTACACCGACAGGCTACGGCTTAAGCTACGTAAACAGTGAGCATCCTGTCATTTTGGGTCTTACTGAACACGACATGTTTGAAGACTTACAGTGGCAGGCACCTTGGCTGCCAGAGAGATGCTAATCGACAATATGGATGTCTCGTGCAGATAAGATGAGAAACGGCCTTAGATGTTGACAACAGACTCGATTCACTCGATCTGTCACCCTTTGAAGACGCCAACTCATCCGCACAAGATCGCGCTCTCGTATGTACATCCATGTGCGTACTTATCGGGATCATCACCATGTGCTGTCCAGAGCATGGCTGTCAATTCCACCAGAACAGTGTCCTCAGCTAGTTCCTTCGACAGTAGACGGCTCTTGACTAGACGGCGTATACAGTGATGTAGGGTCGTGGTTCTATGGTCCGTGTACTTTTTTTTTCTCACGGGATGTACATATCGTAGAGCATCTGAGAGCGAGATTCTTGTGCGGTGCGTTACACGTTGTACCTGAACACTCGTTTAGTTGGCATCAACTCTGCACGAGCAGGTGTAGGTCATTTGCTATCACATAGCACAGATTTCATGCACAATTCGGCATTCGAAAAGATGGATATCTTGCACGTTCGTAACTTCGAGCACTCCAGCGTGCTCGTCCGCTTCTTCGATATCTTACACGTGAAGAACTTGTTCGTGTATATGATTGGAGACCATATAAAACGCGCTAGAAGACAAAAAACAGTGGTAGGAATAATCGCTAACTTGTAGCAGGAACTTCAGTGATTCTGCCATAAGAACGCAAATTGAAGTCAATGTTTCTGGCCGTCAATTTTCTGCCCTTCCCCGTCCGCCTGTGCATTGCATGTCTTCAAGTCAGATGCAACCACCGTTGAACAGCGCCAGTTATCCAGGAGTCAAAGTAGGTGACCACTCGCCCATGAGTCTTATTCTGAACACCATTTATCCAGTCGCCATTTCTTCCCGGCGTCACATTAAAATGGCTTCGGCAAGCTATAATTATTAAGCCATTCCCTCTCATGAAATATACTTTGTCAGGCTATCATCATCATCATCATCATCATCATCATCAGCCTGACTACGTTCACTGCAGGACAAAAGCCTCTCCCATGTTCCGCCAGTTAACCCGGTCCTGTGCTTGCTGCTGCCAATTTATACCCGCAAACTTCTTAATCTCATCTGCCCACCTGACCCTCTGTCTCTCCCTAACCCGCTTGCCTTCTCTGGAAATCCAGTTGGTTACCCTTAAAGACCAGCGGTTATTTTGTCTACGCGCTACATGCCCGGCCCATGTCCATTTCCTCTTCTCTATTTCAACTATGATATCTTTAACCCCCGTTTGTTCCCTAATGCACTCTGCCCTCTTCTTGTCTCTTAAGGTTACACCTACCATTTTTCTTTCCATTGCTCGCTGCGTCGTCCTCAATTTAAGCTAAACCCTCATTGTAAGTCTCCGGGTTTCTGCTCCATAGCTAAGTACCGGCAAGATACAGCTGTTATATACCTTCCTCTTGAGGGATAGTGGCAATCTACCTGTCATAATTTGAGAATGCTTGCCGAATGTGCTCCACCCCATTCTTATTCTTCTAGTTACTTCAATCTCGTGGTTCGGCTCTGCGGTTATTACCTGCCCTAAGTAAACATAGTTCTTTACAACTTCAAGTGCACTATTACCTATCTCGAAGGGCTGCTCTTTTCCGAGGTTGTTGTACATTACTTTCGTTTTCTGCAGATTAATTTTAAGACCCACTTTTCTGCTCTCCTTGTCTAACTCCGTAATCATGAGTTGCAATTCGTCCCCTGAGTTACTCAGCAATGCAATGTCGTCGGCGAAGCGCAGGTTACTAAGGTATTCTCCATTAACTCTTATCCTTATTTGTTCCCATTCTAGGCTTCTGAAAACCTCCTGTAAGCACGCGGTAAATAGCATTGGGGAGATTGTGTCCCCCTGCTTTACACCCTTCTTGATTGGTATTCTGTTGCTTTCTTTATGAAGCAGTATGGTAGCAGTTAATCCCCTGTAAATTTCTTCCAGTATGTTTATATATACTTTATCTACGCCCCGATTCCGCAGTGTCTGCATGATGGCTGATATTTCTACTGAATCAAACGCCTTCTCGTAATCTGTGAAGGCTATGTATAGTGGTTGCTTATACTCTGAGCATTTATCTATTACCTGATTGTCAGGCTATGTACACAGCTCATAAGCTCGGCCTCCAGCAAGCACTTAAGCCTTTGAAGCCACGGCTCACGTAAGCTCCGTGTCGTTGACCCCCACCGTCGAAGTCCGTCCATGGGCCATACCCCATCAGATCCCTCGTCAGCTGTCCCGGAACCAGTCCGTCAGAGACCACCGGTCGGAAGCTTCGAACACCCGGAACCGGAACCAACCGTCGAGTCCGTACAGAAAACTAACAAAGAAGAGTAAGCTGACGAACTCGTCTCTCGCAACAAGCAACAATAACAACAAATAGCGTAGAGTGCATCCTCACAATGCCCCCCCCCCCTAAACAGCCGGCACGTGCCACCGTCTCTCCCAAATCGTGCACCTTGATTCTCGATGTGTTTAGGGAAGAAGCAGAGCTATGGAGGCCATTGACTCTCCCCCCACCCTCATTCAATAAAACCGGAACGTTTAGTTCCCGCAAAACAAAACAAAAACGAAGAGGAAAAGAAATCCAGGACCGCCGACGCAGAACACTCGGTCTTCCAGCAGCACCCCCTGCCAGCTACACCCGTCTTCGCTTTGCACCGCTACCTCCATCACGCGCGGCCATTCTTTCATAACCGTTTTATTTTAAAGTTTACTCTCTTTACGGCCTTTCCTCGCCGTTTTAGAAGACGGGGCTCTTCGAAACTGCGCCAATGCCACAAAAGAACATACGGGTGGTGCCTTACGCTCTGAGCTCCTCCCGCTACGGCCGCACTCTCCCCAGCCATCTCCATCTCCCTCTCCCAT
Organism: Rhipicephalus microplus; assembly: GCF_013339725.1. Lineage (NCBI taxonomy): Eukaryota > Metazoa > Arthropoda > Arachnida > Ixodida > Ixodidae > Rhipicephalus > Rhipicephalus microplus. Next base: position 213,252,324 of record NC_051167.1, on the reverse strand, counting down.
CACGCTCGCCCTCTCACACCACAAGACACCCCGGACGTCGGCGCGGGGGCCCGTGAAAAAAACAACTCTCGCTTTCTACGACCCCGCGACAGAGTTCTTCGACCCGAGGCCCGTACGCCTCTGTGCAACCCCCGGTTCAAAGGAGGATAGTAGATTGGGAGCGGGGCCGGGGCATTGGGAGACGCACCCGGTTGTGTCCCCAATACGGGTAGTAGCCGCGGACGCTTATACGCACACCCCCTGCCGTTCAGTGCCTGTAAGAGAAGAAATCCCGAGGAAGAGCTTCTCCGTCGTTTCTTAACGCGCCCTGGCTTGGACGTGTAGGCCACCTGCGCTTCGTTCGCCCCTACCGAAGGTGTAAGAAGGAGTACTAGTGTGCCCTTACACCTTTCTCTCCTTACTACCCTCCCCCCTATCGTCTAATGTAACACCGCTTTGTAGAACTGTGCGCTTCGTGCAAATCGCCTGTTTCCCCACCTCCAGCTGTTCCTCATCGCGCTTGGTGGAACCTTTCTGTACTGTCGTAGAAGGCTGGCTGCTTTGTCTGGTTTGTAGATATTGTATTTCTTCGAAATGCGCCGGCTTCCTGAGGGGTGAAACTGTAAGAAGGACCGGTTTTTATTCGAAAAATTGGCAGGGGGGGGGGGGGGGTGGAGACCGCTTGTTTCTATGCGAAAAAGTGGAGGGATGTTGAGAAGGGGGTGCGCTCTTGCTCCTGGAACAGGGAAGAGCACGCACGCGAGTGATTCTGTACTTCCTGTATTTTTACTCAGTATCTTTGTTGAATTGAAGTACCGCGGAGCAACGTACCCTGCTAGGTGAAAAGCTGCCGAGGTTAGCGCTCGCGATCTCACATCCAAGCCACAGGCCGGTGGGGCTCTGGCCACAGTTCAACGTCCGAGTTCGCTGGCCTCTGACATGCGGAACAGACCATCCTGTAGGCATCGGAGTGTTCCGCCTTTTATCATAGGCGCCACGTGCCTCCCGGTTCGCGGAGGAGGTATCTGTCTCGCCAAACGTTGCGGAGGTGGTGGTCCGTGGCAGAGAAAGGTTATAAGGTGGCGCGTGTCGTGTGTCGTTGAACTCCTGCTGCCACGCGCGACGTCTGCGTATACCGGAAGTCTTCCGGCTGTTAGAAGGAAGATGGTTTTGGGGAGCCGTGGCAGCTTGCTTCTTCCTCCTTCCCGAGGGCACCTTTTCTTCCCGTCGTGATTATTTGCTTCCCTTTCCGCGTTCGAATGCTACGATTCATCTGCTGAGCAGCAGGCGGCCCAGGAAGGTCTGTCCTGGACCCTGGCCTCTGGCCCTAGGAAGCGGAAGAAGTGTTTCTTACTTCCTCTTGCATGTTCCTTTTCCCGTACCTGATTCCGCTTTCTCTTTTACGCCTTTAGAGCGTGGTTCATCTGCAGCCCAGTCGTCGCAACAGTGTTAGAAGTTCGGTGCGGAGATCAGTGATCATGGGCTCTCGGTCGGTCACCTTCGGGGTCTCCTCGGTGTACGAGTTGTTGACCCCCGGGTTGTGAGGGTCAGTGGCCGTGGATGATGTGATGGAGTCTGTTATGGCCAGAGTGAGGGTCTTACACTTCCCGGGCGATCACCCCGGAAGGCTTCCGGTAGGGAAGAAGGGTGCGTGTTCAACTTTCTCCCGCGGCTTGCTCTTGCGGGGAAGTCATCTATTGTGGTCAGCCTCAACTTTCACTTCCGCCTCGAAATTTCCTGGGGTATTCGCTCTGATCTTTCATCTTTTTATAGTGGTCGTAGACAGCGATGTTTCTGACAGAAAATAAAACAAGATCCATAGTCAGATTGTATCTAACAAGTCATTTGCGAAGCACATACAGCGAGGCTAGAAGCCTGTATATGTTTGTATTACTTTTTTAACCACTAGTCTGTGTCAATACGTGTGTTTCACAAGACCATATTGACATTAGTCGAGATTTAGTATTCCATGAAACGCTATACCTGCAGATCAGTTGAGATGAGAAGACCCGCTGCAGATCGGGAGACCCTGATTACTTTGTTTTTTTTCTTCTTAATATACAAGCACCACGAGGATTTCACACATGCAAATAGAACCGAATAGATTTTTATTTCCAGAAACACAAAGATCCTGGCGGATACCACCGGCTAAAAGCTGTTGTAGAACAGCTTGACTGGATCGATGGTCCGTTACAAGGCATATGTGGCAGTTGTAAGAAAAAATAGCAACATTGCTAGAAACTAAAATAACTAAATGTTCACAAAAATGTACAAAACAATATCTAAAAATATTGAAAACAATGACATAGGTCAGCAAACTCACTCGTGAGTATTTACTCACTTGAACTCACACGTGCTGAGATTGAGCCGTGAGTGTTAGTGAGTGCGGGTGAGTGAAATTTTAATGAGTTCGTGTACGAGTAAATTCGGTTGCGGATAATTTTGGTGAGTCGGAGTGCGAGGGATCCATAAACGCAAAATATGGTTAATTGGCGAGCCTGAGTAAGGTCCGACACTTCTGCCGACCTGTGCTCGGTTGATATGCGAGATACTTTTTTTCAGTAAGAAGGCCGAAAGGTCTACTTTATTCTTATGCAGATAATCTCCAGAATGTCTCATAAGAGAGAATCATCCCCGAGACCAAGAGCAGGGTTTGAAACCGATATTTTAGTTAATTTTATAATTGGAGCTGTCTGAAGCTGTAACAAGGCAAGGTCCTGCTATGGAAAAATCATATTGACGAAGAAAAATGAAAGAACCGAAATAAATGCGTGTAACCCAATGTATGTAACACTTTCTTAAATTTGGGTATGTTTGTACGTTTACAGTGTGAATTATCAGTCTTCGTTATAAGCGAATTACCGCTCAAACCGAAGAATAAGGCAGCCGGGACCTATTCTATGAATGACAGATCTGTAGCACACTCCTATAATACTTTACAGTGCTGGGAATATCAGTGTCATGATGTTATGTTTGAATATTGCGCATCTTCCACGCACATGACCCTCACCCAAGGCAGGAGCAAGTCACACAAGTGGAACCTCCAACACATTTTAAAAGAGCAGAACATATATCGGGCCTATCAGGCAACCACATCAACCGCTATCCCGAAGTCATGGCGGCCAACAGTGGCAACGATTGCATACCCGTCGCGGCCGATTCGTAGGTGAAATTGGGTGTTTCTAAATATCATCCGCAGGATAACGATTTCACGAGTGCCACTTAAATTTACACACAATCTTATCGCACTGTGCCCGACATTCACGGTCCGGCAGCGGTGAACCGTAGGGATTCACTTAATACCTGTTCGACGACGGCCCCATCAAGACATCTAATACTCAAGTCGTCACTCACGATAATCAACAACGGCTTTTCAGATAACTGCCACGTGTCCGAGCAACGGACGGTGTCTCAGAAAAGGTATAACTAAATACTCTGTGTTGTAGTCGAATGCAGAAGGAGCGATAAGGCCCATCATCTGCTTCGAATTCTGTTGTCTTCTTCCGATTCAATTATATACACTCGCGGTGTCTATCTCGTACTGCGAATGGTATACAATACAGCGTCGACGTAACTTACACGCTTCTCTGAGTCCGTTTCAAAGGAGCTGCATTGTTATCGAAACACAAAGCTGCTGATAGCAACGAGAAGGCCGTGGTAGGGCACCAGAAGTATCGCGGTATTATCGGCGGAGGGGAAATTATCCGGCTCGGTGGGCAGCTGTGTCGTCTGCTGCGGGCGCAAGCTGCCGCCGCGCGACCCAGAAGTCGTCTGCTACGCGAGGGCGGCTCAGGGTGCCGTTTCACGTTTTCTTTTTTTGTTTTCGGTTTTATTTTACGTTCTCGTTACTTATCGATTCGCTCGTCCGTTTCGCCTTCTCCGCGGGCCTGTTGCGGGCGCGGGCAGGTGACTGCGAAATAAACAGAGCCTCTTTAGGCGAAGGGACGACGCTATCTCAGAACGGCGCGGTGTACGTGCAACCTCGCGTTTCGTTAGCGCCTTATTGCCACCATAGACAAGGTGAAACTCTGAGTCGTCGTCAGAGGGCGGGACAGAAGGAAAAAAAAAACAATAGCAGACGACTTCTATACGCTTGAGCAGGCGTACGGAATACGCGTCGTCTACTTCATTTTTCCAAGGTTTTTACTCAACTCGAAAGCTTTGTTTCCTTCTTTCTTGCTTTTAAGCTTAATTGCGAGGTCTTCTATTGTCAGACTTAGCTTTTGGTTCAATTTATTTTAGTAAGCACTCCCACGGCGCTGTGATGGCGTACGTAAATGTGAGCGGAAGGTACCGCACCGGTCCAGGTGATGTGGAGCAGAAGGACGCACAGCAGACGACGAGTTTACGTTGTCTGCTATAACAGACGGTACGCCATTAGACACAGCAGACGGCGCTTCTGTTTTTTCTGTCGGACGGAGGACAAGTGTTTCTGCCATAGGGGATACCGAAACTCAAACAGCGTGGTGTCCAGTGTGGTTCAGCTGCTGTTGGTCGTCTCATTACCACCCACTATTGCCGGCTGGCCACCGCAAAGGCTTCGTGCACATCGTGGCCTTCAGCGCTGCATAAAAATGGAACTACATGCGGTAGAGGTCGCAGCCACGTCTCGGAGCTCCATCGTTCCCATATTTATTCAGGTTTGAAGTTCTTTGAACGACTCATATTTACTCTAAATAAAATGAAGGAAGCGAGTAGGCCACAGCTGGTTAGTTGGAAGGACTACGCAGCGCCACGAACGTTATTTGAGTTGCCAAGTATTCATGCTAAACATTTCGTTGCGGACACACTGATTGAAACAACCGGTTGAATGAAAAAAAATGGTAATATATTTTTGTACTTATTACAAAGGTAACTATAGAAGCGTGGACAAGGAGTTAAAGCAGATGGCACATTGAATGGCCAGTTTTGCTGATGAAAATGTAAAATGAACACGTTTAGCCTAGGGAAATAAACTGCTCATGTGTGATATAGGACAGTCGGTGTGCAATATGATGTAGGGGCATCCAAACTCCAGGTATAGTTCCACAAGACATCAATGCAACAGGGAGGAGCTTTAGAGAGATATCAGCAGCAGCTCAAAACAGCGCCACAAGTTTTCAGCTGCTGCTGCTCACCGTTCGTCGCGTGACTTTGCGATTTGTCGCTTTAGCATTCATTCATTCGGGCCTTGTCGCGAAACAATGTTCAATACCCGCTCAACTACATTTGCGAATGACGCGTTTGGCTTCCATGTTTTACAGGTTCCTTAAAAAAAGGGGACCAGCCACATTTTTCTTTAAATGCTGCGTTTAAGGGCACGGGTTCGACTCCCGGCTGCGGCAACCGCATTTAAACTGATGTTAACGGCAGAATCTCCACTGCTCTCAGATTTAGGCGAGAGTTACAGGACCCCAGGTGGTCTGAATTAATTCGGGAAGCGCACTCCCTTCGAGACACCACCATTCACAACGCTGTCATGCACGGTTAAGGAACGTAAAAAAAAACTAAATATAAAACTGGTTTATTCAACTCCTGAACAAATCAATTCATTTTGTAGGCCTCAGTGTGTGCAGTCATGTTTCTTTCAAAGAAGGACACCCTTACAGCTACGTCGTCTTCCAAGAAGACATAGAAATCGTCGAGCCTTCGTAAGCGGGAACCCGCAAGGCAAACGCATTAAGGCTGACGTTTATGTACAAGCTTATCCCAAGATAATCCACAAAGCACCGTCTTTTCTACAGAACTGTGATTCCAGTGCAACCACCGAAGCGCATATATGCTTTCGTGGCTAGATTACGACACGGATTAGAAGAAGCGCAAATGTTTTCCCGCTTTTTTAAATATATATACACACACCTTCGGTAAGCCGCAGATTTGTAAAGAGTGGCGGATGAGCGAACGATCTCACGAAATCTCATCGTTTGTACGCGTACCGCGCGGAGCAAACACGAGAAACGCGCGCGAGCTCACATTTAGGGGGAGAAAAGCGACCGGCCGATAAGGAAGCAACCCTGGTTTCCTTGCGCGGCGGGAGGTGCGTTTCTTATTTCCCCGTCCAAGACGCGACGCGTGACGGGAAATGCGTTGCCCCACATTTCCGACCACGTATATTCGAGAAAGCGCGAGAAAACCGCGGCCTCTCGGAATAAAACGGCTGAACCACCTCAGCGCCCCAGCATGAAATGGAGAGATAAATAAAGTGATACTGGCGGCCACCGCGAGCGACCATGAGCAAACAGACGAGGTGTTTGAGAAGAAGAGGCCAAAAAGGAGGCCGCTTCATCGGTCCATTGTTACACATACGTCAGTGTCGTCTGCTACGGTTTCTTAAAGTTTTCTTTTGTCATCTGCGTTACATTTTATACCGTGTCGTCTGTTTAAATTCGGCCGTCTTTTAAAATTGTGTCGTCTGCTTTCTTTTTCTTTCAGTTAAGCCTATGGCGTCTGCTACGTCCTACGGGATCTAGCCCGCACGAGCCGTTTAAACAGATTCAAAAACTTTAAAGACAACATTAAAATAAAATAGAGTAAAGTTTGTGGGTTCGAGGGTGATGGGTTCAGTCGTCGTAAACTAAAGGAGGGGGGATGCTGTTGAGAAGAAGGCCACCGCCAGATGGCGTCTTCGTGAGCGGAAGTGAAAAGACGCGCTGTGCTTTATTTATTTTTTGTTCCTCCGCTGCTTCCGCTGTGTCCCGAGCCGCGGTCCGGGATTCACTTCCGGTCTGGATCTCAGACGGAAAGTTCCTTATCCCCAAACCTCAGCGGGGAGACGGTGTTTGTTCTATTTCGTCGATCACTTCCCAGGATTCCTTAGAGGTGTGCTCACGCTCTTCTCTCTCTTTTTTTTTTTTGAGATTGTATTTGAGATGGAGCGCGGGAAGCTACGGTGGCTGTTTGTCTTAAAGATTTGAATGAGCCAGCGCCAAAAAAATAGGAAGATTTGAAAGATAACCACTATATTCCGGGCAAACATGCTGGTTTTGGTGTGGTTGTGGTTTGGGGAAACCGCGCATAATGATGACGCGCAGAATGTTGGTTGCTTCGAAGGCGGCTCAGTCGCACTTCACGTAACATCCGGGAAGCAGCGAGGGTTTGTCATCCGGGATTTGAGGTTGTCGAAAGAAACCACGAATCCGCAAACGTTCTCGCAAGTGTTTAGGTGCATGGCTGGGGTTTTCGGGATGTCGGAAAGTGATGAGCTGAAACGCTGGTAGCTCCAACTATAGGCTTACGGGCCGCATTTCTTGAAGCTTGCGATAGTGCCGCGCAATGATGGTACGTGTTGATTCAAATACGCCACGGGTTCTTCAATTACACGTCCTCAAATGACCAGGTCCTGAACAGTGCCATTTTGCGGAGCGAGAAACTATAAAAAAACCTGACACGAAACATGGCACACGACTTCAATCCACCACTGACGGTTGGTACGTGTAATTAAGGGTGACCTCATCAGCTTGGCGACTTCAATGAGATTCACTACAGCCGGGATAGTTCATTAGGCCCGCCACGGTAGTGTAGCCGTAACGGTTCCCAGCTGCTGTCCCGAAGGTTGCGGGATCGATCCCCGCCACGGTGGTTGCATTCCGACGGGGCTGAAATGTTGAGACCCACGTGCTGCACATGCGATGTTATTGCACGTCAAACAGTCTTAGAAGTATTTCGAATCCCTCCGCTACACTGTCTCTAATAGCCTGAGTTGCTCCGGGATGGGGGCATGGCCAAGGGGTGGCATACCAGGCTTGTGCAACTCCCCCCCCCCCCCCCCCCCCCGCCCTCCCAAATTTTTTCGCCGTAACATACAGAGCAAAAAGTGACCAATTCAAAGAGGATCACCACCCTCCCCCTCCCCCAATCAAGGAGGTCCCCTGGCCTTCCTCCGAAAAATATTTCTGCGTACGCTTTGGGAAATCCAATTCCGCAAAGAGACATGTCGTTAGTTGAAAGGCGTGGCGCAAGGTTACAAAAAAACGCGAACGAAGATGAGGTCTATGGATCGCCATTTTCGTAATTCCCGTTTCTTAACTTTGCCTCGTGTCTTTCAGATAAACGATGCGACAACTGGCCAAACATAACGTATACTGTGAAGAACATGTGGTTACTTGACTCATAGTTATAGCGCGAGAACAGAACGACGACACGGAGACAAGAAGAACACGAGCGCTCCGTCCTGTGTCGTCGTTCTCTTCTCGCGCTATAACTGTAGTCATGTCATAACAACTAGCGCAAACCGCCACACTTCTAAGTTACATGTCGTTTCTGTTATCAAGTTTCCTTGCATGCTGCCGAGCCCTCTGTTTTCGTGTGGAAGAGGCCCCTTCAAAATGGTAGCATTATTAAATATATATTTATTTGGTAATACTGTCAACCCTCATAGAGGGTCATAACAGAGAGGACATACAAAAAGAATGTACAATGTTCATAAAGTTTGTTAATACTTTGACAACTCACAATGAAAATTAATATTCTCTTAATTAACAACTGAATATTCAAATAACAATTCAAGAACAATTCGAAATTCACGGTTATTATTTTAAATATTTGCTATGAACATGAAGTCGCTTACATCACTTGGCACTGAAAAAAAATTAATTTAGCAATCACGTAAATGCACTTCTACAGCATTTTGGAAGTCAGTGACATCTTTTAAAGCAACAATTTCGTTCGGATATTTTTTTCACATTTCTATGACATCTGAAAAAAAAAAGAATATCGAAATGTGTTAGTATTTGTACGGTATGGTTTTATGACGCCATCGTGGTTAGTTTGGGGATTTCTTTTGCCTGGAGAATGTAAATATTTGAGCTTATCTATCGTCAGCTTATGTGCACTATTTGGAACAATATTTTCAGCCTATATTAACCATGATTGTTGTCATTGTTTAGGGTTTATTTGCAATGATTTGAACTGAATGTCCGAAATTCTTTTTTTTTTCGAAATTCTAGCAAAACTGAAGTGGTTGGTGGACAGGAAGCTCCTATTAAATAAACAATAGTGTCACTCGCTGCTAATAACACCATAGAAGACCAGAAGTTTATGTGAATAATTAATTTCCTGCTGCCTCACTTGCCTGCCGTGAACGTACCAACGAGTTTACCATCATCACGTCGTCGAGACAGGTCATCTCTGATTACGAAGTAAGAGCGCGAGAGGGCGCTGCATGCACACAGCGCCTAGCAACCGCCTTAACAACGGTTGCTATGGAAACGCCACATAACTTGCCGCTTACCGGGCAGCAACTTGCAAGCGACGTGGGAACAGTTAACGGCTTTCATGGAGGCTGCGCGTCTCGAAGATGACTTGCACAAAGGATGACCTTGCACTGTACCTGCAATAAAAGAAAGACAAAGAATTGTAGCATTCTGCCTAAATAAGTGTGCGGTTTCCATCACAAACGCTCGGAACAAAGGCCAGTTTTTTAAGGCATGAATGCGAAAGGAAGCCCAATCCGGCTCATACCGGTTCTAAGGGAAAGCTAGTAAGAGTATTTAAAAGTATTTAAAACGTGAGAAAGTTAGTCTCGGTTTAATGAAGTCCCGTCAGTCATCGAGCCATCATATGTCGTTTTCCAGCCAGAATTCCTACACGACTCTGTTCGGCAAATTCGTGGTAAATAATTGTTACGAAACTCTATGGTAAAATGACAAACGTGTGTTCTGCATACGCGAAATTGATTTAATGATGTCTGAAACACAAAAACCGAAGGTGATGGGAATGTTGTGCAATAACCAGTTCGAACGAAAAATCAGAAACATCTAGCTTCCATGGGTAAGTCGCGGTCAGACTCGAGCACCACGTCACAGCTATATCGGAATGCCCACCGTAGAACTCGAAACCCATGCTGTTTCACTCGGCGAAATCTATATTACATAGAGTTTCATACAATAATATCTAGAGGTGAATCTGGCGCTAGTGTCTACGCGGGCGCCTTCAGCGGTGCTTGTACCCCCATGGGAATTATGGGAAGTACTGGCTTCGGATCTGCTTCGGATGGATCACGTTTTTGAGATTCGCGACGCTTGTTTGCCGAGTGTAAAACAAAGTGATATGAAGTTATGTGTAATTGAAACTTACTTCATTTTTTTAACGCAAACTTTAACATAAAAGGTTTTTGTGACTATAGAGGGTAGAAATGAAACCTGAACAAATTTAATCACCAAGGTATGCATTGCTCTACCATTGCGTTCCAGATTTGGAATCAACATGTAATCCATTATTCTTTACAACATTTCGAAACAAACATTCTTGTTTTGCCCTCGAAAGTATGCAACATCTATTTATTTTTAAAAAATGGCAGATCCCACGTACAGTGGGAGTCGATGATATGCGAAGCACGAATGAGAAAAACTAAACAACGAGGTGGAGATAAATAATGCCGTACATGACTTCCGTGTCATGATTATCATGTTTGGATCCGTCGTTTACCTTCGTCATCTATTCACGTCACGTGATACTGAATTTAGTATATTTGGAGCTAACGAAACGGCCGTGAGCACGCTATGAGCGTGGTATGTTGTCGTTCTTATATGACACGCGTGTCAGTATTATCATGTTTGCACCAGTCATGTGTTTCGTCATCCATTGACGTCACGTAACACCAGATTTGGTGTATGTGGAGCTAGCAAAACGGCCACGGGCGCATCATGAAAGGCCCAACATACTCCTATGTAGCGTTGACGCGCGCGCACGCTAAGCGCAGCGACGCTACGTTAACAAAACGCGAGCACTCTATAGTCTAACGCCAGGCGCGACCGGTGCGACCAGCGTCCGTCGGCGCGGCCCGACGGCAACAGGCGCGAAATGCGACATGCTGCATTTCGCGCCGATGCGTTACCCAGACAATACTGCGTCTCCCTTTTTTAGTGACGGAGGGACGCCGGACGCGCTGAGACGCGCATGCGTCAAAGCAACGCAGCGCGGCGCGCACCTGCGAGTACACGGCAGGACCGGCGCCTGGCGTGGCAACGCCGGCGTGACGCGACGAAATGAAAGCCGGCGAGCACGCGCACCGCGTCACGCCGAAATGTATTGGCGCCTTGACTCTGGCATCCAGTCATGTTCTCGAGAGCACACATCTCATTATTATCATGTTTGCACCAGTCACATACCTTCGTCAATCATTGGCGCCACGTAACACCAAATTTGACATATGTGAAGCTAGCGAAACGGCCGCGAGCGCATCATGAGTGTGGCATGTGGCCATGTTGTTACATGGCACGCAGGTCGTGATTATCATGCTTGGATGCGTCATTTACCTGCGTCGTCCGTTCGCGTCACGTAATACCGAGTTTGGTACATGTGAAGCTAGTGAAATGGCCGCGAGCGTGTCATGAGCGTGGCGTGTAGTCATGTTGTTACATGACACGCATATCACGATTTTCATGTTAGGGTCTGTCGCTTGCCTTCGCCATGCAATCATGTCATACCATACCAGTTTTGCAACATGTTATGTGAACCAAACCACCGCGAGAGCTGGAGGACCAGGAAATGTAAATCATGACATTGGTGACATACATGTCGTGATTTTCATGTTATGACTAGTCAAATATGTTCTTCATACAGTCATGTAATGTCATACCAAGTTAGGTATCGATAATATGATCGGAACGACCAGGAGAGCTAAATCTCGTGGGCGGATAGATAGATAGATAGATATATAGATAGATAGATAGATAGATAGATAGATAGATAGATAGATAGATAGATAGATAGATAGATAGATAGATAGATAGATAGATAGATAGATAGATAGATACGCTCAATGTCACCGAAGTTCGCTAAGAAATGCTTCGCCCTTAAATAGCAGTGCAGTATTAGGTGAGAAACACTTAACGTTTTGTCTGCTGCGATGCCAGGTGCACCTGTTCAAGTGGTCTGCCCCCAACGCACCTCTCGTTTTGTTGTGAAGTCGAATCAGAAGAGCGGGGCGGTGCGTCTACCGTCGCGTCGCCGTCGTTTTGCAGTTTATTTCAAAGAGTTTTGGCAAGACGCACTAACAACAAACGTGGACTCGATGTAATATCTTGCACTGGCATGGGACGCTACATCTATGCGCCGCGGTGTGTGGACGACGCTTCGCTTAAAACTGTCAAACGCGAGCTCCAGCGTTGTAGTAAATTCAGAGGCCTAGCAGGTTTCAGCTTCTTTGAACAACAAAGACGCAGCTTCAGTCCTTTGCACCCACCCCCATACCCACTCTACGAAAGAACGAAACTGAAACTGTAAAAAAAAAAAAGATCCGTAGAAAGTTTTCCGGCTAACGCGATCCAATCAGAAGCTTGTACTTCCCACAATTTCATGAGGTTACACAATCGCAGCGCCAAGTTCCTCTCTAGGTATTACTGGCTGTGTTCCAATTCTCAGACAGCAAGTAGACAGTCTATGCAGTGTGCTGGTAGGTGTTCTGTGGTGTGCTTAGAAAACAGCATTGCATAGAGTTTCTAAAAAAACGTAAGTATTGTAGGAAACTCTATGCAGCACCGACACCGAGTCCATGCTGTCCGAGAATCAAAACACTTCTGGACGGTTTTTACGCGATGCTGCGCCACCTCACGTCGAGAAGAGAAAGCCAAAATCAACAAGCGTAATGGCTGTATTTTCTGGCTCAAGTTGTGTTAAATCTGAAAAAAAAAAATAAACGGTACTTAAATTGAGCATCTGGAGAAGCGTCTGCTTGTGTGCAGACGACCATTCTGGCGAGATTCGGTATATCTGAGCAATTCGCTTAGTCGCCTTTTCGTTTATACAGCCAACGCCTCCTACAGATTTCCCGTGCCTGCCGGATTATCGGCGGTCACTTGGGAAGCGGCGGTCGTCAGAACTACTGTGTTGACGCCACTCAAGTAGAGGTGTCTTCAAATAAATGTTTATGGTTTTGGAGCTTATATGCAACAAAAATAACGTAAAAAGTTTTAAAAAGGCGTAAACGTAATTATAATCAATCTTACGTAAGTGACGCCGTCATTCAGCAAGCAACTTCTTAATGCGAGGCATCCTCTGAAATTAGTAACAAACGCCAAAATTGCCCATCTCGAAGGCTAAGTACAAAGACCTTTACCCTACGTAGGCAGCGCCGTCGTAGATGACGGGCGTTTCGCGCTCCTCCGGCAGACACAAGAAATCTAGGAGGCGTTGATACAGCAAAGTAGGCTGCATCGTATTTGTCTACGATGCGGTCTTCTCGGAGCTGTCTATTTTGCCGGCTACGTGAAAATTGGAATGGGTCTTAGGATGGCTGCAATCCATTTAGCTGTCTATTGAGTCGTCTACGATGAGTATTGGAACACACCCTATGCTACTTTACGTCATGACCACCATGTTTAAACACTAGTCTTCTGACTTTTTCTGTTTCGGTTTCGTTGCGCAGGGAGCGACGCTAGGTGGCTTTTCTGTCAAAAAGAAACGCGAACGATCAACGCCGTCGTGACACTGCTGTCGTCTGCTACTCGGAGAGGAAAATTAGGAAAAGCTCTTACTTTGAGAAACGCGCGAAGATCGTGGAATAGCGAACATTATTAGCTCGGACAGAGCATGCGAAGATGACCACGTTTCTTCGCCGTGCATAGTGACGAACTTCACGCAGCCCAACGGTTGAAGAACAAAACAAACAGACAAAGCGACAATACTCCACACGACGGCACCCACAACGTAAGCACAATTAACCTTTTTCGTCACCCAAAACGCCAGACGTGTTGTTTACGGGACATTCCTGATAGCAGACAAACATTACTAATTAAAATTACACAAAAGCATCGGCTCCGTGGCAAGCGCGCTTTCGCACACCTGTAAAGTAAAGCACGTTCTCCAGAGCAAATGCATAGTTTTGTTCGCACAACAGTTGCGTAGTTCTCAACAATAGAACGAATGATAAGCTACTGGCACGACTGGGCTAGTTAAAAAAGAAAAATCATTGCTACGATCACGCAGCCGATGCGCGTAATAAACGCTCGGCAACCTCAACACCAACCTGTAATCGCCTTTGTGATGCTTCTAGCTGCCCGCTAATAAGCAGTGATAGGTTGAACGGGCACCTGTGCACAGATGAGCCATAAATTCCGCGATTTAGAGGCTGATATTGCGGTACCTTCCAATGCGAAGCTCGGCCAGCTCGGCTTCACCCGTACGCGCTCCGAAGCGTGTTCACGAAGTGAGATAACCAAATGACTCTTCAGGTGTGACGTCACGTTACGTCACGGCCCGGGTCGGCCTGTCAGGAGCCGGAGTTGGCGAAACGGAAAGAGTTGCCGGAGTCGCCGGCGCGAGCTTTTCGTGCGGCCATTATTTTGATTGCGTGCGTTTTTTTTGCCGCCTAATTGTGTCCGTCCGTCGCGTCTATTCGTAATCCGGATTATCTCTTCGTCCAGATCAACGGTGTGCACGTTGTGGTGGGTGATTAGTGCCAGTATGCCGCTGCAAGCGTCGACGTGCCACGATGGATTGATACGCCGCCGCTCAACCTGACTTTCTTGCGCGGAGCTCCGTGAGTACTCAGAATTTTGCTTCTCGCGAACTTTGAAACTTCGCGTTGGCGATGTCGCGTGGGGCGCTTGTCGTGTTCGGCAAGGTGTGTGAGATAAAACTGCGTGCGAGTCGCAGAGTCATCGACAGCCTGTCGTGAAGATCTCGACTGTTATGATTTCGCCGTCTCGATTACGCGATGCTTCTTCCGCACGTCTGCCCGGATCGTTAGGCTTAGTTACATAACATGGTTTTTTTTTGGAGCTCAATAATTGATTTTTCGGCTCGATTTGCAAACTCAGCCGCGATCGAAAGTATCTCGAATTCATTCCGAGCACGACACGACCGTTTTTGTTGAGTTACTGGCTTGTCTGAAGCTATGCCGATGCTTCGAAATGTCGCGCCTGTGGTCGTCACGCCTCCGGCGCTACCGTGTACAGTTACCCGCCCTGTGCTTCCGACAAACCGCGTGTGATAACCGATTTGCCCCGTTGTTTCGGTAACGCTGCGTTTGTTAAGACCTTCGGTATGTTCGCGACGTATTAAAAGTGTGAGACATACGAAATTCGTTGCGTTTTCAGAGCTAGATCGCGCGGTGGGCCATGCCGTGCTCGGCGCCGGTGAATCGGTTAGCGTGATGCGTAGGCGGAGACGCTACGCGCGTCGCTCGCCGAACAAGAAACTCGCCCCCGTTACATCTACTGCCGCTTTACGATACGAAACCGTGGCACGTTACGTTGCGTTTGAAACATCTCTTTGGCATTGGAAGGTGCTTGTGAATGCTTTTGTTTTTCTTGTCTTCTTTGTGCGTGCGTGTGTGTGTTTTACGGTTGGCTATGTTTTGATGCCGTGACGCACACGTGCTGTGGTTGTTTGTATGGTTTTGTGCTTGCGCGCTGAACGGGATGCGTCGTTTCTGAGCGGCGATAATAATGTCGCAGGATCGGTTATGACGCGATTACTTCGTGTTTGGCTCATGCTTTCGCGTTTACGAGGATTAACCAGTTTCGTGTTTGATTACCTGTCGATGGAAGAAGCACCGATCGTATGGGTCGCGAATGTTATCGGAACTTCTGAAAAAAAAAATAATAAGCTACGGGAAACGAAAAAAAAAAAAAACACTTGACGTTGGTTGAAACTCCGAAATGGCTGGGCGGTGGTTTTTAGTTTCCTATATTTATTCTTAACCATCTCGACCCACGCTACGGTGTCACACCCTCGCGCCTTCTCGTTCCCAACACGATGCGGCCTCGGTGTTAGTTATTTTTTCTTTCTTTTGTCGTTTAATCTGGCACGGGGTGTGCCCCCTTCCCCCGAGTGGGTCAGACGGGTGGGGAGACACCGATTCGCCATCTGCGACCCGTGGTCCCAGCGCACGGCCGGGTCAGGTCAATGCTGCGCGGGAAAGCCCAACTTTCAGGGTGGAACTATCACCGGCTGTGTGCGTGCAAGGTGCGCCTTTGTCTTTTCGAAAAAAAAAAAGACGAAGAAAAAAACGTCATTGGCCGAACTCTCGAGAATCTATTTCGTAAGGGCGTTTTTCTATTGATCAGCTGGTTTGGCTATGATATATGCCCAGCAGTGTGATTGACTGAAGGGCTCTCCTTCGAAGATTTTTTTTTTTTTACTTTTTCTTTTTCAACTCAGGAAAACGTTTCGAAAGCCTAAAATTTTAAAGTTCGTGCTTCTTAAAACTCTTAACAACAAAAAAAAAACCGTTTGGTTAGTTGATTTTCTTAAGCGCGAATATTTGAAAGATGTGGTCATATTTGTGGTGAAATGCGGTGAACTTGTGTTTGTTTTGTTCATATTTCTGAGTAAATTTTAAAACGTTTAATCAGTTTATTGGCTGATAATAGAACGGTATAGAAAAAAAGGAGAGTGAGGAACCACCATTATGTGCATCTGGAACTCAAGTTTTTATTGTTACTGTGTGCTGTATAGAAGCATAGGAAAAAAAAAAGGTGCAATGGTTCTTTAGTTTGCGATAATATTACCCCTCTTAGTAAGGCGGGGAGGCCTTCGAATGAGGTGAGTCTTTCGAGTAGAATATTTTCAAGACTTCTGGAAGGGGTTCGAATACGAAGGGCTTCGTGGAGGTCAGCCGCTTGGGTGGAGTTATTCCTATGTGTGCCATTTAATGCGTTTTCGTTGATGGCGGGGCGCCGGGTCAAGTCAAGTTCGGCAAATAGCTTCCGAACTTTGAATCATCAGTGGTTCGGGCGAGTTTCAAGGAGCGCCCACCCTTAATTACGTCTGTGTTCCTTTGTCCCCTTTTTATGTGTACTGCGCTAATCCAAGCTATGTTCTTTTTTAATGAGCAGCTATAGGAAATGTTTTGCAGCACTCGTGGTGCTCGCGTTGCTGCGTCTTATGCGAGCTGTAGTGTTGTTTTAGGACGTTAAACCCGACATATCGATCAATCGAGCTGTGGTATTCTGTGTAGGGATGGCGTTTTGTGGGTATTTTTTTTTGTTTTTGTTATGCCGGTGGACCTATATGAACTCTGCCTATGTATAGCTGCTGTTTATGAATTTGGATTAATTGCCGGGTTGTTTTTTTTTTGTGTGTGTGTCCTATCATTCTCGCCAGTAGCTGGCGCTATAAAAAATCGGCAACATCTCCGAAATGTCATATAATAATAATAATAATAATAATAATAATAATAATAATAATAATAATAATAATAATAATAATAATAATAATAATAATAATAATCGTATCTATAGCTTCCTGAGAATGACATTACCGCGAGAAATGAAGGTAAGGTTGCCGATGCACGTAGCCAAGAAAACTGCCAGGAGAGAAAGATAAATAGAGAGGAAAGGCAGGGAGGTTAACCAAGCTTGGCTCGGTTGGCTACCCTACCTGTCAGGATTGATAGCAGAAAGTTGCGGGAAAAAGCGTCGTTCGTTGTTCTTAAAAGAATCGAAGTAACGAGTCGATTTTCCGAAATGTGAGCGAGTTTGTCGACTTCCGAAAATGCGACGCCTTTAAGTTAAACTTGAGACTCGCAGATTCAGTTAGTAATTTCACAGGTCTTCCAGTGAGAGCGTGTCGTCGTACAGTTGGTGTTCTTAATGTTTGTGAACTAACGCCCGAGGGACGACTTGGAATCGATGAAAGGTAGTAAGTAATAACTATGAATAGAGTAACATCTGTGTTTTTACATGCTGCAACCGTGATCTGATTATGAGGGGCGCCGTAGAGAAGGGCTCCGGATATTTGGCCACCTGGGGTTCTTTTAACGGGGACTATGCACGGGCCGCTACGATTTCGCCTCCGCCGAAACGATATACGGCCTCGGCCGGTGTGTAAACCGCGGCTTTCTATAGTTTAGGGTTCTCAAACTCGCGTCGTCCAGCGAGCCGCAGTTTCGAAATTTAGTCCCGCAAGGCACGGGTCGGTGAAAAGAGTTTTAACGTTCAGCGGGAGGAGGGGGGGTGGGGGGGTGCTTACTTTGTCACCTAAGGCGGCGATTTTGAAAAAAAAAAAAGAACGCGCATTTTTCATACCTCATATATATATACATGAACTCTTTGTGAAGGGGATTAGCCTCTTCAGGATTCGAAAAACATGTACATGTTGATCTACAGAAGGACCGAAATCTTGAAGTCGATTGTGAAATATTGAGATTTTGTGCCACAGTTGCGTCTCAACAAATGGTGACCACCTGATGTGCCCGACGAAAAAAAAAAAAGTGAACAACTTTTTAGCAGTCCTGTTTCCGAAACTTACCCGAATAAACCAGTAGTAATCGAAATAGCCGAGGACATAGTGCGACTGAGTGTTCACCAAAGTGACAATCACTTTATTCATTCTGAAGTCGCGGACCGCAAGCAACACGGCCGCAGGCGCTGCGTGCTATAGAGGCCCCTGTTCAGCACCCGAGCGCGAGCCGTCACCGCTAATTAATTCACCGCGGCCGACTAATGAAATAGGAAAGTACAGCGAATGGTGACAGAGGCCCCTGTGGAATGTCGTGTAAGCGTACCATGTAGTAGGGTTGTGCGAATATTCGAAAATTTAGCCTTTTATTCGATTGGGTGCACGCATCGAATAGCAAATATCCGAATCGCCGCATATATATATATATATATATATATATATATATATATATATATATATATATATATATATATATTTGATAATCAGCAGGGGAAAGAAAACTTCGAAAAAACAGCAGCTTGTGAGAGTAATGGATTATTTTTTCTCTTTTTTTCTTTAGCGAATTGCCAAGATGCACGAACTTCGAAACGAATCGAAGTCTTATACTCCTCACCGCGCGAAGGAGTTTTCGCTCTAAACTCGATCATCGTGTCGCCGAAGCGAATGTGTCTCCAATTAACTGGCATAGTGAAATGCGGGATGTTAATTATTGAGAAACTAACTTTTATGCCTTTCGGTACCTAAAAACTGGTGTCATAGTACCACCTGGCAATACTGAAGTTGCTGTTGTATTCATCCTACAGAGGTAAAATGTATGTGGAGGGTAGCGAACCGGAGTCTTCCTGCGGTTAACTTCCCTTTCTTCCTTTATCCTTCTCTCTCACTCTCTCGACTACTCTAATCTCCGCTACATACGGGCTTACCTCAGTTTTCATAACTTGCCCCGCCGCGGTGGTCTAGTGGCCAAGGTACTCGGCTGCTGACCCGCAGGTCGCGGGATCGAATCCCGGCTGCGGCGGCTGCATTTCTGATGGAGGCGTAAATGTTGTAGGCCCGTGTGCTCAGATTTGGGTGCACGTTAAGGAAACCCAGGTGGTCGAAATTTCCGGAGCCCTCCACTACGGCGTCGCTCATAATCATATCGTGGTTTTGTGATGTTTAACCCCACAAATCAAATCAAATCGATCAATCAGTTTTCATAACTTTGATGTCCTCTATTGGTTAAATATAATGCTAATGTTTGTTGGCTCAAGTTTGTCACTATTTAAAATATAAAGTGGTAGAAATCTGGGGCTGTCCTGAAAACAGGTGCCTTAGGATTAAAAAAAGAGTTGTGTGCGACTCGTATTCGATATGATCGCTATTCGACTCGTATTCGATTCTCAATTTCAGTATTCAGACACTCCTACAATACACGGTAACTGCAACGAACGGTTACCGATATGAGACAAGAGCATAAAAGTTACCACGAAATTCTGTAATATTGTATCAAAAAAAAAAAAAAAGATGAAGAAAGAAGGAAACACCCGGAGTTGTCATCTCAAGGCTAGAACTTTGTCGAAAACGTCTGCTGGAGTACACAACTCCTGATAACTGTATTTGTTTTTTGTTTGATATGATAGTTTGTGTTATGCGAGCTGAAATTCATAAATTGCTGCTTTACTGTCAGTAAAGGCAATGACCGTTGTATTCGGTCTCTCTTTTTTGTGGTGTCGCTTAGCAGAGCTGTTCGTATTGAGTTATGAAGTGCTGGCGCAGGAAACGAATATTCGCCGATTTTCGAAGAGCAGTCGAATATTCTTGAATCGAATGTATAGCAGATTCGATTCGTGAATTTTCGAATTCTGTGCTAGATTCGACGCGTATTCACGAATCGAATGTAGCCGAGTTAAGCATTCCTTTTCTTTTTTTCATTCTTTCGTTCGTGTTTTATGTATCCGAGCACTCGCATCGGGTTAACTTTCAACTGTGTCGCTTTATAAGCGCTGCCGTTTACGATGGTTCTGCGTTTGCATTATCTTTACCGTTGCACTGGTCGCCGGCTTGCTAACCTTGTTTAGAAACGTTTGCACTATACTGTCGTTCGACACGAAATTTCCGGAGCCCTCTACTACGGCGTCTCTCATAATCATATGGTGGTTTTGGGACGTTAAACCCCACATATCCAACACTTTCCTTCGATAGTTCGTTGCGCGATTCTGATGGAGTGTTTAAAAGAAAAATAGCATGTCGCGTCGCCTAATTTGGGACGCATTTCCCTCTTGCAAACAGTCAGCCGTATATACGTGCCGTTTCCTGGCCAATTTATCCCCCCCCCCCCTTTTTTTTTTCGGGGTGCGGGTTTCGGGGAGAATTAGTGGGGAGGGGGGGGGTATCTCTTACTGCGCGCCGCTGTCGCCTACTTCGCATGCGCTACCGCAGAGACTGTGCGGTGTCGAAACTTCGATGAAAGCGGCAGCCGGGTCGGGGTTCGTCGGATTGAGGAACAACCACCGTGGCGGCGCTCGCTCGCTCACCGGTGTCACGTGGTCCGGTGGTTTCGCAAGTGCGCGTATACTCCGCTACGTCTGGGCCGGAAGATATACCGCGCGTAGTAGTAGTGTGTGGGACGACTGCGTCGTCTGCTAGCTTGAGAGACAGACAGATGACACTTTGTCTGTCTGTCTCTCTCAAACTAGCAGACGATGTAGTCGACACATGCACAAGTTTTACGTCGCCGTCTCTCTCGCTTGCACTTAGAGCGCGCCTTCTGCTACCGAGTGGGAAGGGGGCTTGCACCCCCTCTGGCAACCTTTGATTTGCTTTTCTCTCGCCGGAACAGCTGACGTCGAGGAACACGGACGAAGAGGTGGGAGAGGGGAATACAGGAAGGAACAGCACTGCTGTTCCGCTCCGAGGGGCGGCAATGGCAGAGCACCGGTTGGGGTGAGGGGGGGAAGGAAGCGGGGTCTGTGTGCAAGGTTAAGGTGTTGTTTAGCCCTCCTCCGAGAGCCCAATGAATGGAGGAAGTGGGAAGTAGTTGCTGGCGGTGTTTTCTCCGGAGGAGATGACGGGGGGAGGGGGGGGGGGTTATATGGTTCGCTCCGCAGCTGCCGCCTTTTACGCAGCGGCCGCTCCTTGCGAGCAGACGACAGCGCGTGGTCCGAAGAGCAGACGACGGCTGCGCGCGCACGCCTGCTGAGCAGACGACGTTTCGAACAGAAGTTGGAGGCCGTGTGTGTGTGGGTCTAGGGTTCTTCCTTCTTTGCTTCCTTCCTTCGAGAGTGACACCCACAATAGGAAGGGGGTCCGAGCCGCTGACTACCTAAGAAAGAGGACGAGGGTGTTTAGTAGTAGTAGTAGTAGTAGTCGCTGAAAATGGCGGTGGTTGTGAAACGTAGTAGTAAGAACGGAGGATTGGATGCGCCTCGTCTGCTCCCATTGCTCCTTCCTTCTGCTCTTCATCTCCGGGCTTCTCTCCGTCTGCACTTTTTTTTTTCTTTCGCGTGGATGTGACTAGGACTCAGCTTTGGCTCGGACTACGACTGCTTTGCTGTCTGTTTAAAAGCTCCGATTGAGAAAGAAAAACCTGGCGCGTGCCGCACCTTTAAGAGGTAATGGGAAAGAGGGAGGGGGGGGAGGTTGTGTGTTGGGTTGCGCACTCTTCTAAGATTGCGGCTGCCTATTTCTTTACTTCAAGCTGAGGAAGTGAGAAAAGTGCGTTAGTAAAAGGGAGGGGGGGGGCTGAAGGGGGGTGTTTCCGTGTGACGCCGTATGCTTCCTCGTCGTCTTCCTCTCGTTTTGGTCGTACGTATTTCGTTCACCCTGCACGCGTCTGCTGTCATGCGAAGCGCGGAAGAGATGCGCTCGTGGCCTTCTGGGAGCACAATTGTAGCGGCTCCGCCATTAATGCTGACGGCCATTGTTGGTTCCGAATTGAGGGTGGGGAGGGGGTACCGTTCGTTCTTGTGGGATCCCGCCTGAATAAAATTATTCGTCGTATTGCGTGGGCAGGAAGCAGCCTTGTGGCGTCAGCCGCGGGTGGTTGGAAGTGAAGAGAAGAGAAAAAGCGAATATGCATGGACCGTACGACCTTAGGGGAGAATTTGTTGCGTGTTGCGTCCAAGAAGGTGTGTTTGAGCGTGGAGTTTGAAATAAGGCTCCTCGTCTTTAAATCAACACGGGGTGGGATGAAAACGGGTTTGGTCGAGACGGCTGATGGTTTTTTTTTAGCAGTGCGGTTACGAAAGGGGGTTCTAGGGGCTCGTTCTTTTTGCTGGTCGCAGCGTCAATGACCCGCCACGGAGGTCTAGTAACTGTGATGCTCGACTGCCGGCCCGAAGGTCGCGGGATCGAGTCCCAGCCGCGGCGGCTGTATTTCAGATGGAGGTGAAAATGATTGATGCCCGTGTGGTTAGACGTTGGTGCTCCTTAAGGAGACCCAGGAAATTTCCAAAGCTCCCCACTACGGCGTCCCTTCAATAACATCGTTTTGGGAAATTGAACCCTAACAATTGTTATGTTACTGTGCAACGTTAATGAGAAATGATATTGAAAAAAAAAGTACAGGTGATTTTATCTGTCGTAATTGTTGTATTATAAGTGTCGATGTCATAATTACTACAGACAAGGTACCCCAAGATTTCAATTATCTGTTAATGAACCCTAACCTCGTGCCTAACGAAGAAGGAAAACGAGCCTCTAAGTTGTTCTTTCATTCGTAGCGAGAGTCTCGTTCTGGCAGACTTTGTGCCATCAGGTCGTCTGCACGGGTTCAGTGGTCAGCAGCCAGCTTGTGTAAACGTCGCGTGCTGCGGGACACCCGCAGGCAAAAAAAAAAAAAAAAAGAAGTCGGTGCTCCACAACCGTCCTCATGGACACTGGCGGCGCCGACTGACACTCCCAGGTTTAAAATAAAATTGAGGTCCTAGCTAATAAGGATAAGTCGCCTATACTTTCCTTGGTTTGGTTGTCTGGTAGTTCTCGTTTGCATTAGGGTGAGTGATACAGGAGAAGAATTAAAAAAAAATCATTGCACACTAGGTGTTTTGAACGCCATCGCGATGACGCTCCATCATTTTGAATAATTAAGCGAGGTCACGCAGTTAATTGTCTACAACCTCAGAAGATGGAGTTTGATTACACGGCGCAGGTTCGTGGTTCGCTGTCGTGCGAGCTTCTGAAGTCCTCGCTCCCGTATCGTACGTAGCTGCATGCGGAAAAGCGTGTGCGGCCCACATGGTCGGTAGGTCGAGAGTTTGAGTTTACACGTTCGGTACTCGCTGTGTAGGTCGCGAGTGCGATTTTTTTTAGGGGCGAAGCTCCTTATATCGTGGGTCTGTTGCTCCTCCTCCTTCTCCTCCGTGTGTATGTATGTATGTATGTATGTATGTATGTATGTATGTATGTATGTATGTAT
Source organism: Rhipicephalus microplus (assembly GCF_013339725.1). Taxonomy (NCBI): domain Eukaryota; kingdom Metazoa; phylum Arthropoda; class Arachnida; order Ixodida; family Ixodidae; genus Rhipicephalus; species Rhipicephalus microplus. Next base: position 213,228,842 of record NC_051167.1, on the reverse strand, counting down.
GTATGTACGTACGTACGTACGTAGCCACCGGTGGCACATAACCGCTCTAGAGCGGGTATGTGCCACAGGGGATGCTAGGTGGGGTACTTGGAGTGTTCACTAGATGGACGCATGGATGGACGGATGAACTAGCAGACGGATGGACGCACGAATGGATGGACAGATGGATGGGCAGACTCACGGACGGACGCGTGGACAGGCGGCCGGACGCGTGGATTAACACGCGGATGGTTGCGCGGAGGGACGGAAGCAAGAACGAACAGACGGGCTGACGGACGCTTCGCCCCACTCGTCATCATTCACTCCGCGCGTATATGCTGTGATTTTTACCTGCATGGAACAATTTCATCGGCGTGTATTGAGTAAATGCTAAAATTTTGGTATCAAGCCGGTTACCAGTGAAAGAAGGGGTGGTTACGAATTTATAGACGCGTTTAGCGGAAGAGACTACCCGCAGTGTGGGAAACGGAAACTATACGGGTATACATTTTTCCCGTATAGTTTTTATTGTGCTTTACGAGTGCGTGAAATTGGTCGAAAGGCACGAAGTGGATATATGCTAAACACAGCGCGTATACGTTGCTCGGACGATGGACGTTCGCAGCTTTTCATCGTTCGTGTCACGTGTATCACGAAATGAGCTTTCGATAATGCACGATATCTGTTTCTTCTGCAGGTGTGGAAAGTGCACACCGTTGCACTTAGTGTGTTCCCTGCACTGAACAGCTATCAACACTTGACTGTCGGATCCCGCCATATTTCGTTAACAACGCCAGTTGACAGACAAGCATCCGACGGTTGAGGGGCCGTGGTGCTTTCTAAATTTAACTATGGATGGTACTCTGGCGGTGCGATCGCTCGGCCGCCGTGGGAATGCTGGGTTGTACACAAATTTGCCTATTCGATCATTCCAGCGACTGCAGGCGGCGCTGCGGAAGGTCGAAATGGCGGACGAGACGGTGATGCCGCGACCGTTTACGTCAGCGTCGCAGAGCGGGAAGACGCGTTCATTGGTTCATGACTACCGAGAGACCGAACTGTTGTTGCAGTTTTATCACCACGTGACAGCTTCGGAGCGCGGCTACATGGCGCCGCCTGCGTCGCTGGAATGACCGAATTATTCGTGCTTGCGGGCTTCGAGCGCACGTTTTCTTCATTGCTTTTTAGGGGCGAAGCTCCTTATAGCGGCACCCGTTCGTCCCTCGTAGCCGTTGTAGTGTGTAAAGAGTATAACATTTTGACCTCCAAGGTGGTGCCGGTGAGAGATTTCTTCTGTGCGTTGTTGAACAATATAAGATAGTGCTCAATGTACATGCCAATGGCTGCTCGCTAATGGGGAATGAAAGACAGGAGCATTCGGCTTTTAGTTAACGCACACACTGCGATACCCATTACCAGCAATTGGCATGTACATTGAGCACTATCTGACAGGAAAAGGTTGCTACGTTATACTCGCTGGGCGCAACCTACTTAGTTTTAGAAAGGTTTAGCGAGCGTTGGGCCGCATAGCCATGAATACAGTGAACTAGTTTATACCATGAATGAACTCGAGGTGGTTAAAAATGGGAAGTAGATACGAAGCGCCAGCCGTAAGAAAGTGTGCGTGTGCCTCCTCTCGTTCAGTCCTTGGAATGTCCGTTGGATGGCGGTGCTTCTATATGGGGAATATATGATGAAGAGATGCGAGATGGTGGTACTTGGAGTGTTGAATAGATGGACGAACGGACACACAGACAGATGCATGTATGGACGCATGAACGGACGCAGGGGTGGATGCAGGGACGGACGCACGAACAGACGCACGCACGGACGGGCGGATGGTACGCATGGACGGTCACACAGACGGACGCATGGACGGACGAATGCTTCGCCCCCACTCTCCATCATTCGCTCCGTGGATATGCTGCCATTATTTTTTGTATTCGTTTCTAATAAAAAAGGAACTGACGTTTGTGAACTTGCTGACCTAATTTGATTGAATTGGTGAGCCTAAAAGGTAATTGAAGGCTGGTGAAGCGCAGCTGCTGATGTTAATTGTGGTCTTGCGACAAAGCGGCTTCAGAGCCACGCGGAGCCTAACGAAGCTGACAAATGAAGACTATACAAATTTGGCTACTGTATACCCATCCTTCCATTGCTCGCTAAAGCTCCGTGCGTTGCAGCTCCCATATATAGACATTGATGCCAGAGGCTTTCTCTAGGGTAACTTAAGGAAACTCTACTGTGGTCTGAGCGCTTATATATGGTGCTTTCAAAACAGCACAGCACGTAACCTCGAGCCGTATAGCGTAAATGGGCTGTCGCATACGCCAACACTGGCCGACTGTTGTCCCCTATTTTCCTTTCCACCCCGACCACAGATCGCGCACTTTTACATCGGCAAGGCGCGTTTTGACTTTATATAATAGACTCGCGATACTGGCGTTTATAGTCGAGATCGCGTAGTTTAGCACAGCTTTTTTTTTCATTTAGGAAAGTAGAAATGTTCAGTCCGTGCATTCCGTGCCATATATATCGCAGTGCTGTTATTTATCCGCTTTTGTCCGTTTCGTACTGTGGAATAGTTTTTCTTTTAAAAAAAATTGTATGTAAATGTAACTGTCGTTGTGCTGCCGTGAGCTCTGGTAATGCAGGCTGCGGGCTCGTCAAGCCGTAGGAAGACAGCTTTTGCTCGTTGCTTCTTTGGCTGTTTGTGAAATAGACAAAATAATGTTGATTGATTGATCAATTGATCAATCAATCAACATTATTTGTGATTGATACTATTTTTGATGACGTGTATGTAATGTTGATTTACGAACCCCACTACAGCAATGGCTCTACATGGTAGTGTTGGTGCATAATTAATTAGTTACTTAATTAATTAATAATGTGGTCTGATTCGGCTTCAGAGCTGTCAATTTCCCTGAAATATTCCGTTCCGCGTGCTGTCTCTTTGCTTGCCCTGATCCGTATTGCAGCTTGCACTCGCTCTTTTTTTTTATTTGCGGGAGAAAAACAGTTCTTCTACGCGCATAACGGTGTCCGGTGTTGTCAGGAATGGCTGCACATTGCGCCCGTTTCTCGTACATACACGATTCGCAGCTGCTGCGTTATTCTTGTCGGCGTTGTAGGGGAAAAAAAAAACATTAACAATCGCAAAAATAAATGTTGACACTCGACTTTCTCTGACTGGTCGCACACGAGTGCTAAATAGGAGAAAATTCAGCTGAAAGCCGTTCACGCCAAAGTACGAGAAAAGACGGGGAGAGAGAGAGAAAGGGTATGGAGATAGCGCGACTTGAGGCTGCGCGTGTGTAGAAGGTCGTCGTAACGTTGACGGTGGTGGTGTGCCGATAACGACGGAGTCGTCGTGGTCGCTTGCACCGACTTGTACGATCGCCGGCGTGTCCTCCGCCTTGCCGGCACGCGAGTCGCCGTTTGTTCGCTTTTTTTTTTCTCCCCTTAAGCCTCGCGAGCAAGGCGTGGGTACGTGTGTGTTTCTCGACAGCTGCTTGTCTTCTGCGGCCGCGACGACGGCTGTGGTGGCGTTACGGAAGTGACGCTGGTCGAAAGATAGATAGGCTGATTGGGAGCGCTATCTCCGAGAACATGATGCGTGGTGACTGCCGCCTCCTCCCCGTCAGCTCAGTCCTCCTCCCCTGGTGTCTTTCTGGGGTCGCCGAAGTAGCCGTCAGCCTCAAGGAAGGCCGTAGACAGGATTTTTTTTTTTTTTGGGGGGGGGGGGGGGCGTCTCTTTGATTTGGGCAAGGGCATCACCCCCTTGAAATGGTCATTTTTTTGCATAAACTACAGAAGGCCATGATATATACACAGACTCCCTAAGCGTAGTAAAAGCTCCGAAAACTCTTTAAAAAGCACAGAAACCCCGTTTGTCTCACTTTACTCACTCTTATGCACAGTCTACTGATCCAAACAGCATGTTGTAGTCTGCTGGGTGCCAGGGCACCGCGAAATACAAGGTAACGTTTTGGTGGACCAGCTAGCTGGATCTGCCAACGAAGCCGCTGCCAATACATCAATACCGTTTCCTGCACTTGGCATGAAACCTTTTCTAAAACGAAAGCCGAGGGGTTATTGGCAGAGCACATGGGACACACACACAGGTAATAAAGCTGCATGTTATCAAGCCGCAACTTGGTGTATGTATGTATGTATGTATGTATGTATGTATGTATGTATGTATGTATGTATGTATGTATGTATGTATGTATGTATGTATGTGTGTATGTATGTATGTATAAATGAAACTCGCGAAACGCAGACGAAATCATTTCGCCCTAAGTGACGCGCATACTTTCGTTTTCACCGCCCCAAATTCGCGTCACATCGGCTCAATTTCGGCTATAAGGCCTATATCGGTGTCAACATTGTCTTCTAGAGCCGAGACTCGTCGCGACATGCGGTGGTTATTTCGTGCGATTGCGCATAAGTCACTCGTGTGAATATTCGTAGCACACACACACACACACACAAAAAGGGGGGGGGGGGACTGACGCAGACACAAGTAGGGAACACCTACACAGAACGGGTGCTAGATATCAACTGATTTTTTTATTGGAGGACAATAAAAAGCCAGAAACCCTTGGACACTAGAGCATGCGCACCATAAGACTCCTGAGGTGCGGTTTCTTATACCTGCAAGTTCACGTTGACTGCCCATACATACAGAACCATCCTGACACGTAATAGGTTCATGTAAACCCATGACCACTAATTATCCACACAGGCTAATGGTCCGAATGCCTTTGTAACACTTTTTCGTACAAGGTTGATTGAATAAACTCTGAATGATGGGTACCAGTTGTTATACTAGAACATTTGATGTCGCCTTGATTCGTGCGACCTTTGATGTGGTTCTCTGCGTCAGCCTCGTCCCGAGCGACACTTTGAGAGATTGCGCGAGATGAGGGAGTCGGCGAGCGAGTGAGTGGTGCCACTGAAGCTGACCGCAGGATGTGTGTGTGTGTGTTTTTGAAGCGGCACACGACCGGCGAGTGTCCGCTGTCGGCACCATATCAGGCGATGGACGGAAGGGGCAGGTGTGTGCCTGTAGCAGCCGTGCAGGGCCAGCTGCGGCTTCGTGGTGTCATATAGGGGAGATACCGCGGTGGTGCTCTACGGGGACGCTTTCTCTTTCTCTCGCTATCTATCTATCTATCTATCTATCTATCTATCTATCTATCTATCTATCTATCTATCTATCTATCTATCTATCTATCTATCTATCTATCTATCTATCTATCTATCTAGACAGGTCTGTCTGTCTCTCTGTCCGTCTGTTCGTCCGTCCGTCCGTCCATCCGTCCGTTCATCCATCCATCTTTTACGCGAATGTGCGCAGTTCGTATGAGTGTACACTCGAAGCGTATGCATGCATGTATGTCTCAGCGTCGCCCCAGTATCGGCGTCTGCGAGGCTCGCCTATGTGCGTTCCCGGCTACCTAAGAATAATGAGAGAAGTACGCTTGGCAACATATCCTCGCCCTTTTCTCTCCAGCCGCTACCCAATTAGCAATGGCTTTCACCGAGGAAAATAGCTTGGGAGCCGAATGAGTGCAGCCCCGTGTTCGAGGCTCGCTCCATCGGCCTGTGCAACCAGCCGGACGTGGTACAAAAGACGCATCTGCGCAGGTCCGATCTATAGCGACGAACGCCTCCCACTGTTCCTAAGAGTTTTCTATTCCCTGATTACGCCGTAAGCAACTGTTTTTTTTTTACTGTAACCCCACAAGACGTAGATGGGGCCGGTAGTGAATCGCGACACCGCAGATAATCTCGCCCAGTACAAAGTTGCAAAAATATTTTGTGCAATCGCAATAAAGTCGGACTCCGCAATTAATAACCGTCCTCCCCAGTACATCTCTGCGACGGACCGCGTTCTGTGAATTTCCTGGCCTGTATGACGGGCTGATTTCGTTGATCGCTTGATCTCTCGGTGGGTGACTTTATTGCGAATCGCGAGCATCCTCGCCCACGGTGAACGAGAGATTTATTTAGCGCAAGGGCTTACGGAATGAATGCTGTTGCTGATGACCTTCCGATGGATGGCGCTCACCCACACTAGGGGGATGGGCCAAGAACCGGGCGTCAGGATACTTAAATGAAATCTAAAATGAAAATGAAGCCACTCTGAAAAAAGTAGTTCAAAAATAATACTACCAAAAAACAAAAATGTTTGCTGAGCAAGCGGTCAAGCCATCTCTTGTTTTTGATAGACATAGCTACGAAGTATAATCTAAAGATCTGAAAAGGTTAGGGTTCACTGGCACGGTAATCCAAGCCTGCGATCACAGCACGTCTTCTTCTTTCTCTACTCGAGCTCCATGTCCGCTACCCTCGTTATACAATCGCCTTGTTTGTTTACTCATCGGAGAATAATTCCTCCAATCTGTACAAAATGTAAGCGTTGCTGAAGTTGACGGTTGGAGTGTGGCAGGTATATTGACGGGCAGTGTCCAAAAGAGAACTCCCGTCTGCAGAAACGTGTTTTTGTTTTCATATTTAATGTGTGTTTGGGCTGTGTGCTTGCGTGTGTGTCACTGTGTGCGTGCGTGGGTGTGTTAATTTCGCTTTAATCTAGCGCTCGATATTGGGAAGTGTCCCTGAACGCGAGCACTTTGTCCCCGAACTCGGTGGGCAGATCGGCGGTGCACAAACAATTGACGAAAAGGACAAAAAAAAAATCCCGATTTTCTGGAAAAACCGGCCGGTTGCGCGTTTATGCCACTGTCCTCTGAAACCCGCACGCGCGTCGTCGGAATTCTATGCCAGGTGGGAGCTGTTCGGATGTACGTAATGAAACAAAAAAAAATTATTATAGACGACAAAACAGTCTGCATAAAGTAGGGGGAGGGTTGACCGCTCGATATATGGTTCGGCTGCGCCGGCTGTATCCCGTTGTTCTCTGTAGATTCTGTTTGAATTCAATCGACGCTGCAACGTCCAGCCGTCTCGCTATATGTTCGTGTATTGTCCAGAAACTGGTTCGACGTTCGCATTCTGAGCATAAAGTCCCATTCAATGTATTGTCGTCGCGTTTTGTTGGTTGTTTTCCCTTCTAAGTCACTATGTACCGCTGGAACCTGCTTTTTTTGAGGTGCGGATTGGTTATTTGTGTCCGCTTCGTCCAAAGTTGTCTGCTCCGGCTTTTAAGAAGCGGATTTGGGCTTCTTTTCTTCCGCGTGTAGAATCTTGCAGTCGCCTGTCGAATTTTCGGGCTTATTTGCATTTTTCTAGCAAATATGTCTATTTTAAGGATCGTCACTTTCACGGATAGCCCGTTAGTCGTTCACCGATAGCGTATTTATCGATGACGTTCTGTAATTGAATGCAGTGTACGTTGGGAGAATCAACAGATAACGTCAATAATGCCCTAGCAAACGTGGATTTAATCGAATGGAGTCTGCGTCCTGGGGAAAAGTTTAAACTCTAATTATGTGATTTCGTTCGTGGTTGCGCACATCATCGCTGTATAAAATAATTAGTGATTTTTTTTCAGCTTTCCTTCGCATGTGAGCGGGATTTTTTTATTACAAGTTAGAAATAGTCTCAAACATACGGAAAAATTTCAGTGAATTTCCGCTTCTTTTTGGCTTATTTCGCAATGCCTGTTAGCTCAGTAGCATCTGGTAACCCTGATCCTGTAGTAAACCCTTATCTCCTTGCCCGTGTGCTCAGACTTGGGTGCTCGGTAAAGAACCCCAGATGGTCTAAATTTCCGGAGCCCTCCACTGCGGTGTCTCTCATAATCATATGGTAGTTTTGGGGCGTTAGACCCCACATATCAATCAATCAAAACCTTATCTCTTCGGGCGCCTCATCCTAGGCGCTGTTCAGGTGCGTTACTCAACGCACGTTGCTGTGTTGGCTTAAAATCAAGTTCGACTGGGTAAAGCTTAGTGTTGGTTGAGTTGCGTTGCGTCCATGTTATAAGTTAGCTTTGGTTTCTGTTTGAGTTAGGTTATACGCTACGTGCAGGAGATGTAGTAACCGCGCAGCCGAACCACATGATTGAAGTAACTAGAAGAATAAGAATGTGGTGTAGCACATTCGGCAAGCATTTTTAAATCATGACTGGTATATGGCCACTCTCCCTCAAGAGGAAGGTATATAACAACTGCCTCTTGCCAGTACTTACCTACGGAGCAGAAACCTGGAGGCTTACAAAGAGACTTCAGCCTAAATTGAGGATGACGCAACGAGTGGCGGAATGGAAAATGATAGGTGTAACCTTAAGAGACCAGAAGAGAGCAGAGTGGGTCAGGGAACAAAACGAGGTTAAGAATGTCATAGTTGAAATCAAGAAAAAGAAATGGACATGGGCCCGACACGTAGCACGTAGGCAGGGTAACCGGTGGTAATTAAGGGTAACTGACTGGATTCCCCTAGAATGCAAACGCACGAAGGGTAGACAGAGTTAGGTGGGCCGATGAGATTAAAACGTTCACAGGTATAACGTGGTAACGGAAAGCACAAGACCGGGTTGATTGGTGGATCATGGCAGAGGCCTTTGCCCTGCAGTGGGCGTAGTGAAGCTGATGCCGATGATGATAATGCGCTACGCGAAGAGGCACGCGTATGATGCTGCTAAAAAAAAAAAACTCAGAAACTGCTGAGTGATTTTCGGCCAAACAAGACCGCCGAATGGGGCCCATGTCTCAGATGCCCTCCATTCGAGAGTAGGTTTAACTATCAACTGGTTTGCGGTTCGTGTCAACTAGGGAAGTTTACTGTGTTGGAATGAAGTGGAGCAGTGGTGACATTCATAAAGTAGGAGTTGTTATATAGGCATAACAGTATGTTATAGACGCGAAAGCTTTTACGAAAAAACAAGGAAAAATGAAGTAAGCCATTATGCAATACAATAGAAAGCAAGACTTGATTGCTGTGGCAACAACAACAAAAAGTAAGTCAGTGTGCAATACAATACGTTGTAACACCTTGCTGTCATGGGCGTTGCCAGGGCGGACCCCTCCCCCCCCTCCCCCAAGAAAAAAAATTTCTGGCTACGCCTCAGCTGATTTTAACAAACTATGCTGATGGATAGACCCTGGCTGCCTGCTCGTATAGCTGTTTACCGATAATCACCACGATCGCATTCGTCCTCCATAACTGACATTGGTGATGGCGGTGAATGTCGCTAACCGATAACGTGTATGTACTACGTCACTGCGAGTAAGCGATAATATTACCGAGCGCGTCTTCTCCCGGCATAGAAACGTCAGCGGGTGTACCGGCGTACTATCAATCTCGCCGTCTTTCCCCGTGTAGCACTTTCTCTTCGCCGATTCGTCTTATGTGGGCGCTTGTGTCGAAACCGCTGGAGAACAAGGAGAGCGAGAAATGGCGCCGAGTGCGATCTCGTGTCCGTGGAGTTTCTCACAAACTTACCTAGGGGGAAATCTGGCGCTAGTGAGCTGCTGGATGCGAGGGAATGACGGGACATGCGAGCTTCGAAGTTGACTCGGATCTGTGTACACCTCAAAGACGCGTCTGGCTTCACGTTAAAAAAAAAAATATTTATTTCTTACTGAAAAAGCACGTAATAAGCTATTTAGTGTTGTCCTTGAACAGAAACGTGTTTAATTTTACGCTGGAACCTTCTGCGTGTTGATGTACTATTTTACCAAGCGTAAGAAGTATAACCAGCGGCCGCTAAACTTGGCAGACAGACGACAAAGTGTGTGCTCCTACTTTTATGCCGTCTGTTTCATTTTTTCGCCGTTTGGCTGTGGCGTTGAGGTAAGTGGACTTTTATTTTGGAATATAATGCGCGTTAATGAGATCCGCTTATGAACGTTTCGTTTTAGAGAAGCTTTATTTACACAGTCGTATTCGCTTTTGAGCCGAAGCCTCGCTGAACAGCAGTAAACACAAGCCTCGCAGACAGATATACCATCATTTCCATGCAGTGCTCCAATGGGGCCCCATAATTAATTCGCATAGACCTTGGCGCCACACTTGCCTCTAGGTATTTGCGAGAAACTCAGTGGTCGTGTCACACGCCGAGAAACACCTTTTTTTTTACCGTCATGCGCCTCTGAGTTAGATAGTTGAAAGGCCGCACAGCCGCCGTGGTGTGGCATCTGCCTCTCCGATCCCGTTTCGCTTATCCGATGATTGCGCAACCCTCCTCTCCCTCCCCCCTGTACCTTTCGAACTTGTAACGGGCTAGTATAAATCTCAGAGTTTCTTGTTTTGAAAGCGACCGCCATGGTTCCGCGTGGGGTAATCACGTGACGAGACAATTACGTGATCAAAAGGATGAGCCGCTATTTTCGAGCTACAGTCGGGACATGCTACGAGAAGAGACTGTTGGGGGAGGGGGGGGAAGGGGGGGGGTCTCTTGTCGTAGCATGTCCCGACTGTAGCTCAAAAATATCGGCTCATCCCTTTGATCACGTAATTGGAGGGATTGTGAAGCCCGTCTTCCATGTCCTCTCCTCTCCAACCTCCTTTTTTTTTTTTTCCCGGTAAATGTTTCGCTGAACTAAACGTCCGATGAAGCTGCTGCTGCTGCCAGACACAGACGTGCTGCGTAACGGTGTGTTAAAAAAATTTAAAAAATACATAAAAACTCCGATTGGGCACGCGTAATTGGGGGCGGCTAAATCGCGGCTGCTTATAGTGTTCAGGCAACCCTTTCTTTCCCGTTTCCGCAGGGCCAGCTGTCGCGAGATCCATGCTCTCAGTTACACACACACACACACACACTGTCTCCTCTATCTGTATTACCTAATACATCTGCCGCGTCTTCCTGTTCTCTGTGTGTCATGCGCGCGCGCGTGTGTACTTCCGTTAATGCGGATAATTTGAGGTTGGAAAGAACGAGGAAGTGACAGCCAATGTCAGCACCGGATGTACTAAATCGTGCCTGTTCCTCGTCGCAACTTACTTCCGCATCGCCAGGCATCCATCCCTACACGAAGTTCAGGAACCCTTTTAAATTTCATCCCTCTTCCGGTTTCCGCGCTAGAGAAGTGCTTAATTTATTTACTGAATTGTTCCGTGCGCTGCAGTTTCGTGCAGGATCGGTTTTGTGCGACCGATTTGATCGCGCGAATGTCCCCACTTGCCAATTTATCTTTTCATTTTTGTATTTTTTTTCCTAAATAGTGGCAGCTTTTGTGAGATACTCGCCGCGGGGGTCTTGTGGTTATGGGGCTCCACCGTTGATCCGGCGATCGCGGGATCGTATCTTTGCCGCGTTTTATATGGAAGCTAAAATGCTCGACGCTTATGTTTAGGTGCACGTTGAAGAAATCGAGCTGGTCGAAAATTCTGGTGCCCTCCACTACACCGTCACTTATAATCATATGTAAATGTTGGGGACGTGCTTGAAATTTCCGGAGCCCTCTGTTGTACGACGTCTCTCGTAATCATGTGTTGCGGTTTCGAGACGTAAAACCCCAACAAATGTTACTACAGCTTTTGTGAGATCATAACGACAGACTATTTTGGCGGCATGTTTGTCGGTGTAGAGCAGCATTAGAACCCATGTCCTCTGCGTAGTAGTCGAGTGTTCTATACCACACAGCCACGCTCCCCCTTCAAACTCCATTCGCAAAAGAATCCTGCACAGACCTTCAAGTCGGGGCAGGGAATCGTGTTAGCAGGTGTAACATAGCGTGATTCAAGGTCAGAAACTTTGGAGGACGCTTTATAGCTTCGCCTTCGAGAGTAGAACGCGATTTCGTAATCGGGCGCTAGTGTGCACATCGCCTTCTCAATTGGTGTACCTTGGCTTCCGTTCTCGGTGCTTGCTTAAACCGTGCCGCGAAAGGCGCCGCCTATGAGCGCCTACACTTTTCAAGCTGTCCTTATAGAATGCCTACTGCAAGTGCGCGAAGTCAGAATTCGAATAGAATATGCCTACCTCGAGCGTTCGGAACGTAAGACGTTCGCGTCATTGTTCAATTTTGTGAGCGTGCTTGCGTGCGGTGAGATTGATTAGATCAACATTGTGAACACGTTGCAGTCGTTCAAACCTCGAGTTGACCTGTGTAAGTGGCAGACCAGTTGAATACAGTTTTTATTCCGATTGTTAAATTTAAGGCCAAGTGTAACTCTTTTTGTCCCCCCTCCCCCCTCCCACACACCTTTTTTCCCGACTTTTGGGTGCTAAGTTCTACTTCTACATATATAGTGGCGCTTCATTGCTTTAATAACCTCTTCTAATCTACTACGTTCGCGGTACAGTGGTTTATTTTCTTTTTATTCTGCTAAAATAAGAAGGGACGCAAATAGGCAGTCTTTTTTGCAATGCACATGAGTTGAGTGGCGAAGCAAGTTTTAAAGTGCTCACACGCTACCTTGTGGTGGCACTCTACCTATTTAGCTTGTTCGTGTTTCTTTATTTTTTAATGGGGGGGGGGGAGTGGTGGGCATGTCGCTTGTACCGTACTTCTTACTACGTGCTTTACGGATGACGTCATCGCATGCAAGTGCGGTTTTCGCCTATGTAGTGCATGTGCGCTTGCAGTGTTAATGCATTCGGGAACGGCTTTCTTGAGTGAGAAAATATGGAGCAGTGTTCTTTCTTTTCCCAGCGGCACCCCGAGCATTGTGAAAACGCCTATTTAATTTTGTGACGCTCCTTTCCCGTCTAAGTTTTGTTATATACAAATATTTTTTTCTAACGTGTTTTTCATTCACTATAGCGGATATAACGCGCGAGCCTTGCCTAAACTGTCTTAAGTGGCTCGAAGTGGTGGCGTGAATTTCCAACTCGCGTAGTAAACCTATTTATATGCGCACTCCATTCTCTCATTTAACGTCGTCTGCTTTGTACCGCCACGTATGGGCATCAGCAATTAGAAGTCGTCTGCTGCTGCCTTTCTGCTTGTCGTCTCTGCTTCTTGGATGCCGCACGTCTGCTGCTCTTTGACTCTACCTCTGCTTGTCGTCTGTTTCTTCTATGCCATGTCTCTTGCGTTTCTTTCCTGCTGACACCGCACGCGTTCGGACGTGTGTCGTCTGCTAGTTTTCCTCTTTGGCGCGTCTGCTTATTCTTGTCGCCTGCTTCTCCCGAACAACACCGATTCCATTGTCTTTCTGCTGCTTTTCCGGCGCGTCTATGACGAACTTTTGGGTGCCGGTACTTACGTCAGAAACCCGTACCTCTCCAGTGGTGTCGTCTGCTGCTTTTCTTTCCGTTTTATCGCCCCTTTTCGACCAAAATTTGCATTGAATGGGTAGGCAGGCGCGTGTGCGTAGTGTATAGCTTCCCGGCCGCGTTTTGAGGAAGCGTGGTAAACACGACGCGACGAGCTATCTCCCTTTAGGTTCTCGGTGGTGTTAGGACTAAAGTGTGAGGTCGGGGTGGCCATGAGGTAACGTGGACTAACGTTTGGAATTTGAGCGCACTATTCGTACGTTCCAGCACACTTGCCTTTTATTCGCTTCGGGGATAGTGACGACATTCCGTGGTTTGTGAGAATACGCTGAGAATAAGTGTTCGAGGTAGCATTGCTTAGCGTGTGTAATTGAAGTACGGTATACGCGCGTTGCTGCATTCGCTTTCCTTTCAGACAAGTCATTCGGTGGTGCAGAGGAATGCGTTGGCTGTCTGTGCCGCTATACGTCTTGTTCATGGGACCCCCCACCCCACTCACCCCGTTGTATTTATCTTGATTTCAGTTGTTATATTGGTGAAATCTGTCCTTGGAAGCTGTGCTTTTAGATACCACGGGAAAAGTAAGCAGTATATAGACATTCAAATCAGCGAATAACCAGTACCGAAATTCAGTCTTCTAATTTCAGGAGTGGCCGCACTTTCTGTACGAGACACATTCCTTAGGCTTAAAAGAAGGCGTTCTTTTTTCCGAAACAAGATTAGTGTTAAATGCGCCGGGTATGTCTCACTTTGGTGCTCTTTCGCAGTGCCGTACTCTTGAATTAGTTGAGGAACCATCGTTTCCATGTTGAATTAAGCTATCCATGTTGTCATTGCAGTAGTAATAGTTTGGAAGTTTGTAACAAGCCTTAGTGGAAGCATCGTTTCCAGCGTGAATTAAGCTTTCTGTGTAGTCATTGCAGTGCTGATAGCATAAAAGCTCCTCATCTTCCGTGTCATTTTGCCTTCATTCGAGAAAAGGCTTCACATGCAATGCCGCCACTCTGTCAAAAAAAAAAAAAAAAGGAGAGAGAGATTTGGCCGAGAGCAGTATAATTGTGCTGAGATCCTACATAGTGTTGCAGGCAAATGTATCCGCTGTTGCTGACAGCAGCAGATATCCAGTATTGGGTAACTTGCGACTAAAATGCACTCGCGGGTTACGGGAACTGATCGGTCCGAATGCCTTCTTCCTCGCGTACAAGTAGCAGGAGCTCGGCCACGCGGGCGCAGCTCAGACCTACGCACCACGTCCTCTCACCGCGGCGTCAAAGCACCGACTGCCCGGCTCACGCGCGCACTCTGTCCTCCTCTCCGAGAAGACTACCGCGCCAAGTCAAAAACTAGCAATATTCTAGAGTGTGTGACGTCGCACTCTTTCCACCACGCGCCGGCCGGTCAACGCGCGCCATCTGCAGGGAGCGGAAGCGAGGCGCGTCGGTAGCTCCCGAGAGGAGGTGGGACTCTCTCTCTTCTCCGCGGCGTCTTTACAGGAGCCAAATTGGAGGAAGTGAGGATTAAACGGGAGGGTAGAGGAGGTAACCGAGGCGGCCTCTTCCTCTCGTTGGGGGCTGAAATCCGAGGGAGAGGGCGTCGCATAAGAACGGTGGGCCGGCGATTTTAGCTCTGCACACGCGTACCGGATTTTGCGGAGGGGTGCGTTACGTCCGTCGGCTCCCGTTTTTTTTTGAGCACGAGAACGAGCCGCCTCGCGCGGCTAGTGCTGCGGGCCCGGCTAGCGTCGTTTTTTTGTTTCGTACCACTGCAAAGACCCCTTCTGCTAAAGCCTGTGTGTGGTCTGCTCAACTTCTGCCGTGTTTCTGTGTGGTGTCGTCGTCTGCTTTCCTTTTTGGGGTGCCGCGCGGTCTGCTTCTCCCGAGGCGTCGTCTGCTACGGCGATGCTACCGCGGCGTGTTGCCGTAGTGTGCCGGCGGCTCACGACGCGTAGGACCTGCGCTACCGAAGGCGCCGCTCACCGGTAGCCCGGCGCACTGCCCAACTAGTGCCTGCTTACTACCCTGTGGATTATCGTTTCACAACGGAGTTTTTCTTTTGCTCGTCGTCTGCTACGACTGCTCCCAAGCGTCGTCTGCTTCTTCTCGGCTGGCTTCTATCCGACTCGGATTTGGTGCCGCCACGGTGGATGTGATTTTGTGATCGTGGATTATTACTTGGCTTTCTTTTGCTGGAACGTGCGCGAGCGATGCGATTACTACTATCCCTCGCGGCTACTCGATGCCCGGGCGCCGCGCGTAGCCGCGTCTGCGACTACCCCGAGAGCCGGAGGCAGTGACGCCCGCAAACATAAATTAGGTCTTGTTCTAAGCCTCCGTTGCGAACATTTAAGAGTAACGGCTCCTTTGTTGTTTATCTTTCTTTCTGAACAAGAAGACCTGAAGGCTGCGGATCCCCCGGCCAGGTCTGCACTACCGCGACCATGGTAGCTAGAAGATCGGAGAGACGGAGGTACGCCGCCACTTGGGAGGAGGCGTCGGAGACGACCGCTGTGGTCGAAGACAGCGCTGTCAGGTGTTCCTCGGCCACGGACTTGCCCGGAGCGACGCCCATGACGGCGTACCACCACCGCCGCCTCGCGTCGTCGGAGCGTACGACGTCGATGGCGTCGACGACGTTACCGTACTGGTGGCAGCAACGACGGCAGCGATTGTCTCGTGGCGACGTCTCGCAGGACCCGGAGTCGTCTCCGAGTGACTCGCCGAGACGGCGATGGAAGAAGCTCGGACCTGGCCGGTCGTCCCACCGACGACTCCACCGAGAAGAAGTCTTTCCCGAAGCGACGTGGCCCCGGACGCGGTCTTGGTGGACGACGACGACCGTGCCTTGTTACCGCAGGACGCGAAGGCCCGACTTCAGCAGCCTGCGGTCGTCGCTCCTGCTTCTGGTTTTACTCTGCGTGCTTCTGCAGCAGCCACTTCTGGTGAGTGTCCACATATTTCACTCTTTCCCGAACATCCGTTTTGGTAGATGTTCGTATTTGTAACATTGGTGTGCAGAGCGCGACCATTTCAGCTATTCTTTCGCGACTAATTAAGTAAACGACTACAGCTCCTAATCAATTCTAAGTGCGCGGGTGGAAAATTTCTGCTCGGCAACGTTGATACGGGTTGATCGGCATTGTACGTGCGACGCAGGTAACCGACGCGGAAAGCCCTGTCAAAATCGGGCTATTTTTTTGCTCTTCCTAAGATGAACGGGGCGCGAATACGGACGGATTCTCCAGATGTAAGATACGCGTTTTTTTTTTTTTTTCCTTTCACCGTTGCGTAAAATACGGAATGTTCACGGGTACACAGGGAAGTTTTTTTTTTCTTTTTTTTTTATGCTGCGGAAAGTAAAGTACCGCAGCCTACGCAAAGTGAACCCGCGCTATAGCGTGGCATCCACTCCACAGGCCTGCTTCGACGTTGTTAAACTTCTTCGGTCGGAGTCGCTGCGCAGCCGCGTTTGTCGAGTCGCTCGTCTTGGAACCCCCCCTATTAGCTGCTTTTCGGTCGATTCTCCGCGCACCGCAGAATGCCGTTTACGGTCTACGCGAGCTACTTTTTTCAGCGGGGCTACACTACCACGTTGGTTTCCGTTCTGCGTTATTCTCTCGAGTCGCCAGTATCGCGAGTGTTTTTTTTTTTTTTGTGTTTACTAGCCACGAATGGCGTGTATATATATACATGTAGCAATTTGGAAAAGATGGGGAAAGAAACGTTTGACCGCGTATCTGCGTACTTCGGTGCAAATGTCGTCGAAAGACGATAGTCTCTACTGCCGGCCTTCTTTCGCGCATAGCCCCGCATTTTCAACGCAGCCTAAGCAATGCTAGAGTGTTTATAGAATAGTGTATCGACGTGTTTTCAAGTAAAAGAACGCACCGCCTAATACTTACGCGCCGATGTTGCGCATCATGTGTGCGTAATACTTGCATTTTGATCGACAACGTTCACAAGTATGAACGCAGCCACCAGTTTCAGTACGGCCGGGCATTAAGCGAGTGCTTTAAACTGTGACTCGGTGGCTGAAATTGTTTCGCGTGACTAGATAGACGGACCAAAAGTTCTCCGTTCAAGTATCCCAAGAAAGACTATCGTGTTTAAAAAAAAAAACGTATCATTTATGTCACATTAAACGCGCAGCCGTGGCTCGGTCGGAAAAGGGGAAAAATAATAATAAACGAAATATAAACCGTCGGGGTGTGCGCCGGAAATCGACCGTTTCCAATGTCGTCGGGGCTGCACTGTCCACACACACTTTTTCGGACGAGTCCGGCCGGGTATAGAGCGTCGTTTCCGGTCCCCGTTAGGAGCAGCGCTCTTTTAGCTTCGACTGCCTGCGTTGTCGCTTTCTGGTATAGTAAATCGAAGCGTATGCGAGGGCGTGCCCCTAAGAAGCGACCCGCTCCGAATTTTCTCTCGTCCCGTCGTGGCTTATACGCCGGAAACTACGCGTGTACGTTCCGTGTTACCGAGAAAACCTCCGTCGAGTCGGAGCACGGCCTCGCCCCGATACCCTGTTGGACAAAAAGAAAAGAAAAGAAATGTAAAAAGACATTTTTGTTGCTCTACATGGCCAGTCTGGTTCCTCTAAGTCGGTGATGTGGATGGAATTTAGAAATTTGTATGTTTGGGCTGTTTGGTAGGAATTATTGCTAGGCAGGATAAAACGCACATGACAGGAAGTTATCAATCCACCACAGCGTCAATAATTTATCAATCCACTGCAGCGTCGATAATTATACTGTTGTTTCGGCATGTAAGACCCAATATATTATTGTTATTATTATTATTATTGCTACCATGGCATTCGCAAGAGGACCATATTTAACCGCACCTCGATGTCTAGCAAAGCCTTACGCACTTCTTGATGACGCTCGCAGAATTGAAAGCGTGCGCGTGTTTCCCCCACGTCTTGGAAGGCTATAGTTTCGAGAGTACGCAAGACAACGCTATAGGTTAAGCGCCCCCGCGAAAACAAACCTCCACCGCAACTCCGAGGAGCCCGGAGTCGAGAGCGCAGAACCCGGCCGTCTCTTTTCTGCCCTCCGAGGGTCTCGGAGATAAATGCTCGCGGCTTCTGGCAGGGGCAAGGGACGGACGACTTCTTCGGGGCGTTTTCGGGGGTCTCTATTTTTGAAGTCCTCGGGATGCAGTACGCCGCCGCCACCTAGGCGGCTCGGTTCCTGCCTGCCTTTCGAGAGGACGACAGTCACCCCTCGGGCGTCTCTCGTGGGCCTACCCCGCGAGGAAACAAAAAATATACATAGAAAAGAATGAAATGGGTTTGGAAATAAGTTTGCCGAGGCGGTGGTTCACCCATGCGCTGCCTTCGCCCCCTGCGCCGAGAGCGTTCGGTTCTTCGTGCCTGGGCTTTTTCGAAAGTTGTCGCTGGATGCTGCTGCCGCTTGAGCGACTTTGTCCCGGGTGTCGCGTCGTAAAAGTGCGCGCAGTTCGTGAGTCGTTGATGTAATTTATGTAGGAAGGGAACTCGTCCTAACTATGCGCGGTGTGTCTACTAACTACGGGCGTTCGCATTAACTGTCCGCGCGTAATATGGGAACGGGCGGAAACGATTCCGTTATCTATAACGATGACGAGTTAACCCGTTATGGCACCGGTTACGCCTGTCTCTTCAACATCCGATTGGTTAGGCTTGCCACTAATCCATGGCTAAGAAGTTTCAGCTATAGTGAACAGCTCTTAAATATGGAATTGTGTATTGATTGCCAGTCGTACTTGTAGTTACCGTCTTTTTTTTTTTAATCTCGTCTAGCCCGGCTTTCTTGCAACGAACGAAAGGTGGAAGAACGTTTATAGCTTGGTGGCTTTGGACAGCTCAGTTATTCCCTGCTTGGAATAGATTTATGTCGCGGGTTCGATTTTCTGTCACTTTTTTTTTTTCATGAGCTCCGAGGGTAGTGCGTTGAAGGAGCCGGTCGGCACATTGTGCTGCAGGATTAATTAGAATCCGCGATTTCTTCGCCCAACCGACGGACGGCTTTCTTTTAGGTATCGGGATATCCCGTATTTTTGAACGAGGCATGGCCGTCTTACATCTGTATGCATCATTCCTTCATTTAGCTATCGTATGTACTCGCAGTCTTCGAAGAGACCGTCGAAGTTGCACTCGTGAAAATGTTTTGACGCACCTTATAGCCGAGCGGAGACTACGTTGACACGACTCGCACACTTAAAAGGCCGAACCAAAAGTCAACAGAAGACGCATATCGAGCCAAAGAAAAATGTGGATGCGCGTCGTATGTTTCGCAACACGCGGCCTCGAATCAGACTTCTGAACCTAATAGAATGCCTACAAGCTTGGTAAGCGTAATTCAGTTGCAAAAAAAAAAAAAAGGGGGGGGGGTGTCTTCATTCGCCTGGTTGTGCGTCTATAGCCTTTAGTTAGGGGCTTGTAAAGTAGCCGCAAACGTCAGGATATATCTTTTTTTCTATAGAACACTCCATAGACTTCAGTTTGTTCTATTCATTCAGAAGAGCACGCATGCAAAATGCGTAACCATAATGATTTGCGGTGACTTCCCGCGTTGCACCTATTGTTGTGGCGTTTTCGTGTATTTATTTATCTATTTATTTTTCGTGGTAGACGTAATATGCCGTAACCACTTCGGGTAGGCAGGCGTAACTTCGTTAGGGCATGGCGGTCGTACAGACGTCGTATGTTGAACGTATACACGGCCGTAACGTATAGTCGCGTATACATCGTCGTGTCCGGGGTCGACCGTGGGCGAACGGCTTCGCCGGCGACGGTTTTTCGTGCGGAGGCTTTCTCAAAAACACACAAGCATGCGAATAAGTTCGAAGAAGGTCGTCTCTTCAAGCAAGCCCGTGTGTGGTTCGGCAGTGCTGTAACGAACCGAAAGTTTTTAGCCTTTTGTCCTCCAAATCGCAGCCTGCTTTCATCGTATTTTCGTAGGCTTTTTCGCTCTTGGTTTTTGTATTACTGCGTCGTCTGTAGTGCCTTCCGCTTTAGTCTTGTCTTTACCTTTTCGTCTTCGTTGGGTCTTGGGAGCGCCTTTATCGCGTAGTGCGTGGTCGTGCCGCTTCGCCGCAGCACCGTCGGGTGGGCGTTTTGTTCGGTCGCCGTAGTATAGAATATCTTGCGGTACCGATTGGAGACCATCTGTTCGACCTCATAGCTCGGCATGTTTCTTTCCTTGACCTTTTTCTTTCGTCTATTTTTGCGCGATATTCTGCTTTTTTTGTATTTGATCTTAGAAAAGAATTACGGAATGCCCTGTAGCGGCGCTGTCGTCGCCTTGAAGAAGGCGTTCTCCTTGGCGATCAAGGTTCTTTCCTTCGCATGTAGTATGAGCAAACAGCCAAACCCGCGAACACGTCAGGATATTTCTGTCTTTTTTTTTGTTTACGCAATGCTTCCGGTGTCGTAAAAACTCGACACCGAATACGTTCCGCACTACTATACACCTGTGGAGGGATTGAGAGTCGTTCGCTCGGTTTATGCTTGTTTGCCTGGCTTCTCTATAGACTGCTTTTCGGGCACCCTCGCAGTACCCTGTGGTCTCAGTTCTGTGATATTCTCTGGCATCACGTGCGTCTTGTTGGCCACCGTCTTGTTGGCTATCCTGAGCACTTGTACAATTTCGGTACACTTTTAATTTTCGTACGCTACGTGTAATGCCGTCTGCCTTACTCCAAGCTTTTGTGTATCGTTTGCACACTTCTGCTTTACGTCCGCTGCATGTTTCTTGTCTGCCTTACTCAATCCTGTTTCGTGTAGTTGGCAAATTAGGTACACTTCTGCCTTCTGTATACAGAAGGCAGATGCGTCTGTGATTTAGCTCTATGTGTGTGTGGCGTCTGCTATGCACTCAAGGCTGTGTACCGTCCGCTGTTCAAAGTGACTTCATTTATACACTCTACGCTAAAGTTTCCTTCATGCGAGCATCCTATTTATTTGCTGCACTCCTTTTATTCATTTCATTCTTGACTGCCATTTTTACTGATAGAAATCACCGTGTGATTCCTTCGCTAGCCATGATCGAATCGGCCGCATAGTCTGCTTTCGTGTGCATGCATGTTCTATGAGCGCGTTCTATAAACGTCTTATGTGCTCGCTTCTTGCGCCGTCCGTGTCATTTTGCTTCTTTTCCGAGCGCGCGGGCGTTAGCTGCTGCGTCGTCTGCTCACAGTGCAATTTAGCGCATTTGAAATTTCAAACTGGTCGTCTGCTTCGTGTTCGCTTCAGCAGAAGGCAGGTGTCGCGTCGGCATCTGCTCCCCTTGAGAGGGCGCGCGTCTTGAGTATTATACTGCGTCCGCTCGGAACGACCTCGCTGTGGCGCGCACATGCGCCAGGTGTTCCGGTGTGGGGTGCCCCTGGCCACTGCATTTCTATCTATACTTATATCTTTTTTTTCTCTCTCCTATCCTAATCTCTTCATCAGACTTTCTCGCTGCTTTAATAAGCTTCACCTCAGCAGTCGTCGTGTAAAGAAAAAGGCCTCGGGCAATCAGATTCTTTTCAACCGCAGAGTGGTGATGGATTCGACAGGTTCAATTTTTTTTTTTGGTTACTGTTCAACAGCGTTGTCGTTACCGTCGTGGCAGGTGACGTTCGTACCCGACTTCCTTATATTCAACTCACTGGGCCGAAAGAATTCAATGCCAACCGATGAAAATGATTTCAAAAAACACGCAAGAAAAGTTTTTTCTGGGGGGGGGGGGGGGGGGGGAAGCAGACGACGTAAAGGCAACGCGCCTTCTGTTAGGGCACTGCATACGAAGCTTGTCTGTCGTCTGTTCTCGAGGCACGCATGTCCTTAATTTTGAACGGACTATTTGTAGTACTTGTCAGTCGTCTGTTTGCCGTCTGCTTTTTACAAGAAGCCCGAAATTTTCTGATTGTAACACTGGCAAACAAATGTCTGAGAATAAAGTAAGCAAATCTTAGCCGACACGAGTATACACCTCGCTCCGCCTGCGCCTATGACTGTATTTCGTATAACCTTTGTTTTCTTTTACTTTGTTACTACAAAAAAAAAAAAAGTTATGGTGGGGAGTTCCTTGCGAGATCAACGAACCCGTCTTTCGTTCGACGTTTCCATAATCCCGCCCCCCCCAGCCGCGTGCGCTGGCGCCACCTACCATGAGAAAAAAAACGCCCTTCTTGATGCATTATGCTTAGCTCATACGTGTCGACATCGATGATGGAGTTGCGAAATAAAGCAAGAGAAGGCCTGTGGTAATATAGTTGCGGTTCGGACACCGCGTCCATCATCATATACTGCGTTGAAAGACCCGCGTTTTCGCTGGTTGCATATATATTGTTTTTGGATTCTCTATGAACCCCGGCTGGCCCACTGTTCTGTGTTTTATGTTTGTTTATGCGTTATCCGTTGTCGAGTTGAGCTCTCGGGAATCGGTACACCGCCTCCGTCGACGACCAACGGTGTTCCTCGAGCAGACGACGGAGTAACCGCGGATACATAAGCATTCAGGAACGGTGTTCCTGGAACGGCAGACGGTTTTGGTCGATCGGACATTTTCTGTGGTCTTTCTTGTTTTTCTCTCTCTCTCCTCTTTATTCGTTTTCACGTGCCGTCTGGCCAGATTCGTTTAATACTGAGCCTTTTTTTCTGCCACACTTGCGTTCGTTTGTGTATGCCCGTATGATTGAACGCATTTTACATGTCGTGCTTTGCTCGTTTTGTTGTTGCTGCCGTTGTTTTTTTCTTTACGGGAGAAAACGTTGCTGCGGGGCAAATCGTTTCATCTGGCGCGCTGTGAACGGTGCTTTATCGAATAAGTCGATTGATTCGGTTACGAAATGCTTGGCGCAGTTTGCCGTATAGCTTTCCAGAGGCATTATTTGGCTGCTATATTTCCCGATTCAGTACAGGGTGTCCGGGGGGGGGGGGGGGAGATAAAGAAGTTGTCGATAGTTTCCTCTTCGACCTTAGATATATAGTTCATTCCAGGATGCCCGCATTGACGCGTAGGTTATCGTAGCTTACGCACTCATTGTTGGCGCAAATGTTTCAGTATAGAAGGGAAAAACGTAGCAGACTGTTTTAGAGCCAGTTCGTTGAACTCGGTGCCTTGGCGTTCGACTGCTTTTCTGATATGTTTTCTCGCTTGTGCTGCGATACCTAAAAGCGCTACACCTAACGTGAAAAAAAAAGGTGCGAACAACGTGCTTTGCTGAAAGACAGTCCCTCGGAGGAGCGGTTCTGACGCCAACGTGTTGTACTTTAGGTTCTAGCCTGGACAGCCGCTGGACTTTCGAGAGTGCCGCGGTTTGTTTGCGTTTGCCCTTTGAAAAGCAAATCAGTGTTTGTGTGAAGTGTGCCCTGCGGAGTTTGATCTTTGGGTGTTCCTCCAAGCCTGGGGGGCCTGCGCACGTGTCGAGTGATGATGCGCACCGGCTTGTTCCGAGGCGATTGCTTTGCGCATGCGTAAACAACGCGAATAGGCGCGTGCGCGCTGTTCCTGTAAGAGTTTGTTTACTCTGACGGCGCAGCCGTCCTCTCTCTCTCCTCCTCTGTATCGTTCTGACGTACAGTTGTGTTCGTGGTCGCACTTTATCACTTTCCTCAAGCAGTGTTGGCTCGCTTTGCGTATATTTGTTTCTTTACTTCGAAACTGAGCTGTTCCTGCTTCCTCTCTAAACCTCATTTTTCTTCCTCGTCTTGTTAGTGTTAGCCGTACTCTTGGCGATTAGTGTCTTTGTCACAAATCGCTCTTGACGTCACTCGTCGGCGCTCCAATAGAGTTGAGCGTCGTCAGCTTATTTTTCACGCCGTTTCTCTCTTTTGTTCTTCGAACAGAAGTCGACACCTTTTTTTTTGTTGTTGTCGTCTGCTCGCTAAGTACATGCAACGGCTATGCAGAAGAACCAACGGCGCATCCACGCTGTCGTCTGTTTCTTTTGTGTGTGTGTGTTGTGTGTTTTCTGATGGCCGTGCCGTTGGCGGGCTTCTGCTTCTCGTCTGCTTCGTGCTGTGTGGTCTTCTGCTCCGTCCTATTCGCCGAGGCGCGCAGCGCCGCCTACTAAAGGGCGAGAAAGTTGCAAAGCGGTCGCGGTTGCACACGCTAACGCGCGCATTGTTAGCGGCGGCCATTTCTTCTTACGGGGCCACCGAAGTCCGCCCGGACGAAAAAAAAAAAAAAAGAACGCGCTGATGGATGTAGGGCACATGCTACGGCGTGAAACGTGTCGAGTGAAGCCGCTTCAAGCTTCCGTACTCGTGTGCTTTCCATTTCCTGTTCTTTCGTTTTGGTCGTCATGTTTTCTGGACAGTGGCCGTTATTCGCTCCCATGTTCTAGCCCTATACGAGTCGACCATTGAGCATAACGAATACATCGCTCCCTTTCGTCGTTCCCCTCCGAAGCAGACGGAGTAACTGTCCCGCGCGTGACGTCATCGCTCGGATAACTTCATTTCCGACGCTTCGTCTGCTCACTCCCGTGACTAACCAGACGAGCGCCCGGGGCACGATTGATTGAAAAACTACGACGCTGGCTGACGTTTTCTCGAATGTACTCTCTCGCGTGTTTCGTCGTTTCTTTTTCCGGAGTTCCTTAATTGGCCGTTACCCGGATGTAGCCGGCAGGCCTCTCGCGCTACCGTGTTGTGCTTCATTGCGGAACGGTTGGCATAATGGCAGCGCTCTCCGCGATGAAGCGGTGTTTGGTCGCTTAAAGTATTTCTTTTTTTGTTTGTTTGTTTTGCCCCATTATGCAGAGCACGTTTTTTTGTAAGCGGGCGGCTTTAACCGATTCACTAATCGATTACCGGCGGTTATTAGCTTTCAGTATCGACCGCTCGACGGAGCTAGCTCCAAGTTAGGATATGCCGTGCTACGACCCTTCGCTTCTCTTAGTCTTGATGACTTCGGCGGGCGCTCTGGAATGTCCGGAGGGAGTTTGAAAGAAGCGGGCCCGAGGAATTCTGGTCCGGTTGTCGGCTCGTAGTTACGGCGCGGGAAGTTCCGGTCTTCGTTTTGGACCAAGATATTTCGTTCTGTTTTGCTCTTCTTTTTTTGAACATTTAGTGCCCCAAGGGGGAGTTCGCGCTAATTTGACACTTCATTTATCGACCTAGCGTATTGCGTGCTGCTGCCTACGCGCTGCTTCGCGTAATCGATGACCATTTTTCTGTACCCGGTAAAACGTGTCGACTCTTTTGCTTCTTTCCGTTTTTTTTTCTTCTTTTTTATTGATTCGCAGACGTCTCCCCCTGCGTGGGTCGGAAATCCTGAGCGCGACATTACATCGCGGCGAATCCCCGGTTTCTATCCTATTAAGCGCGTTGTCGCCTTGCTCGTTTACGTAGCTTGTTTGCCGTTTTATTTCTTTGGTACATCTAGCGTTCCCTTCTTTTTTTTTCGGCACTGGGCCGCTTTGAGTTGCTTCTGTTTTGCTTGTTTTTGGCGAAGTGGGAGTGTGTAATCCTGCGGCTACGATTGCGTGCGACGAGGTGGACCTTCCCTTTTCGCCCCCTTCCGGCAATAGTCGTCTGCTCTAACTCTCATCAATCTGTCTACCTCGTCGTCTGCTTTCGCGGTTAGTGTCGTCTGTCCTGATCGCAAGGAAAGTCTTCGGCTCGAAATCTATAACTGATGCCGTCTGCATCGCTTTTTGACTCGCCTGCACTTTTTCAATTAGCGTCATACCCTGCCGTGTGAAGAAATTCAACGCAACGTCTTCTGCTATGCGCGAATTTGTTATGGCTAAGTTTGGTTCGTCCGGTACTCACTGAATCTCGAGTCTGCTATTGCACAGTTTGTTTGCTCGCCGTATCGCAGCTTCGCTTTTTTAGCGCTAGGCCGTCTGCACCTCAAGAACCTCCACGTCTGCGTATACGTGTCGTCTGTTATAGCATGTTTCGTTAGCTTAGTTTAGCGTGGAGTTTTTGCGCGTGCCTTCTGCTTTCGGAGCTCTTCGTCCCGCACCTGTCGTCTGCTCTTCCGTGTTTTGTCTGTCGAATGTGCATCGTCTGCTTTCGGATATCGTCTCTCTGTACATTTATTGTGCCGCGTTGTTTTTTTTTTTTTACCGCATCGTTTGTTAGGTATCGTATTTTAAGACGAGAGCCTTAGATGCGTCGTAAAACGCGATTGCGCTTACATGAATCATACGAAACCTCGGATGCCGTCGCAGAGGGCGCTTAACGCTGCGGCTGTTGTAAAACATTTTTGAAAGTTAGAGCGAAGTAATAGAGAGCCATTAAGTTTAATTAATGTAACTGAACTACTTTGGAGCAGTGCTTACGTTAAAATAGTGCAGACGTAATTTCCTTCGTCGGTCAAGTCGTCTGAGCTTGTGACCCCCGTGATTTTTTTTGTTTGTTTTTAAAGGTGTTGTGTGTTTTCTCACTAAGGAGTGTAATTTCGCTTCTCCTTGCTCCTCTCCCTCCTCCTCCTCTCGCAGGTCCTCGGCTCCGGCGTCTTCGAACTCCGGCTCGGCTCGTTCTCGAACCCTTCGAACCGCGACTCGCAGGGCGCCTGCTGTTCGACGGGGCTGCCCCCGGCCACCGAGGGCACCCCGTGCCCCGGCAGCCCCTGCCGGGTGTCCTTCCGCGTCTGCCTCAAGCACTACCAGAAGACCGTGGACACGGACTCGCCCTGCACGTACGGCGAGCTCAGCACGCCCGTGCTCGTCCAGTCCGCCTCGGACGGCGCCATCTTTAACGCGTCGAGGCCCCCCATCGCGTTCCCCTTCGAGTTCTCCTGGCCCGTAAGTGCATATCTACCGATAGGTATACCCCTAATTGGTTGTGAATTCTGCTGTCAGCAAGGGCGTATAGGCAGAAGTTCTTTTCGGGGTTGGGCACCTCCTTGATTTCAAATGAGAGGGGGGGGGAGGGGCACCTTTTTTAAATGGTCGTGTTTCACTCTGTATACCTTGACGAAAACAACATTCCGAGGGAGGGGGGGGGGGGGTGGCAACAACCATGTGCGCCATCCCCTGGCTATACGCCACTGGCGGTCGGTTAAACTCAGAGATATGATAATGTAGAAGTGGCAGAAGAGAATTTTATTATGTAAATAATGGCTTGTGGTTGGACCTGCCGAAACACTCGCAGTGACTTCTTATTCCAACATGAACCTTATTTAATGGATGATCCCGTTACCATTTCAGCATAACGCATTATCTTATGTGACATTAGCGTTTGTAATCGCTTTATTGATTTGCGTGTGTGTGTGCGTGTGTTCGTGTGTGTGTAGGTGAACAATTTGTTCGTTTGTCTAATCGATGATTTGCTATCTTTTCACTTTTCCAGGGCACCTTTTCGCTCATCATTGAAGCTTGGCACGAAGGACCTGCGCCCGCTGGTGAGTCGATCGATACGTTATCGACTAATCGATTACAGTTCATTTGGGGCTCCGTTCCAAGATTATATGGCACCAACCGGCCAAAAAAAAAACAGATAAGAAAGAGAGCACTTGCAGAGTAAGAGAGCAACGTCAATCGGTTCTCCAATTAACGCACATTAGACCACCATCACCTGTCAACATTAGTCTCCATACCTCAATAATTAATGAATAACTCGATAAGGAGCTTCTAAATGTGTCGTGATTGCGGGGGCGGGGGGATTCCTTAATCGGCTCTTTTGGATTTCTTCAATCCGCGTGACACTTAGCTTCGAACGGCCATGCAAGACAGGCCAGTGTATGGGAGCGATACAAAGTATCTGAAATTAGTCTATTAATAGAGAAACAATTTGCGAGGGTTAAGCGTGTCATTGCGCGTGTGCCAAACCACAGCGGTGCCGTCCACGCGTCCTTGCGAATCTTTTTATTTATTTTGTCCGCGTACGCAAATACGGGGAGTGAATCGTCGTCGGCTCGCTTTTTCTTTTCTTTTTAACCACATAATTACACCCCGTGGGCGTTGGCTCGCTTCTGTCCGTGCCTCATTATACGCGGTTAAACGCGTCGCGCGGTGGCACCTTGCGCTTATTGCGCCGCTGGCTATTGCGGACGCTTTCTGAGCTAACCTGACTGCCTTACTTAAGTGTTTAGCACTAAAGCTCACGGAGTCAGCAGCGACACCTGACGGTTGAAGAGGAAAAAAGAAAATTCGTTGTGTCGAGACAACGGTCCTTCGTCTGTACTTGCAGGCTGTGTCTGCGACAGTGCATGAAGTCTGCTCACCGTTAGCGTACGGTAGCGTAGTTTACCGTACGACAGGTAGCGTTTTTCTATTTTTTTTCTTTGTCTGAAGGATCTCACTTAGTCTCTCTGGTCATTTCCGTCACGTTCCCGTGCTCAGTCAGCGAGACTCGCACTGTTAAAAAAAAAACAATGTGTCTGAAAACTTCGTGCCGACCACGACGGTAAGCTGTTTGCGTATTTACCGTACGGTAAACTGGCGTTCCTATAGAACACCGTAGTAATTGATCGACAACGTTTTGCGCATTCAAGGCGTTATGCCGGCGGTCAGCTGTGTTTGAGATGCTGGAAGCAGCCTCAGAAAGCCTCGTTAAGCGCCTGTTCATCGACTGTACGGGATCGATGACGTTTCGGCGAAGGAGAATAGTTTTTGGTACGCTCCGATTCCAGGCCTTTGTTGTCGCCTTTCGCGTGATCGTAGGACCAACGGTAGGGAGTGCGAAAGCTGTGTAGTGACCCTGGAGGGGTGGGGGGGGGGGGGGTTCGCGAGAACATTACGGCTAACCAGCTGGGGGGGGGGGGGGATGCGAAAATGAAGCGAAGTGTGAGTCCAAGTGGCGGTCAGAAGGGCGTTTGCTTGTTGTTTCGTATGTCTGTAGTAAAGAAAAGGGAGGGGGGTGTCAATGATGATGATGGCATCATGCGCACACACGACCGAGGAGTAGGCGAGGGTGTCTGGACAGAGCCCCGGCGGTACGTTGTGCGAGCTAGAGCAACGCCGCCTTTCTCGAAGGCGCTCGGTGATAGTCGCCGGGTGAGGAGGTGATCGAAGACGGAGGAGTAAAGGAAGGTCGAGGCGCGAGGCGAGAAAGACGCTGAGGGGTAGTAAAAGATGAAGAGAAAAAAGATGGTGGAGGGTCGGAGGGGGCGCCGGGGGAAAATGGACCGTGAGAATCTTCTCTTCGCCCGAGTGTGCGAGCAGCTTCGCAGGCAAGACGGCCGGGGCAGGTTGGTTGCTTTGGCGTACGTGGGCAACAGCAGCAGAAGCAGCTAGCCCGGCTACATGCAGGGAGCCCGACCGGTGGCGGCGTTTGTTGTGTCGTGCCGTGTAGGCAGGTAGCGAGGATTTCTTCGGAGAGGGAGGGTGGTAGCCCGTGGAAGGACGCGCTTTTTTGCTCCGACTACGACGAAAGCAAGTACGGCTGCTTAGTTGAGGAGGTGGCCCTCCCGCTGATTCGGTTCTTTTGCTTCCTTTTTCGCGCAACCTTCTGTGTGCGTGTGTGCCGGTTTTCCATTTTGTATCGTTTTTTCCTTCCTTTATTTGTTATTAGTGCTAAGCCTCGTGAAAGGAAGGCCCATCTTAGCTACCCTCTTCTTCCATTGGTCCCCGTCGTCTGTTTGTCGTCGTATCTGACCGTCTGCTAGCGCCCCGCTGTCGTCTGCTTTTTCCTGCTCGAGGCGAAACTCTCCCTGTCACCTGTTTACAAAACGAGGGCGCGGCTGTGGGATAAACCGCCTTAAATGAGATACTTCTGAAGGGCACGTGGCTTGCCCTTCTAACGATAGTGATAGCGCGAGAACAGGACGACGACACTGAGACAAGAAGGACACGAGCGCTCCGCCTGTGTCGTCGTTGTGTTCTCGCGCTATAACTATCGTCATGTCATACCAGCTAGCCCAAGCTGCCCCACTTTTAAGCTGCCCTCCTATAGTTCGCAGGTGGGTCTGGTTTCGATCCGTAATTGAATGGCGCCGTTTATGTCACCGAGTCGTCTGCATCACCTGAAGTCTCTTGGTCCGATGCGTGGACAGACGTGATCGGCTGCCAGACGGACAAATCGCAAGTTCAGGCAACATGCACGCGCTGGACGCTTCGGCGCGGATGTAATTGGCCGCATATTCGCTTCGTGCATAGAGCTCCGTTTTGTCACCGACTCGACTCTTAAACGTTTTCCATCTGGTATGCGTTACGCAACAATGTCAGCAGACGACGTTGCTAGGAAGTGCGAAACGAAATAAGGAATCACACGACAAGCAGACACGTGACACTTCTGCCAGGGTATAATTGGTTGCAGAGGTGCTCCGCACTTTGAGCTCCGTCCTGTGAACGCGTCGTCTGCACTTGAGGGTTGTTGATCCTCTACGCGTTGCGCAGTTATGCGAGCAGACGACGTAGCAAAAGAAGAAGCAGACGAGACCGCTCCTACCTCATTTCGCCGTCAGGTAAACGCTGGCTTCCGAGATACGGGCTCCTATTGTCGTATAGAGCAACGAACGGAGGGAAACAATGAGGGATGATGTACGTACTACAATAGCGTACTACGCGTAACGTCAAGAGCGTGGGACTCCGAGAGTAGCGTCGGCGGCTTAATTGGCTGGTTACCGCCGCCGCTGATCGCGGACCCCCCCGGGCGCTTTCGGGTCTCTTCGAGGAGTCACGTGACTCCGTGCGCGAGCGGAGGATGTTTTCGAACTGGCCTTTTGGCAGCCGTGGCTGCTGCAACCAAGTACTACTGGATGCAAGCCGAAGGCATTTAACTTTGCTCTCGCTACGCCGGCTGCTCTCGTGTTTTGCGTTCTTTTACCGTCCGCCACTCAGCGAGGCGTAGTCTGAGGAGCGCTGCGCGGCCACTGGGATCGGCGGCGGCGGCGTTTTCTTGTTAATCTTCGTAACGGGGAAAGCCGGTTTGCTCGCAGTGCTGCGCTTGTACGGCGAGCGGCGTTTCGCATCGAGCAGCGGCGAAAAAAGAAGACCAAAAGGCGTGCGGGACAAATACGCGAGCCGCGTGGGAAAATGATGCCGCGCCGCTCGCTTCGTGGCTTGGCTCGCTGCTCCTTGGGTGCCCTTCCATCGCCGCCGCCGCCGCCGGCCTGATTGGCCGATGCGGAACGGGCCGTCCGCGACCTGTCGTCTGGACGTCGTCTGCTGCCGGCCGCTGTCCTTGTCGTCTGTTCCTCTTCTGTTGGTTTGTTTGTTTATTTTTGTGTCGTCTGTTCTCTCGTAGACGTTTTTTTGCTACCTGGCAATAGTTCAGGCGATCTGACTTCGCGACCGTGGGCCGAGAGATTTTTTTTTTTTTCACAGATGTGTTCGTTTTGTTGCAGACGTGACAAAAAAAAAAGCTTTTAATTGATCTTTAAGTAAAACGGCTGCATGGTACGTGAAGAGAGATCGACTGAAGTATCACCAATAGCTGACGGTGCTTACAAGAGAACAGACTATAAAGGGTATAGCAAACAGACTGAAGACGAGAGGCCGCGCGTTGACTCCTCTGTTACCATAAATGACACTCCTGTTCGTCTGTTAGTGATGTGACAGGCGAACAGAATCACCATTTTATCTAACAATGCGTGAATTGTCGGGCCGCCTTTAGTTATAGCGTTTGTGGAATCATTAATATTTGTCTAACTGTAAGTACTACCGAACTCGAAACCTCGATGAAACTTTGACGGGTCTGCTCCGGCCAGCGTTGGAAGTTACGTCCCAATTATGATGACGGGTTGGAGTAGCAATCCACCCGTGTGTACAGGAACGGTAAAAGCGTATATTCTCTGACAAATGCCGGCGCGGAAGAGGTGCCTTTCCGATCTTCCGCCTGCTGTTCATCGCTGAGCTGTATGAAACTCGTTCAACCGATTCAGTATCCGCGGTCAGCTAGGGCGTGGCGGCGTTGCCGCTTTCTCCGGTCCCGTTTTGGTCGAGCTCCAAAAACCGCAGCCAATTCTCTTACTTGAGAAGCTAAACGAGGTCAAGCGTTCATTTGTTCCCACTGTTCCGGTGTGATTCCTTTTGGTGTGCCGGCAGGTTGCATTCAGCGGATAGAACACCAGACGTTGTCGTCGCAACACAAACCTGCTCCGGCTCTCACGCTTCCGGGTGGATAGAGAACAACCGTGACCGAGTTTTTTAGACGGGAAAGGGCCGAAGGGATGCCCCCGTCGACTTCTTCGCCGCATCGTCGCGGGAACGGGCCGGCCGCCGCCCTCGTTTTAATCTGGCCCTATCGATTTGGCTCGGGTCCTCGTGCGAAACTTTTGTCCGGTCGTTTTTAAGGAACGCAGCGTTGCGTCGAAGTTTGGCTTGTCGGCCTTGTCGCGGGCATCGATCCTTGCGATGCCCGCCATGTTGGATCGATCCCACGGCAATTAGGCGGCATTCCCGGCATATCTGTCGTCCGCACTCGGAATACGGGCGCCTATTACGTCACCGGCGCCTTAATTAGTCGCTCGGCATCGCCAGTATGGCACTCTTGCGTAACAACCCGGTAGTGTATGCAGTTAAAGGGTTATAATAAAGGTATGTCCTGTTTTCTTGGTTATCGCCGTATCGTCTGCTCATTTCCATGCGATAACCATCGTCTGCTCGTTTCGGCGGAAGGGGTTGGCTGCCAGAGTTCCTGTTTTAACCACGCCTGCTTTCGCGCATATCAAAAGGCCGTCGTCTGCTCGCGCGTCGTCTGCTAGCTCGCGCCGCTCGCAGCGCTCGCTGTGGGCACGCAAACGCAGTGCCCTGGCTTGCTCGAGCGCTGCGCAAGAAAGCCGCCGGAGCGAGGAGAGAGGGCCGGCTTAGCGAGTTGTGGGAAAATCGGGCTCTTTCGAGGCCGATATAATTTCTTCGCGCTGCGCTTGGCTGCCTTGAGGGTCGCGGTCTCACGGACGCAGCCGCCGCTTCTTCTTCTTCGTAAACTTCTTTTTCTGCTCGCTTTTCGGGTCCTCTGCAGCCGTAACTTGGTCGCCGTCGTCGCTGTCGTTCGCGTTCCCTTTCCCACCCAAACTCCGCCGCCTTCTTTTGGCTCGGCTTATTTTTCTTGTCGTCTGCTCGAAAACTTGTCGGTCGTCTGCCTTTTTTTGTCTTAGGCCTTTTTCCCTCGCCTCCGTATTCCTCGCTTCCGTTCGTCTTCATTACGGCGCTTTTCGCTTTTATTTAAGCCTCGCCCGCTGGCTTTGTTTTGACCCTCGCTCATTCTCTCTCACAGGAGTGGCGTGTGCGCGCGGATGCTTTTTATTTTATTTTGCCCAGTATTTCTTCTTGAGTGGAATGCCTTTGTTTTCCCGACATGGCGCGAGAATAAGTTTCTGCCGCCGCTTGATGCTGCCACATGCCTCGCTGGTTTAAAAGGCAAACTGCGCGCGCGCGAGTGTTGTTTCCTGGGAGAATGGTGGCCCCGGCGGTCGGACATTCTCATTACTTGTGTGTGTGCTTTTCTTCATCGTTTTTCCACAGTCAGGGTTATGCGCGCAACTTTCGGGCCCAGGCATGTCGCGCTTCGTTTCCTGGCCCGACTTCCACGGCTTCTCGTATTTTTTGTTTTCGTCTGTTTCTTCGCCGTCTTCTGCTTTTTTCGTCTGTTTCTTCGCCGTCGTCTGCTCACTTTCATCTGTTTCTTCGTCGTCTTCTGCTTTTGTCGTCGGTTATGCCTTCACCACGTGCTAGTTTCTGTCGCCTATACGGCGGTGCTTTTTTTTTTCCCCTTTTAAATCGTGTGCATGTTTGTTCTTCGTCGTCGGCAATCTTTACGTTGCCGTATGTTTGTCGCTGCTTCTGGCTTTTCGTCGCTTCGTTTTAATGCTAGCCATTATGCTTGACGACGCGTATTACTCGGGAGCGCCCCGCATTGTTTTTTTCCATCTGTTCTAGCGCCGCGTGTCTTGATTTTTGACTTTATATAGTTTGTTTGTTCCCTATGCCCTTTCCTTCTTTTTCCATAAGGTGCTTTCTCTGCGGAGGTGGGAAAACGAACGCGTCTATGTTCAGGTCTCAACTGAGCACTGCTACCGCGCGATTTGCGCTACCGGGGAGTGTGTAGCGAAGGGGGCGGGGCCTGTGAAGTGCGAAAGCTATGGAAAAGAGTGAGATCCCACTGTTCTTGGAGGAGAAAAAAGAAAAAGTGGAAGAAACGGAAGCAGCCCGCCTTTCGTCGAAAGAAAAAAAAATTGAAGGAAAAGGTGAGGGGGTTGAAAAAAACGAGAAGGCGCAGAATGAAGAAAGTATATGGACGAGTAACTCGGCCTCGGACCCTGCCTTCCCGCTTCGTGCAGATGCTACTTCCGTCCTAGCGACCATTAGAAAAGAGGCGCACTCATGGATCCAGCAGGGGGAGGGGGGTAGCGACTGCTCTCTACCTCATTTTCTGACCTTGCGCACGCCTTGCTTGGCTTCCTTCGGTGCCTGCCGCCAATTTTTTTATTTCTGGGACTCGCTATCTTGGAGGTCTGTTCTTGTGTTATCTCCCCATTCCCCACTGGGTACCTGAGAAGACGATCTTTCTCTCTTTCCCCGCTGCGTGTTAACTCCCACTGTCGTCGCTCAGGCATTCTTAATAAATGATACGACGCGTCCTGGCCCTTCCTCACGCTTCCGCGTAAGTGGGCGCCATGTTGTTTTTACACGCCGAAGCGCAACGTTTTGCACTGGTTCACATGCCTACATTTTTTTACATTGCAGTAGTATACCAACCACTGGTGCTGCCACCGGCGCAGTGCCGTCAGCTTCCGGCCGAAGTTTATCCGTCGTCTGCTTCGTGGTAGTTTTGTCGTCTGCCGTTCCAAACGCTTTCGGTGGCACGCTCTTTTTCGGTCGTACGACTCGCGTATATCGAGATTTGATCTTCTTCAACTTGCCTCCTCGTAATCTGTCGGAACGTTGATTGAGAATCGAGTCGCCTTGACTGTTTCTTTTTTTTCCCCGGTACGCGATACCATATGTCATCTGCGGCCGCTGAACAGCTGGCGTAGTGTGCTGTTCTGGCAAACGTTCTGTAACTTGGCAGTCTTTTTGCAACCAAGCGACGATAACGTCTGCTTCGACACCGTCCGCAACTGTTTCGTTCTCATCTGCTCTGCCCGTAGTAGCCTTTCCGGGCTATCATATCTCTTGTGCTGGCTACACCTCAACTTTGCGCCTTCTGCAAGAAGGCGTAACTTGGCGCCTTCTGCAAACAAACTACGGTAACCTCTCCTTTAGAGTTGGCGTGTATGCTTGCTAGGGTAACTCTAGTCTGCTTCAACACTGTTTGGTTGTCGTCTGCTTCACCGTTGTAGCCTTTCCGGGCTGTCTCCTGTGTGGGCTTCTCCTTTTGTGTCCTCGTCGTCTGCTAGCCTTTCGCAATATATATGGACGTTGGCGCTAACCGAAGTAACGCTTGAGTCTGTTTCGTTGTCGTCTGCTTCTGTCCTTCTGTCTTAGCAGAAGTACGGGTGCGTTCGCGCTCCTGTAACGTCGTTGTTGGGTGAAGAAAGAGGGGCCAGGGGGTGTCTGAAAAGGTTGGGGGGGGGGGGGGCGGGCACGCGACGCGATCGAGTTCCTTCACCCCTCCTGTCACGAACAAGGGGGGGAGTGGGGGTGGTAACAGCCCCTTGCTACTGCGGCGCCGGGACGAAGACAAAAGAACTGACCCCCGTCCTTCTTGTCTTCACCCCCCTTCATCTTTCTGGACGCGGCGTTCCCATTCAGAAGGCGGTACTGCACGGCGTGTGCCCGTAAAGGAGGAACGCGGTTAATTGGAAGGAAACAAGTGCCGGTACTCGAAAGGTGCCCCCTTCTTTCTCGCTGCCCTCAACGGCCCCCTTTGATACCGGCGTCGGACTCGCACTGCGGATTGTCTCGTGGTGGCTCGCGTCGCGGCTAGTCTGTAACGAGGCAACCGAAGACGGCGTGTGTTGGGCCAGCTTTGTCATCTATCCGGTCGTGTTCTTGGTTTTGTGTGTGTGTGTTTACGCGTCGGTTCGGTCGCTACAGGCTGTTGCCGCCTGTCGGGAGGGCGCTCTTTAATTGGCCGTGACACTCGCTGAATGAGTGTCAGACGGCCCAGCGGGCCTATAGCGTGGTCGCCGCCGTGTCTATTTTTCCGAGAAGTAGCTTTTCTATAATCTAATCATTTCGTTTTATTCACTTCCTTGCCTATTGAAACCTGCGCTACGAATGTCGCTCACTGAAACGAAGAAGTGCGACGAATTAGGAGTTGAAATGGGGTTACAAGTGTCCCGACCGCTGGCAACGAGGACATCCTGTGCCATCGTCGTGTCGTTGGCATTCCGGGGACCTGTCGGCTGTTGCGCGCGCCGAGTGAAACACCCAGCTGCGAGATGGATTTCCGTTGGACACACGGCGATGACTCTACGCACCGCAAACTTCGTGATTACGTGTAGCCTTGCGGTTGACGTCTCTGGGAGCGCCTTGTGCAATCGCTGCGATACCAGAGTTCCCGTTATCACCCCGTGCAGACGACACATACCCCACCTCCTTTTTCCTTTCCCCACCCGGTGATAGTTACATTGTCTGTTATGCAAGTGGCCGCACGCTAACGAGGAGAGTACTTCGGCAGGGCCTTGTACAGGCGCTATTGTGTCCTTCTGCAGTGTTTGCGAAGAATAGCATACGAACTCCATCCAGACGACGCACTTAACTAGCCATCACCTTCTGTAAACGAGGTATGCGTCAAAGCTCGATGTCGATCGCTACATCCAAGATCCAACATCAGACAACATACAGACTCAGCCGCCTCATAAGTGACGGTGCTTTGGGGGTCTCGCTGTGTCTCTAACGTGTGTAATGACTACTAGTAAACGAGCTTTTCAGACTACAGAGTCGCCATGGGCCTCACCCGAGTATTACGATCTATATGCACGGGCACGCGATGTCGTCTGCTCCTTCCGGCCGTGGCAGACGACACCGAGTGCGATGTCTGGCGCTGTCTGTATAGTTTGCAATTACCAGACGTCGCGTCTGCCCTCGCGTTTTCTCGCCTGACCCCGTTTTGTTTTCCTCCCTCAGGTGGTTCGGCCTCCTCTGGCGTCCACCGGACCCTGGTGGCGCAGATGTCGACGCAGAAGTGGCTCGACGTGGGCGACTCGTGGACGCCCGGCACGCTGCAGAGGGAGCGCGCCGCCCTGTCCTACTCGTACCGCGTCCGCTGCCAGGAGTTCTACTACGGCTCCGAGTGCGCCAAGCTGTGCCGGCCCCGGGACGACAAGTTCGGCCACTTCACCTGCAGCGCGTCCGGCGACGTCGTCTGCCTGCCGGGCTGGAAGGGCGACTACTGCACCAAAGGTCAGTTGGTCGACGTTTATTGGCGGCAAAGTGTCGCGTCTTTACGGGCACGTCATTGTGATCGCTTTACACCCGGAGCCGCTTCGTACGGCTAACGCGACACGTTAGCAGGAACTGTCTGCTACAGCGTGCTGTTCCCACGCTGCTGCTAATTTATCGGTGATCGCCATTTTGCCTTGCTTTGTCGTTTGAAATTACCGTGCTCTCTCTACGCACACACCGCGCAAAGTTCCCAGCCTCTAATTCTGTGCATTGGCATATTCGCGTACTGCTGACAAACTCATTTGGAACTTCCTGTGGGCAGAACTACAACTCCTTTAGACAGTGATAAACTCCTTTAGGGACGTCTGATTGGAATCTGCTTGTCAACAGCGCGTTATTCTCGCGCGGGCTCGTCTTAAAGGACGTCCTACGGATGTCTCTTATTGATTCTGTCCGTACGTCTGTTCGTTAAGCTCGAGGACAGACGACGATCTGTTGTCCGTCTGTTACCCGGTTTCTGCCGTCTGCTATTCTGAATGAAAAACAAACAAACAGGAGCAGATTTTTTTTTTTTTGTTCGCCTGATCGTAATAACCTCGGCGTTTCTCGCGTCTTTGTTGTCCGCGGACGCGGCCAGTTTTTGGAACAATTAAACGCCACCAGTCGTCGCTGGCCATGCTGGAGACAGTAGAGTGCGGGGATGTTGTGCAAGACCGCCGAAGCGTGAAAGCCTTCAATGAATGAGTGAACGGACTCAAGCCTTCATTGAATAAGTGAACGGGTATAGAGAGTGAGGGTCCAATTCTGTCGTAGCGCCGGATTTCCTCGGAACACAGTCTACTACTATGGGCCACCGGCGGAGACGGGGACGTACGCGGTATAGTAGAGACGAGACGAAGGGTGGGGGGAGTGACGTCACGTCCGCTATTTCGTAACCCCTTTTCCTCGGCGGCCACCCTCCCTCCCGTCTCCGGAGTCATCCATCCAGCCGCCCGTGACAGGCATCCACCTCTGTCGCGTCACCCTCATGTATTTTTCTTCATCTTCGTCCCAAGACGTTTGCGAGGGGGACGGGAAACTTGTGACACGCCTGAGGATGCCAGTTGTTTTATGTATTTTGTTTACTTCCCATTCCACCGTTCTTCATCTTCTTCGTCTGGTTGCGTGATATCTAACGACGAGTCACTCCGATGCCCAGCAAGCGTCCCGGCACCCGTTATAGAACCAGCTGGTTTTAGTAACTCCCAGTTATTCGAATGCTGTTTTGCGAGGTTAGTTAACCCGGGAAGTCGCGCTCGGGCCCCCATCATATGCATTCCGTTGTACCAATAGTTCGCGAAAGATGCCCCAGTAGTATCGTTGTTAATGGTTACAGGCTTCGTATTCCACGTGACTTAGGTTTGCGTAAAGTCGAAGCAGAGTTACTTGTTCCGCTACAGTCACTTAATATCAAATTTATTTTGAGGGATGAGGGGGTTAACTAGGTCGATGTATGTTTGTTTGTGCAGTGTATACGCACACATGCAAACACACGTCAATATTTCAGCGGTTACGCCAATGAATGTTCCGCTTGTCAGTCAATGTCGTGGGCTGTACCAAAGTTTCCGATTACAGAGAGTGCCCATCATCCAACCTAATAGCCTAAGTGCGCTTGCCCTGCATTGGGGTAGTCGATAATTTCTCGGAACCGAGTTTGGAATTAGATGGTTTAACCCCTTCTCCCCCCCCCCCCCCCTCCGCTTTATCCCGAAGGAAACTTCCGGACTTTAAGTCACGATCATTCACTCATTTCCTTCACTTTTATCAAGATACTTAAAGGCCGTTTCGTTTATTACTGCCATTTCTTTAGTTAACGGCCGTCGTTACGTCCATGCGGTGTATCGGCTCTCTCGGCGCGGGTTTTTTGTTTTTTTTTTTTCACTCGCGAGAAGCCATCGACCGGATAAACGTTGTAAATGTTGCCCCGTTGGTCGCTTACCCGCTGGCATACTTGCGAACCTTCGAAAAACTACTGGGAACAGAAAAATGAAAGAAATCCCGAGTCGCGCCGTCCTTCCCTCGTAAGAGCAGTCGAGCTAGTTGGGGGACGAGGCCGTGGGAATGGACGGGCTTTCTTTCTCGGTTGTCTGTCGTCGTTTTCGTTGGACGCCGACGAACGAAGCCGACGCACCCACCGTTGACGGTCTCTCTCGTTGCTATACGGCGTTCGCACATGGAGCCGCGACGTCGAAGCGAGAGGTCGGCCCCGCAAAACCTTGACTTTCTTCGGCCCGCCCACGTCCTCTTACGTGTGTTATGTGCGTGTGCTATCCCATCCCTGCTCTCTCTCTCTCTTCAGTTTTTATGCATTCAGTGCCGCTTTATTATAAAAAAAAATAATAAACGCTCCCCGCCATCGCCCCGAGTGTCCTCTCTTATATTCCGTCCATCGCCCTACGTGCGCACGTGCAGTCCACGTCTTTCATTCCTTGCCACGGAGCAGCAGCTCGCTTGGAAAGGCTGCAACGTGAGCGCGTAGTAACCATGGCCTCCGTGATTCGGGGCACATCGTTACCCTAGGAAACCTGCAAGTATGGCGGGGGGGGGGGGGGGCGATCACGAAGGCCGTGTATTATTATTATTCCTACTCCACGCCTCTTCTTTCGCGCCGTGGATTAAGCCCTCCCCTCAACTCTCCGCAAACGCAAACACATCAGGCCTTCGTGATCTCTTCCGAGCAGAAGTGCGCGCGCAGTCACGGAGGCCGCCCTGCAACCTCTTCACGTGTGCAATGTATTGTCTCGCAGGGCCGCGTTATCTTACGTTAGGGTACCAGCGAGACCTTGTGTTTCTCGCCATGTTGAAGCTCTTACGTTCCTACGAATCTTTCGCACTTCGTGTTAGTGAGCAGTGACGTGGGGACCAAGTGCCGGGGGCGGACGAACCGTGTCGGAATGCCTGGGAAAGGGTAGAATTGTCTTCGTCCACCTCTCAACTTGCTTGTACAGATAAGCAAGCTCGCTACTACGATCTGTTCTTTCTGTATAATCCAACCGATGCACAGGTTCACAAAGGGAATGCGCTCTATAAGGAACTCGTGTACATGATCGTGCAGGTAGAGAAACGCAATTCCAAGACCCCACCGCACGTTCCGCTCTGTGTGATCGCAGAGTTATACTGTAAAATGTAGGAGTCACAGGGAAGTGAGTCAGATACCCCTTTTTTTCGTGGTTCTTTTGTTTTTGGTACTCGTTTCTCGCTTACGGGGAGGCCCGTCTTGCAATGATATACGGCGCGAGGCGATAATTTATTCGCGCCGCGTGGGTGGTGACGCTGCCCGTCAGCCCGAGTGCACGTTTCCGAAACGTTAAACAACAACAACAACGAAAAATACATAAATAACAACGAAGCTCGCTACGGTTCTCGTAAATATGGAAGGAAGAGGGGGGGGGGGCGAAGGGGGTCTGCTAAGCTCGCGCGAAGGAGGGGGCGTAGTGGTACGTAAGAGCCGCCGTTGCTTGGAAAGCGAAAGCTTAGATAGAAAGTCGTCTCTTCCTATCTCCCTCTGAACTCT
Source organism: Rhipicephalus microplus (assembly GCF_013339725.1). Classification (NCBI taxonomy): domain Eukaryota; kingdom Metazoa; phylum Arthropoda; class Arachnida; order Ixodida; family Ixodidae; genus Rhipicephalus; species Rhipicephalus microplus. The sequence goes on along the minus strand of NC_051167.1, from coordinate 213,188,038 downwards.
TGTTTTGTCTACATTTTCATTTGTGTTTTCCTTAATTTGTTTTTCTCTGTACTTTAATTCGCTTCTTGAGTGACACCACATTTATTACTTCCACGTTGTTTGTTTCTGTTTCTGTCTTCCTCTGAGGGCGGCTTTAGGGAGGGGTGTGAGAGACGTTGTTTTCCCAGCAACTGCTCGCTCTGCAACCACATGATCAGGTCTGTGTCTTGGTAGGGGAGGGGAGGTAAGGGGGGGGGGTAAGGGCTGGGGCATAGTCTTGCCCCTACCCCCACCACCCCGTCTCGGAAAGACGAAGGTGTGGGTGACACTGATCCAATCCGTCACCGTATGTACGTGTGGGTCCGCTCGCGCTGCTCGAATGACGTTTTTTCTCGCGAGCATACATTATTATTTTTTTTCTAGGAGGAACGGGCGCATATATTCGCAATAATTATAGTCGTCTCTTTTTACGGGCGAGGTCTTGTGGCGAGCGTGTATCTATCTCTCGAGTGTCACGCTTCGAGCAGAGACCCGGGCTCGCGTACATCAAAGACCATCCGCCTTTATAGCGAAGCGCTGCTCCCGCCGCCACCCATCTTCTGCCTGGCACCGAACTATAACCGCGTGACGCTTTATTTTGCGTTTTAATTTTTGTTCCGTTACGTAGAAACCGTAACCATGCTACGCTATCTGCAACATCTAGCTGTCGGGCTCTTTGATAAATTCGTGCGCCCGTGAATACCAGGATGCGCTCGGCAGCGGTGACTTAAATTAAGCTGATTGAACGCTCTTCGAACTAGTTGTCTGAACAGCGGTGTTCCCGAGGGAAGGGGGGGGACGGAGATAGGGAGAGAGAGAAAGTAGAAAAATGTTCAGCCGCGGCCGATTCTCATATCCGCCCTCGATTGTACGCCGGTTCTTCCCCTGTAATTCGTGAGCCATGTAAAATACATGTAAGAACTATATGATGGCACGTCTGTGGTAGCCCAAGTTCATCGCTAACGTATTTTAAGGCACCCTCAAACTATCACAAACTTGCTCTATAAAAAAAGAGGAAGGTGGGGGTGGGGGCGAGAAAGAAAGAAAGACCAGGATCAATCAATCAATCACTTCATTTTATTAGGAGAAGTACAGGACTAAAAGATCAAAAGCTTGAGGAGGTCCCGACCACGTTCACAAGTCGACAAAGCAACGGCAATGGCGGACAATTGTGCTAAAAGAATACCAAATAATCTTTTTCGCATAGCATCGGATAAAGTGATACAAACTTTATGAAACGAAGTGCTGAAATGATTTCGAATTTGTCCACGCATTGTTGCCCTAATCTTTATAGTTGTCAAAGATAGCCGCTATTTATAGATGCGCTTTATTCTTTGATCATTCAACGCCGCGGAGATAGCTGGCCTTTCTCCATTGACGGAACGGTGTTCTTACATCTGGGAGCGTAAAATGCCGACTACATAGTATACCTTCTTCGGAGTTTGCATCATTCAAACCGCTCGATCGTCGCGAAACAATGGGATTTCGAGTCCATTCAGGCGGCGCTCTTCTGTCTTGGAACGGTGGTTGTTCTTTTGTGCCCGAAAAAAGAAAAACAAAAGGAGAAAGAAAAGGCTGTATCGCCTTTTCTTCGCTGTTATTCACTGTTGCTCACTGTTCGCAGTTATTCAGTGTTGCTAACCGCCCTCTTCCTTCTTACCGCCTCTTGGTGTTCTTACATCTCTCTACAGTAGGTTACACCCAATCCCATTGTTTCCGCGCATGCATTCACACCGTGCCTCAAGCAGGTCCACTTCGACGCCGTCCTACTCTTGAACGGCCATTCTTTTGTTTTATTTATAATATTTGTGATGCCTGTTTACTACGTATGGTGTGTGTGGGTGAGAGAAATAGAGGGAGAGAGGTGGCCGGGAGAGGGTTGTTCGTTGGTCTGCTTGGTCAATGACCAGTAGCAGTCGTGTAACTGGAGCTACGTTTCTGTAGTTTCGTTTTCCCTTCGTGATCTTAACGACATAGCCGATGGAAAGGCAGAGCGTGAAAAAAAAACACATATATAAGCGAACGATGTTCAGAATCCGAGGAAACACGCAAAAAGAAAGGACAAGTAAGGCGTGAGGCAATTTTATTTCTTAAAATTTATTCGAGCCGGACGTTGCCCGCTTTTTTTTTTTTTCCGATATCAACGATAACCCGGTCGGTGCGGTGAAGTGAACGAAATAGATGAAAACAAAGCACCCCACAAAGATGAGGTAAAAAAAATGCCGGAGAAGGAAAGAAAAAAAAAAAAGATAAAATGTGGGCGACACGCTTCCATTGTCCGCGCTTGCTCGCAGCACCTTCAGAGAGACACGCGTTGTAGGGATGTTGGAGAGGCCGCCCCCCAGTAGAGGTGGCGAAAAAGAAGGCGTTAACGTCCGCACCTTTCTTTCTCTCTTCTTTTTTTTTGTTTGTTGTCGATCTGTTCTATTATATTCTGATGTGTCGACTTGTACTGCGGCAATGGCATGTCTCTATGACCCTGTTATTTCTTTGATTTTGCCTTTTTTCTTCGATTTTACGGACTTCTCTATACGCCTCGACACGTTGTTCAACCTGCAGTGGCGGCGTGACTTTCCGATTCCGTTCTTCATTTCTCTCTATTTTTCTAGTCGTATATTTTTTATTGTACCTTTTTCCAACCGTAATGTTCTCGGCGCCACCGTATGTTCTTTTCCCGTGCACACTGGAAGCCAGAGCTACTGCGTCCGTTTTGCTTGGCAACCCCCCCCCCCCCCCCCCACTATTTCTATACTTTTTCCTCTTCCTACTTTTCCTATCTTTCTACGTTATCCTTTATTTCTTTCGCAACATCTCGCCTTTTTCTTCGAGAAAAGAGGAAAATGCCTGTCTTATTTCTTCTCTACCTCTTTTACTCCCCCCCCCCCTCCGAAAGCGATGGGGGGTCGCGCCTGCGTGTAGGGGGGTGATGGCAGCGTGCGTAACTGCGGCGTGAGTATAGGTGCGTTCCCATGCTTTTCCCAGTGTGTCGACGCGTGTAGGGTAGTTGCTGGGCCGCGTTATACGACCGTGCCGTGATGATGACCAGAGCGTTTTTTTCTTTCTCGCTGGGCCGGCCAGCAGGCGGTCCCCTACGCTGACGGGCCGGCCAAGCCGGCATATATATACTTATAGCGCGTTCTCTCTCTCTCTCTCTTTTGTCTGTTTTACCCGTTTCTTCTTCCTGTTTCGCAACATTTTTTGCGTCGGTGATTCTTCGTTATACAGTTTTTGTCTTTTTCTGTACCCACTTACTTACTCGGTGGCGTAGTCGAGAAAGGTGTGACCGGACATGGTAGCGAATGAACAGGTCGTGTTTTTTGTTTCTTTGTTTTTTCTTCGTCAGTGTAAGCTGTGAGGGAAATTCCCGTGCGAAATTTTTTCGGTGCAGTGCGCCGGTTATTTCTTCTCATTTTTTTTTTTCGAAAGGACGAGTCGTTGTCGTGTTCGGCGATTGTCTCTACCTATGCTATCGTTGTATTTTTCTGTCTCGTTTTTGTTTTGCTTGTTTTTGCGCTAATTTAGTGAAAAGTCCTCGCTTTAGTTCCAAGTTTTGTCGTTTCTTTCGCTTCTGCGTATCGAAAGCTTCAACATTTGCGGCTCGACTTCTTCTCAGATGGCGTCACGAAATCCATGCTTGTGTACGAACTCGACGCAGTAGAATGAGGATCGAAAGAATAAGAAATTTGCGTTTCGTTCCACTAGTCTGAGGCGAAAACTGAACGGACCCGTCTGACATTTTCTGTTCGGCGTTGTTTTAACTCGCATTTTGTTAGGAAGCACGCATTATCGTGCTTTTGTGGATCTGCTTAGCCCTCCAAGTGATTGTTTTAGGCCCGTGTACTCGGATTTGGGTGCACGTTAAAGAATCCCAGGTGGTCGAAATTTCCGGAGCCTTCCACTACGGCGTCTCTCATAATCAAATGGTGGTTTTGGCACGTTGAACCCCACAAATCAATCAAGCCCTCCAAGTGATATTTTTCATACTACTACTACGACTACCACTACCACGCATGCTTTGTTTCAGGCAGCTAAGTCGAGGCAGGAAGGGGCTACAGACTAGACAAAAAAAAAATCAGTAATAATAAAGAGATGAAAATGCGGGCGTCTCATTCTCGAGCTTCTCAAGCATGTATACGCACAGTTTTTTGGCGCGTTCCCACCCGTTTCGTCATCTTCTCTCGTGCTGGAGTCGTGCCGCGCTGACTCTCTCGAGGTATTTAAGCGTTTCCGTTCACACGGTCCTCTCTCTCCGCCTCGAAGCTCAAGCGCCCGACGACGGCGACGAAGCGCGCCACACTGGGGGAATAACACGCTCAATGTTCATCTTCTTCTCCCATTGTGTTACTCATATCCCGTGCGCCTGCCTGCCTGCCCGCTTCGGCGAGATCACGGAAAGGGTATACGTTGGACGCGCTTTTCCTCCAATGCGTTCGCAAGATGGAATCCACGCGTACAGTACCGGAGTTGCACGACGAGCCAAGCAATCCAGCCGAGTTGGGCAGGCGCTTTTTTCCGTTTTCTCCTCCGAGCTAGTTTTATCGAATCGGCGTGACACTGTTTCTCTGGCTCTCGTGTATCGGTGTTTTTGCTGAACGTCTGCGCCTTGCTCTCGGGCCCCGCCGCGGTGGTCTAGTGGCTAAGGTACTCGGCTGCTGACCCGCAGGGCGCGGGTTCGAATCCCGGCTGCGGCGGCTGCATTTCCGATGGAGGCGGAAATGTTGTAGGCCCGTGTGCTCTGATTTGGGTGCACGTTAAAGAACCCCAGGTGGTCTAAATTTCCGGAGCCCTCCACTACGGCGTCTCTCATAATCATATGGTGGTTTTGGGAAGTTAAACCCCACAAATCAATCAATCAGCGCCTCGCTCTCGGAACGGGACCCGGCTTTCAGTAAGACTCAGATTGGAAAAGCTGGGGGCTGCGATAAAAAAAAAAAAAGCGATCAATGTGTTTAGTTGTAACAGCTTTGCCAGAAATGTTTTTCGGGCTTAGGTGTAATGTTTCGATCATGAGTGCACTATGCGTATGTTTGTGCTTTGCATGTGTGCGTGTAATACTCAAGCTAACTTGGAAAAAGTTTACGCTGTTTCACTCCCCCCCCCCCCTCTTTTTTTTTTTGGAACGCCAGTTCTTAACACTGCTATTTTACCAAACGGAAGCTGACTTCAACGGTAGAGTGTTACCGGCTCTGTCCAACAGCGCTAAATGCGCAAGTTTAGCAAAAGCCGTTTAGTTCAGGCCCGCCCAGCAAAACACCGCTCAATATCCGAAATTTCGCCTCTTACGCAGACTAAAGAAAGCGTTCGCCTTCGTGTGCTTGCTTCTCTGTTAAAGACAATGCCCGGAGCGAGCTCGACTCGGGCCGGCTTACTTAACCGCGTTAAACAGCCTCGATTTACACTGACTGGCCTCCGATGCTTGCTTGCACGGCCGCTCGCCCCGGCGCATTCCTCGGCCCTACCAGCGCGGCAACCTCGTCCAAAAACACGGTCTTGTACGGGCTGGGAACGCTGTTGTTTGCGGGCGGTTCAGTAGCACACCAGGTAGCGGCAGCGGTACCCCGAGGGGAGGTGTACTTAGATGGATGAAAAGAAGGGGGCAGAGGTAGGGGGGGATCCCTCGCAGCGCGCTGTAATCACCGTTCGTCTGAGGGGGGGAGGGGGGGGATATCTCCGCGGGCTCGTCCTTTTAGCTTCCTAAATGCCGCCCGCGCACACCACCGAAAGAAAGAGAGATGCCTCTCCTTTCGTTAGCTGCGTACTGTCCCACCTCTCTCTACAATCGTGTGCACCGCCGCAGCGCGTCGTGCCTCCCGCTTGGCTTCTGGGGCGTTGATTTTCCTCTTCTTGCATCGTAGTTTACCCTATGTGTACATGTACGGGTTTTTTTTTTCCTCTCTCATTTTTTGCCCAGTTACGCGCTTTATGGCTAGGAGTGGTCGAGCCTGGGCTCTCGCCTGCCCGTCTTTCGGAAGAAAAAAAAAAAGCGAGCCGCTCGCTCATTTCGCTTAACCTTTCGGCCTTGTGCTCGCGGGGCGCACACCTTGCTGCCGTTGTGTGTAGTTATATGCGCGTACATATTTGTACACTCCGCGCTGACGAGCCTCCTGTTGTTGCCGTTGTTCGATGCACTTAAGCTCCTTTCCCGGCGCGCTATTCGGAGTGGAAAAAAGAGGAAATTCGGAAGCAGCGGTCTTCTTTCTCTCGGGGGGTCACTAGGTGAGACCGTATACAGTACAGCGAGGAGGGGTGCCGAACGGAATTACATCAGTGAAAGGCGAATCCCTCCATCCATGGCAGCGCAGCAAACGACACCGCTCATCGCTCTTATAGTCGTTGTTGTCGCGTGGCGGTGCCGTGTTTTATCGCGCACAGTCAGCAGGCGCTGTCCAGAGCGGAGCGTTCGTACGGCTGCAAGTCCCATCCTCCGCGGCGGTGACGTGTCACGGCTGAAGTTGTGTGCGGGATGGTCGGTCACGTGAGAGACGCAGCAAAGCGCGGTTTCAAAAGTGCGTTCCGTATAGTGTTCACAGCTCACGTATCACGCGCGCATGCATCGTTCCCTAAGAACAAGTATCCGTGGTCTCACTATAATCGGTCTTTTCGGGATCATCCTTCCGGTCGTATACTCGCAAATAACGCGTTCACGATCGCGCGCGCAGCGTTGCCAGTAGATTGCCTCATATGGTCCCATGGCATCTCCTCCCCAGAACACTTTGCGCGCGCGCACGATTACGTGGTTGCGGAGAAGGTGCAGCCACGGGGGATCGAACCCTCCCATCCCACTTGAAGCGGTAAAATGTATCGAGAAAAAAAGAAAGAAAAAGTACATGAGTGTATAGAGGAAGCACAAAATTACCGTCCTCTCTCGCTCTTCCCTCTGGTCGTCTTTTGTTGGCGCGCATCATTAGGCTGTTTGGTCGTTTGCTGTAGCAGCGGCCTCACGTGCAGTGACTTTGGTGTACCTATTGGTTCCCCTGGGTGCCGTACGCGCATTTCTGACTTCACCTTTTTTTTTTTTCCATCGGCTGCTGCTGCCGTTTCGTCCGCGAGTATCGCTTCTTCGTCTCGACTGTGTTTCCGAAGCTGTAGCCACCTTCTTTGCCCGTCTGCCGACGGGTCGCCTTTTTCCCCCCGCTAATGCGGCGACGCGGTGAGCTTCGGGACCTTGGCGCGCGCACACAGGTAGCGAACTGTCGCGCGTGTTTGCGCGACGCACTGGTTTCCTTCCTTTCTTCCTTGTGCACGGGTGAGCCGTGCAAAACTCGTGTAGTGTCCCCCCTCCCCCTTTTTTTTAGTTCTCGTGATTTCAGATGTGAAGGAAAGAACGTTCGCTTGTTGACTTGTCGCGCGCGCGGCTTGGAGAGGCCGGCTTTTCACTGAGCGAGTGTCTCCTGCTTTTGGAGTGAAATGCCTGTCACGGCAAAATGGAGTGTGCCTGTGATTGGGCCCCCAAAGCCTCATCTTACTTGCGTGTGTGTGTGTGTGTGTGTGTGTGTGTGTGTGTGTGTGTGTGCGTGTGTGTGTGTGGTTCGTCTCGTTCAAGCGACTACCCTATACACGCTACGCAGGATTTGGATATATACAACATGCACGAGCTGCCAAACTCAGCCGAATCTACGTTTGTCTTCTCTAACTGTACGCATTGAACGCGCTGTACACGTACGGCGCCTGTCATATCTCGGGGTCTGGTGCTTTACACTCTGAAGTCAGTCCTCAGCCGTTTGTCCCTTGACCGTTTCGCCTGTTAGCTCCGTGCCGGTTGGGTGCCGGTGTTTCTTCGTTTCGTAGCTGCTTCGCATTTTGCGGGTGTTCCAGCAATTTGGGTAGCCGAATTGCCGAAAAGGCGCGTACAATTGACCATACGATTGAAACACGCAAGGCGTCGCAGAAGCGTTATAATTTAGCACGAAGTAGTACGCAGCTAGTTGGCGCTCACCCGTTTTTTTTTTTTACATTTTCTGTGCCTCGCGTAACTTTTTTTTTCTTAGCGTCACCCATCCATTGTTCGAGTATAGCTAGCCCAAAGCAGTGCTTTACTGACCTCGACGATGTCTCGCTTCTGCGCAGCTATCTGCCTGAAGGGCTGCAAGGAGCCTCAGGGCGACTGCGACCGGCCCAACGAGTGCAAGTGCCGCATCGGCTGGGAGGGCCCGCTGTGCGACCGCTGCGTCCGCTATCCGGGCTGCCTGCACGGCACCTGCTCCCAACCCTGGCAGTGCAACTGCGACGAAGGCTGGGGCGGCCTGTTCTGCAACCAGGACCTCAACTACTGCACCAACAACCGGCCCTGCCGGCACGGCGGCACCTGCACCAACACGGGCCAGGGCTCCTACACCTGCTCCTGCCTGCCCGGCTACGCCGGCACCGACTGCGAGATCGTCCAGGACCCCTGCCTGGCGTCGCCCTGCCAGAACGGGGGCATCTGCCGCGCCACGGACTCATCCCCGAGCCAAGGCTACACGTGCAGCTGTCCTCCGGGACTCGCGGGCCGCCACTGCGAGGTCCCCCACAATGCCTGCGACTCCCACCATTGCCTCAACGGGGGAAGCTGTCGCGAGGCGCCGGACACGTCGGAAGGTTACCGGTGCCTGTGCCCGGACGCCTACGCGGGAGACCGCTGCGAAGTGCAGCGGGACCCGTGCGAGCCGTCGCCCTGCGCCTAACGGTGAGTGTTGTGGTTCGACGATGCTGTTAGCAGCCGGCGGGCATGGCTAGAATAATCGGTGCGTAGATTAAAAACTCTTTAATCGCTCTATAATATTTTAGAGCTCTTCACAATTTGGCGCAAGTTATGTCCCGGTTGCGTCTTGGTAGCGGGCTTCGTCGAATTGCTATTGCTATGTCACTGCCGTTGTGGGTATTGCCTTTGTTGATGTCTCATTCGAAGGCTTAGCGTTTACGGGTATGTTCTTTCTATTTGTCCTCCATCGACCAGGTGGTACGTGCGTAACTCTCTCGGACGGCAACTCTCGCGGCGACGGCGGCAGCGAGCAGCGGTACCGCTGCGAGTGCCGGCCGGGCTTCGAGGGACCCCACTGCCGGACCAACATCGACGACTGCGCCTCCGACCCGTGCCTCAACGGCGCCACTTGCCTGGACGGCGCGGACACATTCCGCTGCCTCTGCCGGCCAGGATTCGTGGGTCTGCTGTGCGACCACGATGTCGACGACTGCCTCACGTACCCGTGCGCCAACGGGGGTCGCTGCGAGGATCTGGTGAACGACTTCTCCTGCCAGTGCCCCGCGGGCTTCTCGGGCAAGGACTGCTCGGTGAACCTGGACGATTGCGCCTCGTCACCGTGCCTCAATGGCGGCGTGTGCGTTGACCTGGCCGGCCGTTTCGAGTGCCGATGCCCCGAAGACTTCGGCGGCGACCGCTGCGAGCACCGGCCGCCCGCGCTCGCGCCCCGTGTCGCCGTGGTGCCTCCGTCACCCGGCAGGTCGTCGGCAAGGCGCGGCGGCGAAGACATGGGCCGCCATGACCTGCTCACAAGAGAAGACGATAGCCGGGGCCGCAGCTGACGAGGATGCGCTTTCGGGCGTCCAGCTGGCCCTCATCGTGACGGCGTCAGTGACCGTCCCACTGATCGCCCTTGTCGCGGCGCTCGTGATCCTGTGCCAGCGGCGGCGATGGAAGGAGCGGCGTGATGCCGAGGCCGCAATGCGCCAGAATGAACGCAATGCGGTACAGCACCATGGCATGAACAACAAGAGTGCCGGTAGCAAGGCCCCGCCGCACACCGTGGTGGTCAACACGCTGGTTGACAAACCTCTCCAGAAGAAGGCCAATGGGGAAAACAACGCGTCTTCGTCGTCGACGTCTACTGCGACCATGACAGGAACGGCCAAAGTGTTGAACGTGGACGCGAGGGCGCAGAGCAAGCTCTCGCTCGATGTGGACACTACCCTGGAAGGAGTGCACGCAAGTACGAGGACTCTGAACAGGCTCTACCAGGAGCCAAGTGGTGGTGGTGGCATTGAGGGTGACGCGACAATGGCAGCACAGCACGTCCTGGACCGCGCTTCATTGCGTGGATCCTCCCGCAAAAGGTCAGTGCTCACTTTTATTGGGAATCACTTTGGTGGTATTGTACGTGTAGTTAAACTGTACACAGCTTCAAATGTAGCACAGTAACTTCTACCTTCTAAATCTTGTGTGCCAAGCTGCACAATCATCCTGCTTGCACTAACTTATTCTGCGCGTGTTATCCCTAGACAAATGAGAAGCATGATCGCTGGGCCTGTGTCTCATAGTTGCGTCTTCTTTATCTCCCACAGTTGTGATTCAAGAGTGGTGGATAGCACCGTAGTCGAAGAGGACGACATCGTGTCAATCAAACAGCAGCTGCAGCAACAGCCCCAACCAGTCACGGGCGGCAATAGCGCAGTGTACGTGATAGAGGACCACTACCGGGACGAAAACCTGCTCGCGACAGAAGTGTGACGCGTCTCCTGGTGCCAACGTGGGTGGTACCCCCCCTTACTGCCATCGTACGTTGTGATTCGCTGCCCTTCTGTGGCCACCGCCGACCTCGATGAAGGCCTGGCTGGGCACGGGACGTGATGTTGCCGTGCCCGCAGTCACCACGTGACCATGACGTCACGAGCCGTCGTCTCCACGTGACTGACACTGCGCGCCGCCACCGTCACGTGCCGTCACCGGTCGTCAAAGTGCAGCTGCATCTATTCGAAAGTGCCCCCCAGGTGCCATCGTCAACACTGCCTGTGACGTTCTACGACACCAGTGTGTGTGCACATCCCCTTTTCTGAGCAGCTAGGAAAAAGAAGGGCAGCGCCAGAGGAAAAGGTGGTCACGTGCAGAGCTGCAGGACAGACATGTGACGGTCTAGGCCACCACCTCACAACCAAAATAGTCATGCAGAGCCTTTTTTTTTTCTTCCAACATTAATATAATGCTTCCCTAGTGTAGAGAGGTGCCGTCTGTGGACTGAGTGAGAGAGAACTTCAGAGACAAGTGTGCAGAACACACATTGCGATCACGTGCCTAGCCGCACGTGACTGTTGTGGTTCGCCGGAGCTCACCACCTCATCGTCAGTTGCAGAAAGGGCCTTCCCAGCATCGTCACCACTCATGGATCCAAAGAGCTTGTTCTATCTTATATTCCCTCTTGCGTGTGTGCACGTCACGTACACGCATTGCAAAGCCAGAGGCTTATTTCGCGAAAAATAGTCTGTCGGGACGTGTGAGCAGTCAGCAGGTCTGCGCTTGTGTCTGCTATCTGCATTTTGCGTGTTCCCTGATAGAGTCCTAAGAAACCATCTGGGTATTTCCACCATTTTCCTTGTTTCATGCATTTTTTTTCTTTTTTTGTCATGTTTACGCCTTGTTGATTAATTTTATTATACGTTTTTTTTTTTCCGCATCTCTGTGACTCAGGCAAGTCCTTAGAGCTTTTTAGCCACCTGCCAGGAGAAGAAGTGTTTCTTTTGGTTTTAATTTCTCACGCTGTTAGTTGCGCAGCTTGTCTCTGCAGTGATTAAAAGTAGGCATCTCATCCTCATCTGTGACCACCCAGCTTTGAGCAGCCATTGTCTCTAAATTTGGAGGACACTAAATTCTCGTCTGCAAATATTTGCATTTGAGGCCAGTCTTGGGTTCTCTGCTCAAAATACGGCTGACTCAAGTACCCTTGAGTGCATTCTTTAACCAAGTGTACCTCCCAGCCTGTCCCAAGCGTATGCCTCTTGTTGTCTATTGCCTGTGGTCTCAGTCGTCTGGTCATTTTACTTCTGCCCACATCTTTCATATTTTATATTTTTTGTTGCAATCACCTGCACCATCTGCACATCGGGTTTTGCAGGTGATGCTTCAATTTCTAGCAAGAATGTGTTTTTCAAATTGGTTATTTCACGCTAAACCAGTGGCTTTCAGTGGTGTCGAAGGCACAGCGCCTACAGCCAACTCTTGTGGCCACCAAATAGCTAAATTGAATGTGACATCACGAAACCTATTGCTGCAGTCTTTTGCGGCACTTGCAAAAGTCTCACCAGCTCCTATCAAAATTATTACATCACCTTGACAGAATCGTTTCAGTTGATGTAGTCACCTTGAGAGTATCGTCTCAGTTGATGTAGTCTGCGTGACCGTTCGGCACCATGACTAGCGAAATAAACACATCATTATTAATTAGTATTGCGGTGTCTGTGCTTCGTGCATTGTCAAAGCAGTTTCATATTTTTCTTTTTTGGTGTTCTAACCTCAGTTTCCCTCTACCTCATCACTGCTTGTCTCAGGCTGTTGTTTCTGTCGTACTGTTTTTGTGTTCCTGCAGTTTATCATGCATGCTCAGCGACGGTGCGACTGTTTGAACCTGTCATTCTTTTGAAGCCGCGTCCGTCCCAACAATCCTTGCTTGTTTCTTCACTCCCCAAGTCTCATCTATCCCATGCCGTCCTTGTTGAGCTCTTCATCGTCACTTGCTTGATCAGCATTGGGGTTAACTCTCAGCATAAAGCAGAAATGGCAGAAATTGTGCGGTAACATAAATACAGACATGCAGTCATGCCCCCCTAGACTTCTCTGTCGTCGCCTTCATATGACCTCACAGGGATTTTAAATCTCATTGCTCCTCGGAACATCTTGTGGAGTAGAAGCTTCCCTGCATTTGCATGTATTCAGTCACATATCTAGGCATAGCTTAGGATCATTTAATCATCGAGAAACGTACTGCCATGACGTACCACATCACTGTGAAGCATAGAAAAATTGCAGCCAATAAACTTGCTTCCTCCTGCTTGCCAAGTGAATTCAGGCCGTGGCTTGGATGTATACATGTTCCGTTTCCTTCTGCTACTTGTCTTCCTCTTTTAATTTATTTTAAGATGACACGTTGTTTAAGTGCCGCTCGTGGAACCCCACAAGTGGTGGGGGTTTTGCATAGCCAAGGGCGGCCGACCTTGTACCGCAGATAGTATTATTAATTATTACTGTTCAGTTTTTCGCATCCGCAACCGTTTCGCCGCGCAAGGTGTGCTTACCGCACGCCGCGAGTGACGCATTTCCCCGGTTCGAGCCTTAGTTGGCCCCGAGACTTCTTACGCCGACTGTTGCGTGTTTCAGCTCCGAGTGTTCACGATGGCTTCGGTGGATTGCGGTCCAGCAATGCACGATGTGCCGACGATACAAAAACCAAGCGATGTATAACGCACGGCGGGAGGAGGGTGTTATCTCTGCAGTTACTCCTTTCACGGTGTTCTTTAGGCCCGTATTCTGGCTGCTAGTATTATAATTGTGTAAATTGTTCGTTTACACCTCCATTCTTGGTGTATTTTTCCCCCTTCTGCCGTGCTGCTGCTTTGGCGGCGCTGACTATCTCTCACGGTTCCCTTTTCCAACATGCCTGATCAGCACGCTAGCTGGCTTCTTCGAACTTTCGAGAATTCATGATTGATCGATTTAGTGGTGTATTGAGCTCAATCCCAATTTTGGCAGACTACATTTTGACTCCCTTGAGGCGCAGCACGAGAGTACTCCTTGCGCGGACGAAACAGAATGTGGTGTGCGACAAGTCAAGTCCTGACTCTTTTTTTTAGGGAAACAAACATGAAATTGCCGTTACGTAATTATCTGCAGGCCGTTATTCTACCTTGTCATTTGTGTGCATATCTATCTCTTCACTGGACGATTGTCTCTTCGCACGGGTGTGAGAGTGACTTGTTCTCGAGATATGCATGATGTGTCTGTGAAATCGCATTCACTGCTCTGATATTATAGTTCCCTGTGTTCTCGCTTCGTGCGTTCCACACGACGTGACGTCATTTCCTGTTTATTGCAACCCCCCTCGTGCTCTTGCAAACACGATTGTCTCTGTACAGCGTGCCCAACAACATAATTTATGATGAATATCTGTAATATTTCATTTTTTTAAATATAGTATGCAGTGAAGAAAGAGTCCTGTAAATATGTATATTTATGAAGTACCTTAGGAGTTACAAGATGCAAATGAAAATACCCAATTCCCCCCCCCCCCCACCTCCCCATCTCTTCAAACGCCTGCCGTTTATTTGGCTGTAAATATGTCTTCGACAAAGAACGAAGCGACGAAAAGAAAAAAAAAACGCATTCAATAAATGCAGAGTCGTTATTTTTGCACTGGAAACCTTGTCTCTGTGTTTTTAATCATGTTGGGTCAGTGTGCTTGGCCTTAAGAGGTCAGTGTGCTTGGCCTTGACGCAAGACATGTATTAAGAATGGCGTAAAGACACTGGTTTCTGGAGACGTACAGTCGGCTACAATACAATGTGGACCACATAAGCGATTGCCAGAGCAGCACATCCTCGATTTTTTTTTCAGTGCCTGGTCGGACGCCCTCTTTTGGCCGTTGAGCGCGCGCTCCGCCTCCGCTCGCCGATTCCGCATGGTGGCGCTGCGCGAGTAGACTATGGATGGAATAAGTAATCTTCTAAAGCATATCTATAAAAATAACAAGGTAGTTATCAAATGGGAGGTACAGGTATCTGAAACTATAGAGATACAACGCGGGCTTCGACAGGGTTGTCCATTGTGACCTTTGTTTATGCTGTATCTCCAGGGAATAGAAGGTAAATTAGAAGGGAGTCGACTCGGATTCAGCCTCTCTTTTGCCAAGCAAGGAAAACCCATTGAACAGTCATTACCAGCATTGCTGTATGCAGATGATATAGTATTAATAGCCGACAACAAAGAAGATCTGCAGAGATTGATAGACATCTGTGGTTATGAGGGAGCTAGGTTGAATTTGAAGTTCAGCAGGGAAAAATCGGCAATCATGATTTTTAATGATAACAAAGGCAGTGAGCGTAAGATACAGGAAGTCACGCTAGAAATATTAAATACAAATACTTGGTCGTTTGGATAAATAACGGGGCTGGGTATCTAAGGGGGGAATTCGGTCGCTGGATTTCGTGCCGACCGGTTGTGCACTCGCGATCTCCGACGACAGGGCAGCTCTGGCCGACTAGGCTCGCCCTACGCCATCTCCTGCCGCCGATCTACGACGACAGCGCAGCTCTGGCCGACCGGACTCGCCCTACGCCATCTCCTGACGCCGACAAGAGCTCTCGTCGAGTGGTGCCCGTCTTCAGACTCCTGCAACCGTGTCCATCTTTATCTTTACTTCCTCTCTCTATATATACCTTTTATTCCTATCCTTTTAATCCCTCCTTACCCCCATCCCATGTGAGCTACTGTTGAGGTGTCGCACTCTGATGCAGACAGTTACGGGGCTCGCTTTTCTCTTCTTTTCGCTTTAAGAACCACATAATAAAGATCTAAGGGAGCACGAAAGATACGTAATGACTAAAGGCACCAGAAACGCAGCTGTAATGAAAAATAGGGAACTGTGGAACTACAACAGGTATGAAGTTGTGAGAGGGATTTGGAAAAGTGTCATGGTCCCGGGTATGACGTTCGGCAGTGCGGTCTTGTGCATGAAATCAGAAGTTCAAGCAAGATTGAAAATTAAACAACGTGGCATAGGTAAACTTGCTTTGGGAGCACACGGGAATACCCCAAATCAGGGGGTACAGGGAGACATGGGATGGACATCGTTTGAGTGCAGGGAAGCTAGCAGCAAGATAGAATTGAAGAGTGATTGAGAAAAATGGGAGAGCAGCGTTGGGTTAGGAAAGTTTTCAGTTACTTGTACATGAAGGATGTCAATACTAAATGGAGAAAATCAACTCGAAAATTGGCAAGCAACTATTTAGAAACAGCAGAATACCAAGCCAAAAGGAAACATCGGTGAAGAAGAAGGTGGAGGAAACAGAGTAGGGCATGTGGAAGATGAGAATGCTTACGAAATCATCACTGGAGACCTACCAAGCTTTTAAGCAGGAAGTTGCAAGGGAAACGATCTACGATAACTCTCGTGGTAGTTCTCTGCTCTTCGAGGCTAAAACGGGAGTATTGCGGACCAAGACGTACCGAGCAATATACGAAGACACAGACATGGTATGTAGTGCGGTACGTAAGCCCGAGTTGTGATCTCGTAACAGCTTTCGCCGTAAAAAAGCAACTGTCAGTCAAGCGAACACCACGGTGACAAAACGATCTTCCACGGGTTACTGGCATGAGCTATCTGGTATCGGCCTAACAGACAAGTAGTCGCGAACGAATCAAGTAGCCACGAACGACTCAAGCCTTTGAAATGAGCTGAGTGCCCAGGACGACAAGTGCTTCACGATTCTAGTTTCTAAGTTTCCATTACGCCTCAGACAATGCGATTACAGCAGAAAACCGAGCCGTATAGCAGCTTCGAGTCCAGCCGCGGCATTCGTTTGCGCGAGAGCAGCATCTCTACTCCAGTTGCGGCGCCTGGCGGCGAAACGCCGCACTAGCACCGACGGCCACTTCCCCTTCAATTGCGCTCTTTCGCCCAGGCACTGAAAAAATAGAGGAAGCGCTGGCCAGAGCCATGCATGTGACATCAGATGGCTTGCCACTAGAGGGCACAGGCGGGAACCAGGCCAAGAGTTCTTGCAGACCATGTTATTTTGCGGCCGACTGTACGTACTCTAGTCAGAGGAGTTTCTACGCGCCTAAACGATCCTGGCCCCACATTGGCTGGATTGCGCTGACTTGTGCTGACCACTCGTAGACCGATCTCCTCGGAAGAAATGGCAATCGAAATGCTAAACGGCCCTCCGGGCTTCTAATCAGCGCGCGGAATCTAAGTTGCAAGTTGGTAAGTTGAAAGAAGCATCGCTGAAGCTGCCTTGCCGCGCCGCTTGAATTCCCACACCTAGTTGGCATAGTAGCAGCGCATGCGCACAAGTAGTAGCAGCCAGCAGTGAAACATCGTTGCAAGTGGTACGCGGCTTCGTACTGTGGATGCAGTCATCGGGTTCTTAGATTTTCCTGCAATATTGGCTAGACAAGGAAGCCCTGGCGCTGCGATCGTGCAGCCACCATGGGAAGGAATGATGGGTATAGTACACCCAATCTGCCTAATTTTCGTGCCTGATGATTCGAACGGATTTGTGGCTTTATGGTTGGGATTTGGCGTTTGCTCCTGACAGTAGAACGAATCGACCGCTGTGAACTCCGCACCAGATTCGTATTCGCCTAAAATGGTCAAGGTGGTGAAATGTAATTGCTGCCCGTTTGTTGAATCACACGGAGCCGAAATAATGAAGCATAAACCAATGCAGCGTACTACCCATAATTCCTCCGATGGCTTAAGCGCCATGCATCGTACCTTACATAGACACTAGCGCCAAAGTTTCCTCTAGTGTGTATTCGGGAAACTTTGTGATCGCGGCGGCAGGGTGCACCAAGTCGTAGCGCTCAGTCACAAACAGTGACGCAACGTAACTACTGAAGTGTATTGATTGCCATGATAACAAGGTGTCCATAACGAGAGGTAACAACTACAGCAATAAAACAGCGTTGCAAAGGTAAGTCCTTTTGGAAATGACTCTAGCTGCTGCAGGCACGGCAAAATACCATGGCAGGAGGTTCTGGAACGTTGCGAAGGCCAGCTGCCTTCCAAATGGGCTAGTGGTTTTCATAGCTGAACAAACCAGCGGAGACGAGGGACGCTGAACGCGTTTCGCTATAAGTTAAACCAGCAGAACGTTCTAAATGTGGTTATCTGCTTATGAGGTGGCGTTGTACTGCTGTAAACAAAGCTAAACACAAATCTTCCGTTTGGGTTACCGCATTCTGTGACGGAGGACGAAGTTTTGTGTTGTGCTGTTTAACTTGCTTATCTTTGAAGAACTGCATCGAAGTTTAGAGCAAGCAAGCACTCAACGTACTATAATAGGGACATTACGAATAGCGTACGCTATGTTAGCGGGCACTATGTGCGTAGCGTTTGCGTATGGGCGCCATATGAGCTTTCCGATAGCGTTTGTCCCCGCAAACGTAGATTCACGCTCGAGTCGCCGAAGAGGGGCTTTGCGGGCCCGCACGCTATTTCGGATTTTAGCGGGTGGACCGCAAACGCTAACGGTGGTTGGCGTTATGACGTAGTGGCTGTGTCCGCGAAGGATAGCGTTTGCGTACGCTATTTGAAAACTCCCCATTGAATTTATATAAGCAACTTGGCTTGACGCTCAGTGGACATTCCCCGACTCTTGTAAGACGCGGACTTCGAGCAATCAGCTGTATGTAGACACATTTAATGTGGAAAGCAACATTAGAAAACAGCTATATACACTCAATTTGAGGAAGTTCGTTGAGTAGGAGGTGTATGAACTGCAGCGAAAGCGAATAATTTTATTTATGCAAGCTGTAGAGAACAACAAGCACTTTACGCACAAAATTCAACTACCACAAGTCACAAGTACTAACATAAAGAGATATCGTGGTTCCACGAGGAGGTCTGCAGAGGCATCCCAATCATGCACATCTAACGCTTTACGGTTTTTAACGCTCGGCTCATTAACTTCTGACTTAACGGTGCAACGCCCGGCCATGCTACGTTCACTCGGGTTTCTGGTCGACAACAAAAAAAAAGTGCCAATAAAAATGCAAAAGCGTTCCCGTACGCACACAACGCTGCCTCCCGTCGCTTTCCTCGCAATGCACTGTCAACCGTAACAATGCCCAACCGTGGCAAACTTCGAAACGCTCCAACTCCTGAACTTCCTTCTTGGCTTCCTCGTGTTATCACCGCGCATCGCGTGCGTGCTCATTCGCTATGCCTCGCGAATGTTCGCGTGAGAGAATACGTTTTGAAAGATAGCTGCAGGAAGACTTCGGCGATGCTATACCACGTTCTAGGTGCAAGAACTGCGCCCTTTCTGTCGAGCGCGAAAGAGCCGGACTAAAGAGAAATGAAGAAAAAAAAAAACGGAGGCTAAAACAGAGCACACTCGGTCGAGCAGTGCGGGGAGCAAACTTTTCACGCACATATTACGTCATACGGCTGCCCTTGAGCGCACGCGCAGTTTCACGTATAGGCCGTTGGCGCCACTGTTTGCGCGTCGTCTGCTACTATCGTCTGTTTTCGGTTGGCGTTTACCCCACCACCTCTCAGAAGCTTGGCGCCCACCGGAGAGCGAACTACGAAAAAAAGAAAGGTCTTGCGTGTAAAGAAAGCGAGCAATCGCATTTCACTAAGTATTGGATCACGACAAACGTTCGGGGGTTTCATTTCGTGTGTTTACGTGAAAGGAAATTCACGTTTCACGGATGTGCAAGTCCAAGGTGTGGACAAGTAACAGACGATACCTTCCGAAAGCAGACGGCTCGCATGGGCGTCACCTGCGGTTTTTATTTGGTGCCGTCTGGCACGGAGTTTGCTCATGATGCCATAATATCTATGCCCTCGCCGGACTTAGCGCGTGCGCGGAAACCGTGCTTCGGTTTGAGTTCGTGAGCGTGATCGAAGACAAATGAATGGCATATGCAGTCCGAGCAGACGAAAGCGAACACACGAAAGTTAGGACGGCGTCGTGAACTATTTACGGTGTTATCTTTCGCTGTTGGCATAGCCATTACTGGTACGCGGTGTCTACCCGACAAAAAACAAGAAAGAAAGAAAAAGAGAATGCCGATCTGCTTTGCTTCCGGAAGAATTGAACACCGATTGTTCTTCACGCTTCAGTTATAAGGCAACACCACCGAGTGCAGACATTTTCTTGCAGCGTCAGTGAACGTTCCACAAATGTTGGAAGCGGGGCAGTTCTCAATCGAAACTGCCTTTCGCTTTGGGTAAGCTTTTCCCCTACTTCGAAGGAAGGCGTTCACGGTTCACTTCGACCCCAGGTCTGACGTGTGGCGTTCTTTTGTACTTTTCGCGTCACCAGGTCTTCCCCCAAGTGTGTTCCGAAAGGCCGTAAGCGCACTTTAATGGCCGCCGCCATCTGTTCGCCGCCTTCGCGGTCCTGTGCCATCAGCGCAATCAAGCTTGTGCCGAACTTCACCTTGTCCGAAGTGCCCGCTCTTTCCAACGGGAACCTTTAGGGTGCCCAAACATCTGTCCAACGACGTTAGGTTGGTGAACGGCATTACTGGAATCGTTTGAAATCCTTGTTTGAAACATTCTGATGCCACAGCTTGCTGTCTGTTTCGTCAATGAATGATGAGAACGGGGTTACAGTCTGAATCAACTTGATGCGAGGGAAAGGGGGGGGGGAGGGTGAATTTACTGAAACAGGAATAGGAAAGAAAAGAGTACGAAGGTGTTTGAGTTTTACTTCCCGAAAGTGCGACATGATTACGTGGGACGTCCGTAAAGGAGGACTCCGGAAGTTTTGACCATTTGGCGATCTTTAACGTGCCCCTTAATCTAAACACACGGGCTCTAGCATTACAGCTACACGGAAACGTGGCCTGGATTCGATTCTACGACTTTCGGGTCAGCAGTGAAGTGCGCCTTGACCATTACAGCACTGCGGCGGTTAAGGCGTCGTGTCTTTACATCGAGACTCAAGCCAACTTGCCTACATGTTTGTTTCGTCACAGTTTCAAACAATCTCTAGACCGGAGAGTCAATCTATCTTGAGTCGCTTTTTTGTACAGTGTACAGAGATAATATGCAGGAAGAGGTGCCGGCCCCTTGAACTTTCTGAAATTTTGCATGTAGGTAAGTACGTACACACACATGACCACGTACAAATGCACTGTTATCATACGTAAAGGTGTGTAAACACCCCCACCCCCTCGACAAAAGTTTCTGGTTACTAAACTGATGACATGTACGGTCTTACCGTTTAAACATGTGCCTCAGATATTTGGCGAAATTACGAAACTTTCGAGCAGTATCTCTTACCAGCGTGGCGAGCTTTATGGAAACCTCTTTGCCGTTACATTAACTGGGCATGCGTGCCGCTGCTATGGTATTTCACGACGGGTTATTAAAGCCTGAACCCCCCCCCCCCCCCCCCCCGTGTTTCGACAAGAAACGTGCTTTGCATAAACATAAGTGAGGGGGTGAGGGGGTGGGGGCAATCTCAGCACAGTCTGCACAAAGTGTTGCCACACGCTAGCGAATTTCGTCCCGTCGCTCGCGTACTGTAGTTAGTTATTTCGGCCCTCTCTCCCTTTCCCTTACACTTCTTTTATAGTCGGGGAAAGCCTCGGTGATTTTTTTTTTGCTTAATATATGTGGTGTCCTTATACGTGAACGCTCTTGAGAATTTTCTTTATCACATTTGTTTTTCTCACCCAAAACCTCGCAACACGAAATTAGGCGTCGTCTGCTGCCACGCGCCGTCTGTCACGTTTTCAGCTCGATCGTCTGCTCTCCGCTTGGCTAGGTCGTTTCGCGATTGGCCAAGACGCCGCCCGCGCATGCGCACTCTGCCCAGTGCGGGTTGTTTTTTGATTACCTTTTCGCACGGGCCAACTGACGCGTCCGCCATCTGGCGATCGGACCTTGTAACGCTTGCGCGCTTCCGCTGCGTGACCACTTGGCGCCAGCTCCGAGGAACCAGAAAGCGAAGAATGAAACGCACTTAAGACGCGCAAATGAACGCCAAGGAGGGAGGGCCCAGAACGCCGGTGAAAGGTGTTTTACTTGCGTACCAAGGAACTCCTACGAAGGCGAAACACTCGCGTGCCATGAAGTTCTCACCTTTTTTCTTCGTAAAGAACATGGCAAGCGTGCGTGATTCTGAGGAGTTGCGTACAGTATCATCGATATACAGCTGAGCCAGAAAGTTGCTCAGTATGCTACCCCCTTATGCACAGTATAATCACTAATGAACTACTAATACTTTTCTAAAAACTGTCGAAAACTGCAATATACTTCGCAATCGCTGTCTTCTGAGTTCTGACTGACTTCAGACGTGAGCTACACCTTACTCCATTGGTTGAAAACAAGATTGCCCAGCTTGCGGGCATGGCATAATTTGAAAAAAGAAAACACTGTCCCTGCGTAAATGTGTGGTAAAAGAACTCCATTCAACCCTCGACTGAGTTCTAACTAGTAACAGCTGGAGCAGCGGACTCCGAAATAAGGGAATAAATTTCTCGCACCGATATATTCTGTCATAACCTGCCCTCCTGACCCATGTGCGACTTTACTTTGAACACGTACAGAATTAGTTTTCAGCTTTGCGTTACATTGCATAACAAATCTCTCGATCACGTCAAGCGAACACGTTTTCCGTGCGTATTTTCCGTAAATAGTAATTTACTGCAGTACGACGAACATTACAATAAGACATTGCCAACCCGCCAACACTTTCACTCTCTGACTCTGCCCTTGCTGTGTTACTTAGTGAAGTGCTAAACACGGGGCATCACAAGAACGTTTGTTAATGCACGTACTCCTTGAATTAGCACTGCTTCAGTTGCCCAAGCACCTTGGAATTCAGACAACCATTAGCGTACGTGTGACAATTTCTCGCTTCAATTGCCGCACGCATAGTCTCACTGATACTTAAATATGGTTTCGTGAACGCCCATTTAGCACTCATTTATCATAGTGAATACTTTATCGCGATTATCTCGTTGTACTTTTTTGCTCTTTGGCTCATTGTCTGACTTGAGCGCTTTGGCTTGCCAACAACATTGTATTGAGAGTTTGAAGCTTTTGCCATACTTTACGCGCATTTAACTAAAAGAAAACGAAAGGCTAATGATGAAACAATCTCCGTACGGAAACGAGACAGAGGAGAGAGCACAGAAACACACAAAACTAAATGTCAGCTGTACGTCTCCCCGACTAAGCTGTCGACATTTTAACACACTCAGTGGATATACGGCAGACTTCATTGGAATGAAGTCATTCGAATCTATCTTTCTGGTCGATGTAGAAGGAAGATTTCACTGCACGCAACAGCAATCTGGAATGGTGTCCGAGGCGTGTGCTTCAGCATCACGTTCGTCCTTGCAAAGCCGCTGAGGCGAATCTAGCGTCCATCTCACGTCCTCTATTGCTTTCAAAAGTTTGCCCGTGTCATTACGGATCAGCGGGGCGAGGTTTGAAAGGACTCCCCAGCTTGGCACGGAGTCCAGACTTTCTTCTTCTTGCATGCAGCCTCGGTGCCCGATTCCTAAACGCGGTTCATCGCCTGCCGGCTGTCGGACCATTAGACCCGCCACAGTGGAGCCGTTCAAGCATTTCCTTCTTTTTCTTCGGAGACCTTGACCCGACTGCGAGTGTAGAGGTTGCCAGACTGAACTCGATAGTGACCACGGTGTTCACGTGACTAAGCTGACCCTTGGCTCGGTCTGTTGTTCCGATTGATAGGCCTGCATACAAATAATAACGCTGATTATACTGAATCACTGTTGAGCCTTAAGTGCCAAGAAAAGGTTCGACGTATCAGACTCCGTCACGATGTGGCAGGTTCCTGTGAAACGAGAGAAGTTTATAGAGGTCGGTGGCAGTCAGCGTTGCGAAACCGTACCTGGAACGTTATGCCAGTGTCACACCGGCACGTTTGATTGCGATCAGGGCAGATCCAAATCGGACTTCGCGATACGAATGCTAATCCGAGTAGAGTTTGGCGCAGACGACCGTCAAGTCACGATAACGGAGCGGGATTTCGATGCGCAGATTGCGATCATCTCGATCCCGATCTCGCCAGATCGCGATAGGAAGTGACTGCGTGCTAGCACCCGATCTGGATCTAGGAATATTCGAATAGGCCCTGGTCGTGATCCGATGTACCCGTGTGACACGGGCGTTACTTGTGACTGACTGCTTAGCATCTGTGGTGTCACGATAAAAATAATCTCATGGATTTTATTCCCAGCTGATGTGGCCGTTTTCTCATTGGAGCGAAGAAAAAAAGAATGCTTATCTCTCTGTGTAGTCACTGACCTGACGTTCCACATTGTGGTTATAAGAGGGAAAAGAAGAGAAAAGTAAGCCCCGTAACTGTCTGCGTCAGCGTGCGACACCTCAACAGTAGCTCACAAGGGATGGCGATAAGGAGGGATTGAAAGGATAGGATTAAAGGTATATATATAGAGAGAGATGCCTTAGGACAGCGAGCGACGACATCAGAGAGATATGAGAGATAGGAAAGATGAAAACACGGTCACGGGAGTCCGAGGACCGGGCACCACTTGCGAGAGCTCTTGTGGGTGACAGGAGATGGCGTAGGACTAATCCAGTCGGCCAGAGCTGCGCTAACGTCGTCGTAGGGGACTGGCCGCAGGAGGTGGCGTATAGGACCAACACAGTCAGCCAGAGCTGCGCTGTCGTCGGAGATCGTGAGGACACAACCGGTCGGCACGGAATCCAGCGACCAGAACAGTCATGTAATGGTTTTATAAGGTTTGACGTGACAATGACGAATCCTTTACTCATATTTCTGGCTGGAATACTACCAATAAATCAATCATGTAGCCATTGAGTCAATCAACGTATCTCTATAGTGATGGAATAAGGGACATTGAGGAATACCTAACAGGGAAATGTTCAGAAGGAGGTCCGAACGTTTCAAGCCTTGAACCTTCTGCTATTCTACAATCCCGTCTCAATAATCAATACTTTCAGTCATAAAATGAGTGACATTACTATCTCTAACGATAACTTCAGCCTATTGTTGGAGATTCGGATGGACTCGGGCACGTCGTCTGCTGGTAGCAGAAGTACTCTCAGCAGAAGAAACAGAAAGGCCCCCGCACTGCGCAATCGTCTCTCATATCGCGAGACACAATAGAGAAACAAAACGAGAGAAACCATCAAAGAAAGGAAAGAAAATGGCGGCTCGAATGGGAGGCTTAACCGCTGATGCGGGGGAACAGGCTCATCAGTGTCGCGGTCCCTGTCGGCTTTCCCCTCCTGATCCAATCAGAGTCAATCCGAGGCCGGGTGTCGGTGAAGCCGTGCCGACACCGCAAACGAAGATGAACCCCCTACAGCCCGAACGAGGTGATTCCGGTGAGTGCGATGACTGTTTTCTTTTTAACTTTCTTTAATATTACGTCGCAACACCCGCAATCCTCAACTGCACACTCAGTCAAGAGAGCGCGAGTAAAAGAGTCGGTATGAGTCGTAGCTGAGCTCTTGAGAGGGGCCCTTGACACCAGCGATTAAGGTCCCCGGATGAAGAAGGATCGCCGGCTCGTTGCGGGAACAGACGTTTCGGTCACCTCGTCCTTGTTTTGATACGTTCGCTCATCTCTGAAAGTTGCGTGCAATGTAAGATCCGCTTGTGAACTCTGGTGCGTATACAGTCACGGCTGTCCGAAGGATTTTGTCTTGGGCGGCTGCAAACTCGTGTTGCATTTAAGGTTGGTGGAGGGGGGAGTGCTGGCGTAGCTTGGGTGGGGGCAAGTGGCTTGAGGGGGGCAGCCACCCCTTTTGCACCCACCTGCCGACGCCCATGCGTGATACAGTGCACACAAATTCAGACGAGACATCAATTTCTTTGGTGTAAGACTGGTTTGCAAAATAGCTCGAGATAACCACGCCATGCCGCGGCAAGTCTTCACTTCAATGGCATAGGCATGCAGAAAGCTTCGCTTAACGGGTGTAGTGAGGTAAAGGTTTGTCGCAGTACCCCTCCCCCCCCCCCCTTTTTTTTTTCGACAAAGTCAATGTGTAAGGCAGGCTATGCACCGACCCCATACTAATAATCCAATATATTATTCCAATATATTTAGCTCCCACACCTTAGGCGAATAGAGTGGGGACGGCCCCATCTATACCCTTCCCCACATTGCGGAGGCCTATATATAAAGGTAAGATTAGCTCCAATCTACGCTTTCAAGTCGAAATTACACCGGTATAGCAAGTGAGTGAGTGAAACAACTTTATTTGGTCCACAATAGACGCGAGACCGGTATAGCAAGGACAGAAAAATTATATACACCAATGCATGCGGTATTGTGGGCTGCTTAGTCCAATAGAGAGAGAAGATAGAGAGAGGTTTAGTGAAAGGCAGGGAGGTTGAGCAGAAGAAAATTTCTGGTTTGCTACCCTGCCCTGGCGAAAGGGAAAGAGAATGAAAAAAAGAGAAACCGGTAAATAAAAAAATGCAGACACTTTTAAGCGCGAAAATCTCATTGTTTTGAGAGTCTGGTTGACGGCAGAAGCTTCAGCAGCGCCTTCGTCAGTTGCGTATTCCTATTCAAGAATTGAAAGCTGGAATAGTTGGAGACCATACTAAAAAATTTCAATATTTCAACATTTTGACCGTACTTGAATGTTGGGTGCTGTTTTTTTTGCAGTTTTTTTGTTTTCCTTTAATCAGGTCACATGGGTGTGAAGGGCGCAGTAGTTTTTTTTTTTTGCCTTTCTCTTTCGTATGCTTTTATTAAACATTCAGTTGTGAGTTAGTGCTGTGTTTTTCTTTTCTCTTCGTCCACGTCGTAGTTGCACTGTGTAAAAAAAAATTCAAGTGCGTAGTCGTAATTTGTTTAGTTTTGATACGTTTAGTTTTAATTCATCGAGGCGACCACAGTTGGTCGAAACTGGCCCGACGTGGCACATCTTAGCGGCCTGACCACACGTACTCGTAGCTGGAGCGCGTGCTCCCACTCTCTCTGTAGGGAAAAATTGCGGTACAGCGTCAGAAAACTCCGCTCTGACGCGGAGTTTTTGACGCTGCGCCGTGCTCCCACTGCCTGTTGTCGCTCTCTCTCTGTAGGAAGAGGGCGCGGTGCAGCGTCAAAAAGCGCCGCGCAGACGCGTTGCAACCGTGATGCGCGGGGTCAGGCCTTAAGGCGTCACGCTGCTCTATTTAACGCACTGGAACGAATCCCGGACTCGATTGCGGTCTAGAAATTAGTTTTTTTGTTTGAATTTAGCCCCAATTACGGAATTCCAGACGGAGACGATGAGTCTGCGGAGCATCCCCATCTTTGCGTTCTTTCTAATCATGTAATGGTTCTGAGTCGTAAGACAATCGGAAGCTTATTACATACAAAACACATGCCTTATATTGACTATATATGTTTATTTTCGCAAGCGAGTACTAACGTGTGCGATTGCAGTAGCCTCTCAACAGCCCTCCTCCGGCGTTACCTTTAAACTGGCCTGATATCAACAGTACAACTGTGGTCATAAGACCCGTCGAGGACTTCTTAGAAGCAACTGAACAACATGAACATCTTCTCAATTTGATATATATTGAACCTCTTTATCTCACCATCGTCATCCATCCCTCTTTCCTCCCCTTTCGCGTTCCCCATGTAGAGTAGCAGGCGGCATGTTATCGCTCAGGTCGACCTCCCTGCCTTTCTGTGAATGAACCTGCCTATCTCTCAACCTTTAAGTTGGATATATGCTAAGCGTATGACAATATGAAGTGGCATAAGATTCCCCTACGGTTAATCCATAAGGGCGCATTACGTTGAAAGGACGCAAGTATTTTGCTTACGGACGCCTAAGAAGTTGCATGGTTTTGGGTCCAATTGTAAATATTTATTATATATATCAAAACATCCGATATATATATATATATATATATATATATATATATATATATATATATATATATATATATATATATATATATATATATAATATATATTATGGTTTACTTTCCAAAACCAGGATATGATTATGAAAGGCGCCGCAGTGGTGGAGGACTCCAGAAATATCGATCATACGCTGCTCAGTAAATATCGTTGACGGATTGTTTGGTGTTTCTTAATGTGCACCCTAATTAAAGTATACTGGTGCTTAACGTTTTGCCTCCATGAAAACGCGGCCCCGCAACAGTGGTCTAGTGGCTAAGGTACTCGGCTGCTAACCCGCAGGTCGCGGGTCAGAATCCCAGCTGCGGCCCCCAGGTGGTCGAAATTTACGGAGCCCTCCAATACGGCGTCTCTCATAATCATATGGTGGTTTTGGGATGTTACACCCCACAAATCAATCAATCCATAAAAACGTGGGAGTCGCGACTGTGATTCGGCCCCGTGACCTCCAGGTGAGCAGGGGAGCTCCATATAACCACTAAACCGCAGTGGCGGCTGAAATATATGTGTACCTAACTTAACGCCCCCGTCTACTTCTGGTTCAGCGTGACAACCTGTCCACTTTAGGGTCAATCTACATTGCATTCGAGACTGTTTAAGAAAGGACGTATACGCGATACATAATGAAGTGCCCATTTGATCCTTTTCTAAACTGTTTTGCCTGAAGCAAAGTGTGCACCTACGCACTGAAATGCTACCAGACTACCAAGAACATAACAGAACTACCACATGTTTTTTTTAACTTTTGATTTCGTTAAGAGTAAAACAACCAGAGCGTAACAGCACTTCTTCTTTGGGCTCCGTGGGAACAGCACAGCTTGGGCAATCTTCCTGGCGGGAAAAGAACTGCGCTCGCCCAAGCAGTGTTCGCACGGGACGTTCTTCTTGCTGTCGTCTGCTACGCGCTCTCCGAAGCAGACGTTTCCCGCTGTGATCTTCAGGCATACCGTTCGCATGTCGTTTGCTATACTCCGTGCCGGTGGCCACTGTGCAAGCGGCTGGTGCCTTATCGCCATGGGAAGCGGAATCGGCTTCGTCTTGGCGTTTGGCTCGCGTCTCTCCAGTGACGTCGCCTGCTATAACCCTCTCGCAGGCGATTACAGAAGAACCGACGCTGTGCGCATTTAGGCCTAGTCTGGGGGGAGAGGGTCAACCGCAAATTGCGACGAAACGTCGTACAGCAGCACC
This sequence comes from Rhipicephalus microplus, assembly GCF_013339725.1. Classification (NCBI taxonomy): domain Eukaryota; kingdom Metazoa; phylum Arthropoda; class Arachnida; order Ixodida; family Ixodidae; genus Rhipicephalus; species Rhipicephalus microplus. The sequence continues at coordinate 213,159,495 of NC_051167.1, read as the reverse complement.
CTCTGAGTAACCCGGTAGACTTGGCGAGCTATGCTTTCCCGCTTAATTGTGTACACCTCAGGCGTACCGCGCATCAGGTCGCTTCGTGAGAAAACGTGGGAGTCTTTACACCCAGGTGCACCACGTTAAGAGTTAGTCGTCTTCCTCGCAGCGAGCGATAACGAGACGCTGGAAAACAAGTATACCAGAAGGCTTAGCCCGAAATTAACCCCGCTCCCCCCTTCCACTGTTTGCATCGAGTGTACACAGCACCCGAGACTCGTTCGTATACTTCCATTGCCATTTGTGTCTAGTAGGTTGTTGTTTTTTCAGCTTTTCTTCTCCTAGACTACCGCGGCGTAATAGCCCGACTCCCTCGGCCAATTAATTGTTCGCTCAAGCTTTCCTGGACAGCCCAAAGTGAAATTCTCGCACAATCGCGGGCTGGCTCGAGAGAATGAGGAAGACCAACGATCTGACGCTGATGAGGCAGGCGTCCGCAGTTGAGTGAGATAAAGTAGAAAGGTTTCGCGATCCTTGTGTACAGACACTTCTATTGTCTACGCGCACGTGTTGTTATGCGCGACGTTGTGAGTGTTTCTATATTCGTGAAGACACGGGAATCGGTGGCCGTTGTTTGCTGACGGTCGAGCGGTTCTACACCCTAACAAGCAAAGGAGGAAGAGGGGTATGGAAGTTGCTCTTTTAGGGGAGTAACTATAACCTGCCACAGCCATTCCTCCATTTCGGGTGTAACTGCGATGTTACTCCCCCCGCCCTTTCCAGGTACTCCTCAAGGGAGCAGCAGTTGGTTTCTGCGCTAAACCGCAGTACCACCAAGGCGGACAATGATCCTTCAAGGCTTATTCTTTAATACGCATATATCCGTACCTTTCTGCATGTACCAGCCTGCAGTACGCCGAGCCACTACATTATTCCACGCGTCTTACTCGTCAGCGCGGTCATTGTCAAGGCTACGCGAGGCACCCGATTCAATCCTGGAACCTCGTTAATGCGCGAGTCCCATAGAGGCTCGGGCGCAGCGAAACGCGAAAGCTCAGCCGACTGACTCCATTGTGGCGCTTTCAGACGCCGAGGGCGCACTTCAAGTGCAAGGCTTGCGATCACCCCCCCCCCCCCCCCGCAACTTTTCTGAGACTGTGGAACGACTCAAGCAGAGATCCTGCCCGGACGCTTGTCGCAAGGTGCGCGCCCTGACTTCGGCTGTGGGGCAAGGGGCCCTTGCACTTGACCATCACATAAGTTGAAGGAGACAAAAATAAACCGCGGATCGCAGGATGTGGGTGTGCTGGTGGAGTGTACCTCCGTCGTCTGTGTCGCCGCGACGGAGCATGGAATTTTCGCCGCCTAGCGTCTCCTAGTTGCTTCGCGTTCGCCATTCACGTCTCTTGTTCTTGATCACCGCTAGACGAGCGACTACGTCACAACAGTGACGCGCGAGCCACGGCAGAAGACGCGAGCAGACGACGGCGAAAAGAAAGAAAGCAGACGACGCGGACTCGACGGAGTGCGCCCGACGTGTCCGCTGCGTGCCGCTTTTGTTCCTCCACTTCCCTGGCAACAATTGAGCTTCCCGAATCGCGCATGCGCACGAACAAGGGCTGCTGGAGTTAACTCTCTCCTTCGTGCAACTTGCTTTGCGTTGCTTGCAGTTTCAACAGTTCATCATAAGAATGGTGTCCAGTGTTGCGTGGAGTGCATGGCACGCACGAGCCGCCTGTTCTGCCAGAGAAATGCGACGTAATAGCTTTATTCCCTGGCCGCAGTGATCGTCTGCTTTCGACTGCCGTCGATATGCATGGCTGCGTACCCGATCGCATGCCTTTCTGTGGCGTGCTTTTCTGCATCTTATCCGAAATTTTGTTTTCTGTTATGCGGCACCGAGAAGCTCTTGCTGAAAAATGATCACTCCATAGACCAACCTCCTATAATGCCTCCGCTTGCGTTCACTCTTGCTATTCCAATATCGCCACCGAGCGGCCAATTCGCGCATGAATGAGTGTTACTTCTTTACACAGAAACCTTCACACTTAGATTGGTATTCAAGGAAGTAAGACAATATTATACCGAATCTAGCCAACACAAGCCACAGCTTAGGGTCGGTGAGTGAGCAGTAACGTGAGCTGCATGGACCGAGGTTGAGCAGTTTCGTGTGGTTACCCCACCGCGGTGGTCTAGTGGCCAAAGTACTCGGCTGCTGACCCGCAGGTCACGGGCCGGCTGCAGCGACTGCTTTTCCGATGGAGGCGGAAATGTTGTAGGCCCGTGTGCTCAGATTTGGGCGCACGTGAAGGAACACCACGTGGTCAAAATTTCCGGAGCCCTCCACTGCGGCGTCTCTCATAATCATATCGTGGTTTTGGGACGATAAACCAAACCTATCAATCATCAAATCTGTTTCGTGTGGCTCATCTAGAGCCCTGCTGCACATGCCCTAGAAGTAGTGACGTGACGTGGCGCATAGCTGGCGCGTCTATCCATCACTCTGTCCGTCTGTCCGTTCATCCATCTGTTCGTTCGTCCATACTACACGCTACGTATAATCCAGGAGATCCGAGCTAAGCAACTGCTAATTTTTTGTTGTTGCTGACTTCGAAGATCGTTACAAAAGGCCACTTTGTGCAGTATAGTGGATAGAAGTCCGCTGTTTTCTCGTACTGATAGCTTGCAAGGAACGTCATATTGGATTGGAGTGGATTAGGTAAACTTTTATTTGGTCCTCCAAAACACAGATCACTGTGTTGCGGGCAGCTCCCACGTGGGGACTGAGATGCCAAGCTCCTCAGCCGCCTTGCGGGCTTGGTGGACAGCCCAGAGCTGATCTGCCAAGGACGAGCTGCGGATTGCCGCCTCCCATCTGGCAGAGGTGATGTGCGATAAATGAGCGAATTTGGTGCACTGCCAGAGCATGTGTTCTAATGAAGCTATTTCCCCACAATGTGGACAAAGATTACTTGGGTATAGGTCAGGGTACATGATGTGTAACATTTTCAAAGTAGGGTACATCCGCGTTTGCAAAAGCCTTAATGTAAGTGCTTGGGGCCGGGTTAGATTTTTGCGAGGTGGAGGGAACATCCTTCTAGACAGGTATAAATGATTAGTGAGCTCGTTATATGTTGTAAGAATTTCCCGGTTATCCCCTTCACCGGTAGAACGCATCCCCGGGGAGGCGCGGTTGGAGAGTTCTCGCGCCGCCTCGTGAGCTGCTTCATTGAGATTGTGAGGGTAATCGTTGATTTGCCCAAGGTGAGCTGGGAACCAACTCAGAAGATGATGCGTTATGTTCTTGCCTTGCAGTATTCTCAGCGTTTGTTCAGAGACCGTCCCCTTGGCGAACGCCCTAGACACGGATATTAATGTACTCTTATCCAAAACGGCACCCTTGATGACGTCGATGTATCACAACACGTGGCTGTTAACCTGCTTCTGGGTGATACGGTGCTGCTGGGTCGTTTTCGGCATCTGTGCCCGAATAACCAGAGTAACCTGCAAGCGATTTACTCGTAACATCAGACATCACAACCTTGGGGTCCCACCATGCATACTCCAGCATATATTGTGGCATCCCAAAATGATCGTGCTCACCACGTTTCTACTCCTGCTTTACTTCCACTGCCACACGGCGCACCGCGTTTTCCAATTCGTTTTCATCGCTGGAGTGATTGACACGTGACTTCACGGGAGAAGGCTCACGGCCATTCCACCACTCTCCTTCCTGGTCCTATTAGCCAGTGTCTAAACCTGTAGCATTGGTCGTTAAAGGGCAACATTCCTGCACACATCCCATCTCGTCTCGTACGTACGTGTCCATCAGCGTATCGCAGAAGCTGTACAGGAGAGCGAAACGAGATTCCGCGCGATTCGTGACTCGAGACGAAGGCTTCAAAGTGAGCAGGGGTTGCGCGAGCTTCGGCGATATCCCAGCAGAGGTCGCCCTCCCCGAGTGATTCTCAGAACGAGAAGCAAATGTAAATACGCTGCCCGGAAAGATCGCTCAGGCGTTCTTCAATGAAAGGGCCGCCGCGGATGGGACCGGACTGCTCTGTAATGGAACGACACAGCGCCAGGTCCTCTCAAGCGTGGTGGCGTGCGCGTGCTTCCCGCTTGTGTGTTTGCCATAGCTGAGATCTTATAAATAGAAACCTATGAGTCGGCACCGTATACGGATGGAGCGAGCATTGTTGCACGTAATAACGTCCCGCACACCGATGAATGACTTGCGAACTTCGTGAATGGGCAAGTTTTCGAGTGTATACGTGCAGAAGATAGTAGTCACTTCAGACAGTAACATTGACGAAGTCTGACTGGCTACACGTGAAATTACCTTGAAGAATTGTCTATGAAGATGTGTTGCTGCAACACCCAATATTAACGAACTCCAGCGAATGGTTATGTAAATTAGCTCAGAGAAGAAGGGAGACGTTAGTGATATATGAAATATGTCATAGGCATGCAGTATTGCTTTGTTAAGATTCAGAATAAACAAAAGGTGATGGACATTTTAACTGTACCAATTATCAGACGTGACTCCGCTATCTCGTAAACATTATTAAACAATGAATTTATCTAGTAGAACTGTCACGAAAGCATCCTCATTGGCTCAAAAAGGCAAGATTACAAAACTCGGCAGATCCCACGCACCTGGTAATCGATGTTATGTGAAGCATGCGGAGCGAAGATGACCGTGTTGCAATTTTTTTCATTGAGGGATACATTATAAAAGGACGCGTATATGTACAAATGTTGCATGCACAGACATATGTTGCACGGACAGACATATGTTGCAATCAGTTGTTTGCACTTGCGCAATGATGCCAACTGGAACATGCATATTAGCAACACCAGAAGCTGCTATGAAGCGGTGATACTCGCGAGGATGCTGGCCCTGGACACTGCTACATAAATCTGCTTGATCGGATGGCAACTTACCACAGTTGACGTCAACCTGACGTGACGGCTGTACCAAAAGAGTACATGTGTAATGTTTATAAAATTGGGTAGGCAGCACTGCAACCACTATTGATGTTTCACGAACATTAGCGTCTATTTGAAAAGAAGTGCCGAGAGATGGCGTATAGCCCTGTGGTAAGATGCCTCACTGCCACGCACAATGCTTGCGTTCGATTCCTGCTGGGACCCTGGCATTTATTTTTTGCATTCGGCGGGTTGACGCTACCGATGCCGGGTATTTTTTAACGCCCGTGCATTAAAACC